>CAJVRI010001532.1:16022500-17222500 GCA_911649635.1 Poeciliopsis gracilis
CAAAACTAATATGGCATTTAATACATATATATGTGTGTATGTTATGCAACATAAATACTTTAGGTAATTTAAGCATCAGTAAAAACAAATAAATACACTTGTGAATTAAACAAAAAATTGGACAATGTTACACATTTTTGGCTGTAAATGTTTGTCTAAATACCACAAAAATAACATTAAATTATATGCCAATAATCTCATACAGGCACTCAATATGAGAGTCGCTGAAACAACAGCTTCATATCTGAAACTAGATAGTAAAACTGTAGGTATTTAAGTTTATATAAAAAGGGAGATATATTCTATTTCAGAAATGAAAGTCAACAGTCAAACTAAAATATTGTTTGAAATATTTTAAATGACTCTATTAAGTGGTTCAATCCCTGTAAAATTAATTAATACCCACTGAAACATTTTTGCAACTACACATCTAAAGATTAAAATTTATGCCTTGTTTTCTTTACAAAGTCAGATTAAATGGAGTGTTTTCTAGGAAAATATCATAGCCACTTTGACTGCAACATTAAGTTTTGAGGTAGACATTCCACTCTAGCACTGGTTGTGTATTCTTGGCTGTTGTCTTACCATGACACATCTATTTGACCAATGCACTTTCCCTCGTATGTTGCCATTTCCCTTGAAACACATACAGAACATCTTGCTTTTACTAATGACTTTCTTCTTGCTATTCCATCAATAAAGGCCAGTTATGTCTACAGATTCTCCCACCTGAGCTGTGGATCTTAAAAATCTAGGTTTCTCGGTTCCTTCTCTGATTCATGCTCTCCTTTCTTGGTCTGTCATTTTAGTTGGATGTTCGTATTATGTTTGCATGTCTGCCATATTCTTTATATTTTTGAACAGTGTGTTCAAGAGTGCTCCAAAAGATGTTCTCAAGCAAACCTTTAAGGATTTCAATTACTTTTAGCTGGACCTTGTGTACTAAAAAATCAAGTTCAAAGGGCGTGAAAACTTATTTCCCACACTGTAACATGTCTGCTGAAATGACAACTGTGATGAGAAGAAAAGTGTCTGAAGTGTGTATACTTTATATTTTGAACATTGATCTTTGAAATAATATAATTCTAATACTTTATTGTATATTAATTAAAATTTTATAATTAGACATTTTGATTCCTGTTTTGTCTCTAAAGAAATCCCTTTAGTCACAAATTTTATTGTTTTTTGGTGTTTTTTATTTTATTTTGAATGTCTCTTTTATAGAAAGACTTGACAGTTGAAATATGTATTGCTGCATAAAGTGTGGTGCATGACAAAAATCTGTTACTCATTAAAGGTGGATGAAGCCAAGCAGCAACAGGCCACAGCATCTGATTCCAATGACATAAAAACCAAGGTTGGCTTTGATCCACTGATTCTGGGACAGCAGTTCTGCCAGTGGTTCTTTCAGCTCTTGAACAGTCAGAATCCGTCACTGGGCCAACAGCCTCAAGACTGGGGGCCACAGCATTTCTGGCCAGATGTGAAACTACGACTTCTTTCTAGGTAGGAATATTAAATCAATGGGGAGGAAACAAAGACATCAGTTTGAAAGGAAATTGATTATTGTGTGTTTTTCAGAGCTACGACTGAGCAGATGGAGGAGTTCCAAGGGGCTGAACTGGTCAGCCTCCGTCTCTCGGCCCTGACCAGTAGAGAACACCTCGTCTTCAGTCCCAACCTGGAACCTCATGGCCTCAGGGCACTGGCCTCGCCCCATGGGTTGGTTCTGGTGGGTGTGGCTGGGACTATCCACAGAGACCAGTCCTGTCTTGGCATCTTTGAGCAGATATTCGGCCTCATCCACTCACCCCTGGATGAAAAAAACTGGAAGATAAAGTTTGTCAACCTAAAGATCAGAGGACAGGACGCCATTGGCGGGACAGAGATAGCAGCTCCTGCTTTAAACTACAACTCTAGTGAACTGCAGCTTCTTTGCAGCTGATGGCAGTCGTCAGAACGCTGGATATCTTTTACACAATTTTACCCAGGGATCTTTTACTTGATTAAGCATGCATACTTAGCTGGGTTGCCTGAACAGATCCTAATACTGATACTGAATTCAGATACTGAATTGGGGTTGAGGGAGAGGAACGTTTTGCTTAGTTAATGCAAATCGAGATACGGCACATTTTTACATTTCCTTTAGAGAATTTCGTTGCTTTTACAAATGCAGCAATTCTGTTGTTCTCCTGCCGGAAGCTTTTAGTAAGTGAATGTTTTGTTGCTGCAAAGTTGTTATCTGACAGCTTGTGCTGTTAGATAATATATTCTGTGGATGCACTCCTGGATATTTCTTTGTAAATATGTAATATATAAGAGAAAGTTGACTTGTGTACATTTATACTGTAATTATAAGTAAGTCCTACAAATTTGATTATTATTTTTTTGTCTCAGTGACATTTCAATCTCAATCAAACTGATTATAATGTAATAAAACTTTTGTTGCTTTCTATTGATGAGTGAAGGTTACCCCATGATTATTGATCTTGTGTTTGGCAGACATACAAACAAAAATAAATTAAATGGACTTATGCAAAAGACTGTAGTAGGTGTGCCAGATATGGAGGCAAGTTTTAAAATATAGTCAACAAATATTTCTCAAAAAACAAATAAGTATGTGATTCCTTACTGAACTGTTATTTAATATTTTTTTATTTTATCGCTGTAATAGGTAGAAGTGTGACTGTTGAGGTACATTTTAGAGCAACAATTTGCAGTAGATGGCCAATAAAATTCAGAATAGAAACCTGTCAAAGACTTCAAAAGAGTGAGGACTGGAGCAAAGTTTCTCCTTCAACCTGAAAAAAAAAACTAAACATATTCATGTGTTAGAGTAGCCTCAATCTAAATACAGCTGATTTTTTCTTTTTCCTAGGATAGGAAAATTGTTTTTACATATCAAGCTTATTGCCCTTAAGACAAATTGTGAAAAAATAATTATGTGAATGATTTTCCATTGCCAGATGTGCAAAGCTGATAGAAACAGCTACAGCTACAATTGCAGCCAATTGTGAGTTTACAAGCATAAATCAGCAGGATAAATACAACTGCAAAACATTGTTTTTAAATCCATATACAATATTTATCTAATTCGTAACAATGTAATACAGTATGTTGCAATATTCTGCCACAAACTGTTGCAGTGAAATTTGCAAATATCTAAAATGTTTGCGGTTGTATTGTAATGGAAAAAAAATGTTTAACAATTCAAAAATTTTCAATAAAGTTGTGAGATACTACATAAAGACGGGGAACCTTTAAACTGAAAGATGTAACCCATGTTTTGCTAAGTTTGACGGTTACATGTTTCACAAATTTTTCAATAAATGCAGCAGGGCTCTGACTTCTAGTACTTCTAGTACTGCGGCACATACTGAAGTAAACAATTTGTTTTGTGGTTTTCTGAAGTTAAAACCACAAGACCAATTAATCTTAATTAATTGATCTTAAGACCAATTAATCTTGGTCTTAAGACTTTTGTAGTGAAAATAAGGTAACTTTATTGACCAAAACAATAGATTACTGTGCTTGGGAAGAGAATCTATTATGTACTAAATAATGAAAGAAGCCAAATTATCAGCAGCTAAAATGAGTAATTTCTGGAAATGTCAACTAATAACACAAGATGTTGAAACGTAAGAGAGAAATATCAGGAATGTGAGGGTTAATGATGACCCAATTACACCAGATATCATATTTTGATCGTGGTACAGAGCCTGCTAATAACTCAGATCCCAATATGTAAATTTGCTGGACTGGGTTAGCTCCGTTGTCAACACACATGGTGCAGTATACATCGCACTTGAATTTGGTGTAAATGGGTCATACATGTAAGAGGAGGCAGGGGATGCTCCAGCTCATCATCATTAACGCCGACTTTTTAGTGGTACAACAGCTGAGTAATCACCATTTGAGGAATTGAAGTCAAATAATTAAGCTTGGAATTAAAAAAATATTCCAATCTCACTTTTTTCTCTGTTACATTTTAGTCACACCGTATAACATTTACAGTCTTGTGAAACTTCACAACCCTAAAGTCTTTTTACATTTTTTTTCTACATTACTAACCTCAAAGTTCTATGACGTAAAGAGAGATTTTATGTCACAAACCAACACAAAGCAGTGCATAATTGCAAAAGTGAGGCGGAAATGACACATTATTTTTTCCCCCCAAATAAAACTGAATGACTTGGCCTACATTAGTATTCATCCCTCTGAGTCAATGCCATCTAAAAACCACCAGTTGCTTTTATTTAAAGCAGTAGATTTTGGGAGGGGTAATTTTCTACCAGATTTGGACATTTAGATATGTCCAAGCATAGATCGTGCTTGGATGGAAAGCATTTTTGAACGTCTGGTTTTCTTGTCCTCTATTTGGCTCCCTCCGGGTTTCCACCAGCTCTGACCAGCTTCCCTTTTTCCTTTAAAGAAAATCACTCCCACTGAATGATGTTGCAACATCCATGGTTGACTAATTGAAAGACACAGATGCAACCTATTTATTAATTAGGTGAATTCAGATATTGCTAGGAAGACAGTTTGCTACATATACCAATGAAGTAACACATAAAAACAATCATCTTTGTTTCACAAGCTTTTTCATAACTTTTTATTGATGCAGCAGCACTGAACTTTTATTGATTCTCTTGAGTCACCCCAGGGAGGGCATGCAGGGTCTGTGAAGAGTACAGTATGCCAGCATGCCTCTGTGGCTTTTGTGGGAACTGTTACATGTGGGAAATTATTCTTGGCAGCCTCATTTAAAGGGCTCTGGAATAGTTAATTTCTGTGACTCTGTGGGTCGGAGCCACACGCCTCCTTGTGCTTTACAGCACCATAGTTGTGGTGAGAGGAAACCGCTGCCGCCATTGATCTCAGCCTGTTCACCTCTTCGAAAGAATAACATGCTGCTTGCATTCTGTCTTCATGGCACTTGGCTTCTCTTAGTTTTAATAAGCGGTTTGGAGCATGGGCACAGCGCTGACGCACGGATTCGAAAATACCACGGCAGTGGCGTCTGGTCATGGTTTTGTCTTCAGATTATTATTTTTTTCTTCTTTCCCCTAATAGGGAAGTGTGTTTCTCATTAAGAAACGTGCCTAAAACTTACACTCATGTCTCTTTGAAATAGGCTGAGGGTGTTGAATCATGGAAAGAGGATGGCTAATTTTAAAAACCATATTTTTCTACTTTTCCCTTTGATTTTAGTCTGATTTGAAGGAAAAAAAATAATAATAAAAAAATCCCCATTAGCGAGAGGACATTATTGAACACTTTATGCTGACAGCCTGATACCTTTATATGTTTGCTATTAAACATTTTAACATGGGTGAAGTAGTCGTTAGAAAAAAAACTCTTTTAATACAAGAAAAATAACAATAAATTTTGTAGGAATAATGCGTCATCTCTTAGCGTCTATCTCCAAGTACACAGAAAATCAATTTGGGGATTATTAATGTAAATATGGTCTGCATAGGTCTAAATGACTTGATGTTCCCACCTGTGCCATTTTCTGTCATTTAGACCTGAGTAACATACAAAAAACAAAACTGATAAACTGACGCCCAAAATATACCTGCATACCTAACGAATCCGAGCTTAAAAATGCCTTTTAAATTGCTACTAGACGTCAAGCGTAACGCACTTCATACTGAAAAATGTAATCTATTGAATTCAACGTCATATTCAGAAAGGTTACACTTTGTCAGTATGAAGTGCGTTACTTATAATGTGTAGTAGCAATTTAGTTTTGTCAGCATATTCAATACAGTAAATAAGGCCTTAAAATATTAAGGATTGTATTTAAAAACTGTTGTTCACTGGCATGTAAAAGTTATGATTTGCTAGGTATACAGGTATATTTTAGAGTTCAGTTTATCAGTTTTGTTTTTTGTAGATTTCCTGATTTCTATTTTGTCAAAAACTAAAACCGTAAAATTTGTAACTTAATTTAGATTTGAATTAACTGCAATGATTCATTAATTAAGATTTTACATTTCAGACTTCTGTAAAGAACTGTTTACCAGTTTTATTAATGTAAATATGTTTACAGTAGAACTGTTCAATAGACATTTTGTCTAATGTGTCTGAAAAAATTAAGTTTCTAAAACATAGGCCTTTCATTTATTGTACAATGAGTTGTTTCATCAGTGTATAGACACTTACTGTTTAACGTAAAAAAATATTGACACGTTGAGGTACAAATAGAGATTCGAATCAGCTTGATGTGACCCTTTGACAACATGACGCCACAAGAGGGCAGACAAACTGCACCATACACAACAACCTCTTTGATCCCTATCCATGAAAAAAGAAACAGAAAATAAAGAAGAAAAAAAACCTTTTAACACTATTGAGGAAACCCATCAATTTATAAGAGAGATCTCAGTGAGCTGATGTTAGAGGCAATCTCTATCTGGCCACGTCCGTGAGGAAAACTGTAAATTTTTCATGCTTGAATTGTCCTCCATTAAAGTAATGGGGCTTCTTAAAGACGGACATGTTAAACTGTTGGCTTCTGTAAGCACAAGAGTGCGCATTTCACAAGTTACCAAAGTGTCAGTAATTCATCTGCGTTGCTGAGGGTGTGAGAGGCAGCTTTAGCACAACGTTCTCCAGACGCTGCATTATCCAGACAACAAAGAGCGGGATTTATGGGTGGGAAGCAATTAGAGATGGTTGTGTTTCCCCAAAAAAAAAAAAAACGTGTTATAGGACAATTCAATCAAAGTTGTTTTGTCATTTTGTTCGACTTGCCCTCCAACCCAGCAGTGTTTCATAAACATGTACGCAGTGGAACTGCACCGACGAGGAAACGAGGTCAACTGTGTCTGGTGTTAAAGTTCTCTAACCTAACACTCCAGCTGCTTTTTTTTCCCTCTTTTCTTCAAAATGTAGCTGACTAACATCTGTGTCACCCCTTAAGGTTTTTGTTTGAACCTAATCAAGGCTATGCTTCAGTGCAAAGCAATCATCCCTCATATCAACAGCGTTTTATTAGAAATAATCTTTTGGCTGCAGCTAAAAGACATGAGGTCTTCCTCTTTATCAAGTGTTTCCTGAAGACATGACAGAACGTTGTGTTTGTTTGACAGTTTCAACTTCTTGTCACTTGGTTCAAGCGTGCCTGAGCATATATTATGCACGTGTATCACAGATTTACCCTACAGCATCTGTTTTCCTTGCAGCTCCCTTTGTCTAAGCTGACATCATCGCTCCGGTTTAACGCAAATTGTTTTGGACCGGTGAGGCATCCACCGCAGCTGAAATCAGCCTCTCTCTGTGCCTGCCGGTGTATTCCTTACACATGCATCATTATCTCACGTAAACACTGGAAACACGAGACTGCCGGGGAAGCGGACGCCACTCACAGCAACAAAGACGGGCCTGATTGAAAAGATCCTGGGCGGTGACAGACTCGTTTAGTGTCAATTTAAGAAAACAACAAGCAGAGCCCTACTTTTTGGGAGGACCAACTGGATCGAGGGTTTTTATTTATAGGGACTTCAAGCATTCAGGGGTGGTTTTGAGGGAAAACATGGACGCAGCAATATGGGGTTACAAAAATTTCTCTCACATTGAGATGTACTTGAGAAGAGCCTGCACACAGCTCCCTCCCCCCACTTCTCTCTTCATCTCTTTATTTACCCCCTCTATCTCTCTCTTTCACACATAGTGGCTCCACTGTGAAGCTTTGCAATGAGTCCCTTTCGTATGCAACGCAGGGGCCCCTGTGAGTTCCGTCCCTTGGCTCTTAAACTAAACAGTGAAGATGGTGTTATCTGAGAGCTGCCAGGAGGTTGTCAGCTTGCATTGGGTTGGGCCGACCAAGTGGCCGGAATGGTGGATGCATGTCCGTGCCAGGCCCCCACTGCTTTTCCTTCCGTGGACATCTGCTGTGTAGAAAAAAAACGGTGGGATTTGTCTGTGGTTGCATCTTAATCCTCCATCTCTTCAGCTCCAGCCATGCCTGGCTGACCGAACCACCAGCTCTGCTCACATTGCTTGTATTAATTGCCCTTGCATGGCTCGCTGTTTGCTTCTGATTACAGTCATTAATTTCAATTCCCCTGGAAGCCACTGCCACCGGAGCTGCCTTAAGGCAAGCACAAATACACACTCTTTCACATGTGCATGTATATATATTAAGAAGAGAAAAAGAAGGGTTAATTCTAACATGCAAAACAGAGAAAGAAGGAGGAGTCTGAAATTGGCAGGTTAGAAAAAGGGTTTGAAAACAGATGTAACCCCTTTTCCTGACTTACAGCTGTGTGATGCTTCACGCATGTCTCGACAGCAGGGTTGACTGAGTGGAAAAGGTGGTTTCTTTCTTTCTTCTTTTGGTACATTTACATGTAATATTACAAAATGTGATATTGTAATTATCTCAGATGTACTTATGTGCATATTCCTTACAAGCTGTTTTCTTACAGTACAACCAGAAAGGTCTGTTTGTATTTATTTAATTTTATATAATGTTGACGCCTCTTTCCTGTGAAAAGCCTCCTATTTTGGTGGTAGAATGAGCTTTTAAGAAAGTTCTGAAAAATACGGCGTTCAGTTGTATTTAGCCCCATTCAGTCAAGAACCCCTAAATAAGATGTATCAACTTCAGGAATCACCTGATTAGTAAACTCTGCCAACCTGTGTCTAATGTGTAAATGGAGTAAATCCAGCTCTTCTGTCAAGGCCTCAGGGCTTATTCGATGATATAAGTGATCAAACCACATTATGAAAACCAAAGAATACACCAGACAATAAAAAATAAAGTTCTTGAGAAGGTTAAAGCAGGGTTAGGTTAGGTTATAAAACAATAGCCCAAGCTTTGAAGATCTTGCAGGCCAATGTTCAATTCATCATCCAAAATGAAAATAGTAAGACAAAACAAATTATTTTAGACATGGCCATCCACCTAAACTTACAGGCCCATCATAGGAAGCATCAATTAGAGATGCAATGTGGAGCTCCTTTGTAACTTTGGAGGATTTGCAGAACTTGACTGCCCAGGAGGGAGAATCCTTCAGTAAGTTAACTTGTACCTTCATAGAAAAGTGGCAAGAAAGCCATTGTTGAAAGAAATGTATAAGAAGTTCAGTTTAAAGTTTGCATTGAGTCATGAAGGGGAGAAAGCAATCATGGCACAAGGTGCATTGGTAAGCTGAGAAAACAACAGTGGTTTGATCACTTTTGCCAAATTGCAAAACCCCATACAAAGGAGAAAACAAACATCACATACAGAACTCATCTTCCCCACAGTGGAATATGGTAGCGGCACAGCTTGATCTATTTCGCCAATTTAAGAAATAAAAAGTATACCTTTACAGGGCTGATAGAGAATTATGTTCTACTTTATGAGCAGTTTGTATTTGTTACTCCCAGTGAATGAACACACAGTGAGTTAGAAGCACAAATTATATTTTGGACACTTTCAAAATTTTACATACTTTGAAAACACATGCTGAATTCAGTTTTCACCACTAAGATGAAACACATTGTACACATTTGCATTTTCTTAATTTATGTGTAATTGTGTAGTATCATCTTAACATCTTTGGTAGACTTCAAAATGTTAGCAGTTCTTTTTCATTCCACTGTGGGATGAAAAAGAACAGTCATTCCATATTCCACTCTATGGAATGACTCTGTTCCTGTTTGAAACAGAAGTCATTCTCTGCTGCTTCTCATCATTAATCAACTTTCCCATCCCAGCAGGTGTGCCACATCTGGTAAAATCTCAACATCTGGATAAGGATGGAGGGCTGACCTCTTAAGGTTCATGTATCGGGTCAATATTGCTAGGACAGAAAAATAAATCTCACCTCATTTGAGTTCATAAACCAGCACTGAGTTTCTAAAGGTGTGGCATAATTTGACCTACAAGCATGAGTCAACTATTTATCTAAAATATATAAATCGGAGACTTTAGATAGTCAGAAGAATAATGTGGTTTTCCCTCCAGTTTGCATATGACGCACATAAGAATGGAAAATTATTCAAAAACTAAACGGTAACAAAACTGGTAACAAAACTTGAAAAGTGGGATAACACAGCTTGTATTGAATACTGAGAAACTGAGGAATGCTCCGTAAACATGAGCACACAGCTCTCCAGAGTTGTGAAATTCTTTGCAAATGTCACCATATATCCATACTTTCACAGGTGCGGCCAGTCAAGGTAATTAGGACATGAGCCTCATGCACAATTTACCAAAAACTAATAATGTTACTGCGTTCCATAATATGCTGCTGCATCCAGGTGCATGCTTCAGTGTGACAGCACATTTAATCTACAGCACTGTTTTCAGCTTCCTTTTTTTTTTCTTTTTTCAAAATGATATACCAAATGGCTACTTTTTAGCAGCCACTAAGTAGATCTATAGAGAGTTGTAAAACTTTACCATAATTTCAAGCTATGCAGCCCTTTGCTGTCTGTCACCTTTTCACCTCAGAGTTTAGGGTTCTCTGGGAAAGTGGGGCTTCTGGATTGAGTTGTCAAACAGCTGTACCATAAAGGGCCTCGTGGGGGCATCACAGTGAGGGTCATTGCCCTGGACTGTGATGTGGCGGCCAGGCATACATAAAAGCCTCTGAAGCCTGACAACTTCCTTGCTGAGCCCACGTGACCCAATTAGGGAAGCGGTTCTGAGTTGGAGAAAATGAAAACATTCCGGTCTCAATTTCCCAGGACGATAGTAATTGTTTATTAAGCACAAGTTCATTTTTTTCACACTCTTCCTGAGATTTTGTGGACTGATTTAAGTGGTTCACCAAGGAGTTGACCAAGAACATAATATCACACTAATGGGCTACACATACTGTACATATTTATATTTGAATACACTGTTTTATTACACTACACTACAGTTTTCCTCTTTTGAGTTTTGTCCATTTGCAAATCAATATTTTGGGGGGAATTTTACGGAAAAAGACCAACAAATTGTATAATTGTCGAGTAAGAAAAGTGATATGTGAAAATCAGAAAATGTGGCATGTATTTGCAGTCACACAGGCATTGAGTCAATATTTCATAGGACCACCTTTTCCTGCAATTACATCTGTCAGTCTTGTGGTTTATGTGTCTACCAGCTTTAAACCTCCAATGATGGATTCTTATATACATTTTCCTTTGCAAAAGAACTTAAGCTTACTCATACTGGATGGAGAGCATTGGCGTTTGAGATTTCAAGCTCCTCTTACAGCTTGTTTAGGGTTATTGTGCTGTTATTGTGCAGCCTTGTTTTAGGTTTTAACAGGTTTTTTTCATAAGACTGCGACCGCCCCATGTCACTGCATGGAGGTTGTGTTTTGGGTGATGTGCAGTGTTACTTTTGTGCCACACATATCAATTTGATGTTTCCCAAAAACCAGAGACGTGCAATTCTGGGTTAGTTGGTATTGATTCTATGCTGACTAAATACAGGGTTAGTAACACCAATACCAATTCCAATACAGATACTTTTCTCAAAATGTCATTACCATTACCATTTGGTTTCTTGACTTCAGATAAAAGTCAAATCACTGATTTTACTTGTATTACTTATTACACTATAAAAACATGTAGCAGAGTAGAAATAAAATAATTCCCTTTTTACCTTATAGTACACACATTTTTTGTAAGGTTAATTAATTCTTTAACTGTAATCCTTTCATACAGAATTGCAATCCTCTTCAGCTATATTAATATTTCATGTTTAAGGTACATCTCTTTACATAAGTGTATATTTTTAAGTAAGATGTTTTTTCAGCTCTCTGAATGGATAACAATAGTTTAATCGGCCTGCTAAAATTGCAAATCTGATCACAGATCACACTGTGAAAGCAGAGACAGCCGAGAGAGGGGTGTGCGCTGTTTGCACAGACTATGTTGGAGAAAAGCTGCACATATGGAAGAATTAAACAGATTGATGTTTGAGAGAAAGCAGATGTTTGGAATGCAAACATAGAGGTGTGAAATCGTAATCTCAATTGAAAATATAAGCTCTTGATTTTTTAATTCCTGCATATGTGCTGGCATGAACTCTGTGAGGAAATCTGAGTAAAAAAAAAAAAAGTATCAGTCTCATCACACCAGTATTGACAGTAACAATCTGGGTATCGATATTTGGATCAACATCAATTGTCATCTCATCTGACCAAATAATGTTCTTCCACGGCTTTCCTGTGTCCATTTCATGTTCTGTGGGAAACATCAAATTGGATTTCTTATGGACAGTTTCATTGAACTGTGAATTGTTGTGGTTGTAGTCAAAACAAATTTGAAAAAGTTCAGGTGTTATAAATAAGTTTGCAATCCACCATATTTACCTGCTGTGATCTTTTCCGAAGGACACTCTGATTATGCTTGAGCTCTGTGGGTGTTTAAAGTCTTCATTACCCAGTGGGCAGGATAGCCTGCAGGTCTCGAGATGCAGAAGAGTGAAGAAAAAAGTAGAAAAAAAATCAGTGCTTCAGAAGGTCATATTGATTGATAATCAAGTATCCTGTGGATTGTGTTGTGACTTACTCAATCCCCAAAGCATGTTTGTTGTGGGATACAGACAGTTGCCTGAAGGCCCTGAACAATGCAGGCAGGCAGAGAAAGACAGTGAAATCAATGGCTGTCTCACAAAAAGACTCTTGTAGGTTCTTCCCAATCATCTAAAGTGGCTCTCTTGGCACCTCTATTTGCACTTACCTCCACTGGAAAAAAAAAAAAAAAGCTTGATTCATTACGAGCCCTTCAGCTCCATAGAGTGTTCTTTCATATGCTCCTCTGCACTAAAGTAACAAGTAGTGACTGCAGAAGATTAAATTCTCCCAAAAATGTAAGCATTTGTGCATTAAGATAGCAACTCGCCGACAAGTGAAAAGTAGCAGAAATTCCGTCCCGTGAGAGATAAGGATGATGGGAGAAATGCATGAGAGCATGGCTACATATGCCTGTTGAGACCAGGCCCCTGGTGTTTTCTCATTCCCCAGTGGGCTTCTGACAGAGCCAGATAGGGATCCTCAATACTGACAGCCAAATGTCCTCATCTATCCTCATCCAAGAGGCCCGCAGGCGTCATCAAGACTGTCGAAATTTCCCCCGACGAAAACCCAACAGAAGAAATTTCTTGCCCCTAGCTTCACAAAGTGATGGAGCTGGGAGTTTCCCCGCAGAGCCACTGTCAATATGTCATCATCGTCATAGCTGCCAGTTGGCAGCCTGTATAACCCACTGCAGATGTGTCAGCAAAACAGTCTCCATTTTGTTATTATTTCTTTCCACTAAATATATCCATTGTAGGGCACTGTCTTTTCTGTATTTTCACTGTAGGTCATCACTCAAGCTCCTCATGATGTGCTCCCGATCTTGTGGTGGAGAGCTATTTGTGATGATGAACAGACACGTGGAGGGAGCGTTTGTTTAGTTTAAGAGGGGAACTCTTTGCCGGGTGAAGCTATATACAAGCAAGCATAAGCAATTCTCGTCCAACCTGGCTGTGTTGACAAAACTGTTATAGTGTCTTTGGAGAACAGACTGACCATTTCATAAGATTATACACTTTCAATACAAATGTGTCCTATATGAATTATTTAGTTTTATCTGTGTAAGTGGAGCTAGAAAGGGAAAATGTGATTCTTTGACTATAAAGAAATGTTTTATAAGTCTCCTCTTTGCCAAAGGAAAAAAAAATGACCCTGTAAAATCCTTCAAGAGAAGCTAACATTAAAGAGCAAGTACAGATACATACAGTATAAACAGTTTTAATAAGAACAGGTTGTTTTCAAATGGTGCAAACCAAGCATCAACATTTGTGCAAAATTGTCAATTTCTGAAACTTGTGTTAAAAACCAACATATTGTTAGAACATCATTAACACTAGGAAAGTATTACTTGCAAAAGTCTACATCCTTTTAGATTCCCCTCTGCTCCTAACCCACATGCCACAATTTAGCATCTCAATATTAATATCACAAACTTTAATGTATTTTATTGATATTGTATGTTAGACTAACATAAAGTAGTGTGTAATTAAGAAATGGAAGGAAAATGATGTATCATTTTATTTATTTCGGAACATACCAATCCAAAAAATGTATACATTTTTGCAGATTACAAATACACACAGATTACAAATGTATTTGTAATTTGCACTCTTTACTCTGCTAGGTCTAAATAAAAATCTTGAGCTACCAAGATTTTTAGTAGCTCAGTTTCATAGTAAATTAACCATTTAAATTTACGTTAATCTTTTTAAAATGCAGCAGTTCTGGGAAGACCTTCAAGTTTTGTCAGAGAGCATCAGTGAGGTAAACTCTTCCTGAAGACCAAGTGACACAACAGAAAGGCTGTACTTAAAACTGCTAAAAGTGTGAACCTAATCAGAAGAAGCATACAATGTCCCAAGGTTTAAACATTTTATGGAACTGTGTTCAAATTGTGAAACAAAACATGATTTTCCCCCAACACTAACAAGCTGACCAGAGAGAACATAATAATGAAGCAATAAAAAGTTCATGATTTGTCTGAAGGAGCAGGACAGATCAGCAGCTTTGATGGAGTAATCTTTTGGTAAGACAGGTTTTGGTTTTGTGCTTCATGAATTTGGGGATTGTTCAGAGAAAAGGCCCTATAGGGGAAACAGAAAGTATGAGAAACTCGACAAAATCAAACTTTTGGTCTTCCAAAAGCAAAAGCTGTACATCACCCTGAAAACACCACACCTTGTGTGAAGTACGGCGGTGGCTGTATTATGCTAGCACAAGAGGGAGCTGGTCGGCGTTTAGAGATCCTTCCATCCATAAAATAATAATCCATGCGTCAGCTTCCTTCTATTTCACAATTACAGACCACTTTGTGTTAATCTGTCACATAAAATGCACAAAACTTTAATATTTTTGAGTGACAAAATCCAAAATGGTGCTAGGGTTATGCATACTTTACTCTCTTAAGACAAATAATAGAAGTGAAACAGGTTTGCAATAATGTTGATTTTCCAGTCCTTTGCAATTATTATGGGGAATTATTTCTGTACATAAATAACATGGAGAACAAGCTTTGTAAAGCCTGTATCCTGTCTGAGTTTGCTGTAGGTCTGCACAGCTAAGGAAACAGGATAACTCTGAAATTTCATTTCAGTAGCAGTAAACAGGCTGACACAAATCAAAGATGCAATAAGAATGCTTCCCAAGAGATGCAAAAAAATAAAAGTGTCCTTTGGCTTCAGGACACAGAAGACGCTTTAACTGCAGGTTGAACATGTGCAGCTGTGTTTGACATTTTGACTTTTAGTCCCATACAGTATCATATTACTGGTGGAAGGGTCCTTAAACTTAATGTGGCACTATAACACTGAGTTGACTTAGTTGGAGGCTGCTGCTTGTGGGGTGACATGTGACCTCTGACAGAGGAATGTTTTCCAAGGCTCCGTCATCCATCTTCATTTACTCCTGGTGGTTATTGTGCTATACAACATTAATTCAAACAGCTCAAAGTGTTTGGATAGCTCGCTCCAGTCAAACTAAACACACCCTAGTTGTCTGAAATGACATCCATCAATCATACTTTGTTTTGATAAGGGATCATGTTAACTTACGTTATCACTTATTATGATTGAACTTTCAGAAACCACATTTTTCATCTGCATTGGAAGGAGGGGAGAGAAGTTTACTTCTGTATGAGGAGACACTCGGACCATTGAGTTTTATATGGGAACTCCGATTAGGTAATTATATATCAGGAAAAACAACATACACATACACAGTTTTCTAAATTTATTATAAATTAAAATGTGAATAGTGAGTCATTCATTCTATATGTCATGTTTGAACACCATAACATGTTTTTGAAATATCCATTCATCTATCCATCTATTCATTCTCTACACAAGTGGTCTCAGACTCCAATCCTTAAAGCATGAAGCATGCAACTCATTCTAGAGAGATGTCTTTCTCTTTTAACACAACTTGCCCCAATATTAGGACACTAGCAAAGCTCTGTGATGCAGTTTTACCATTCAATTCAAGTGTGTCACATCAGAGACAGATCTACCAGTTGCAGGACCCTGGGTCTTCAGGATTGCAGTTGGAGTCCAGTACTCTACTCCCATTCGTCTCTTCAGGGTTATCAAAGACATAACAAGTTTAGCACAATATTCTTTTTACATATGTTTAGCACATATCTGGTGCTTGAAAGGGTATTTAATGTAATAGAATAATAGAATCAAATTGCAAATTGTGCTAAAATACTTAGCGAGACTGGCCAAACACACAACATTTGCAACAATATCTCTCTCTCTCTCTCTCTCTCTCTCTCTCTCTCTCTCTCTCTCTAATATATATATATATATATATATATATAGCTTTAGGACACCTTAGTGCTAAAAGGAGTCTTAATATTAAAGGTCTCTAAATGTGGTGTCCTTGCCTGATTCGTCAATCAGGTCTAGGATACGACATCTATTCCTTGGCATGTTTTATTAATCTTTCTGCATCATCCAAAAATAGGCCAGTCACACAGAACCCTGACTATCCACATGTCCTCCTACAGATATTTTTAGGCTCTTTTTTCCCCTTCAGTTAAACGTGTAGGTTACCTTTTACTCAATTCACAGCATCGAGGTCAAGACTTGCACAAGAACTGTTTTTGGATGACAAAGAGGAAGATTAGAAAAAATCCCACAAACAGGTCTATTATCCCTGTTGTGTAAGATCACATTAGTGTGACTGGTGTTTTCAGCTGTGTTGCACAAAAAAAGTTTATGTATAGTCTGAGGGGTTCTTGCATCCAAACAAGGTTAAGACTTTGCTTTAATCTGCATGACTGTGTTGTTCTCCCCCCTACCATCTCCTTTATAAATAACACTTACAGTAGTCTAGACGTTTGACCACACAAGGCGACACTGGTTGTCCTCAGTTTAGATATTTCCATATGCGTCTGTTCATACAGCTTAATCTGCTTTTCCCAGCTACTCAGAAAAAAAGAGATTCATGTCGCACACATGTGCACCACGTGGCTCTGACAAAAAGAGAGTGAGTGTGAGACGGCCCTCTTTCTTCTCCCATGGGTACGAGAAATCAGTGACAGACGTGTCACCCGCCTTGGCTACTGCTTTAATTAAAGCTCTAATGGTAGGCTTTCAACTGGGAAGCAACTTATCATCACACATAATCGCTCTGCACCAGTTAGTACGGCCAGAATTGCAACCATCTGCTCTGCTAAGAACACATTCTGAACATTCCTGATGAAGTAGAGAGCATTCGATGTTCAAATGAGGAGATGAGCCCTTTTGTTTTAGTTAAAAATACAATTGTTGAGAACTTGTTAATAGTAATTATTAAAACAGAATCTTGCATGATTATTTTGGTCAAAGTTGTTCAGGAAACACAAGGAATTTTAAGAAAATGACCAGGGACACAGTTGTTAAGTCCTATACAAACAATTCCTACAAAATTTATGCATCTCAAACAATTTTTAAGTATAAAATCAGCTTCCGTGTTTGTTGTTTTCCCAAGCAGTGAACAATAACATGGTATCACGTCTCGGAGCCACTCAGATGAGATGGAAGAAAGAGCAGACATTCAAGTAATTTTCTATGTCGAGTGGTGTCCATATTCACTCCTAAAGTGCCAATATCCTGCATGTGTTAGAGTTTTCCCTGGTTCAAATCACCTGAATCAAATGATGGTACATAATTTTTTCCTCTTCCAGAACATTGAAGAGGTAATTGTATCATTTGAATCAGCTGTGTTGGACCAGAGACACATCTAAAATTGGCACAACACTGGGGCTGGACACCCATGTCTTAGACGAAGTCTGTGAAATAAATGTGAGGACATTTCTGGCTATCAGAATCAAAACCAAAGACGAACTGTGAACAGTAACATCGATCATCAGCTGCTAATGATGTCAGATCCTTAGCCTCCTCTTTAGTGTTCACTTGTCTCTTATCCCCCATCATCCTCTTTTCAGCGTCCAATGAAAACAGGATACATACCTCAAACAAGCCACCCATTTGTTAATTCACTGATTAAATCTGCTAGAGCAGCAAACCTTTCAATTTAGCATCTTTCTTAACAAATAAGTGGAGGAAGTAAGTAATATAATTTTTCTACCTCAAGCTCATGCTGTGTGACACATTCAAAATGATTTTCTTAATAACTGTGGTTGTCAGGTCAAAGCCAGATGTAAGTTGACCCATATTTTATCTTCTCTCCTCATGCTCCAAGGTTCAGTGTGAGCAAAAACTGCACTGTCTTGTAAATAGAGAGCCAAAATGAAACCTTGAAACTTTGTAAAAACTGAAATGCTTAAGTTGGCTCCACAAGACATGAAACTATGTTGTGTATAAAGGCAGTTTGGCTTGTGAAAAATGTCTGCAACTCTACATAATTAATGATTTTTTAAAGTGAAGAAGATCATAAACACTGTCGGGATTAAAGAGGCTTTAAATTACACCCACACGATGTGCTGTATATGCAAGCGTACAGTTTGAAGCAGAACATGAGAGGAAATATTTAGGCATCACTGGGGGATGACATTCATTTCTTAAATAAAAAAAACCTGGGCAAGGCAGTTTAGAATAATGTATTGTTTTAATGTTTGATTCATGCTTATGTTTTTCATGTTTGATTTGCTGGCAGAGACCATCTTGGTATGCAACAACAGACTGTTTTCACACTTTCATTATGGTGTTTGACTTTCTGTGTGCGGTAACGAGATTTATATCCAGCGAATCAATCTGAGGTCAAATAAGGAGCACTTAAGGATTATTTACTAGCTCTAAGACACAGTCATAGTCTGGCTGACAAAAAATCTGCAATCCTAGAGCTGATGTAATTCTCCACAATGCTGGGTGCTTCAAATGTTTTGCTGTTGGAAAACTCTGCCAAGGGAAAGTGATGAGAGCAGCTTGCTGTCACTCATGTAAATCCTGCCCCTGTTTACTGAGGTTTCATGATCAAAGGAAAGAGCGAGAGTAGGAGGGTTGCGTGGGGAGACATGAAATAAAGGAAAAGGTTGCAGAGCTGAGTCAGTGTCGGAGTGCTTAAGATACTGACAAATTAATAGTTTATTCTTGTGGGTGATACATTTAACACTGGGGTTGAAGAGTTCATGGAAGTTGAGAAGATGATCATTTGCTGGCTGTTTGGATATCTTTAAGCTCTTGTACAACTCTACTAAAAATTATTTCCTCCCTTGCAGGTATTTGGCAGTTTTTGCTTTGTTCTACTTCTGTGTTCCAAATAATGTATTTTAATATCTATCAAAGATGACCTGTGTACAGACAAAAGTAGCCTTTAAATTGATATCTTGTTTAGATCTGGGAGATATCGGTGACAAAATGCACAAAGTGGAACAAAATGAAGCTTTCAAAGTGACCTAGTCAAAGTCCAGAGGTATTTCTGATAGACTCATTTCCAAATGCTTTGGTGGGATTAGGTTTAGGTTCAAGTGGGATTACTTTTTCACAGAAAATCGTGGATCTAAATGGCGCTTTTCCACAAATTACTCCTTTTTTCAAAAACTACATCTCATATTTACTCAGGTTCTCGTTGTCTGGTATCAAAATAGATTTGATAAGAAACATTCAAGTGTGACAAAAACAAAGACAAAATCCGTAAAGGCTCTGATATTGTCTCACATCACAGTAGCAACTGATCAGTTCTTAAGGACTATGGAAGAAGATTTTATCTATGCTCTGTACCTGATTTCATCTTATTTTTTTCAAATGTCTTCTCTTTTTCAAGTTCATCCTGTAGGACAACACCCCCCTCCTTTCTCGTTTCATGTGGCGTGCAGATTTCATCTGCCTGCAGCTAAAAGTTAAGAGGGTGACTGAAGAAAAAAAGATGAGGAAAAGGTTTACTGTCTGCAGTGTCTGACAACCTCTCCCGACGGTCTCTTTAATCATCCATGCTTCATTAACTGGGTATCTGTTATTATTTTGCAGCTCTCTTTTGAAGGGTTGAGGTAGAGGTCTATTTGGCAATAATCAATTTTCCTCTAGCACAAGAGTGGCATTTAGATTAGGCCAAGATCAGTAATATGTGATAAAACGTTTGGATCAAAGCAGATTAGAGGTTGTTTGAAATATGACAAGACTTTTAACCACAGTCATATGTCAACAAAAAAGAGGGGTTTTACTATTGTAAACATATCCTCAAAACAAATGGGTTCTGTTATTTAAATATGATCATAAACTGAACTGCATATGTTTGTTGGTAAAAGAAAAAACAATTGACCCTGGGAAGTATACTGCAACCAGGGTTGTAGTCTACAATATGATGATTAAAAGCTATTGCTTAACTCAATTGTAATTTTATATGAGCAAAAAAGCCCAACATGTCAGTGGAGAAAAAACAAAAAGAAATTAAAATAGATTTCCATTTGTTTATTGTGATAATATACAAGTTTCTCCTAGCACTGCAGCACAGCTACCTGTCAAAGGAAGTTACAAAAGCAGACCCTTAAAACTAAAAAAATGTTGCTTTAAAGTTAGATTCATGGGATCTGAGATTTTTTTAACCAATGAATGGATTCCTGTCAGTATTTGCATAATGTGCACAATGGCACGTCTGTGAAAAGACAATGATCTGACTTCCTCTAGTCCTTGATTGCAGATATTTTTTGTCAAGTTCATGAAAGCTCTGACTCAAACTGACTCACTAATTCAAAGTTCTGTTAAAAGAACAATGTGAAATACTCTTGTCTGGTTGTTTTGACCTAAACATAAACCTAACCCCCTGTAGAAGTAATATGAAGTTTACCATGTTTCTGTCAAACTGGAAATGTTTCCCATTTCTGAAAAGCAATTACATGATGCACTTTAAAATTAATACTGCACTATAGGATTTATTTTATAAGAAAGCAAATGTGAGATATGCATAATTTGAAATGTGTGGATTTTAATGTTGAGTCAACTGAGAACTTGGCTGCGTGTTTTGAAAAATACTTGCTTCATGCATGAAGGACCTCACTGTTTTCATCACATCAGGAAATACAACCGGTCATTTGAGTGATTACCATAACATGATTCCATTTACTTTGAATAAATTCACATTTCTGAGGACCTGAATTTATCTACTTTGTCAAAATATCTAACTCTTTTCATCTTGACAAAGTTCTTAAAGCAGAATTCATACCCATCCTGTAACAGTTTGTTGCATTACGTCTTCAAACTTCTGTGTGTTTCAGTGGAAATTTATGAGACAGACCAAAACAAAGTAGTGGACAATTGTAAAGCTGAAGGAAAATGATAAATGTTAACAAATACAAATCTGAAAAGTGTGACATGCATTTCTATTTACTTAAGGTGACTGCTGAAGACAATTGGTTGCACTGATACTTTTCATAGGAATGAAAGTTACAGTTTCCAGTAACTGTAACTGGTTTCATATTGACTCAATGAATCCCCCTATTATAGTCTTATTGATTAAGCCTCTTTCCACATATTGTGAACTCAGTTAATACATAAAAATATTCCTCATATATTTTTATTCATCCACTGAAACAACTTGAAAGCATGTTTATGTCTTTCATGCTCTCTGCTTTGATCTCCTCAGACCATTTACCACTGAGTAACTCTGAACGTGCACTGCCTATGATCCATGATACACATTACAACGACCGATCTTCATGGCTGGCTCTCAACCAATGTATCACGACAGGCAATTGACTCCGTGTGATCTTGCATGTTCCTCTTGCTGAACTGTGCAGATACGATCAGAGCTGGGCTGCAGATGTGAGCCAGGGTAATGATGGCAGTTTACTGGAGTTGAATTGTGCCCTGGAGAGCAGGAAGTGTAGTTTTTCTATCAGATGGAAAGATCAGAGGAGACAGATAATTCAGTTATCACATCTTCAGTGATTATGGCGACAGGACACAGTTTGTTGATAAGGATCTGCCTGTGTCTTGGAGGCTCTGTTCTCTTATTAGGGAACAAGGGAAGTGAATTTTTTTTTTTTAATCATGTGTTACTTCCTATTTCACCTCGGTTAATCTAGTTTATTTTTTGAATCTTTTAATTGGGATGAAACTACAAACTGCTTTCTTACTTCATCAACAAAAGGCCCATCACTTTTCAAATTGTCTTCAGAGAACTTCTTGAGATGAAGAAATTGCCTTGCTTCCTTCATACTTGTTTTAATCCCTTCCCATCTTTACTTGGCTAATATAGATTGATTTATGCAGACGAGACGACATAAATGAAGCTTAAGAGAAAACAGAAGTCATTTTATGCAAAGGGAACTTTTGCTAACCAAACCAGATAATCTCCCAATTTCATTTGTTCAATTTTCCCTTAATCTCCACTCCAAAAATTAATTCTGCTAATGCCATATTTGACATTAGCAGAGATTTGTTTTTTTTTGCCTATACCATTCATTATATAAAGCATATTTGCTTTTTTATTTGATATATTTGTGTGTGGAAATAATACAATTATTTCCTTCTCTCTTTTGCAAGGAGTGGCCTCCATGGATCTTGTTTGTCCAGAATTTCCCTCGGAAGCCTGATCAGATTGAGATCTAAGGTATTTGGAAGCAAAATTATTGCATCAGTTTTGTTTTTGAGCTCCCCAGTTTCTCAACAATTTTGCTTTGTGGTCAAACACATTATCCTGTTAGAAGAGGCCACAGCTATTAGGCAATATGTACTTGAGATTTGCAGTTTGGTCCAACACAGCAACTTCAGTTTCACCAGTCCGTAGTACTGTTGATCTTTCCATTTGCTCCCCTTTCAGCACTTAGTGAGCTCCTCATTAGCTTTACCTGCTCCCTTCCCCAGTTGCATTCATTTGTCTGCAATTAATTATTTTATCATTTCTTCTCTCTCGTCTGTACATTAACCTTCCTGGTCTCATTGTTCTCCACTGGTTCCTTCCGTTATTACTTTCCCATCCCGTCACGCTGCAGTTTTACCTGTTTTCCATTAACTATAAACTCAATCACAATTACGTTCTCCAGTCTGCATTTTTGGTTCTGCCACCATATGACATGATGCCTTAATTTCTTGCTGTTTGCGTTTGTTGGTTTTCTCTGTTGTACAATTGATACTCATCTTTTCTCTCATGTCATTTTGGCCCTCCAGATTTCATCCTGTGCTGATAAATTACCGCCGAGAGCAAATGTGCACTGCGTACTGGTTAACTGTGACTGTATTTGTTACAGTGTGTATACTCTACAACGGACTACAAACAATTCTCCCAAGCTCATATCAACAAACAAACTGTGCTGTGCTGAGCATGCTGGGAAACTTTACTCGACCAACCATCCATGACACAATACAATGAACAATTAAAGCTTTGGTTACTACAAAGTCCCCTTCCTGCATAAAGTCAAGAACACAAACAGAGAACATACACGATTTACCAAGTCATCTTTTTTCCATGAATAAGCAATTGCAAAGTGTTGCTTTTTTAAGAGAATTAAACAGAAAACAATCTGTGTCACATTTAAGAAACTAATGACTTTATTCATGGGATAAACATGCATAAAGTCTCCAATATATATTTTATATTTCCACAGGAATGGCTCTGTAAAAAAACGGCAGTGGTATTCGTCTAGTGCAGGGGTGGGCACTCCTGGTCCTCGAGGGCCGGTCTCCTGCAACTTTTAGATGTACCTCTAAATCAACACACCTGAGTCAAATAATGAGGTCATTAGCAGGACTCTGGAGAACTTGACTGCATTTAGCAGGTGATTCAGCTGTTGGATTCAGGTGTGTTGGACATGGGAGACATCTACGAGTTGCAGGACACCGGCCCTCGAGGACCAGGATTGCCCACCCCTGGTCTAGTGGCATCCCACTGTTATAGAACGTCACTTTTTACAGTGTCTCTACCTTAATTAAGATAAATATATTGTTACCATTTATTAATTGCTTTATAAAGCCAGTTAAGTCCTTTGATTCTTGTTTGGAAAGTGTGACTTTAATTTGCAACAATGTGTTTTACTGCTGCATAGACCAAACAGTGACACTCCTGACAGCACACACATAATAACACATCTCATCTACAATTGTTTCAATTCATTTTCCATTGAGACCATTGGCAAATAACTACAAATTAATGACAATGGTCAAGTGGAAGGAAAATTATAAATGCTTTACATTTTGCTCAAATATTGTGTGTGATGTACAGATATTTTTAGTCCCCTTTACGAAATACCATGGCCATTGCTCTAACATGCTGTGGCAATGATCTTCTTCAGCAGGAATAAGAAGATCAGTCAGGATTGATTTAAAGATTATTACTGCTAAATGAGAGCAGTCCCGACATAAGAGCTTTGTATGGGCTTCTTTAAAAATTTCTAAACTGCTTTTCAGACTCCTGAGGGAACTTTCAATGAGATAGTAAGACAAATAATGAACAGCAAACTAGTGGTCCCCCCAAAACCTTTAACTATGCCAATTCTGTGTGATAAGACAGAAGCCATGTCCTGGTCAAAGCACTTTAATGTTTTTGCAGTATATTCTTCTTGCACCCATTAGAGTAAAATCTCTCACAGTCATAGTTTCAGGCTTCTTGATGTTTGATTTATTCCCACACTTCCTCTTGTAGCCTGAAGATGAATGGCCACCCAATCCATCAGGCAAATATTGAGGGTACTGCATTACTGAGCCTAATGTATTCTTTAGCAAGATACGCGGTTGTTGATGATGTTTGCAATAGTCGGTCCTTTGAAAGTCACTCACTGTTAAGTTCTTTCAGACCCCAGGCTGGCGGACGGTTTCTGTTTGGATAGTGCTGCAGATCAGTGGGTGGCATCACAAATCTTTGACCGCAGAGTTGTTCCTGTTACTTTTACTCCCATTAGCCATACAGATGATTTGTTTTCAGGGTTCCTTCCATGAGGAGTTCCAAGGAGGACAACCACTTGTAGATTTATTGGCTGCAACATATCTGTCTTGTTTTATGGAAGCCCTGCTGGTGCTAATTAATTGTGTGTTTGCTTGTTCTAGTCTATAATTTTTAAAATAAAGGTCAAGTGGTTGAGTTCCTCAACACATCTCTTACCGGGACATTAATCTCAAATATGTGAATATTATCTTTTTAAAATTGTAAATCATAAAAGGAATGTAGGCACTGCCTACATGGCAATGAGGTTGTAAAATATGACAAATTTGCATTTTTTGATAATTTAAGGGAGGTTCCTTAAAGTATGTTGTTGGGATAAAGGAGGGGAGTTAATTGTCAGATAGACCTCCCAGTATGGCAGATTTTAGCAATTTGAAACAATTTAGAGTGAACCATTTCATATCTGTGGGATAAAGTGCAATAAACAGTTTCAGAGGATGATGTTTGTTGTTATTTTTCTTAGTCATGCATTTTATTATGATGCAAAGTTTAATTGGTTTAGACTGTATAAATATACTTGATCACTTATTGGAGCAAAGTTTGGCAAACCATAGGTCCACCAGAATAATTTCCAATCAAAGCACGATGGGAAGAGAAAATCTAAGGGGCAACACATATTTTATGAACAAACAAATTTGTTCTTTATTTAAGTTGGGCAAAACAAAAAAAAGCTCTTTCTAGCCCAGCCTGGACATAATTAGTAAAGGTTTAAGTCAAGAGCTGATAAATTCTCATAGATTCCCCTATTGTGCATAATACTTGTCAGAAACCTCACAAGAACAGGTTCTGCCCACATGTTGTGTTAAGAACAAGCAGAAAGAACAGAATGATGTCATTTTGATCTTGCAGCACAAGAGAGAGAACACATTTCTTTGGAGTATGTATAGAGCAAAACCTGACAAAGGATTAACATTACATCGAATGACTGAGACTCTGAGTCAAGCTTCAAAAGTTTACTTCACTTTTGATGAAATTAGAGTGGACTGATGAATTGCAACCAATGTGGATTTATCTAAAAAGCAGCTTTGACCATTGCAACTTTATGAGGTAAAATCGACATAGATTGGCTAAAAAAATAACAGCAGTTGGTTGTGAATCTCTCACATGTAATCTTGTTTAATATGGCATATCCCAGAGCTATGAACATGACATTTTCAGTAATATTACTATTAATTTAAGAGTCTTCTGTTTTTATGTATAATGTTGTTGCTGTACGTTCGAAGGACCTCTGATTGAAATGAACCCAAATAGTTAAAGTCTGGCACAAACCATCTTTTTGAGTAATGCTCCTGCACATGGTCTCTCTCGAAAAATATGTACCACCTAAAATAAACTAAGTTAAATAGTAGAACAGATACTTCTCTGTTCTACAAAATAACTTTAAAATGGTATCAGGTTCTAAGCTGGAGTCATTACTTGCAACTTCAGTGAGTCACTTTAAAATAAAATGTTTAACAAAAAAAGTAAAGGTATTGGTAATATATATGGTATCCTATGGACCTCTGCAGAAATCATCTACTTTAGTAATTGGTAAATTTGAGTTGTATTTCATGTTACTTTATTATAAGCACTCCAAAGTTTCCACAAATCATCTTGCATGGCAAACAATTCAGAGGCTTTGGCAGAGCAAATTTTGGATGCACAATATGAATAACTCCATCCGGGAAGCATTATGTTTTCCTCAAAATACAGACAAATTATGTGCATATGACTGTAATTTGAAAGAGATAATGGTTGGCATGCTGCTCACCCCAAGCTGGCAGCATTCTTCTTGGTTTCTCTCTTACATCAGTCTTCCTACTGTATGTTTGGGTATCTTAGTTTTTCCACATTTGCAACCAGTTTCCATCTGCAAGAACATGAAGTTTTCAGTGTGATCACTTTCAGAAAGAAAGAAGGAAGTCAACTGTGCCAAGTTGTGAAAGTGTTTCTTAAAGTTTATGTATTGTTGTTGCAGGGGATAGGAGTGTTTTCTGAGCTGCTGCAGAGCTCAGTCTTGTGAGGCCTCCGGTGTAATTAGCTGGCACTGCAGTTGCACACACCTGCACAGATTAGCACCATGCTGGCTCACTAAACAGATATTTCCAAACAAACTGCTGATATCTGAACCTCTGTGCGAGTTTCCTCAATGTTAAAAATAAAGAAAACAGGTGCTTCTCTAACAAATCCCAGCTAACAGCTTGTTTCAGATTTTATTATCTATTCTTGGTTCTATAATAGGCAGCAACTGTCCTGCCTGATTAGGCATGCTCAGCGGCATCCACCCCCCCGACTCACTTCAACCCGGCCAAACTCCATTCGATTCCTATTTAATAACAGGAGTAGAATGAGGTTCCCGACAACCTTAACATTTTTTTTTATTACTCTCTCTCTCTGTGTGTTTGAGCATGAGAAGGAAATCCCTCTCAGACTTAACCCATTATTTGCTTTAGTATTGTTTTTACACCTTTATTTATTATTCTTTGATTTATACTTGAGTTCGTGACACTTATAAGCAGAAAATAATATTTTATATAGTTGTTGCATGGTTGAACAGAGTGAAAAAAATTAGCTCTCCACAAATACTTATTTTCCATTTTTAAACTTGTGATTAGTGTATATTCACCAGTAGATGTCATCTCATGTTATCAGAAGAGCAGGGTTATGAGTTATGCAGATATAATTTATGAATCTTCAAAACCTTGCATTTTGTGGTTTATTTCATTGCTTATTTACACAGGAAATGAAAGTAGGATATGATGCACAGTACAATGAGTAGTATAACAGTGCAAAAAGCTTAAAAAGGTTAGTGGTTTGATTGAACAGTATTTTATTGATTTTTGTTCTTACCTTAGTAGGTGCTTACTCTATTGTAAGTGGCCACTTTACATGTTTCTTTCTCAACAATGGTTTGACACAGGAAGTTCTTTGGTTGTGTACATTTTGCAGTGTTATAATAATACTGTGCAATTAATAGGAGAAGAACCTTTTTCATTTTATTTTTTTTTTAGAAAAACTTAACTTAAAAAATCCTGAACTGTAACTATAAAGTCTTGAATGGGAATAAAAATGTTGCTTCTGTCATGTAAAGACATTCACTTTTTTGTAGATACAAACAATAATTGATCATTAAAAAATGAAATGAAACGAAAGCAACTTAATATCTTTCAAAACAAAGAAATTAAGTTTGGTAATGTCTTAACAAACTTCATATGTTTATTTATTAACAAACAGATTAACATATGTTTGTTAAAATCTTAAAAAATATATATTTGTTAAGATATATGTCAGAACTTCAAACAGTCAGAGCTTCATACTTGTTTTAGTATTCAGATTAAAATATATATTAAGCCTTCGCAATGGGAGTAAAAATGCACTATCATGCAAAAAGAAAAAAATGCTTATTCTACTTTCAGACAAGGAAATCCATGTAAGAGTACGAAAAAGAAAAAAAAATCCCCAAATTCCTTGTACCATTAGTCATTGTTTCTGTGCAGCTGTTTAGACAGAAGAAGTGCTAAAACCTTTTCTTCTTTCTACATATTTTCATGTAGAAAGTATTGCAATTTCATTAACACCATGCTCTCAATATGATAACTTTGACAACTTAGTTAAATATTACAAGGCATTATTATTCTTAAAACGTTTGAAAGGTCAGGCCCTTTCGCGTGCTCAGTGATCTCATAGTTTCTGTCAGATCCGTTGGTTTAGGAACTTGTGGTGCATCCAATCAGCTTTTTCTGTGCAAATCTTTACTATGTGGAATTTCTTACCTAAGAACTTGAAACTGATCCCAGACTGGCACATTTTTAGATTAAGATTGAAGGAGCTTCTCAAAGACGACCAGTCTTGAAGTCATGGTTAACAGCCAGCTCATGCTGGCTCCATGATGACCCTTGTTTCTTTATGGTCTGTTTTAAGTTAATTTTAGGATTTGTGCTCTGTTTTAAAGGCCCATCTGGGGACGTGCACTGCAAATTAGCTAAGCTGAAAAATGTAAGAGTGTTCTGTTTTTGCAGAGACTTAACACTTGTTCCCATGCAAATAAACTAACAAAAAAATTTATAAAATAATGCAACAAGTCATAAAACACATGTCTAGCAACAACAAATGGAAAGCTAACACTTAGCATAGTTTGTTCAAAAGTTTTTCTCTTTATTTTCAAACACTAAAAATGTGACCCTGAACTTGTTTCCTGTAAATAGGACAAACGCTGCATATGCTTTCCCCTCATTTTGTCGTTTCAGTGAGAGGGTGGGTTATGCAAGCCTTCTTTCACTGCTAATTCCATCAAAGCTTTGGGAACAGTTCTAATTGGGCGTCTCTATTTTTGGTTGTCTTCCAGCCGTGTTTTGCTGCCTTTGAGAAGAGGCAGCGCAGCGAATGTAAAGCTGTGTGATAACAGGGCCATTCGCCACAGTACTGAGTTTGACCCTGCAACCAGCCTCCATGACGGATGTGAGATGATTCTTAGCCCTCCAGCTCAGCACGACACACTCAGCACAACTCGCACACTCTCTTCTAGACTCTCCATTTTTCTGTCCCACTCAGGTTCTCTCTCTCTCTCTCTTGCTCAGTCTCTGTTACTCTTCAGATTGACTTCGTGCAGTATGCTATTTAAAGCTGCTGCCATAACTGCCCACGGCTGCTTTAAGAAGTGGTGACTCACCTAAACAGATAGCCCAGTACACTGTGGGCATGTGTGCAAGAGACACGGGACGTTACATTGTCTCTGCTTTAGGTCTACTGTGCCTGGGCCTTTTCTGCTTAGTGACAAGCACCACTACATGTACATACACCCACGTTTGTACACATCTGTTCACTTAATATCTCAGTAGCATATATTATGCTAGTGATAGCCTTACAATGTCCTGTAAAAAAACAATATATTAAAAATCACATCCAAAATGATTATATTTATATTTCTTTCCTTTGTAATAGGACATTTATTAGCTGTGTAGCTATAAAAGTACAAATTAAAACTGTATGTCAGGAAGGACTAGCCTTGCTTCAAATGGGAAACAAACGGCACTGTACATATGGTATGTTTTGTATTTGTGGCTGGCGCTCGCAGGCTGTTTTTCACTGCTATGGTTTTCAGATTCCCATCCTCCCTGCTCTGCATTATTAAATAAATCTTAAATAATTCAATCACTATTGGATCAAATAAATACTTATTTTGCAATTCGAACCAGCAAATAGCTGCTACTTGGACAACTGTTTAAATTTATTCAGAGATAGAGAAATGACTGTCATATCCTGATGGCTGTGAACAGGACGCTGTGTAGAGGACAGATACTTCTAAAGGACCAACGTGTCTAAATTCGTTAATTCCAAAATGAGTGTTTTTGTCATTTGTATTTTTTAACAGTTCAATGGATTGCTTTTACTTTGCTTCGAGATCAACAGCCATAACATTATTCTCATCAGCAATGCCAATACTAGCTGCAAATTCATACAGTATGTCAACGTGCAAATTCAGAGAAGCGACAAATTTTTCAGACCATATCTGAGTGATGATGGGCAAAAAGTCCCAGTGACGATGCTGCTGTGTTGCGGCACACAAGGATTCACTTGTGTGTCGACCCGTTAGTCATGCTTTGATGCACAGTTTAAAGAGGACTCCTGGAAGCCTGCCTCCTGCACATGCGCAAGCCAACTCACAGATGGAAAAGTTATACTTTTTTTCACATTTCGAGAAAAAGAAAAGTCTCTCTGAGCATAGAAGAAAAGCCTCTCCGTGTTTTTTCGGATTTTTCAGACATTAAAGATGGCAGTGGCTTTTGATGCAACGGCATGGACTTGCTTAAGAGTAATACTCAGCAAGAGTTTTAGAAAGTGCAGGGATTATTTTGTACAGGTTTGTCATGGCCAGAATTTAGAAAAGATTCCAACATTTTATGAGTGATTAGTTAAGTCTTTTATTTATCTGTTGATTAATAAAGTTACAGTTTGTGATTATAAATAACAATAAAAAATAATGTTTAAAAATGTAATTAACAGCTATCAAAATAATGAAGTCAAAAGGAAACTTCTGCTATAAACTGGTGGTTAAATTCTTTGACGCAGAATTATCAAAATGTTTTTTAAGTATTTATGTCATTATTATTAAGTTGTTTTTCACAATTTTTGATTAGAAAAAAATAAAGTTATAGTAAAAACTTTAGTCAAACTATTTTTATAAAAACATAAAAGATCTAAAAGAAAACACAAACTAATATAACGTAATTAAAACTTTTAAAAGTGAATTAAAAAACATCAAACTATTATTCACTTGAGCTTTTTTCTTTCAACATGTCCGAAGATTGTTTTTAGCTTCTTTTCAGTTATCTTTTCCTTTTTAATGCTGCCATTTATACATTGTAAATGAAGTTACATTTAATATCATAATGGATGTTATTTATTAGATTATGTCAACTTCTCAGCGTTCATTTTTCTTCAACATAAATCAGCGGCTAAACTAATGAAGCTCTGAAATGTGAAAAAGAAGACTATAAATTGAAAGAGTGAGTTGACAGCTCAACTCCAAATGCAGGCCTGTGCATACAGGAACTAGCCTGGCTTGTTGCCAAAAATTGCAAGCGGCGGTCTGCACGCTCCGTTTATTAGAAAGGTGCTCACTCATTATTTAAAAACGGAGGAAGGAAATCCAGTAAGCTCGCAGCAGCTGAAGCTGCTCCACCTTCACATGCAGTAAAGTTTTTTGCCTCATGTGGGGGATCTCTCCCTCTTTTTGAGGCAGACTTTTTGGTCTATAATTTATACATTTACCTTACATGCTTCTGCGTGCATTGGCCTCCTGAATTTTTTAAAGGACTGGTATTGAGGGATTTTCTGGCATGCTCTTTTGCTTTGTTCTGATCACGCAATCTGCTGCTATCCCACATGGAGGAACACATGGAGGAACAAATAAGGCTAACTCATGCCATCGAATGCTGAAACATACAAGGGCACGCATAAGAACTGTCATGCTAATACTGAAAGCACACACACGCACACAGACACATAGGGGAAGTCCCAATCCCTTTTTTGGAAAGACTGTGGGACTTTCTCCATGGCGTTTCACACAACCACATTTAAACTAAGTCAGCTTTTAACTTTTATGTCCCTGCAAGCATAGGGTGTTGAATGTTTCTCTCACACCATGCGGCGTGTAAAGTAGAGAAAGAGTAAAACAGAGAAATGTCAGTGTATGAAAAGAGTAAGGGAACTGAAAGAGCTTTTGAATAAAGTTTCTAAGTTCTGAAATAAAGCATCACTTCCAGTATGCTAAAAAAAATAAAGATGAACAGATTTTAGAGTCTGAGATTTAACTACAAAATAATACAAGCAACAATGTACATGTAAGCTTAAATTTATAAGTTAATCTTTATAATTGTGCGATAAAACAATGGTCGTTATTAAGAAATTTAATTTTGTTTTTCAGGTCGATGTCAGCAAAATTAAACATAGAAAAATATAAAAAATACATAAAATATATGTAAATATAATTTACAGTAAATAACATTTTGAAATGCAGGTCGTCTGTTGGGATCTTGAATTAATAAATACCATATCCTACATTTTCTTCCATTTTAAAAAGTTACAAAGGGAGGAGGCCTTTAAATAATGAACCACTGTGACTTGGAGAATAAAAATAGTTAGTGTAGTGATAACCTAATTAAAGTATTTCTGTTTTCATATAGTCTGTTTTAGTGTGGCAATTGCTCCAGTATTATTTATTTTAATCACAAAATGACACAACCAAATTATTATAAATAAAAATTAATAAGGCAAAACAAAGTATATTTTTTTGTTTTTATGCCTCCATTAAATCAGAAACAGTTTTATAAATGCTGTGGCGCAAGAAACAGTATTTACCCATAGCCATCATGTAAAATGTGCCGCTGTAAGAAATAAAACAGTCTTTATTGTGTAGATTTACTGTTTTAATATCGGTTGCCCTAATTTGAGCAAGACATTCAATCACAACACAGGACACATTTTTTTTTTCATTCATTAAATTATTTTGCATTTACATGCACAGAAAAATACAGTTGAAGAGGGAAGAAAATATTTCTATTTCTGTTGAAAGAAATAGAAATACTGTTCAATATTTTCTGCTTTTTTCATCGCATTTAAATGATCACTAATGTTTATTTATTTTATGGTTATTATTTTGTTCATATTTTGCTCCCAATCCTGATCTACACTATTGACTTGGGTTGAGACTGAATTCCCAAAACACATTTTATAGATTATAGACCGAAATATAAAACTAGCCATATAAATTATATTTTTTTTCTAATTATGTCTTTGCTGTGTTTTCTGAAATGTCACACTTTGTTTTCAATTTTAGTTTTTGGTGTTTTTATTCAATTTTATAAGGTTTCAAATAGATTAAGAGAATAAATTAGATTAGTTTTATCTATCTATCTATCTATCTATCTATCTATCTATCTATCTATCTATCTATCTATCTATCTATCTATCTATCTATCTATCTATCTATCTATCTATCTAGCAGCTAGTTTATTTGTGTGTGTGTTAATAAAATTCATAGAGAAAAATGAACTTTTGAAAAGTATCTGGATTTATTCATTTCTAAACAAAAGCATAAAACTTTTCTTACTGTCAAAAGTAAATCCCTCACTTAGTCGGACAAATGCTTACTCCTCGATCTTTTCGCTCTCCAACTCCCTCCATGTGCTGTCATTTAGATTCTCTTGCTAACATGTAAATTTAGGTCAGGCTGCACTCTCCTCTCGCGGCTACACAGGAAAATGTGGAAATGGATCGTTTCACACCAGTTAATCTTATTGGGAGAGAGGAAGGGAGAAGCTAAAAAAACAAGTCACTAATGTGGAGAGCAAGAAAGCGAAAAGAAGGAGAAGTACCGACAAGTGAGGGAAAGCCCAAGAAAAAAAGACAACAAGAGAATTAAGATGGAAGAAGGATGTCAGTTTAAGAAGAAGTGGGGGGAGAGCAGGAATAGCAAATATGAACGGAGGATGAGAAACGAAAGGAGAGGTCACAAAAGACAAGATGAAGTAAAAAGACAACAGGAAGAAGAAGGAGGAGCATAAAAAAGGCTTTGGAAGATGAAAAAATGAGGTGAAGAAAGGATAGACAAGAAAACAAAAGAAGAAAAAGACAGGAGTATGTCTCTCACGTCTCATCTCGGTACTTTTTGCCAGCTCCCAGTGCTGGCAGCATGCATACTAACAGACAAGCCATATGGCTTCATGATGAGGAGCACACAAACACATCCTCCTACACGTACACTATGCATCAGCTCATAACAGCCCAAACAGAATCGCAACCAAACACATCCTCGGCACATAAACAGTACATGCACACAGACAGGTGCACCCTCTCGCTCTCCTGCACTTGGGGATGAGGAGAGGTGTGACAGATTGAATGAAGGAAGAGAGGAGGAGGAGGATGTAATGGCATGTTGAGATTCTTTCCCCTTCTTTTTCACATCCGGGGGGCTCCATGGGAGAGCATAGCTGTCCCAATTACTAAAGCTTGCATGGACATACACTTAGACATGTGCATGTTACAGACTTGGTCACGCAAGCTTTTTTCTCAATCTGGGGGGAAAAATGCAAGGACATAATCTTTGTATCAGATATGGGGAAAAGCAAATATTTGGAACTGTGATCAGCAAACCGCAGAGATTCTTCCAACGCATACACACTCTTCCAGAGATTTCGAGGGGACACCAGGGAGGAAAAACTGTACAGCTGCGGATGAGTTTTGCAAGAAGGGACTGGATGGATAAGTTGATCTTTACTCATGTGTAAACCGCTTGGCACATATTACAGTCCCGAGTATCATTATCCAGGAAATGGAGATTCCTGATTGTGCAGATTTGGGACGGGCACTCAGTTGGGCATCATTGGAGGGATTCTGGAAGTGCTCACTATGGACTGTTTGTTACAGTCCATTAACAGCAGTGCACAACAAGGGTGTAGTAATTCACAAACTTGACATACCTCCATGCTGCACGTTGCTTAATGTTTGAGATAATTTTTTTTTGTTTGTTTTGAAATGGAAAAAACAAAACTAAGGAGAAAGAAATGAATTAACTCCTTTTAGGATCTTGAAAATGCTTTGTTAAATAGAGTTTTGGGTTGTTTTGATAATCAGTTAAGGATCAAATCTGGTTAATATGGCTATCTTTATATATTTATTGTTCCTCTCGCCTATTTACTGCTAGATCCATCAGCCCCCTGCAATTCTGCAAGCACAAAGAAAGTACAGCAAATTGACAAATAAATAAAAATGATACTTGCATTTTAAAAAATTTTACTTTCTTTTTTACCAATCAAGGTTATGAATTATTTTGCTTTTATGCCTGTCTTGGGCAGCCTTGATTTAAAATAGTAACTTATTTTTGTTTTGGCTTTGCCTTGTTTAAATCCATTGTATGTTAAACCAGGTTTTACTCTTTTTCAGTGGCCAGTCAACCTTACATGCAAGATTTTAATCATATTTTTGGATGCTAGGCAGAAGACAGAGTCCTGGAAAGATCCCGTCTAAAACCCACAATCTATTCCAATAATAGTACATTAATCCTATTTAAAAGGATGATATCTGACCAAATTGTTTTAACAATTACCTGCGTTATTTAGACACCAACTAAATCACACAGGAACATGTTTGAAACCTATTTTGAAAGGAGAGGCTTTTTCTATAAAGAAAGTAGGACAGATTGGAAAAGCAATTTTAAGGAGTGCTATCTAAAATATGTTTTTGATATTTTCTTCTGCAAGTATATTAACGTCTATACCCTCAAAAAATTAAATCAGGAAAGGTCCTGATGTTGAACTTCACAACCAATAATTTGAATTACTTAAAGGCAGTTAAGTGCAAAACCATGTTCATTAATGTGAGGTACAGTCATTGACACTCATTTGATGATACAGCATTGTAGTATTCCTTATTTTATTTTGTGGAAGAGGTTCAATATGTTGTAAAGTTCAAATGCCTCTATAAAGAACAATGAGACTCCTTCTCGTTTCTTCTCTAATCCAACAAATTAAATCATAATTTAAAACTTTACTACTTAGTTCAGCTTTGCTGTCTTTTGCATGAGCAGAGATGCAAACTAAACTGTAGAATATCAATTTAAATCATTCAACCATTTTTATGATTATATCTTCTAAGTTTAAGTTAAAAGAGTTTTTACGTATGTCTTAGCTTTGTTTAGTGACTAATACCACAATGTGGAAAAAGACAAAATAGAAGATAATCAAAATATACTGATGAAGAAAAAACATATCTAATAAATATGGTCAATATTGTAAACTGGTCATTGAGTTTCCACAGTTTAATACTTTATTCACAGACCACAGAGTTTATTCGGTTTCAAATGTGTGCGACATTGAGAATGTGAAGTTTAACTTGAAGCTTTCTCCAATTTTACAGCCGACCGTATGGAAATACCATTGAAGACTGCTCCTTTTTCTGTTACTTGTATTTTAATCCCGGGAGACATACTTTAAACAGCTTGTGTTATATGATGTGGTTTCTGTTATCGTTGTGTGGTAACCTGCACATTATTTTGGAATTAGGTGATAGATAAAGCAGAGTCCTGCAGAGCAGCGAGCAGACGTTTTTATCAGATGATGTGTTCAGTATGGATTTTTCTTTGGTTTCCTATTACTGTATTCAACAGCTTATTGAATTCATCTGAGCATGTAATCCTGGAATAGCTGACTCCTCTTTATTTCAAACCACTTTGTAATTCACTTGACATTATTAGATACTAATACACATGTTATTCTAATATAATGACTTACTTGTCTGTCTTTGAAACACATCATTGGGGCAGTTTGATGGCGCAGCACTGTGCTTGCTTAGCGATCTCGGATGAGAAATGACTGGCTTCTCATGCATTAAGTCCATTGACATTTAAGTCTGCAATTACCAAGCAGACCAAAAGAAATTCAGATATTTACAATGTGCCGCTTGTATTTGTTTTTGCACCTTCTACATTGACGTGCAAGTTGTACAATTTAGCAGCAAATAAAAGCTTGCTGGATTTTGTTTTCTCGAGCCTTTCAGTACAAACTCAAAGGAGTAGCCATTTAAACTGTTTTCACCCTGAAACGGTACAAACTGAACACTTAGTTTAATTGCTCCCTTTGACAATGGCAGACGCTTTAGTGACCCTTTGTTTCTATTGTTCAAGTTAATTCATCTGGTACAAGTTATAAGAGCAGATGAAGTGAAGCTGATGAAAAGAGAATGGAATCCTGCAGTTTCAATCACCACGGGACAAGTGCTTTCATGGTTCTGGGTGGGGGCGGTAGAAGAGTAGGGGGCTGCATGTTGCCTGGATACTGGCTAGATCCAGTCTGGAGGTCCCGCTGTTATATTGGACAACACGCTTGACCCTTCTAGCTAGCCCAAATTGGCCCCTGACCTGAATAGTCACACCCAATCAATGCAGCCATGCACATGCTGACTCGGGGCAAGGCTGGTGCTGCCTACCTGCTGGCAGAGACGCAGAACACTGAGCGGTACCACAGATCAATATCATACAAAGTGACATCTGTAACCGTTTAAAGTCACATTTAGTGTAATCAGTCTTTGATATACTGTCTTGGATGTGACATTTGGCATTTGAAAAATTTTAAGTGGTTCCCTACTTTCCAAAAGTGTTTTGAACGAGCAAAATAAATATGTGGAGAATAAATGGGTTATTGGGGTAACTCCTCAATTACTCACACAACCCAACCCAAATGAGTGTTTACGTTACGGGGTTTAACAAATTTGTTACTTCGTATTGAAAGGCGTTCTTTGTAGAACATATTATAACTAATGTCTCTCTTTCCTTCCACAGAAACATTGTAAATGCTATAATAGCAGATTTCACATTTTTAGTCCCAAAGCAGGTTTTAAAATTACACAGAGATTTCTGAATACTTTTAATACACAGAAATCTCTGTGTAACTGTGTAAAAATAACAGTTTCACAGTAAACCAAATTTACATGATCAAATACAATTTATGTTAAACAGAAAACCAACAATTTGATGACTGCTGCTAATATAACATAATTACTACAGCCATGTGCTTACCATGAAATATTTATTCAGATTTATACTGCAGTGTTAAAATCCTACTAGCTATTAACTCAAGTGTTGGGCTCTTAATTGCTGCGTTCATTGTGGTACAACATTTTCATGTCTGCAAAATCACTTCCTGTGAATTATTTCTCCCTTTACGTTTAATGAGAGGCTTGTCAAGTTCTTGTGGTTTCATTTTATGTGTTTATTAATCACAAAATATGGTGGCTAGAGAGAGAACTATTATAAAAATTACTATGATTATTCATTTGCGGTAAAGAATAATTTTTTTTTTGTGCAGTGGAGAACCGTTTTGTTGTGGTTTGAAGCTAATGATGGGAGCATTCCTGGGCAGTTTGCTGCACAAAGATGTTCTCACGCATTTTTGTATAAAATATATATATATATATTATCAGAAAAAATAGCTGGTAAGGATTTTCTGGTTTAAGTTTAAGGACCTTTTCACTGACAACAAAGGACATCGGAGATTTCCATGGATTTTGTGTAATTGCCAGACTTAGCTGCAGGTTATTATCATGTAAATTCAAAAAGTTGACTGCAGAGAGTCACATTTCTTTCTCATTAAAAATTTTAAAGTAAAAGCTCATTTCACCATGTGTCATTTCTATGATGCATTTATTCATTCATTGCATTTATTTCCTATCCACAAACTATATAACACATGCTTTTCTGCTAAAAATACACATGTATTTTAAAATTCTAAACTAGAGTCTAAGAAGAATTTGTAGAAAACTGCTGTGCAAAACAGAAGAAAAAATTCAATATGTATATACTGAAGTCGAGTCAGAGTCAGCAGACATTTTTCACTCTAAGACTCTATGAAATTAGGAAAAATAAAGCTTGCAATTTTCTTTTTCCAAGACTCATAACTTTGATTCCTATTTATTTGTTCTTGTACAAACACTTAAAACTTTACTGTTGGTATCTCTTAATTGACCGGAGCTGTTGAGGCTGGAGTCCTCCATAATTTATCTGCATAAATCTACCAATCTGTCAGAGTGATTAGAAGGTTTGTTTTGGCCACGGATGTTACAGAACCCACCCACCTTGCCAGCAAGCTCATCTATTCACCTGACCACAGCACCTCTTCCCATATAAATTTCTGCTTCTGCTTGCTGGCACATTTTACAGTATGTGTATTTTTGTGCACTGTTATGCTCATGTTTGTTAGTATGCCAACAACTGTGTGTGTGCGTATATCAGAGATCTCAGAGACAGATAGTGGGATTTCTGATCTGGGGCGTGCCATGTCCATACATCACTAAGTCAGTCTGGTTTTCCAGTGATTTAGGACTTACTGAGGTGGCCCTTCTGGCCAATGCACTCTGACCACGGCCATTCTATCACCCACCCACATCGTAATGTTGCAGAACAACCAATAGCTCAACTCATGTCTGTTTTCTTTTGCTTTAAGGATTTTCTAAAGAAGTTGCAATAATCATTATACTACATATTAACAGCTTGTTACTCATCCTTTTGCCTGCAAACATGGGCTCATGTCATTTTTAAAGGCTCAAACATGTTAAGAGCTTGTAGCAACCAATATTGCAATCAGTATTTTTGACATATTTGAATTTGAATCATTATTTAAATTCAGAAATCCTACATCAGAACTCATTTTGTTCATAATATCAAGTTAGTTCCTTTTAAGGTTGCATAAATATATTGAGGATACAGTCAAATTGTCCTCGGCTCCAGGCTTGGAATTTATTGGAGTGCTGGCTGTCCATCTGCACAAAGCGGATTTTGCATCAGACAGCTTAGAAGTGAGAACTGCTTTGAAGTGCTCTAATCCTTCCTCTACCTTCAGACAACCCTTCCTCATGCACAGCAAAGTCACAGTGCCTGCTAACTGCTCTGACAGGACGGACCGTACAATTTAGATTTAATACTAATGCATACATTTAGTACACATGCACATAGAATATATCAAGACCCGACGTTCTATAAGACTTAAAAATGAGTGTGAATGCACAGAGTTCACTTTCAATTAATGTTTTTTCCTCTCACTTTCATTGCCTTTTTTGAAAATTTAGTGCAGTACACCATTGTTAAATATTTCTATGTTCTGAAAAATGAAATAAAACAAAAAAAACATATACTTTTGTTGTTTATTTATTTAAGTCCTTCATTCTTGGGTATTTCAGATTATTTGAAGTTACATGCTGTCGTGTTTTAATCAGTGACAGTTGCTTGAGTGTTGTGAAACAGTGAAAGGCAAATAGCTCGTTCAACATACAATATGGTTTTGCCTTTTATATCACATCAAACTGAAAATATTTATGTCTATGGGACATAATGCTATAGTAGCAAATTATTCACCATCCCCACTTCCAGAGGAAACGCTTTAGTTTATCCTTGTTCTTTCAGCCAAACAACATATGTGCCTCTACAATATAGTCATGTTGAAGACAGGTGCCGGCTGTCCAATCCCAAGTTGCAATCGGGTGGGTTTTCCAAACAACTGCAGCACCTTGAAAAGAAAAGAAAAGAAAAGGCTGAAAAGTAGTTAAGCGTCCACAACGCTGACTTTTATGTAGACTGACAGCTATCTGAGTCATCTCTTCTATACAGGAAACTATAACTCGTAATAGAAACATAGAACTTCACTTAAAGAAAAATCTAAATGATCTTTTTTCACATTTTACAGTAGAGTAGAAGTTGTGCTTGCAAATTAACTTCCAAATTATATTGAAAAATAAGATTTAAACTGTTCAAATTCATTAATTTGGTAGCACGCACAATTTCAGTTTAAAATATTTGTAATCTTAAGTATGTTGTATTCTGATATATTGCCCAATATATAACAATATATTGGGCAATATATTGCCCAATATATAGCAAATAAATATATAATTTATTTGCTGTTAGACATTTAAAGTATTAGATTTCTTTTCTTTTTATGCTATCAATTTCGGTTAGGATTGTGTTTAAGAAAATAGAACTACTATTCAAAACAAATGAGCACTGAAGGAAAAAAATTACACAAGCGTCTCTAAATTTCTTTTTTCATATGTATACATATCCACACGTGCACACAGCAAGCTCACATCCGATCCTGCAGAAAGGCCTCAGATTTAGTTTCTCCACTCCGCTGACGGGGCCGAGCTGTCAGGGTGGGAGGTGTAACCAAGAAGACAGCCTGCTGTAACACTGCTGCTCTTTATTTGCCACGAACAGATTAGCCATTTTTAATTTCCTCTTTGCCACACACTCCCAGACTACCTTCAGTCAACACAAGACACATTCTGGGAACAATGATGATGACTTAAAGGACTGAGGTGGAGCTGTGGGATTATCCAATCCGGGTTGTTGTTATTGATGGGTGGTCTGAGTACTTTCATGCTCCTCTCTTTTTGGTTCAAGCCTTTTAACCAATCCTCTGCCAGATGGGGTCACTAAAGTCTCACCAACACCACCCCTATTGGCTAGGGTCGTGTACCGAGTAAGAATAGTGAGAGCAGAGAAGTGATGGACATCAATAATACAGGAAGGCGATACAGTGCATGTGCTCTGGTCAATATGTTTCATACAAGCTGTCCAGCTACATTGTAGACCACTGAAGAATAATGCATATCACTCTTATGTTTTGCTTCTCTGAGATACTTTGTGTATGTTTTTGCATTATTGTTTGAATGTATGCAGTCGTTGCCTTCTCCGGAGCTGGTGGACCCAGATTGTGTCTGTTGGCTGCCTCTCTCTCTCTCTCTCCAGGCTCTGTTCTTCAGTTCTCCCTCTGAAATGAATCTCTGCCTTTCAAGGCTCTTTTTGTGAACTGCTTATCAAAGAACTCAATGATATACCGCTGGTTTTGAAGTGAATATGCCATTTTTTTGTTGCGAATAGATTTTCTGGTTATGGTATTATCATTCTTTCTTCTACGTTTTTAATATTTATATGCACTACATGCTGCTTTGAAAATTAGGTCGTTTTATTTCTGTAGAATATTGATTTTTATCGGATGTTAAAAACGATATGGACAACGGCCTTGATTTTATTTTTCTTTTCTGTTTTTTATTAATTTTCTTTTTCTTAATATTTAGACCACTGCATAGCTTTTTATTTGCATAAAAAAACATGTGGTTTTGACTATCTTTCGCAAAGAAGAGATAAAGAAAAAAAAGCATTATAGTGAAAGAAACGGCAAAATCATTCCTAATCATTAGGATCAGGAATGAGTTGATATTGTTGTATTTTGATAAGTGGCCTCATCAAAATATCCAGTATATATTATTGCATTTATTCTGTATTGCAAAATTGCAGTTAAATATAAAAAAACAATGTGGTAACCAAAAATTCAAGAAAACAATGAAAACAAAACAGCTAATTTAAACGTAGCGCCAAAATAAATGTTTAGCCAATTTGTCACTTTTTTTTTTTTTTTACCCAACATTCTTCTGCATGAGAAGGACAGCAAATATGCCCAAATTTTCCCACCCATGAACTTTGAAAACAATGATTGGACAGCCAGTGGTAGACGGGAAAGTGAAACTCTTGGGCGGTAGAAAGAAAAACACCAGCAAAGCCTACAGGGGAACGACGGAACTAGGTTAAATAGAAAGGAGGTAAGACAACACTTCCCCTCCCAGCTGGAACGATGAAGTCTCCCTAATTAGACATGACTGTGTTCTAACTGGGAGAGAATGATTCCACTTGCTGGGAAGGGTGAGACTGTGTGGTTGATGTACCACTAATAGCCTCCTATTAAATTAATTTTCTTTCAAAAAAAAAAAAAAGAAAAACATCGACTGTGATTTCATTTAATATCAAATGGCAGCATGTTTTGCTTAACCAAATTCTGAAGGTTGGTGGGAAAAATGCACAAAAATTAAAACTAATAACGTTACTGAGGATGACTTAAAACTAGATTTTGTTGGTTGAGAACCTGACCTGACTTTTGATTAAATGTTTGATTGTATTGCAAAATAAAAAGTATACTTGCTGCACAACATTCTGTCAAAACTTACACCGTTTAAACATTTTGAGATTAAAATCAAAATATCAGATAGAATATACAATACTTTCCACATTTATGGATGTTTAGAAGTAACTTGCAGAAAATTACAGAAAGAACCAAAAATTTTTTAAAGCACATTCTGCAACAGTTAACATCATTGAGAGATAATGAGCAACAATATGAGTTGTAATGCATTTGGTAAAACACAAACACAACTAATCCATGCAAATGCTTCATACCAACTTCAGATTATGATGGTAAAAGGACGAAAAATTGAACTTAAAGCCATTAAAGCACTTTGAAGTCACTCAGCTGACCATGAACTCCTCTGTGCACCAAAGTAACTTATAGTCAAACTTGAGACTGTCTGCTCAAGAGCTGAAGCTCTGAAAAAAATGGGTTATTCACCAGAGCAGTGATCTCAGGCCCACATGGCAAATACTTTATTCTGATGTATCCATGCAGTAAATGTAAACACAAGTGTAAATGTACAGTAGAAATAGATAGAATTAATTCAATAAGTAATAATTTCTTATAAATATACCTTGTTTATTTATAATGAAAGGATCCAGCTGGAGAGCAGAGGCTGAATGCTGTGATATAATTTTGAAGGACTAAGCATTTAATCCCAAAAATGGTATAATTAACAAAAAACACATGTTCAAATCATTTTGCTATATCCTACTTTCACTATAAAGCTTTCACTATAAATCATGCAATCAGTCCATCACAAAATTGGAATACCATAAAAAAAGAATGTTGATTTTATAAACATGTTTTCGTACTATGCAAAATGTTTTCCAATTTTTCAATGGCATAGATAATGAAAAACCAGTGACAGCGAGACTCTATTAGTCACAGCAACTTCAGAAAAATATAAATGGTATAAAGAATGTTATTTGACAAAAGTTATGGAGTGGGTAATCAGATTTTAAAATTAAGTTGCTCTAACTACAACAGCAGAATAATATGTGTAAAGCTTCGAAGTAGCACTGAAAATAACAGAAATTAGTACGCTAAAATTTAATCTTGTAAATGTTACTACAACCAGGGTAAATTGAATTTCTCATGAACAAAACTGGCTTCAATTAAGTCGCACTGGTCGATCCATCAGTGCAGAAAGCTCTTAAATGTCTAAGTAGTGGAGATAGGAACGATCCTATACCATCCCGGTTAAGATGTCATCATAAATCCTCAAGTCCTTTCCTACCAGTTAAAAGAATGTGTCAGATACATCGGTTAGAATCCATTTTCTCATCCGTTGTATTGGATAAAGGGGGATGATCCGGTGGAAGCGAAAGTATCAGGTAAGCAATTAAACCGAAGCATCCTCTTTGCTCATCATTTTCTCTCTTCCTGTTCCTCCTCCTCCTCATTCTCCTTTCTGTTTTCCAGTATTCATTAGGCCTAACTTCCCCAAACAGTTTTATCCACAGGAAACTTTACCGTGTTGAACTCCTGATCACCCTGATAAACAGCCAGGCTAATTAAATGGAGACCCACACAATGTTTATATGCATATTTATGTGTATATGTGCACGTGTAATCCGCAGAGTGAGGCTCTTTATCTCCTTTCCACTTCCCCCTTCTTCTCACTCTCTCTCCTTGTCTGTCAGGCTCCAGGAAATGATGCTGAATGCTGAAAATATGGCACATGCTGAAAGCAGCATTTAAATCTTGACAGTAGTTGGGATTAGCTAGGTAACAATGAGGACGTTTTGAGGAAAAACAAGCCAGAGAGGTGAATTTGAGGACAGTGAGGCGGAGCAAAGAGATGGGGGGGGGGGGAAAGAGAGAAATTTCACACTTATGTTTAATAATTATCCCCTAAACTATTCTTTTTGAAAAAGTTTCACTTTGAAGTTTCTCTCTCTTTTGAGGATTGTCACACTTTTCCACATCTCCTCATCACTGACTTCAGCTCGATTGGCCTGGAGTTTCAAACTTCTCTCTGCCTTTTTGTGTCCCATCGTTATCTTTGAAAGCTACACCGAAGTGACTCATATAAAACACTTGAAGGAAACTGCAGCCGCTTTTAATGTGCTACTCCTCTCCTCATTTTTAATCAGCTCACACGTGCTTTGCTTAAAGGGAACATGATCCTGGATGTGTCTTTTTCCTTTGTTGCCTCCGGACTGGAGCCTGCTAAATCCTAATCCCTTCCCTTATGGGTCCTCCACAAACCTTAGCTTGATGAACATGTGCGGAACTGACTCTGTGGACTTCCTCTCCGGTCTGCAGAGAGGATGAGGTGGTGGAAAGTAAAAGTGAGTGGGAGAATAAAGGAGACGGTAAGTGAAGGAGAAAAACTTTTCCAATTAGAAGCTCTTCACAAGAGCTATGCGCCCTGCAACACACAAGTGCATGCAGGCACATACAATGCGCGCACACACACACACATACACATACACGCCCACACACCCACCTACACACATACACACACTGTCCCGTGATGGACTTGTGGTTCTTTGGCTGGACAGAAAAAGGGAATAGGAGGTTACACCATATGTTGGCCTGCCCGTCTGCCTTTCCTGCCTGTGTGCGTTGCATATGCAAAGCTGAATGTTTTATGTATGATGTGTTATGCAATCTCTGTGTCAAGGCCTTACAGTCGGCCTGCATTTCTATTCAGACAGCACAGGCACTTTCCCCATTTCGTATTTCAGACTGGGCATTACATCCACTGATATATATTCCATTGTGCCACTTACAGCAGATACGTCTGTTTAAGTAATATAAAAGAACAGCAATCTAACATGAAAGCAGCCCATAATTGACTTGGAGTTGTTCATAATGCACTGAAGCTGACATAAAATTCATTTCTTCCATTTACGCATACATAACAGTATAATTTACGGAAAGGCAGAGTCTTTCAGGAAGACCGTAAATGTAATTTTGTTATGCATGACGGTTTTATCTAGCTATTTATGTAGTTCATTTGAACAAAAACTATAAACAACACAAGCTGAAGGGTGTTGTGTTTTTACATTTTGTGACATAACAACCACAAACTCAAATACTGGAATTTGGTGTCCTAGACCAACTATAGATGAAAAGATAAGGAAGAATTGTAAAAGTTTGTTATGGCCGCTGGCCTCTAGGGGCTCTCTTCATGAGAGAGCGCTGCCTTTGTGTTTCAGTTCAACCTGGCTGTCACAGGTGAATGTGTTGGAGCTCGTCAGCCACTCCATAACGAGCTCTATTCCAGAGATACCAGCTCCCTTTTTTCCTGAGACTTGATCTGTGATGATCTTGTCTGTCTGCTGTCTGTCTGTGAGGATTCAAGTGATCTTGTTGTGAGCAATATGGTGAGAAATTAAGTGTCTAACTAAAATGGTGTGTTTTTTTTTTTTTAACAAAAAGCCAGCTTTTTGTTCAAAGCTGTTTTTCTCCTGTTTTATAATTAGCCAGGGATTTCAGGTTCTGTGCCTTTTTCAGTTCTCCTCCAGAACGTGGTGGTTTTGTTTTACAGTTAAATGAGGGTGTTTTGTTTTGGCCTTGGAGACCCTGAAGCTTAAAGCTTTTGTGTGTTTTTCTTTTGTGACTGAGATTTTACCTAAATTGTAAAATAAGTTATATTTTGCTTCTCACATCAACTGTTTAGTGATTACAGTTTCAGATTTCACCCTTTATTGTCTTTTGGAGGGTTTGTAACAAATTATTTTCTCTTTTGGAGTGACTCCATTAGTTTTCCAAATGCAGAAACTGACACTTTAACCTATTTATCTTTAAAAATGGGTTGAATTCAGTCAAATTGGTTGATAAAACTCAGAGTTGATCAATCAGGCCTGTTTTTACACACGCCAGGTACTTGTTCCAGATTCCTGCTTCCAGTTCCAGATCCAGGATTCTGATTGTCTCTTGCCGAGCGGATCAGACTGGAGAGCTGGTGTGCTCCAAGCCACATAGCGAATCAAGTGAAACATCACACTCTGTCCACTCCTTCCCATCTGGTAGGGAAGATTCAAGCCAAATCTTCATCTTCACTCTGGCTTGAACCGCACCACACTGAACTAAATTGGATCTATTTTTTTTTTATTTTTATTTCTCTCACCTCCATCAAGGGGCTGAACTGGTTACATTCTTTGGATAAAAGGGGGAAAAAAAACATCTTGGATTTTATAAACTATTGTGAACAACCTTTTCTGATTTCATTAACTCATTTGTTAGTTATTTTAATATTCACATAAATAATGTTATATTGTTAAAGAAAATGATCCCTAACACATGCTGCTGCCACATCGAGGAGTTTCTCATAGTAATGTGCACTGTTAGTTTTGTGACACATGATGTTTCTATTCGATACACATTTTTCCATTTTAATTTTGGTGGATGTCCATGTCAGAAAGCTCCAACATTCAAGTCAAGAGGACCATCTGATGCCGGTTTATTTAATTTAATTTCCTGCACACTTTTCTCATTTTCGATTTATTCACCGTCACTACGAAATGTATTTGCTGAACTTGGGCTCTTTGATTAAAAGTGTTTCTTTCAACAAAGTTACATACTTCTGTGCTGTTAATACCTGGGGTTTGGTAATGGCTCTTAGTTTACATATTATGACACTTCATACTGGGAGATTTATTGTTTTCATTGGCTTTTTACTGAGGCTTGTATACAACTGGATTTGAGGTTACCTCTGAAATTTTCTCCACATTACTGAGTGTCTTTGAAGGAGTGTAATAAACTGTGTCACATAATTGATCTGCATGAGAAAGCAATAATCTGATACATTTTAACATAAGTGTGGAACTTGAACAGTTTTTTTCAAATGGGAGTTGTGTGTAGGTTTATAGTTTAATCTTGTGACGGCTCAAAACAAAGACTGTTTCAAGAAAGGTAATTTGTCTCAAATAATTCTATCAATGTTTTCATCACTTTAATCTAGAATACAGGCATATTGGTTCAATGATTTCTGCATAATCTCATTTATTAATTTCCTATCACTGGGTTTATTGCTTTTTCAAAACCCAATTCATCTTACATTGTATTGCAAAAGCATTCATATCCCTTGGACTTTTGAGGTTCTCATTTTAAAATAAACTTCAATGTATTTTATCAGAATGTTTATTTGATAAAAAGTAGAGCATGCATGTGTACTATAATGGAATTTTTACAAAGCAGAATTTGAATAGTTTTGAGCATTTTTATTGGGTCCCCAATTCAATGCCATTTTTTCTTGCGAATGTGCTAATTAATTAGCACATTAATTATAACTAATGTTTGGACTCGGTGTTATTCATGATTGTCGATGAGATGAAGCAACAAAGACAATGAAATACATTTCCAAATCAGGTTTCTCATTAAGGATGTCAATAAGTGATCTGATTTTTACTTGTTCTTTCAGGTGATAGCCATCCATCTGTGAAGAACGATTGATGTACCGCTGCCTTTGAATGACGTTTTGGTTGGTTTCCAAACTTGACGACTGATCCCTCTTCTCCATGGGAACAGATATGGTGTCTTTTTGATCGCCCTTTGACGCTTCGGTTTCATGGTGCCCACTGATGTCCTGAAGCCTGAGGAGTCATACTAAGATTTCTGACCTGGAGCTGATAACTGAGATTTCGAACTTTATGATCACGTTTCTAAAAAAAATTTAATAAATAAAACAACTAGGTTAAGGGAACAATATCCTAAACAGATAGTAATTAGTATTCATAAAGCATATACGGTTTCATGAGTAAATTAGCCAATCATGCATTGCAATGAATCTCAATATATCACACATACCATAAAAGTGGAAGACGGCAGTAACTGGGTGTATCCGATATGTACGTGAAAAGCAGCTTTTGCTCCATTTATCAGTTTAACCTTAGATGTCAGTGATGTGTCCGTTTGTTGGCGCTGTCACATTACTGTCTTGTCAGAGAGAAGCCCACAGAGAAAGCTCAGACAGGCCCTCTGAACCCCACCACTCACTGGTTCAAACCCTGACACATCAAGCACACACACAAACTCACCCACACCCACAAACACAAGACTGACGGAGCTGGCTACAAGAATACTGACCAGCAGATGACCATCGAAAAATGATCAAGGTCATTCGATTTGTGCTAGCCTTTGCATGTAATATTCCCTTGATTTTCTCTTGTTTAATTTTTATTATATTTTCAAGACTTCATTGTATACTAAGGCCAATTTTTTAAATTCTTTACAGTTTTATTTTCTTATTTTTGGTAGGAACATAATGGCAAGAATAGTGTGATAAACTGATAAATCCATCCTGAAAAACTAACAGGAGAAAAAAAATGTCCAAGAAGTGAAATTCAAACGCAACTGTAAAGTTTCCCAGTTTCTGTTTTCATTAAACACAAGCAAATTAGTGCACAGTTATAAAAAAAAATTACCACATTAATTAATTGAATTCAATTGAATTCAAGTTAGTTTATTTATATAGCACCAATCATATGATCACAAAGCGCAACACAGTTGTCCTCATTGTGTTATTGACTTTACAGCACAAATTGTGTAGAAACAGTTTCCCAGACTTTAGAAATATCACTGAGCACTGCTTATTCTATCAAATAAAAATGGAAACAGAAAAACACAGCAGCAAGCCTTTGCACACTATCTGGTTTGTGATTTTAGTGTAACAAGGTCTAAAATAAGTTCTAGGGATATGATTGTTTTGGTGAGGCCTGGATAAATGACCATGTTGGAAGCAAGAGTGGCTGATTTGAGTGTGATTTTCTAGATATGTCATTTATTTTACAATTTCTAGCTAGGTTTCAACTACAATACAAATTGAATCCTCTCCTCTTGTCCTACACCGGAGGAGGATAAAGTCTTTGATATTTTTCCCAAATGATGGGAATAATGGGTTCTCCATAGGGGAATGCAGAAAAAGCGTTGATCCCAGAGCAGGCATGGGAATAAAGATGGCTTACAAGAGTTGCGTTAGAGAATAGAACAGATGTAGGGAGGCATTACTGTGAGGTAACGACGACATAATCGACTCAGGAACATTGAAGGCTCCCCTGTTACTGTGTCCTCTTATCCTTGTGGCTCAGTGGCAGTCTTTGTTATTTTTACAATAGTGGTGTTGTGCGAGCATGTCATCCTTTCACGGTCATTGTTTCTCACCTCCACTCAACAGAGAGGGAACGTCTCTGAGGGGAAGATGTGACCTCTCGATGTTTGTCATTGAATCATTCTGTCTCATGCTTTTTAATTGCGTTTCAAATTCTCCTTATGTTAATCCACTTTCTATTTTGTTTAAAGAGTGATTTTGATCAAAATGGACTTTGAATATTGGTTTACTTTAAAACCTGCAAAATAAAATGAAAACAGGATCAACAATATATAGTAAAATTAAGTGAAGTTTGTGTTTTGATCTTTCATTGATGTATTGAGCTGAAAAATCACCCATTTTGGTTTTTGACTGGCCCTCCTTTCTTTCCTCTCACCCACATTACCCATGTGGTATTAGTGATATCTCTGACTCTGGGGACCCGACACACTCACTCACACACATACATGTACACGATCACACTCATTACAGAGCGGCAGCTGGATTCTGAGGCAGTATTAATCCTATTTCAGCTTGTTAATGGGATTATGTCTTTTAATTAAAGGCAAGTGGAGAGCAATTATGAGCAGAGAGAGGATGTGACACAGTTCACCGTTGTGTCATGTCAGTGTTCAAGGTGCTCCAATGCAGGTGGACCAGAATATGATATTGCTTCAGTATTTTACACAATTTAACCAACATGTTGTCTGTTTTTTTCAGTAAGGGTGAAAAATTATTAATATCAAACTATATTTCTCATCAAAGTATTTCTCCTTAGGCATTATCTAGTTGCTGTTGTATCTAGACTTTGTCTGATGAAATAATTGTGCAACCACAAATCCCCACGATATATGACTTTGTCTTTTCAAATTATACAAGGCTATTCACAAGGATCATGGGCCATCTGTGCTTTCAGATTATGCAGCTGGGATTAGGTATCTAAAAAGACACAAGACGTGTACACAAGATGAGATGGGAAAACTGTCAGTCATTGCAAGGCTGACCTGCAATGACATGGAGACTGTTTGAACTGTCTGAAGTGGTTGGGTACGAGCAGCGCTAACTATTCTGAAAATCTGAATCATATTCTGCTTACAGAATATCTCTCCAATCAGATAGACCAGACAGACTTGTGGTACCTCTGTTCCGTTCACATCATATCCTGTAACAGTTCACAGTAGTAATGGATGGAGAATATTTCCTGAGGTAAAGTGGTGTGTTATATTGATGGGTCAACTTAAAGCTCTTATTCCAAGTAAAGAACATTTCAGTTTATTAGCAGACATAAATTCTAGAATAAATGTTTGATCTGAGCAGCCAGACATCTGACTATAAATGCAGACTATAAATGGAGCTGTAAATTTAAAGCAAAATTTATAGATTTAAAGTTTGCTTCAGGTGACTGGCAGAGATTGTAGGTGGCCATATCAGTGGTCATGGGGGAAATATAAAGCTACTTCTAGATTTTCTATGCCATGCAGGTTAAATATTCTACATGCATTACAGATTTAAAGTTTGCTTTGTGTTTTGTTAAAGCTTTAATATTAGGAAAGCTAAAATTCATAGACTTAAAAAGATTTTATAGAAATTCTTGTCTTATTCTCATAAACCTAAAGTCATGTCTCCTTTTAGTGTTATCCCCTTCTTCTCAAACATCTGTAAGATTTGGAATTGGTTCATGATGTGTGTGTGTGTGTGGGTGGGTGGGTGGGTGTGTGTAGTGTTTTTGCATGTTTTTTTTATGTAATTCTTGAGCTACACAAGCAGGTGCAGTAGGAGTCATGTTTTCCAAATGTCCCACATGAGAATTTCAAGCACTTAATTGAGGAGATGTATGTAGAAATTAAATTACCTGTCATGGGAGACTCATCACATTTTTGCTACTATTTAGCTGGTTTATGTTTTCAAATCTCTGCACAGAGAGATTTGATGTGAGGCCAACAGAGGATTGAAGAACAGCTGTGAGAACAGCAAAGTGCTTCAGGTGACTGGCAGAGATTGTAGGTGGCCATATCAGTGGCCATGGGGGAAATATAAAGCTACTTCTAGATTTTCTATGCCATGCAGGTTAAGCAAAACCCATACCTGCACTGGATATGTTACACATATTTCTTTATGTCTGACATTAAATCAAGTAAAACTTAATCTGTTTTAGGTCAGACAGTCAAACCAGATTGGATTAAAAATATTATTTATTTAACTTGGTTTCTGCTACCGGGCTCAGCAAAGAGTGGGCATGGATCCTGACATTCTCAAAAGTCACAAATCGTTCTTTGTTTCTCTAAAAGCAAGACCTTTAATCCCATGTCATAAGACTTGATCTCCAGTAACAAGCTATTACCACAGAGAACAAGATTTATGCACTCAGATTCTTCTTTAACTAAACACCAAAGTTCTCACTGACATTTAAAAATGTTCCCATGTTATTACTTTGAAGGAATCATGTATAAAAATATTGCTGAGATCTGTAATTTTAATCATAATATTTATGTAATACTAACATCATTAGGGTTTATCCTCTTGCTTGGCATTGTCTAATCTAACAATGTAAACATGAAGCAGAACTTTATATAAACCTAGTAAAACAAATGTTAGTACCACAATGCTCAAATTTGTAAAAAAAAAACTTATAATAATAAAGTAGTGCATAATTGTGGAGGAAGTAAATTGATAAATATTGGTATAAATATTATTTAATTTGAATTAAAAGGAGGGCAATATTATAACAAAGTTCTGGAAATATAAACAATTTCCAGATGTACCCTGAGTGACATAAGTGAAACAAAGAAAAGCACCAAAGAATATAACAACATTCACTATATTGCACTTTAAAGGGACAAACTGATCTGATGTGTGTTGTAATTGTGCAGATGGGAGTCTTTGTCCTTTACAGAGTTTCACAACTCAGTGATCACCCATGTGTTTTTCACTTCATCAAAATCCACTTACAGACATCTTCAAGGGTGAAGTGACACAAGAGTGACATCTTACGATGAAGTGTTAGCAGTGGAAGAAAGCAGAAAAGAGTTGTGAAAGGACAAAAAGTACACAACTTTCAATCATGGTTACCAGCTGAAAGCTTGGTGTCACTTTGAGGCATGTCTGTCTGACCTCATGGCGCAATATCATAAAATTGGATGGATTATTTCGCTTTTAAATTGAGCGTCTGATGAGAAATGTTTCCTTTTTAATTCTAGAAACTATTTTTCAAAACAGCAAAACGCGGTCACAGATGGCAGCCATTACCACAGCTGCAGCAAAAAAGCAATCTAGAGCTTGAATGATGAAAACCTGTAGCGCATACACAAGAATGATTGACACTGCTAAGACATTCTGAATCTGATTGGTTGTCTCTGAAGAGAAGTGGAGTATTTCTGCAAATGGCAGTAGACCCACCGGATGGAGGCAGTGAAGCTTATCTTTTCACTCATTAACTAATATTCTACTGTCAGGACACAGTAACTGTTTAAACAAATATATGAAAAACATTTTTTTTATAAAAGCTACCTGTTGCAGCTTTAAGAGGCAAGACCATAAATGAATCTGTTATTGAACTTTACTAACACACTGCTGCTTCTTTACCACAGATCCTTCCTGTCAGCAGCTTTTAAGACTTTATAACCACCGCTGTTCCCAAAAAACTCAGTTTTTATAACTCTGCTGTTATTTGCACAGTTGTGTTTGGAGTTTTATATGTCCGTCCACATCCTGCACATTTTGTTTCACTAAATGAACTTTCTCAGCAGCACATTACTTTTAATGTGAGCATAGTCTTCTTTAAAATAGCTGTGTGATATTATTTTTCTTCTGCTATAAGTTTGTCCTTTATAGACATTCTTATGTTTTTTTTTCATCTTTGTGTTAATATGCATTACTCCACTTACCTTAACTAACTGCTGCCACTCCTGAATTTTCCCAATGTGGAACAATAAAGGATATTCTTCTTGTTTTCTTTTCTCTTCTGTTACATTCTTGTTTTTTCAATTCATTACAAATAAGAGCAACACACATTTCAGAAAAAAATGATTATACCATAACTTATAACTGTCTTTCACTAAGAAATATGCGCACACCGCATTCAAATGTGCAAAATAAAACAATGAAAAATCAGTTGGAAGAGTGTGCACACAGCATATGCAGAGGCTGCAGTCCTCAAATGTGGTTGTGATGGGTCATCTCTCTGCTCCCTATTTATTGTTCAATAATTGTCACAGAAACCTAAAAAGCAGAGAATTTGGGTATTGAAATGTTAGCTTTTTCTACATCTATCTCTAGCATACTCTTTTAATTACCTGCAGTTGCAGACATGGTTTAGTCTTTATCCCTCTCTTTCTCTTTTTCCTCTCTGAAAACAGGAAAGCATTTTGTTCCAATTAGTCTCAGTAGACAAACTTCCAGCAGCAATCCAGTCAGCCCCCATGATGATTAAATCCAACTCACCTTCCACCCCTCCTCCAACCGATTACCATACTACTATGCTGCAGGCAGAGGTGAACAACGATGCACAAAAAGCAAAGTTAACTGCAAAGGACAATAGGGAACAAGAGCTTCCAGAACATAGAAATCTAACTATTAAAAAGTAAGGATGGTAATTCAGTGAAAGAAATGCAAAATGGTTATGCAAGATATTTCTAGATAAACACTACATTTAGACTTTTCTGTTTTAAACTTAGAGTCAGCTAAATGTATCAAAAAATGTAAGTCAGCAGGCTTTTCCATAAAAAGTAGCTATAGCTGTTTTGTTGAGATTAAGCAGTCTGCAGTCACACCAGCAGAGGTGCAGACAGCATGGCAGATCCCAGTTTGGCACATGATGTGTTTTTTAGACAAACCAGAAAGGGTATATTCCAAGTCACAGCTAAACCAGGCAAACTTTGATCTGTTAGTTGGGACACGTAAGCCTCTCTTCACATAGCCTGGTAAAAAAACATAAAAAAAACTTAGCTACTGTACAAGCAAACTTTAAACATGCCACAACAGAAACCAGATCAGGGTTTAAGTCTTTGTAAAGCAAGATGTCTCCATAACATTCCTGTTCAAACAATATAATCTCCTTACAGTATAATTATTAGCAACACATACAAAGCAACGACTCTTTGTCCACTGCTGTTTTTACCCTTCGTTTGACAAGGTGTTGATTAATTTGACATATAATTCATTTAAACTTGGCATGACACTATGAAACATGAATATATTGCATTTTCCCATGGAAAGCTGTTTATGTCGATCACTTTACACAGTAAATGTTTTCACATAATACTCCATAAACTTTATTACCACCACATAAGAACTGCCTCGTAGAAAAGGAACTAAATTATATAGATGGAAAGCCTGCCTCTTTTTCACAGCCTCAGCATCAAATAAAGAGCCTAAATGACATGGATATTTTGAGAACAAAGTCCTTGAACCATCCTGCCCAGTGGGTTGAGCAACATTTCTCTGCTGTTTTGTCTTGTATTGGACTTCATCATAAGAGATTTTTGTGTTTCCAATGAAGTGTTTGGCATTTACAAAAATTATATTAAAAAAACAACAGATTTTTCAAGCCTTCCTATATCTTCTATTTTTTGTTTGTTTTACCACGACTTAACATTTCATGCAATTATAAGGTGCATGTATGGTAGAATACAAAAATGCAATTGTTGTGAAGTGTGATACTTACTTTATAGGTTGAAAGGACATTAATCTTGTCATACTTACTTTATAAATGTAAATATTTATAGCTTGGTAAAATGGCTTTTGGAGGTACTTAAATATAGAATTTGTTTCCTTTGTGTTTCCTGTTGAAGCTAATATGATTTCAAAGCAACTACAAAACTGTCGGGAGGATTCATCCCATAGACGGCTTTCATTTACTTTTACCATCTGAAAATATATACTACATGTCTTTGCATTTATAGAGCTCTGTTTTGTTCCCCTCCTCCAACTATAAGGCTTTATCTTTTCCACCTTTTCCCCTCAATCTATCTTAATCTCATTGGTGAAGTCAGTGGCTAACCGGTTTGGTCCACCCTGATAAACAGGACCATTACCCTAAAGCGACCCGCCGCAATATTTACTCTATTACCAATTTGCAGATCCCAGCCATGCTTGCAACCACAGGGCTGAACACAAAAATACTTGTGAATGTTTTATGTAGGCCAACACTAACATACACTTATAATAGAGGAAAAGTTATGAAGAGAGTCTTGATCATTTAGTTGCACAGGGAAATCATTCAATGTGTAATTGATCTAATTTAATATTTTTCATGATGGATGGATGGAACTAACATAAAGGCAGCAGATGAAACCACCTTTTCAGTATTATTATTCTCATCATCTGCTCACTTCTGGCAAATATTCTTAAAAATGATTCATAAGACAAGTGGAAGCAAAGTTCCAGAATCCCATCTTGTGTGAATGTCTGTGTTAACTTGTAGCTCACTTTCCAATTCTGAGGATTGCTGGTACTGGCCAAAGCTCTGTAGGGATATAAATGAATGAGATCGCCACATGGAATTAAGTAAGTATGAACTAATTAACTCCCTGCCCTTCTAACCCATTCATTTGTTCCATGACCTATTCTACAAATCCTGCTGAGCAGTCCCAGTATGAGCTTTTAATTTTAAAAGTACTTACCTGCATTATCTTCTCCATTGTCACAAATATTTGAAGGCATCGCTCATGGCATCATTTGGCTGAGGGCAGTATTATAAGTTTTCCTTTTCGTAGAACAATCAAGTAACTATTTTACCTTCAGTTGTTCTAAAATACTGTACATATAAACCATTACTTAAAAGAACATTTACTTTATTTAGTGCCTTGAAATTGAGCCTTTGTATCTTTAAGAAGTTCCTGCTTTTTACAACACTCCACCTTCAGCACATCATCACATTTATCCATTAAGCCTTTAACAACATGCATAGGAGCATGCAGTGGGCCAACGTTCAATCAAAACCTTCTACTCTTTTTTTAATTTTTGTTTATTGAACACCCTTTTCTTTTATTCTTCTAAAAAACAATCCAACTAAATGAATTATCACTCTTTCCTTTAATTGAAGAAAAATTACTTTATAGTTATTTTTCTTTCTGCAGTGCTTCTGTATTGAAATTTATGCATCCTTTGCAAACTAAATGGATGCGATGCTTTTTCTTGTTATGAAGACACTGTATTGGTGAATAACATGAAGGCTGTGCATGCACATGACAACAAACAGAATTCCCAAATCAGAAAGGAAGAGTAATTAGAATCCCAACACACTGCACCAAACACTTAATAGCTCAGAGTTGCTCTTTGCTCATGTTTGCTTAGGTTTGCTCTGTGGTACGGAGTGAAGACAACGCATGCACTGCTTCCAGCTTGAAGTCTTCATTTGGGAAAATTTGTCTTCCGCACAGCTCTTGACTGAGCTTTCATGTCAAATATTAGGCTTCTTTGGTTTTCCAGCTTGGTTTACTGTCAAGTTCAGCACTTTTTTCCACTATGATGAATATACAAATCGCAGGCAAATGTCAAACACAGTCATGCTGACACCATAGGTTGGGTGGTCCCAGTTGTCATGTGCACGGTTTCCAGAAATGTGTGGTTTAAAAATAATACAATGGGAATGGGGAAGTTTTATACAATTTTTTACATCAGCAAACATGCCAAGAATTTCATATTTGAAACTGCAACACATATAATACAGCAGATATCATTGTCCTATAAAATATTGTCAATACCTGACAGGACAACAAGCAAACAAGAGACATAAATATGTCTAAATTAACTAAACTTTGATATATTGATGTATGCAAATACAACCAAACTGTTATAATTATTCACACAAACATAAATGCACATATTGTGAAAACACATGGAAGCACAACCAGGGAGAGCCATGATATCAGCATCTATGTGAAATCTGGGCTCTTGCTCTGCCTACTGCCCAATCTGGCACACACTTACCATCAGCCCTGCCATCTGCTGGGCTCTCAGCAGCTTGTTTAGAGGTTAATAGCTTCATGATCCCTCTATCAGTCCTGCCTGTTTTCAAATGGCTAATTCTTCCTCTCTGGCAGCAACAAGCAAGGCCTGTGGCGTAGCCTCCTCGGCCCATTTTCTGCTTGATCAAGGCTATCATCATAACAGCAATTCCTGCTTGTTGCCGGACATGTGATATCGCACCAGAATGGAGCTTACAAAATTTGCAGCCACAACAAAATGACGCATCTGGAGCCGTTGCAGATAGATCAATATCCAATTCTCAAAGGTATCAGGCTTTATAAGAGGCCCTATCACTCTTACCAACTCACAGGTCCCACAGTGAGAGTAGCTTGGTAGTGTCATGACTCTCAGTGGGCAGTTCAACACTGAGGGTATTTTTGTCAAGCACTGATGCTTGTTTTACATATTTATGTACATTTTACTTTACAGATTCCTGTTAAGATGCCAAGTGAGGTAGACTTTTAAAATGTATTCTTACCTCCTGAAAATTGTCACAGTTTGTCCCCTTACCACCAAATATGTATCTCTATGGGAATTTAACTAAAGACCAATTAAAAGGGTTGCTTAGTTGGGAATAGAAAACAAAGAATATGTTGTTTACACAATATTTTTCTAACAGAAAATACTTTTACTTATTTTTTCACATTCCTTTTTCTGTTATGCCTAAATAAAATCCAGTGCATCCAGTTGCCTTGAGAAGTAACCTCGTTGATAAACAGACTTTGTGGGATTTAGTTTTCATAGCTTTTCTGTGAAGCCCTCAGAGGCTCGTTAGAGAAACTTAGTGAACATCAAATAGCATCATAGTGACCAAGGAACACAGCAGACATGCCAGTCATAGAGTTATGTGGAAGTGTAATGAGGCACTTGGTTACGAAACTACAGCCAAATTTATAAACATCTCACAGAGAACTGTTCAATCTATAATCTGAAAATAGAAAGGGAATTCAACCATGACAAAACCAGTAAGTCACGGCCGTCCAATTAAACTGACAGTCCAAGCAGTGAGATCATTAATTTGAGGAGCGGTTAATGGGACCATGTTCTGGACTTTAATTTGTTGTAAAATAGGTTTTTAGTGTTAATTTTGTGACAGTACATTGAGTCTTTTATTTTGAAGGTCATGTCACAGATGGAACAGGAAATCAGCCACTTGTTTAGTTTTGCACTCAGTCACACATGAAGAAGTGCATCTGTTGTAGTCAGCTTTTCGTTTGTGCCAATGACATCACCGCCTGTAAGTTTTCATTCGATATTCCTGAGTAGATTTTATTTAAGATCTTATTTGTTAAGAATATGTGAAGTAAATGTGCAATTTGATAGCAGCATAGTGCTTATGGGTTCATGTTGATTTATTTTGGGCATGGCATTATAATTTTCTTAGTTTAACTTTTTTTCTAATGCTAATAAATTAAACAGGCAATTTTTCATTCGTATGTTACAGTTTACTCCATGTTACGCATGTACTTGGGTCACCAAAATAAAGTGGAGGCAAAGAATCTACATCCTGACTCCAGCAATCATTCAACGGGAGTTAGGTTCACTGCTAAATTGTGTTAAGAAACACACAAGGAGAGCAGATTACTCAGGGTTGAGTTGCAGAGATCTACAGTAACCTTTGGTTGTCTACCTATATGGCCTTTCTGGAAAAGTGGCAAGAAGAAAAGTTATGCACAGTCCTTTTTGCAGATTTGCCACAAGCCATGTAGAAAGATGGCAAAAGAGTTGTTCTGCTCAGTTTTGGAACCAGAGTTTGGAACGTGTTGGCCTACGGTCAAACCACCGTGTGAAAAGCCAGTACTGCACATTACTCTGAACACTATTACCACCATTAAGCATGGTGGTAACAGCATCTTGCTTGTTTTTAAGTTTTTCTTCAACATGCATGGGAGGAAAGCTGATGGGAAGATACATAGAGCTATGGGTGATCCTGGAAGAAAATATGTTTGGGGCAAAAGACTTGATACTGTCTGCAAAGGGTAGAACCACCCTAAGCAGACAGCCAGTGAATACACCCAGATCAACAATGGATTGATTTAGATCTAATAAAATAAAATCTATTAAAGTTTGATGCTGTAACATTACAAAATGTGAGAAAGTTCAAGGAGTAAGAATACTTGTTCAAGATACTGTATATACAATATTGTGCATATTGTTTTATTTCTGGTAACATGTTAGGTGCCGTGTATACGCTTTGTATGTTTATGGAGGCATAAACAATAGGATGGCCAAACTGTTTCCAGATGACTTAGCATATGTAAACAGTAATTTGTCCGTGCTGCAAAGTGCACGAGTGTTTTTCTTCCCCTAAAGTCTGAAAGCTCAATGGTCTCATTTGTGTAACATCCTACTTACTGCTGTTTGGGATTCTCATGCAGAGGTTGACGGAGATGCTCAGTGTTAATATGATGGCTGTGGGGTTTAAAGAGTGCATGCACAGTAAATCTTTGGAGATCAGCTCATGTCAGAGCTGCAGGGACCTTTCAGCACTCTGGAGGGATCTGACAGTTTGACTTCTACTGAACCTTATCCATAACTGACTGATTTTCTCAGAAAAATCTTGAACTGCCTCTCAAATTAAGTTAAAGGGATTTTTTTTCTTTATGACTTCTGGTTGACCCCTATGAATTTGCATATTACATAGCTGAGAACTGAATATTAAGCGCTTGAGCGAATTACTGTCTCTTAGTTGATATTCCCCATGAAGCTTGAGGTTGTGAGCAAACGAGCGGGCAGGCATTTAAAACTCCTTTTGAAGATAATGTGATTTTTTTCATTTAGCTGATAAGGACGTGTCATGAAATGTTTCATTATTTTGGACACTAAGCGTTTTTTTTTTTTTTTTTTTTTTTCCTCCATCATCTTCATATCTTACTAAAAGGGGCAAAAATTAATCCAGCAGCATATTATTGCTAGTTCAGATGAGGGGAGAGAGTGTGGGAGTAATTCACTGTGATCTCTGTCAGATTGCCTGCGGGGACTTGCTCTGATTCTGACGATGCTTGCAAACGTCAAAGCTCTTAGGCTCGTGGCTGTGAGATGACGCGCTTTTTCACACCAGCGGTGGTGCATTTACTTGTCTCTTAAAAGACAAAGCGCTGTTGTGTGGATTGCTCTCATCTCGTCTTGCATTCTGCCATGATTCAGTTTCCAATAACATGGACTTCACTGTTTTCAGGGAGAAGGTTGTTCATATTTTATAGATATTGCATGCCATCAGTTGCTACACATCTGTTTGAAACCTTAGCCATCACCTTTCAATGTAGATGTCTCAGGTCCACAAATGTATTGCTAAGTAAAACATTTTTCAGTCACACTATGTGGAATTTGGTATCTGGTTTCAGATGATTGCTACAGTCCATGCATATGCATCACATAAACATGAAAAGGCCCGATAGCTCAAAGGGAAACTATGATCTCTCAACGCATTCTAATTAAAGATTCCTCCCTCTACTTTGGCCAAAAAAAAATGACTGCAATCCAGAATCTTATTTGCAATTTTCTCTCCAGTCAACTGTCTGTTTTGGTGGTTTTCCATTCTAACACATAAACACTGACATCATAGGGCCTGCTGCAAACAAAGATCTCCTTCTCCCCCATCTGTTCTGTTCAGTGGGGATTTTCTATGCGGTGATAATCATTGAGCAGTGCAGGGTTCGGTCTTTGGACTGAACATAGTGGATGCTGCAGGCACAGATGAATGGTTGAATAAGGACACTGATGGTTCCCAGTCTTCATCACCCATCCACACCTTTTTTGTCAGGAGATAGAAACAGTAAAATAGATTCATGAGCTTCCTCTCCAAGTAGCTTGGCTGAGCTAGCGCCTGGCACAAAGTGAGAGTTGTGATTGGCCAAGAGGAGCCAGACACAGTGATGAGCAATGTGAAAAAGAGAGGGTTCAAACAATCAAGGAAGACAAGCGTTATAGTAAATAATGGAGGGAGAATTTGCAGGAGGGCAAGTTTATGTTTCACAGTCAAACCCTATTTCTACATTGGTGACGCACTCATCACCAATGATCTTCCTTTGTGAAATGTACTGAGAATGAAACGTGTAGAACAATCTAGGCCAAATGTTGGCCAAATTTCTATTGTAGTGCAATTTTTATTGAATGTAATCAAATGTCAGATGGACATGGTTCTAGAGAATGATGGACTCAGGGATAATAGCTTGAAAAAACATGTACAGAAGAAACTCCATGAGTTACAAATAAGTTTTTCATTTGCTTTTTAGTCTGAAAAACAAATTCTTGATTTTTATTCTCAAGAAAAAGTATTTACACAAATCAATGCAATATGTTTCAGTTGTCAGTAAGGCATGATGTATTTGATTATTAGTTACAATTACTACCCTTACAAGCAGCTCATAAAAGTTTAGAGTTTCTTATAGAATATTGATTGGAGAAGTTTGCCATAGACTTGCTTCCTCCTGGATTAACCTCAACCTCTAAGTAAAATTAATCTGCATTTACGCTTTGAGGGTGGAAAGAGAGAGGATAATTTATGACTGCTAGTCTTACCAGAATCTTTCTTTAAATCCCTGAACACCTTAAGCAAGGCATAATACTGTCTTTAGAAAAACAACAAACAGAACCACTTACAGTCAATGATAAGTGCTGGTTTTGTTTTGATAAGTTTCCATGCCTAAAGCTCAACAAATTGAAATAGAAATAGATTCACTCTGCTTCAAGCTAATTCATCTTGTTGAAAGGTCAGACCAAAGACTGTCTCCAATGATGTAAATTATTTTTTCATGATTTGCCTTTGTTACCTCACATCTCTCCAAGAAATGCTTATGAAATTCATGACTTTTAGAAAGTGATGCAAGACAGGTCAAATTTATTTATGTAGTACAATAAATACTCAAGGTAACTTAAAGTCCTTTAGAGGAAAAAAAGCAACATATATACAGAGAATTACATTAAAATGTTAAACACATTAAAATAACTACAGGAAATGCTTAGGATTAAAAACTTGATTCAAAGTAATGAAAGGAAAGAAGAGATAATCATAACAACTAAGGCCTTAACCTGTAACTTTCTTCATATATCAAATAATGATGACCTGAACAGAATATAGCGACTGACTGTCTGCCTGAGCACTGAAAAAATTGTCATTGACAATCTTTCCATGATCTTGGGTCAACAGTTTCAGAACAAAGTACACAACCTAAAACTCATCCAATATGTTCTTTGAGATCACCAGTTGTCTCAAAGCTCTCCAAAATATTTATGCAGCACAAGGTTGAGAACTTCTCTAATGGCACGGTAATACCTAACAAATGTGTGTCGCAGGTTTGTCATGGAAGGCAATTGTTTAACTGTCTATGTGAGCTGAGATCAGTGTGATTTTTGGACTCCTGTCCAAACAGCCAAACAGTGACCTCTTGCAGTCTAATCATTCTTACCACATGGAGCATGTTTGTACAGACCTGCCATGGCTTCAGCCCAGGAATGCATGTCTTATTCCGCTGCATCTTCACATCCTATTTTTCATCTTCACACCAATGTGATGGGAAACTGAAAGGAAGAAAAGAGGTTTCACAGATAGCATGTGGTTGCTACTACATTAACAAATCTATCCTGGTCTACTGATAAATGGTACTCCATCACAAGCAGGGGATGATGAGAATGCCACATTAACATCAGATAATCTGTATGCTGGTTTGTTTTCGTAGGGGGTTGCTGAACTGTGGTGGAAGGTCAAGGTTTTTATTCAAGGGGTTAAGAAGATATCCTCAGGCTAATGCAATTGACTGGGAAATACCAAGTGGGAAGAGGAGTTAATTTCATTATTGATGTTTGGTTTAAAAATAATTTATTTCCAAATTAAAGGTTTGGGGAAATGTGATCGAAAGCCAAAAAGGTGAAAAGATGTCCACAATACAGATGTCCACTGCAAAAAGTCAAATTTGTGACATCGTTTTTTTGGGGGGGTTTTTTACCACCATACAGACAAGGACTGGCCATCTTCAAACAGCCTGACAAAGTATAAAAAACATATTGTCTCAGTCTTTCTTCAGTTTGTGTTGTTTGCTCAATGGCATTGACAAATTCTCCTGTAAGAAAGTTCTGCTTTTTGTGCTTTATTAAAAAGTTGAACCTGTCATGATGACCATTGTACATGAAGTTTCTTGTAGCAATAGACCACTTTAGTCAATTTCACTGGCAAGAAATCTTTCTTTCTTTGTCAATTTGCTTTTGCTTTTCATAGTCAGTGATGGAAAGGGCTAAAAATCAAGTGACAAGAAGTCAAGTCAAACGGAATAACAGCAAAAGACTATATGCATTGAAGGAAGTGAAATTGACTGAGTGGTTATTTCTAAGTGATTTGGTTGATGCAGACGAAACGCCTCCTGTCCAGAATGTCCTCTTTGACTGTAAACTTTTTTGTAGACTAAATTATGAAGCAGTACCTTCTATGTATATTTATTCTTAAACCATTCATTCCCCTTTCATCAGACACCCAATGTTATTAATATTTCTGTTTCATACATGTGTCTTACATTGTCTTAAGTCTTATAGTTTTAAGATGTCTTTGGATATTATGTTCTGACACTACCACATATGTGCAAATGATCTTCATACTTATAAGTAAAGTTGGCGGTGAAAGTCGGGACTGTGTTTAGAAAAGAAACAAAATATTGGTAAGCAGCTCAAGCTAGCTTGCTAAAAGAGTACAGCTTTACAGCCAGTTTTTTATGCTACCAAATAAATCCTGGTGAGAATTCACATTCCTAAAATAATGGTTTGAGTCATATTTTTGCCAAGTGTTTTTTTTTTTTTTTGTCTTTTTTTGCCTAAATTCCTTCATGGCAATAAAGACGATGATTTTTCAGCAAAAATCACTTTTGGAAAATTACTTGAACTATTTTTTTTTTTTCTAAATGCAGAAGGTACATGTAGTTAAAATCTAAAAAGAAAAATAACATGGTGGGATCCCTTCACCTTTGACCTTAACCTCTGAGGTCAGAGATTTAACTCACCTTAAGTCCAAATGAGCATCACCTGCTACTAAACTATCAAGATCTTTTATGTAATAAATAGACTAACAGAGAGACAAATAAATAAAGTATTGTCAGTTGTGTATAAATTTGTCAAAATAATTACATTTCTGTCTAAAATCTGATGTCAGAAGTCTGTGACATTTTTGTATAGCTGAGGGTAGGTGATCATTTGATCTTTCCAAAGTTAAGGTCACCTATTGTTTTCCTGTTAGCTGTGACTGTTGCTAAAGAGGTCCTTCCATAAGAGACCTCTGCTTTCCTTTGAGATGTGTCTCTCTCAATGCAATCAATAATCCAATCTCAGTCCTTTTGGGGGGAGGAATGTATAAGTGCTGGTCTGTGTGTGTATGTGTATGGTGAAGGGAGAGGGGTGAGATGGAGTGTGAAACTATACACCGATGAAGAATACGACCAATTGGGGGAAATGCTCCTGTCTGACCTCCAGCAGGCATCATTTTCCACCTTCTCTGTCTGCAGGCTCTGTCGGTCAAGCTTACATGTCTCCATGTTGCTCCGTCTGATCTTTGTCTTCCCCCAACTTTGCTTTCATCTTTTTACCTGTCTTCATCCATCAGTATGTCAATCTGTCCATCTCTGGATCTCTGGGCCACAGCCAATAATAAACCGGTGAGCTCTTCAGAAAGTTCTTCACATTCTTTGCTGATTACCGTCAGTGTATGTCATCCTGAGTGCATGTCAGAGTGATCGATGCAGTGTGTATTTCTGCATGAGTGTGTAATTTAACTGGCATGGTTCACCATAGCCACCTTAAGTCCCTCGGCGAGATTGTATTTGGAAACCCTCCTCATCATTCCACCAATTTACATCTCCACTCAATGATATCTTTGATTTATTTATTTATTAGAAATTTAATGTTGACCAAAACACAAATTGTAATTAAACAGAAAATATTGAAAATAATCTGATCAGTTAAAGGATGTGGCCAGTTTGCAGGATCTGTTGTTGGAGCCTTTAGTTCTGATGCCTGGATAAATCTCTGTGAGGTCGAGGCAACAGGAGCAGCGCTGGATGCAGCGACACCACTCAGTTCCTGCAAGGTGGAAGCGCTTAGTGGTGCTGGAGAAGGCCCAGGGGCCCAGATTTCAATATCCCAATATTGCATCTGTAGAGAAAAAGAGAAGTATGATTCCAGAAATAAGCATAAGAAATATCCTGTTAATAAATATCCTGTTTATTGCATGGATGAATAATGCACATATTTAAAAAAAAAAAAAATCCAATTTAGATCAGACTATAATTAAGTGGAACAAAATTTAATGCATAATTCAACGAAGCACTTCAAAAGTACATGGGAATATAATGATGCTAGTTTGACAATAATGTGTATTGTGAACCCACACAATTGACTTATTTTTGCTTGTTTCGTTCCTTTATGTTAAGTGATTTCACACTAAACACTCTGCTGATATTTAACAACCCGCGATGGAAAAAGCAGAAACATAACATTCTCCAGTAAAAGTAAAAATATGTTTTCATAAAATTTGACTCTGATTGTTTTTAATGGGGAGCTGTGTATCTATGCAGCTGACAAGTGCAGAACTTGGAGGAGTTGAAAGAGCTTGACTCTTGGAACACATGATTTCTCATACCATATTTCACAATACAGTGATATATTTTATTAATATATATGTAATCATATGTAGAAAAAAAGGATTACTTAAAGTAGCATAATACAGCTATAAATGATTTACAAAATCTTGTCTAAATTTTCATGGATAAACAGGAGAAATTTAACCATTTTCCCTATATTTGTATACATTGGTACTGGATTAGATATTGATGTGCACTTTAATCTGCTAATTGCACAAATATGTAGAGTTTTGTGTACATAAACCCATGTATTTGAGGCAGATAAGTCAAAGCTCAGTAACCAGATGCTAAACATGAAGGTCCATGCATAATCTGAAACACCAGTTACTGGATTAAAGGGAAGCGTGAATGAACATCACTGGTTTTCAAAATCTATTACTTATAAATGTTATATAGTGCCGTCCATAGATTATTGTTGATTTGGAAACCTGCATCAATTGTGCATATGCATTTAATTTATTTGATCACAGAGAAGAATTTTACCAAATATAATGTGGCCCACACTGGAGCTGACCAGGAAGATATATAAATCATAGGAGACTAGAATTACACCAGGCACCTGTGTTACCTTTTCTGAACCTTGGTTATATGCTTGGTTGCATGACACTCTCTGTGGCTGAGACCAGAGACAGTTTTGAAAAACCTTCTAATTAATGGAGTCATTACCTTCTAATCTAGTGATGCCCTTTCCTTTGTGTTGTCCTCAGTCTCCAGAGGGAAGCTTAGTGAATTTCATCTGCAGTGAGGAATTACATCCCTTGAAATAAGACCCTGAAATGACCCTCAAGTTTGCCAGCTGGGACAATAACATCCACAGGAAAGCAGATGCTGCATCAGTAATAGGGCTGGAAAAAGGAGATTTTGAGGGTTTTAAGTGGCAAAAGAAGAGAAAAAAATATTTTGGAAAAATAGGATAACACTCAACTAAGTTAAAAGAAAGCAAACAAAAAAACAGGACTAAAAAAGAGTTTTTAAAAAGACTGCCTAATTTATATTTCTCAACACACACAAAAAAAAACTAGATCAATTTCATTTCCACTGAAATTGACATTGAAACACATTCTAAAGATTAGAATTAGAATTAGAATTAGAATTCAACTTTATTGTCATTGCATTGTCACTTGTACAAGCAACGAAATGTAGTTTGCATCTATCCAGAAGTGCTATACATGATATAAATATTTATAAACAGGTGTATAAAGATATAAACAGAGAATATTGACGTGCTATAAATAAAATGTTTTATACAATATAAATATAAATGAGAGCTTATGTACATACTATACAAATTACACAGATTATACAGAATATACAGGAATATGAAGAATGGATTGTATATATATTAGTTGTTTTATGATACAGGTTAAATAATGGGAAATTAGATTTACAGATTATATAAAGATTGTATGTGTATGTGTGTGAGGGGAACAGTCCAGGGATGGGGGACAGTCCTTATAGTTTGTGTCAGGAGGAGTTCAGGAGCGTGACAGCTGTGGGGAAGAAGCTGTTCCGGTGCCTGGTGGTTCTGGTCCGTAAGCTTCTGTAGCGCCTCCCAGAGGGCAGGAGAGAGAAGAGTGTGTGTGCAGGGTGAGTCAAGTCCTTGGTGATTTTGCCGGCCCTTTTCAGACACCGCTTCCTGTAGATGTCATTGATGGCAGGAAGCGATGCCCCGGCGATGTGCTGGGCAGTTTTCACCACCCTTTGCAGCGCCTTCCAGTCAGAGACAGAGCAGTTCCCGTACCAAACTGTGATGCAGTTGGTGAGGATGCTCTCAATGGTGCAACGGTAAAAGTTGGTGAGGATCTCTGAGGACAGGTGGTTCTTCCTCAAGGTCCTCATAAAGAAGAGGCGCTGGTGCGCCTTCTTGACGAGTTTGGAGCAGTTGGTCGTCCAGGTCAGGTCCTCGGAGATGTGGACTCCCAGGAACTTAAAGCTGTTCACACGCTCCACCGCTATTCCCTTGATGTGGATGTGTGGGTGGAGGTCAGCGTTCCTCCTGAAGTCCACGATGAGCTCCTTGGTCTTCTCGGTGTTCAGCTGCAGGTAGTTCTTGTCGCACCACTCAGCCAGACGGTCCACCTCCTCCCTGTAGGCGGCCTCATCGTTGTCTCTGATGAGGCCGATCACCGTGATGTCATCGGCAAACTTGATGATGGCATTAGAGCCATGGACAGGTCTGCAATCGTGGGTGAAGAGAGAGTAGAGGAAGGGACTCATCACACAGCCTTGTGGCACTCCGGTGTTTATGATGATGGTGGATGAGAAGTGATTGTCCACCCGGACGTGTTGGGGTCGACTGGTCAGGAAGTCGAGCAACCAGTTGCACATGAGTGAACTGATGCCGAGGTCTGTGAGTTTGGTAATGAGTTGTGATGGAATGACAGTGTTAAATGCTGAACTAAAGTCTAAGAACAGCATTCTGGCATAAGTGTTCTTGTTGTCTAGGTGAGAAAGAACAGAGTGCAGTGCTATGGATACTGCATCCTCTGTGCTCCTATTCTGCCTGTATGCAAATTGGTGGGGATCCAGTGTGGGGGGTAGACAGGATTTGAGGTGTGCTAGGACTAGCCGCTCCAAGCACTTGGTGATGATGGGAGTGAGGGCTACCGGACGATAGTCATTGAGTCTGGTCGGGTTGGAATTCTTGGGAATTGGGACGATGGAGGTAGACTTGAAGCAGGTCGGTACCACGGCGCGGGCCAGGGACAGGTTGAAAATGTCCGTCAGCACTCCTGCCAGCTCCACAGAGCACGCTCTGAGGACACGACCAGGTATGCCATCAGGACCCGCAGCCTTGTTGGATTTAATCCTGCTCAGAGCCGCTTCTACATCAGAGGAGAGGAGAGTCAGTGGCTGTTGATCTGGGGTGGTGGCTGTCTTAGTTGCAGTTGTAGTGTTCCCTCTCTCAAAACGAGCATAGAAGTTGTTAAGCTCGTTGAGGAAGGAGACATCAGCGGAGGCAGTGGAGGTGTTGGAGTTCTTGTAGTCTGTGGAGAATCTGAAGGCCTTGCCACATGCGTCGGGGGTTGGAGTTGGAAAAGTGATCCTCCACCTTCCTTTTGTAGTGGTGTTTGGCCTTCTTGATTCCCCTCTTCAGCTCAGCCCCTGGCTGCACTGTAGGTCTGTGCATCCCCCGTCCTGAAGGCGATGTTACGGGCCTTCAGCAGGAGACGAACATCTCGGTTCATCCAGGGCTTCTGGTTGGGGTACATGGTGATGCGTTTGTGGATGGTGACACAGTCTATGGTGGTGGAGATGTGGTCCAGTACAGATGAGGCGTACTGATCCAAGTCTGTGTGGTGGAAAGTATTCCAATCTGTATTCCTGAACTGGTCCTGGAGCACAGCGTCTGAGCCCTCTGGCCACACCTTTACTGTCCTCACAGTGGGTTTCACACGTTGGATGAGTGGTGAGTACCGCGGTGTGAGAAACAGGGAGAGATGGTCTGACTGTCCGATGTGGGGGAGGGGTGTCGCCTTGTAAGCTCCAGCCAGATTGGAGTAGACATGGTCCAGGGTCTTGTCTCCTCTGGTGTGGCAGGAGACGTGTTGGTGGAATCTGGGGAGGACTGTCTTCAAGTTGGAGTGGTTGAAGTCACCCGCAACAATAAAAGCAGCCTCGGGGTGTTTAGTTTGGTGTTTGCTAATGGCCGCATAGAGTTCTTTCATGGCTAGCTTGGCATTAGCATCCGGGAGTGTACACAGCAGTGATGATAATAGAAGTGAATTCCCTTGGGAGGTAATAAGGTCTGCATTTGATCATTAAAAACTCCACATTCTGTGAGCAGTGACTCTCGGTAATAGCAGAGTCTGTGCACCAAGCTTTGTTGATATAAATGCACAAACCTCCGCCTCTGGTCTTACCGGAGTCATCTGCTGTCCTGTCGGCTCGGTATGTATGGCGTCCAGTTAACTGGATAGCATTGTCCGGGTAGCTGTTGTTTAGCCATGTTTCGGTGAAAACCATGACATTTGAGTCCATAATCCGTCTGTCACTAGTGATAGACAGACGTAACTCGTCCATTTTATTGGCCAGAGAACGGACATTGGCGAGGAAAATGCTCGGTAAAGGGAGCCGGTGTGGTGTTAGCTTTAGCTTAGCTCGCACCCCTCCACGCTTACCCCGCCTTTGTTTACGTTCTCGTCTCCGCCTACGTGCACTTCCACCCGGTGGAGAGAAGTGGGCCGTCTCCGGTGTTCTGGAGATCTCTGGGATAAGTCTGAGATCGGCGATAAAAGTGTCAGGATTGTAGCTCCAAAGGTCCAAAAGTTCTTGTCTGCTGTAGCACTGCAGCGCGGTGCAGTTCTTGAAAAAAAGTCCGGTGAGAAATAGGTAAAAAACCACTAAATAGCAGGTCCTGGAGAGACACTGAGCCTCGCGTTGTTCACGCGCCGCCATCTTGATCTATTTCTATAGAAATAGATCTATATATCTAAAGATACCGAAATTTCTAAAATAACTTAACATCACCATCAATTCTCTTCTTTAATTTTAAAATCTCTATAAAAAGAGAAATTATAGAGATTGGTCCATCAGTTGGTCAGAGATCAAAATTTAACAATTTCCCTGATTGGGTCTAAAAACCACGGACCTTTATTGGAGCTTTATTGGAAGTTGTGTATGGATGAATATTTGTATGAATCTGGCATGGCAGTTAATAAATCAAAAATGAAAAATTATGAATAAATCCTGCAAAGCTCAGTGATTTCTAATCCTTATGACCATGACCTCAGAGAGTCATTACTGTTCAATTAGTTGACCACTTGATGGCATTTTGGCTTACTCCATCACAGGGGCCATTTAGTTCTCATTTTGTTCTTCTTCATTGCATGATTCTAATCAAACCATTGTGACCTTTAATACTGATCTGTCCTACATCATGTCTTGTACCAGAGAATGGAGCTGTAGCAATCAAATTGAATAATCTTATAGTTTCTTTCCAGTTCATTTAGAAATTAGAAACAAAGACATGGAAAGTCAAGCTTGGGATGTCTATTAAGACAAACTTAATTCACTTTAAACAGAATTTATGAATGAACAGACAAATTTACTGGATTTACATTTGGTTCACATTTTTCTTCACTACAAAAAACATTTAAAGGAAGAAAACTGAATTTACATATTTTAGGAAATGTTTATTGTTTTGTATTTGTTTGTGGGTTGTTTTTTTTTTTATCCATTTGGAAAAGTTTACATTGATAGTTTTGGTATGTTTATTTGTATTTCTCTGTGGTTCTTCCCATCTGTTATTGGGGCTAATTGTGCAGCTTGTTCTGCTCACCCTCTCTTTAGCCATGCTGTGAACTGTGTGGCTACAAGTCCCAGAAGACTAACAGCCTGATTAATAGTTTCTAACTGTCTGTGTGACAGTTGTAATGGTCTCTTCCTTAGAGAGAATTAAGGAAGGAAGAAATAAATGGAGGGTGAGAAATTGAGAAAAAGAGGTGCTTTCTGTGGTTCTGTTTGTCTCCAAGTGTGTATATGGTCAGGGGAGTGAGGCAGTGATAGCGACCATGATTCATTTTGAAGCATTAACAATGAATGCAAATCGTCAACAACACGTCTTCTTACAGGTTTATTTTCATTCCTAAACTCCACAAATCTGCCACAGACACTGAAGGAAGCCACATAGAAAGAGGCAAAAACACTAATTACTGGTGAGTGTGACACATTCTTGAAATTAGGGAACTCCATTGAGTAAATGGAGTAAATATTTTTAATTTAAACCTTCATTTTCAAATTGAACGTGGGTGATTTTGGATTTTATTTTTGTACTTTTGACTCATTTTGTGATTACAGAGTTTTCCTAAGGAGTACCACATTGAAAGCCCCAAGTGATTTATGTTTAGTTCTACTGTTTATTTTAAATGTTTATCGGTGAACTTATTTGAATTAATGATTAATTTCAATTGTTGCTGATTATTGCTCTGGCAGTTTACAGGTCAGATTTTTTTACTACCTTCAAATGAAAACTGAACATATGAAGGTAGAAAACTGAATTGATGGCGAGCTGGTAGGACCTTTTTCTTTTATCCTCTTTCATTTTGATTTATTCTGGATTGGATTGTAGTCTTGGGAGGACATGGTTAAACTTTCAAAAATAAAGAGAACCACAAGGAACTTTGGCAACAAATAAAACCACAAATAACTCTGAAACAGATTTGAACAGAGTTTTTGAACTGGAACCTGGGACTGTACATAAGGTTCTCTGAAAATTTATTATTTTGAATTTTTAAATTGCAAAGCGAGTGCTCTGGACATTTATAAAAGAGATAAATAAGTACTTTTTGGTTTAAATTTTTATTTATTCACAATACATTTAATTTTTCCAATCTGCCTGTTGTACTGGGCGTTAGTCAGTGTAGCCAGGCTCCATAAAGAACTGTTCTTCTGTGTTCCAGTCATTCATTTAGCATAGCATTTTCCATTATACAAACATTCCTGAGGAAGTAGGTAGTGAAAGATGTTTAAAAGAGACAATCCTCATTGTGAATTTAATGTTCTAGTAGATGTCAAATGTGCCATGTTGGTTTGTTATTTCCTGACTTTGGATGGTATCGGAGTTCACTGAAATTTTCATGTTCAACAAATCATATTAATTTGATTTTGGTTTTGACTTGGACCGACTTTATTGTTGAGGGATGGACAGTAATACTTAGTGAGGTAGAGGTGTCTAAACATTGTTCATTTCTTACTACACTGCCTGATGAATGCAATGAAAACACCACAATAAGAATAAAGTAGTTTTTGACGATAATGAGTTTGATGTTTCATGTTAAGTGCAGGAAACAAAATGCTTTATTTGTACTACAGAAAAAAATATTGAATGTATCATTAGTGAAGATAAAAGCTAAAATATATTTGAGGTTTCTAATAAAACAATTGTTTGATGAAAGATAGTGTTTTAAGACAGAAAATAACTAACTTTTAATATAAATAAGGGCTTGAAAAGATCAGTCTCTTTGTTAATAAGATATATGATAGTGTAGTCACACAAAGTTTTAATTATAGTTTGTTAAATATACTATCGCTTATTGTGTGCATCAAAAAATAACTACCTGCTTGACTTTGAAATTAATTGTATTCACATCTATTTTGGTACTGAAGGAGATAAAGAAAGTATTCTATGGGTGTACTTATTATTGACAGGAGGTAAAATGTTGTCTTGCTAATGTATTTAACTCAGACTTCTCATGTTTTCTCATGTTATATTTTCATACAAAAGTAACATTTGAAAAGGATGTATGCATGTTTCACTATGACTACATATAAATGCATATGTTCAGGATTTTATGTCCATGACAAAACAATAGAACTTTGGCTTAGTGTTTTTTAGGCTTGCATTTGTACTGGTCTAGAATACCATGTCCAAGCACCAAGTAAATAGGATTTTCTGGCATCTTTCACAATTTTTTTTTTCTTGTGTGTGTGTGTTTGTGTGTAGTGAAAGAGAGAGAGAGAGAGGGGAGACTCAATATTGTGAGGTTTAGTTTCCCACTGTGGTTATCCAGATTGCCAGTTACCACAGCCTTTTGCACAATGTGATAGATAAATCCTGTTTCCAGGCACAAATGCACTTCCACACTCACACACATACACAAGAGCCATCTCCAAGCCAAGTAATGTGGGCTAGAGGGTTCATCTTAACCATAGTGAACTCTAGTTTGGCTAAAACAAACAAAGGCCGTGTCGGAACAAGGCTTTAACCAGCATGATCAGACTTAAATATTCCATTGGTGTAGCAGTAAGGATTACCTCTTGCCCTCTTTGAATGTGAAAGGAGGAGGATTTTCTGTTCAGTTTTATATGTTGGAAATAACATTAAATAATGTGAAACACTAACATTTATTTACTTATTTTCCTACTCAAAATGATCAATTAATTTTCTCACTATGGTGAAAAATGTGCACAATGTTCCTCAAAATCGGTGTCTTGCAGCATACTTAGCTTATTTAAAAATTCTGACTAATTTATTTTTAAGTCCAAAGCTCCACATATCAGAAAAAGGCAATTAGCAGGCTCTGCTGTTGTTGCAGCAAACAAAGACCCTCCTCATTTTAATTTAATGAGGCAAGTATGGTGCAATTTGAGAATCTCTGTTGGAATTTAATAATGGCTTCCACTCGCTTCTTCTCTGCAGAACAATCTTCAGAGTAGTGTTGTCATAGTGTTGGGTAGCGTTCAAGGTTATTATGGGAAAACAGCTCCAGATAGACTCATTAAGAGGTGTCCACACTGGGTAAGATATTATATTCATGAAAATCCAACAAACAGAGGAAGTTGGGTCAAAAATTCACAGAAACAATGAATGTTATGTACTATAGGGGGCAACTCATTATGTTTTTGTTTTTTTCTTCATAGAACTTTATTACAGTGACATGTGAACTGAAAGAAAAAATGACTAAGTGATAAAAACCCATTTCTGTGACATCAAATGTTTCTGATCTAAAGTTGACGATTTGGTGTCTTGGTATGGTGCCCTGATTTATTTTTTAAATTACTCAGACCTTGATAACCTGTTGGGATGAGGTAGTGGAAACAAAAGAGGGTGAGAAAGTCAGTCAGATCTGAAGAAGCTCTCCAGATAAACACTCATGTACCACTTTGACCATTATCTCAGGTCTAGTTTTGAGGTAGACAAAGAAAAGCCTAGCTCTGTGTCTGTATGGCAACAAGTTAAATGAATACGAGGGGAAAAAAAGATTGTGAGGGAGAGGGAATGAGAGGGCAAAGATATAAATAACCAGCTTGATTTTAGGGCGTTTTTCAAACTCTGCTTTGTTTACAAATTGTTATAAACAGATCGCAACATTACAGCATCGAGATTCGCAAAGACAACAATAATCGTTACAGCAGACAATCAGCAACTCTTCAGCTAGAGGGATTAAACAAATATAAAAGTGGACAACGACTAAATCGTCTTATATCTTATCAGACAGACCTTAACGGAAATTGTACTACTTGTGAGGCGATTGGGCGAACTCAGATTCAAGACAATGTCCAGTTTCGGCAAAGCGATGATTTAAAAAATCGTGGCTGAAGCAAGAGGCAGAAGCTCAGCTGGACACTTCAGGCCAAAGGAAGAACGTTGGGTAAACAGTGCGTTGTACAAACAATCGCTTAGGTACAAACAAGAGCATAGCATGGAATGCAATGCATCCCATATCATGGCTGCTATTGGATTCTCAAAAATGTATGAAAAAAAAACAAGCTAATATAAAGCTTAAAAAAGTAAAATTTACCTCATTGCCCCCTTAGGGAAGGGGGGTATGAGATAATTAACCTTAACTATCTTCGCCTTCTGCATCTGGACAGACATATTAGTTCTAAAGGGATTTCTCAATATAATGGAAGTAGGTCAGTACATGTATGGCTGTATTGAAACGATGCAGGGCACCTTACTGATGTTATTTTGTTAAAAACAATATTTAATTTCAGTATTTGTGATTTTGTTCTAATCAAAAGCCTTCATTTAAAATTCTGATTCATTATGGCACCTATCGGAGCACGCTCCCAAGCTGAGTTGTATGGTTGGATACTATTGTTAATTCCAGTCTTTGGGGTCCTGGTCAATCAATCCCATTTGGAAAATTAAAGGCTGAATCTCTTGATCTTGCTTCAAAAAAGGCAGACAGTTTGTATTCTGACTAAACAGTACGGTTTTGTAACTATAATGGAGCATTAGATTGGGGTTAAGCGCTTGAATGGGGAGTGGTCCACTCAATAGCTATGGGCTCTGCATACTCAGCCACATTAGCATAATTACTGGACACCAGTGCAGAAGGTACTGAGCTTTTCCCCATTCCAGCTCCCCTAATTCACTTCGACTGAGTTGGAAGAACCAGGGCTGAACTCTTTGAATAGCTCAAGGATCAAGAAAAGAGAACAGATGGCCACAAAATCCAATGAAATGATTAGAAAGGTTGGGACCCTTGCTTCTTGATGTCTGCAATAAATGTACATCACTAAATCAGTTCAGAAGACAAAAGCAAGTAATAAAGGCAAATTATCAAGGTTAGAATGGAGAACAAGTGTATCTGCTTTCTAATCTTATTAAAGAGAAAATATGATTTTCTGAATAACTTACCAAGCAGAAGATTCTCGTCAAGTGCAATTATAGTTGTTGCAAATTTACACACAAGCCAGGTCTTTCAAGTTCACAAAGAATGATCAAAAAGGGATCAATAGCCAGTAAGAAAAACGAATTCATAAAATGATTTGGAGAGGCCTTTTCCTATAAGAGAATGGGCAGACCTGCATGAGATGGTAGAAAGGCAACAGTAGGTCAAATAACCACAGCCCAGGTCTACATCGATCCATTTCTGAATGCACAACATGTCAAACCTTGAAGTAGATAAGCTACAACAGCAGAATAACAGAGCTTAGAAAAGAAAATTGAGGTTAAAATTTGAGTAGGAATAACAAACTGAAAAGACTTTGCTGTGAACGTTGCTGTATTATCAAATCTGCAAGCTTGATATGGAAATTTTCAATGCATTAGATCTTTAATATGTTTGTGCTGTGGGGATCAGGGCTTTTGGTTTTATTCAGAGACCCATTCTACAAGCTATGAGAAGTACAGCATGTGATCACTTAATGTGGCAGGAATACAAGTTAAAGCATGACCCAGTGTTGCGTTTCTGCTTGCAGGCAAATGAAGCACAGTGATAACAGAAAGACTGAGTAAACATGGTAGTCCAAAATAACTTGTTATGAGAGGAAATAGAGAGATTACAGATGACGTCAGCAAATTCTGTCTATTCTGTTTTCAACTGCTAAGCAGAAAGGCATAGTCTTATGTGAACCAAGAAAACAAATCTGGAGGTACTGCTGTAAGAGTGGCAGTGAGCAAATATAGCTCCATGTGCAAAGAGAAATTTGAGGAGAGAAAATTTGTGTGAAGCTGTTTTCCTACTGATTGCAGTTTGACTTTCCCTCTGTCTGCATTTTTAGAAATAATTTTGTGGTTTGTCTGTTCATAATATCCATGAGTGATTTTAGAAAATGTGGAACTACACTCATGCAATAAAAAGAGGCGTTTCTCCAAACTTGAGTGGTTAAGACTGAAACTGTACAGGAAGTCTGCTAAAAGGGCAGCAGCAACACTGAAGGTGCTGTAGGAATCTGTGACAAGTGCAGCTTGTATATGTGACATCAGTCTGCTGTGTTTTCTATTTGCCTGAAATAAGGACGACGGCTGCAAGAAAGTAGTTTCTTTTCTTCCAAAGAAAATAACCTGACCAGGCTGAAATTTCTCTCATGAAGCAAAATTTAAACTTTCGGGATCTAATTTTAAATGGCAACACAATGGCAAAAACAACACTGCATGGCCAAATGACCTCATCCCTACAGTGAAATTTGTGAGGATGATGTATTATACCATCCCCACAATAAAATTATTAGGTTTGGGTGCTTTGGGGTATTATATCCTCATATACTTCAAAGCACCGCGTCATGCTTTGGGGTAGCTCTTAAGTTGGAACTGAAGTTTCAAATACAAAGCCCTTGTCAGCCATAACCATGAAGTTTCCTCTACAAAGTTGAACATGAAGAAGATTTTCATTTTATTGTGGTGAATGCAAGCATGCATTCACAACAGTCATTTTATGGGAGGAAAATTAAAGTTTTCCAATGGCCCACACAGAGTTCAGATCTAACTTAGAAAACCTGCCAGGTTATCTAAAGAGTTCTCAGAATCTTATAATTAATTTTTGGGATACGAGTGGGTAAATATCACCATGTCAGAATCTGAAATGCCTACAGAATCCTACCAAAGAACACTAAATGCTGAAACAAAGACAAAAGGTGCTTTGACTAAATATTAATTCATGGATGCATGCGCTTGTGCAACCATCTGCAACATATTTTTATTGTTCTTGTGATTTTCTTCTTTTAGAATTGCTTTTCAGTTGAATTACGCTTGTTTGATGTACAAATTAGTTACCACTGTCTGATTACCTCACAAAAAATAAACTTGCATTTTAGCAGTGCCGCATAAACTTAAAAGCCACTGTATGAAGAACAAGAAGGAGAAAAATATCTTCATTTTATACACTGAGCATGTTCACTCTGTGGACCAGTTTATGCTAAAGGCTCTTGTGATCATGGGCCTTCTTTGATGATGAATAATGGAAGGTTAGCTGTGAAGTGGGATTGGTTTAACACCTCGCCATGGTGCCCCATTTTTGCAGAGCATCTGCCTGAATGAGCCCCATAGCCAGGGCCAGTGCCCTCTACACAACTCCTGTGAGGGTTCCCTGAACTCAGACAAGTGCTACCCCTCCCACCTTGTGCATTTGCTCCACTCCCTTTGCCTCGGATCCCTATTCACAGTGTTTACATGCCACCAGGCCTATTCAAACCCCAGTCGGCAGGTCTTCCAGAGCCTTACAGAGCCACTGAACTCTCTCTAACCTGCTAATCAGACCTCTCCTCCCTGCCAGTCCCCCAAACATAAAGCCCCATCTTGACCACCATTTTGTAGGTCAGCCACTGTGGGCTTTGTGCAGGCCTTACCACCACCAAAGCAAGATCCACCTTCTATTGATGCATCCAGAGCAGATCCCTGAACCTCCCAGACACCCCTGCCACCCCCACAGACCAAGGCTTCTGAAAGCATTCCGTTTATTAAGCTGTCACTGCACATCTAAATCTGTTCCCTGTTGCAATGATTCAGGCCTTTCTAGAGTAAATGAGGGAAAGCTTTTGTGTGGCACCAAGGTATTCAGGGAGCTATTAAAAAAAATCACACACACTAAAACTAATACACACACACACACACCGGTCAAATGAGATGCAAATCCGACAATTCACTTGGCACTAAGAGCATACTTTTCTTTGTATGTGTGCAACTTGTGTGCGCTTGTGTGCATGCATTTCTTGGTATGTGTTTGTGTGTGTCTAATTCCTATTGCATGGTCTTAATCGGTCCTGGCATAGAGGTGGCTGTACAGTTGAACAACCATAACACAGTTGTTGGTATAAGGCCATTGTGTGACAGTGGCAGGGAGAAAAAATACTTAAAGAGCCTGGACAATATCTTTGGTAAAGCAAGCTACAGTGAAGGGAGGCAAACAGAAAGACACCTGCAGTGTAGGGGCTGTGCAATACATGTTGATGTAGAAATGTAAATGAAGATGGGTCCAGAAAGGGTAAAGGCTGAGCAAACTTCCAGCTTCATTATTCTCATTAAAGAGTCAACATGTGTAAATTAGATTTGCATGACTACATTTTTATTCAAGTTTCCAATGGATTTGACCTTTGAATTTTAAGGCTATCGCAAGCACTTCATTTTGGGTTGAAGTGTTTTTATATGAGATTGAACACAAAAGCTTTCCTTCATTTCCATGGTTTAGATTAACATTTGTCGTTCTTTTGATGATCAGTTTAGCAAAATCATGCCGTCCTATTCACCGTACTTCCCATTTATGAATGTCTACTGCGGAAAAGTGTGTAGAACTAAATATCAATAATTGGAAACATTTTTAAGACTTCCAAAAATGATACACTAATGTTTTGCATTTCTTAAAAGGTTATTGAGAGTCAAACAATATTGTTTTATCCCTTAAGATAAAATGTGTTTTTTAGTAAAAGTCCTGGGGTAGCCAAGGTATTTCATAGCTTACTTATGTACTGTTTACAAAATGATTTAAAACATCAGCTTGGACTTTGGCAATAAATCTATGAAATAAATGTGCTTACACTCTTTACACTTTTTATGCCAGTGATATATTCTGTGCAGCTCAGATGTTGCTCTAATAACAGATGGAGCCACATGCATCTTCTGTAGGAAAACCATGTTTTGAGATGACATTTTTTTTTTTTTCCAGCATTTGATAGACTGCAACTGCTAATTTGCTGTAGTCAATGTTTGCAGTAAACCAAAAGAAAAATATGTATATTGAGTTTAAATATTTGCTTATTATCCCCAGTTATATTGCTACAATAAACAGCATTATTGCTCGTCATTGCTTGTGTGTTTTCCAAAACTATCTGTCAAATATGTGAATCATTTTGTTACTTACACTGAAGTAATTTAAAACTCAAAATATAAAAATTGAAACTCAAGGTATTTTTTTATTTTTTTATCAAAACAAAATTTCTCTAAAAACATAAATATCAACTGAAAATAACATGGGCTAAAGAGAAAACTGAAGTGACAAACTGAAAAGGTTATCAGGTTCATGATGTTACCTGAAACATTTACCTTTTCAGAACTTAATATTTCACGCTATTATGCAGTCAGTTCTTCTGAAATGAAGAGAAAATAAATCAACTAATAAAAAAACTTATGAATGCAAATTACAGATATCTTTCACTGCTTTTGAAACTTCAAAAGCAGTAAAAAAAATATCTGTAATTTGCATTCGTAATAACAGATATTTAATAATATAAATATAAGTAAAATAAGAATGCAAAACACATCAAATATAATCCTTCTTTAATTAAAAATAAACCTTGTTTTCTGAAGTTTTCAGTAATTAATTAAATATCTATCCATATCCAGATTTTATTTTAAATTATGAACTATAAAATGTTTCTTTACATGCAATTTAGCAAAATATCTTGTGCAGAAGGGGACATGCTGGGGTGAAATGGAAATTGTCATTTGGTCATGGAATAATGACCAAGCAAATATATTTTTGCTTTTCCTACCACTTGCGGTGACCACCCAGATTCAGACAAAGACACTGGCTGGCTTGCAGGCATTACAGGTAATGGGAAAGAAATTAAGGGGAAATGAAAAACCCATTCACTATATACTTTACCTTCACAAAAAGATAACAATGCTCTCATATGACTCTTTGAAGCAGATTGAGGCCTATGAGCTTAAGCAAGGTTTATTTTGAATCCAAGACAACTTCTTAAGCACCAACTTTTTCTGTGGACGAGATCCGCTGTAAGAAAACATTTTGCTCTTGAGTCTTTTAGTATTATTAATAGACAGACATGTATAAGTGGAGGGAACACGATCTTGTTAACAAGTGCTGCAGTTTTGTTATTATTTCATGCTGAATTCATCTTATGGAAATTGGAGCCAAGCGTACGGTAAACGTTTCCCATGGTGTGGCTCTGTTAAATGGGTTACATATGTTTACTCCCAACCAGTGGCTGCCCTCTCCCGTTAGGAGACCCTTCCTCAATTAGTTTTCACTCGTCTCTCATCTGGTTGTCCATTTGCTGCACTTGCAGTTGGTCGTGGTTGGTACAAATTTAGATACACAGCATTAATGCTCTTGCTTAAAGTTGTCTGTTTAGTTAGATAATTTAAATTCTACAAAAAGTAGGTAAGGTTATGTGTCTAAGTGTTTGCTCTCCTGCACATTTCTTCTTTTTGGTCTTTTTTGTCACATTTAAATGTTTCAAACACATTAAACAAATTTACCAAAAAAGGAATTTTCCTCTAAGTCTAATAACTGGCTGTGGTAGCGACACATGCTATAAAGTGTTTACCATAATTGGTCATAATTCTTTCATGTGGAGTAATTTTGAGACACCCATCTTTTTTGGAATAGTTTTGCTTGAACCACGTTGGAAGGTTTTCCAACCTAAATGACCTGTGTAAGGTTACTGCCACTGCATGTAAATCGAACTTGAGTCCGGACTTTGACTAGGCCTCTCTGTCTTTTTTTTTATTTTCTTGTGAGCCAAAACTGTCTGTTGTGCTTTCTGCTGATGTAAACTGATGGCTGATCACGCTTATAAATATCCAGGTAATTTTCATCATAAATTAGTGCATTTTTTTTTTTGCAGCTCAAAAAGTCTTTCTTTTTTTCTGTAATCAGTTGGATGACAGATGTTTGTGGAAGTTTTTTCATCATATTCAGAGTTGTCATCCACAAGAAACATTTTTTCCACTCTGGATCTATTGCCAATACTTACACAGAAAATGTCAAGTTTATTTAGAAGCTGTTCTTAAAAACCATTGTACGTAATCTAATGTGCACTAAATGGTGTTCTCAGTTACAATTTCAATTCAGGATCAACTTCCCACACATTCAAAAGTATATATACCTATTCCCATCGTCAGTCTGTAAGGCTAAACTGAAATTGCACAGTATTCAGGGAAACAATAACTGTAATAGCTGGTTGTTTGGCCTTTTAAGAGATCTATCGCTGCCATGAATCACAACAACAAGGCTAATGTAATAGAAGTGCAAAAGAAATAGGCAAATAACCCTGAGCTGCAAATACCAGACACATTAAAGTCTGGAGAACCTCCAGAGAAATCTTTCAATTACACAGAGTGAATACAAACGTGCTTCAAGGGTGAGATTGATAAGTCAAAGAATGGGCTGTCAAAGAAGTAAACCACACTATAGATTTAATTAGACTAACACATCTAGGAGCATATTGGTGTGTTAAAAAGGCTGTGTTGTAATTGACAGTCAGACAGCAAATCAATGCTTTGACCAGAAGAGCTGTGTTAAAAAACTTTGACAAACAAGAAAAGGAAGGTAGACAAAGAGAAAGTCCAAGTTTTCTGTTAAATGGAAGTTGGCATTTGAAATCCTGAACTCACAGGAGGATTTGTCAATCTGTGTTAGACAAACTGAACTGAATAGGGACACCTGCCAATAAATCAGAAACAGTGCACCAGATTTTGAAAGTCGAGTTGCTGAATTTCTTTATTGGGACCACAGTCTAATTGTAGCATTCATAGTTCATTCCTTTCTTAATAACTTATGAGGTACACCATAAAGATGAGGTAGAAAAAATAACTTAGCCATATACACAGCCATGTACACAGGAAACTCCAGCAGCCAATCCAATCTTTCTTTCACTCCAAATACAGAAAGAGAATTAAAAAAAAACACTACTTGTTTTTAGAGGAAACAATTAGATTTAAACAAAAATGTCTATAATACTGCATGCGAGACAGCAGGCCTTTGTTTAAAATCATGTCTGCACAAAACGTGTTCACAGTGTTAGCCACTGAAGTGAATAGGCACAGCTGCCATAAAACTACAAACAGTGCAGCAGATTTTGAAAGTCTAGTTTCTAAATTTCTTGATTGGGACCACAGACTGATTGCAACGTTTATAGTTCATTCCTTTCTCCCAAGACGACACTTTCATCGTGTCCAGGCTTCGAACCAAATTGAAGGCGAACTTCATGGTTAACTGTTACTCTTAAAATGTTAGTAGCAATGGGAGCTTACATTAAAATCTTTTGCTGTGACCCAACCCACAGCATATAAAATTACGATTTTGGTTAGCATTGTAATGCAAAAGAAAAATCAGTTGGAGAAATTTTGAGTGAATGACTGTTGAAGTGTAACCATAAATAGTTATTAAGCACACTTATGTCTTATGCTCCAGTTAATTAAGATTGCCCACTGTCAACTTTATGAAATTACTGTATCTAACCACCCCAGATCCGACAAGATCGTGCCAAGACTCTATGCCTCTTGCCTTTAAGCCAATCTGCTAGCTGTCCTGTCAGGTCCTATAACATCCACCCTGTGAAAGAGCATTCTGTCAGTGCTCTCTGTGGCACTTTTTGCCAAACATGTGGTACTCATTTTGTAGATTAACATAAAAGAGGGAGTGTAACAGTTCTCGCATTCAAAATCCTGCCTTAGGCAGGAGGAGGAGAGGCCACAGCTGGATTACCTCATTTAGGATCCTTTAGAACAGTGTTTACCTTGCAAAGTGTGCATCCCAATGAGTTATAGCAATGACAGAGAACATAACATACTCTGTGGAATTATCAAATAATCTTCTTAAGAACAGATTTACTCGGCACTTGCAAAAGAACAAAGTCACTCGATACAACTGGATAACTTATTATTTAAAGCTCTTAGAATACTGAATCCCCATAAGGTGAATTTTAAAAAATACGTCATGTTATACGTCAGCGCAGTCAAGATTTATCAATGTTCTTGAAAGAAGAGATAAATAGAACCATATATTTTATTCAAGTTTAATGCATGTACAAAAAAAATGTATTGAGCCTCAGTCAAACTTGTTATTCAACGATTTTTATCAGCCAATGGAAATTGTTTGTCTTAGGCAAACATGCTTTTTAGATTCTTTTAAGGTTACAATGGCATGAGAAAAAAATGCTCATGTTGGAACAACCCCTGAGAAACATTTTTCCAACTGTTTTTCTTGATAAAAACAGACAGGTTCTGTTACCACCTCATTACATTAAATGATCAGAAAATGTTTTTCTGCAAGAATCGGGAGTTATATCTTCTGTTAAATTTCAGCGATCATCAAAAACTTTTCAGATTTAAAATGTTTATAACTGATGTTTTTCATTAACCTTTTGAAAAACAAGATATTGCAACCACAACTGAGAGCCATTTTCCTGCAGTTTCCCTCTGTACAGCCCCACTGACCCCTACAAGGAGCTACTGGCTAAGTACATGTTCATGTCTATACATATCTAATGTGTAGCTGTGCAAATGATTTAAAATAAAAGAGACATTTTCACATTCAAGGTCGGCCAAGTAACTGCAGAACTTTGACCAGAACAGGGTTTTGGATACAGCAAAGCATTCAGCTATGAAAATATATTGCTTTCTTTTGCATCCCTAGAGACCACAAAGACAAACTATGCCTAAGCAGTCGGTACTGGTTTTTGATACTTTGTTTTAGAAGTCAGATTACAATGTCCACATGCCATATACCTGCTGCAGTTTCTCTTTTTTTCCACCTTCATTTACATTGGACACAGGATTTTTGAGGTATATGGCAAATAAGTTTTATCAATAAGCACTCGCACATTGTTTGTGCCCTATACCTCTCAACTTTTGGTCTGAAGGTGTGTATTGGATGAGTCCAATACAAATTTATTTAATAATAGTACAGTATTTACTAGTGCAGTCATAAAATCAGAGCAGTAAAACTCTTTAACAAAGTGACAAGATGTTCAGTAATTCATTTTTTCCGTCCCTCACTGCTGTGCCTGTGTGTGATATGTTTTTCACTAACAGTGTATATGTTAAAATCAGAAACCAATATAAGAGCAGCGTAAATTTTTTTATTCTCGCTGTAAACCTTTCGGCATTAACCCACATTGTCCCCTGACCTTAGATATTGAAGAAGATGAAAAGGCCACATATAAAGGAGCTCTTGGTCAGACAAAAATTAATAAATTCTATGCACTTTGAATAAATTACAATGTGGCAGGTAATGAATCCCCACCTTCAGTATTTCATTACTCAGTGCAGTCATGTTATTAAGCTCTAAATATAGCCTTATTATAAATTCAATTTCTATCCACTGGATTCAGGAAAAAGAAATGTCCCTCTTTGAACATCAGGTGTGTATTCCACTTTACTGTTCACATATGAGAGCTGAACCCATTTCTTCCCTTTTCTCATCCATACTACGTCTACTTGAGTTATAGCCACCTCTGACATCTACCGGCAGGACAAAAGAACCTTTGCAATGAGAATTTGAAATAGATGAGAGAGTCAGTGAGAAGCCTTAACAAGAACGGTTCAATTATTTTGACGATCGGTCTCGGAAAACGTTTCTTAATGATACTTACAGCCTCATCGGTCCTCTCGGGGGATTTAGAAAATATATATCACGAAAGAGTCTCCACCTCAGCACAGCATTTCTAAAATCAGCAGATCGGTACAGGATGGCACATTTTTAAAACTTCCACTGATTTTGAGAGACCTTGCTTACGGTAATCTTAATCTTAATTGTTAATCCCCTCACTTTTTTTTTTTTAACCCGAATCCTATCATTCACGGTAGATCTGTAATTAGAATGATGCATAATGAACTTGACCCCCAGGGTGGGCAGATGATGTCCTAATCAGGGTCGATGAGCTAATCTATTTCGACAGAGGAGTCAAAGGTCATAGATGAAGCTACAAATCTAGACAGACCTAATGAATAACAATAGGTGGATTAACTGAAAGCCAATCTCTTATAGAAAAGACATTTTCGAATGATGTCCTACAGATTTGCATGGTAAGAAAGAGAGTAGTTATTTCCTTCAGACCAGAAAAAAATCTTATTCGGGACATGTTTGTCACTAATTGTTCAGAAAGCTTTTCTTATTAACTTAGTCTCACCGTCTTCATTACTAACCATCTAAAATGTATAAACTATATAATGTTCACATACCTTAGATTTTTTTTTCCCAAATATTTTTTTTTCACTTTTCTCTAGTTATGATATACAAGAATGTGTTCAAAACCACATTGTTGTTTAACAGAATTAAGGAGATGTTTTGTCTTCTGAACTCCTGCAAACTATTTTGATATGTACAACAACGGAAACAGTAAATTTAATCTTGTGCTGAACTTCATTCAGTGAGGTTTTGTGTGTGTTAGTAAACTGAAACTAGGATTAATATGTCCTTTAACATATAAAGTGTTTAGCAATAGTAGTTATATCTTTTTAACTTTTTAGATTTATTATGTTACAACCACAAATATTAATGTTGTTATTGAAATTTGATGTGATAGACCAACACAACGTAGTGCATATGAAGGGAAAAAGATATCAGTATTTTTGCAAAACCACCTCAACCTGCGTATATAGCACAAGTCCTTTGGGGTATGAGCTTTGAACCACTGTAGAGTGAAATATTTGTTTTTTGATGCAGAAAAGCTCAAACTCAGATTGAACAGAAAACATTTTTGAAAACTGTTTTCTAGACGTTTCTGCTCTTGACATTGACTGGGCCACTCTAATACATATTATGCTTTGATATAAACCATCCTATTGTAACTCTCAGTACATTTAGGGTTGCTGTCCTCCTATAATGTAACCTTCTCCCCAGTCTCAAGTGTTTTTGCAGCCTGTAACAGGTTTTCTTTCAGGATTTTCCTGTTAAACACCATCTCTATTCCTATCAACACTAAGTTTTCAAGTCCATACTAAAGATAAACATCAGAATTTCATGGAATTGCAAATACGACACCACTTGGATGGAGTGTACAGGGCAATGTGCAGTGCTTTGTTAATACAGTGTTTTGCATGTAGACAGAAAACGATTTTTGCTTTCATTTGACCTGAGCCACATATCTGCCATGTGTCCTGTTTAAAGACCATAAAGACTATATAATAAGGCTGCTTCACTTAGTTCAGTTTCTGTGTCAATAAATTATCTCTTGGCTCCTCTCGAGTTATTATGAGCTTTCCAGCTGCTTCTTTGAATTGTGTTTTCTTTACTTAGCCTGTCAGTGTAGTTAACCATGTCTTGGGAAGCTTTATATTTGGATTAGACTTTTCCAATTTATTTTAGTATTTGACTGTTATAATCGTCTATTTAATGCATGTAATTGTTCAAATAAATCAATTCAAGACCAAAACCTCTTTAAAAAATAGACCTGGGCAAGAGGTCAGTAATATAAACACATAGTTTCACAATCTTATTACTTATTTATTTTAAAAACACTCTCACAGAGACAAGGTGTGTAGATGATAGACTTGACAGTGCTCTGAGATGTTCCAAGCTTAGGAAATTATTTCATAACCTAACCCTTCTTTAAATGTCTTCATAACAGGAGCACACTATTTGTCTGGTGTGTTCCTTGGTAAATGTGAAGTTGTTTCTTCACTGATTGTCTCTGACAAACCTCTGACTCCCTTACCAAACAGCTGTTGTTATATTTACTTAATTTACCAATTACATGTTTTGCAAAAAATTTTAGTAAAAGCCTGCCTCAAAAGAAAGTTTTATATTGGTGCACCCCACATTTCAAATGTTTCTAATTGTAAAAATTTTAAATGATTTATATATTTCTATTCACATTACAGTTGTGATCTATATTTCCATCTCATGAAATACCATAAATTACACTGAACTCAGTAGTGTGACGAACAAAAGTCAACCTTGAGGGTCTCCTATACAAGCCTCAACAAAGGTCATTGTGTCAGATAACAAATTTCCAATGTTGACCCCTATAGGAGCACTGAGTGCCTGCATGATGAAGATACCAGAAAATCTGGTATCTTACTAGAATTCAAAAGGAAACTCTAGTATGTCTAGTATGTGTCTTTTTTTTCTTTCCTGTGCTTATGCACCTGTGCTAAAAACATGCATGAATCCACAGAGTCAATTTGTTTGCACACTTAGTGTAAGAAAACAACCCATTTCAGTATGCCAGTGTGTTTGCTTAGTCTGATGACTTGTGTGTGCAGCATAGGTAATGATCGGTTCAGCACTGAAAGCTGTGCGGCTTGCCAGTAGTGCACTGAGTGTGTAGCAGATAATTGTGTTTGCATCTCTATCGCCACACGTACGGGAGGAAATCCTTGTGTACACATTCCAGATATGACTTTTTGTTTACCCAGTGGTCTGTATAATGCAGATAATTGTAGATAACAGGTTTGCTTATGAAGGCTGTCAGTATTGCTTCAGTCATCTTCTTATTTATTCAGTTTCACATGCTAACATTGTTTGTGGCTCTATGTTCAAAAATCAAAACAATGGGACCCAGAAAAGTAGATTTCTTATTAAAGTAATTTGAGTGCAAGGTAAGTATTTCTTTAGCAGAGAACGTCTACCAATTTAGACAATGAACAACTATTTAAACTTTTTGAACCTTTAAAGCTTCTCCAGTTCCATTTTTTGATGGGTTTTGTTGTTCACAACACATATCACTTTTTCTGCCATTGTTTGACAAAAGACTCTGATTATAACATTGGAAAAGATACGTTTGGAATTTGGAAATCACCAATTGGCGATGGCCTGGTATTTCTTCCATCCAAGTGAGAGTTCCAGCTCATAAACGGGGGCTCGTATATCTACAGGATATATAAAAGTGTTTTTATATTTTTCATTTAAGCTTATCAGGAACCTCTTTGTACAGCTGTTGGTGTTTTTCTGGCACGCTTGACTTCAACCTTCATTTGTTCTGGAGTTGTCCAGTATAAAGTGAGTGCTTGTTACAGTGCCTCATTTTATTACAAATGATTTACATTATTTTTTATTTTCTTCATATTTTTAGTCCTCCTTTTTCTATTGAATTACATAAAAAGGCAAAGGAAGCAGAAAAATCTGGAGCGATATTTTGATATATAGATGGAGATGTTTTCCCTTAGGCACATGGGTGTAGTTCAGTGATTAATCGTGTGACTGACTAATTAAGCATCTGTGTTGTCAATACCATCCCTACGGCAGTGACATGCTTCCCTAGTGACAAGCTTTGGATCACCTGTTACCTGAAAAAACTCCTGAATATAAAATAAAGAGCCCTTAGAGAATGCGACAGGAAATTATTGGGGACAATACAAAACTGCTCAAAGTCACAGTAGCACCACATGAATATAAACTTTCACCATGCTTTGTCAGTCAACTTTTCAGACTACTTTAAAATAAACAGATGACTAGATTTATGTAACTATCCATCTTAGTGTGGGAGCAATTATTTCATGTTGAATATGAACAAAAATAACTACATGATTGTGGAGATTTTGTGAACCACTTGTCTTGTTGTCCTTTCAGCCATATTAATGGCAGGGGTGCAGCACTGATAGGTCGCTTGTCCACCACAAAGCAGCACAGAGACAGAGAAGGAATAACTATCCAAAGTCAGCTAAAGGCAGATTAGAGTTACGGATTAATTTAACATCCACGGAACCTGAAAGGAACTGATGCAGAAAGGCCCAATCAGTACAATGCTGACAACTGCATCACTTCTCGCCTAGTCTTAAACCATTTAAAACAATTCTGTCTCGCAATATAACACTTCATGACTTTGTGATAAATGACAAGTAGGGATTTGTGATTGCAGGTCAGATTTGCAGAACAATGAACAAAAAATAGCTCTTTATGCTTTGAGAAAACAATAGGAGTGGATACCAGTATAACTCTGATAAACACAACCTAGACTTTGATAGATTGCATAGCTAAGATGCAGGTAATATATTTTTTTGACAGTGATTTTTTTTCTTCTATTAAATCAAATCTGTTGCAAAAATCATAGATGTTTATATAAACATTCTAACCGCTAAGAGCTCAGCAGTGATAACCACAAGCTAAATCAAATCAAATACCATACCATACCATACCAACTTTATTTATAAAGCACTTTAAAACAACCACAGCTGATACAAAGTGCTGAACACAATAAAAACAAATAAAAACTCTTACAGTTTAAAACAAACATACAATATAAAACTGTAGAAATAACATGTGCAAACTGGTTTCTACATAAAATTTTGGCATCAAATGTACCATAATGAGAAAGGATGTAAATTCTGCATATCAAGACTGATATTTTCTTACAAAATGTCTTATGTGTGAAATTTCATGAACTATTTCAATACTCCTTAACGAGGCCAGAGTCTAAGGATCTCATTGCCTTGGAATGTTTTAGGTTGCTTAGGAAACACAGAGGGAAGACCCAGGACAATGCCAAGTAATCCCAGGTCACTGAGGTTCATTGTGGGCCTCATGACCCAAAACTTAATTGTCTCTACTGTACTGTTATTGGCGAACACTAGAGCCCGGACCAAAGACATGACGTTGCTATGAGACATTTATTGACATGTGAACATGGTGGTTAACTGCCCATTTATTTACAGGACGTGTGTTATGAAATAAAATGTCATGTTCGATAAACACAAGCCTCTGGCGTGTGCTTTCACATCAGACTGTAAAATTCTGTGACTTCTAGCCAACAGAAGACCTGAAATAAGTAGAAAGGCTGGAAAATTACAGTGACTGACCATATCTTTTCTCATAGATCAATTCACAATTCCCAAGCAGATGACATGGCTGGACAACAATAAGAGAGGAACTGGAGTGAGACCTGGGCACCCTTCTGTAGACTTATGTGGTCGAGCTGTGGAGCTGGAGATGGTCACAAGCAAATGGCTGTGTGCCTTGATTCTTGTTGCTTCTTTGGACTCCAGTTTCAAGATAGATTACTAAAACTCTGACTGTTGTTTGTGCCAAATACGCCAAGCAGCAGTTCAGATTTCTTTTTGGAGTCTGTGGTTGGTGCCCTGGATCGGATTCCATCCAGTACCTCTAGACTCTTCAATGACCACATGGGCAACAACAGCAGCATCTGGAGGAGTGTGAGGGAAAAGGACAACTTCAAGTCATTGAATCACAAGTTTCCCACGTTAAATAGTCAGTTCATAATTTCTAGCCACACCCCACTGGGAGGAGACCACACTGTATTTGCTTGAGCTATCTCGTCTAACATGGGAAAATCTTGGGAAACCCCAAGAGTCGGTAGATGTCACTGCGAGAACAATGTCTGGGGTTCCTTCCTGGACCTGCTGCGACCTCAGTCTCATTCTGGATGAGTGGGAGACTCATCCAAGATGACGAGGGTTATACTTCAACTCCTGCATTTATGATTTTATCTGAAGCACAATGTGCTTTAAGGTGCGTTGACTTAGAATATGTAACTGGCTACTTTATATTCTGATGAGTTCTAGTGATTCATTAGAGTGATTCATCCATTTTAACTTTTACTGAATGTTGCCTTCCCAGTTTTTAAGAAAATAATCACCAAAGCTAATGTGCCATTGAAAATTAAAGTATATATTTCATCAGCGTGAGAGCAGAACCTGATGTAAATTTGAAAATCAATTGAAATTTAACACCAAATCCTCTTTGATGTTGTTTCTCTCTCAACCTGGCCACTCACCCGTCAGCCACACATACACAGACAAGCACAAATGCTAGACTAATACTGGCCTAATTGCAGGACCGGAGCCCTGAATCATCATTTAGACAGTTTTTTAGAAAACTCAATCGTGTGGACGGGCAGAGTGAACTAATTATCTGCATGCTGTTTTCCCAGCCAAGCTAGTAATTTAGCGGCAATTGACCTCCTGCAGTTTGCCTGCAAATGAAAACATGCAGGCCCGTCTGCTAACGAAGGCTCTGAAGACCCCAGGGTTTGTCCTTACTCCGCTATGCTCAGTGGACATAGACCCCTCACTTCACTTCCAATTTACTTCTTTACTACCTCCCGGGGAGACATCATCGTCCTCACACTGTGTAATCACTTAACATTGCTGCAACAGACGAAAGGCCACTTTAGAGAAAAATTCAATACAATGATTGTCGACATGATTGGGTTTGTATTTTTCTGTTTCGGATATGTTGACTTCTGTGGGATTGTGTCTTCTCCTCTTGTTTATAGCTTCACTTTCTCTGGCATCAGTGTGAAGAGCAGTCAATGTTCTCCAATCCTGTTATGAAAAGCTCTTTGTTAACAATGGAAGTTTTTTACATGGAAACACAGAACGGCATAGATCTGCTGAGTGATCTGATGTCAACACTTGTGCATGTCACTGTTTTTTTCACAGTCATGATGCTCCTCTGTGTTGTTTTGCTTCTGTTGGCCGTTAAAATTTCACTGATGAAGGAAAATGATCAGTGATGATGATAATGATATTCTTTGGTGACAGGAAAACAAGCTCCTGATCATTACAGTTGCTGTAGATAACTTTTATTGTATATTTTTTGCATAATTATTAAATCGGTGACCCTAATTCTTGATAGTATAAGATAAGAGAGATAACCTGTGAAAGAAAATTCAACTGCTGTGGCCCTACTGCCATCTGCAGATATACACCGCTCCCAGCCAGAAAAATCAAGAGCTGATATATTGTCTCTATAACGGGAAACAATACATGAAAAGTGAGACTTAAAATGATCTGTTCAAAGAAAAGTTTCATTAAATGGGACAGAACCTGAGCCAGTTTGTAGAGACCGAGCCCCCAACATTTGCAGTTCTAGTTGCAACGTGATAAGTATGTGTGTCCTGCACGTAGAATAGTTTAATGACTAAAGTTCTTAATTAAACCAGAATGTGCTTGTCCTTATTGTCACTTGTTTTTTGTATTTAGAGCGGGTGGGTGTGTGTGCATATCAGACTCACCAGGATGAAAAAAAACTTTAATTTCCTTTTCGTGGCCACTTAGGTAACCATCATGGCCTTATTAAGATTGTGTAGCGACTCCAGTGTATTGTGTTAATGTTTATGTGTGTATGTTTAAGTTCACCACAAAAGTAATTTTGATGGTACAGTTGCTGTGAATGTTTTTTTTTTTTTTTTTTACTGCCAGTTAGTGATGCCAGTAACTGGGGAAGACAAAACACATCTGTTGTCAACATGTGTGGAAGTCTGTATGAGTGGAAAAAGCTACATAAAATGCAAATTGGACAAAGTCCTAAAGTGTAAATAACACCGCAGGAAAATTCCCTGGGTGCTTTGAATCTAATGTATACTATGTTGGTTTAGTTAACTTTTAAGTCTGATCTTTCCTATGTTGTTTCCAGAGAATAAAAATGTGACCATCAGTCATTAAATAGGACCAGAACCTGCACACACTGCAGAAGGATTAGGGGGTGAAACTCTTTCAATGAGTCCTTTGTCAGTGGATTATGTTAAGATTAAATAAATTAAGTCAAGTTATTGGGCACCCGGTTGATCAGTCCATTGCAGTGAAGCTAAATAATATGCTCGTAAAATCTGTTACAGCTCAGCATATTGTTGTCATTGTGTTATTTATCTATTAGTAGACATTAATCCTGGTGTGATATTGTCATAATTTCCACCTGACTGATCCTGACTGTTGAAAATCTTGAATTTGTGAGTGTTGGGACTGTTGAAAATCTTGAATTTGTGAGTGTTGGGGCTCCAGCCATGACAAACTTCAGCAAGAGTCTGGTATAAAAATGACTAATCCCAGAATACACTGCATTAACCTAGTTTTGGTTCCAGGAGGAGGAAGAGGAGGCAACTGAGGAGAGGAAACTCTGTGATATCATAGGGTGTGTATAACTCCCCAACAGTGGTCTCAAACTCCAGTTCTCAGGGGCCAGTGTGCTGCATCTTTTAGATGTCAGTCTGCTTCATAACACCTGGCTCCAATATTAGCTCATTAGCAGAGCGCTGTTCCCTGTTCTCTCTTCTGCTGCCTTGGAAGGGACCTCTTTCTTTGCTGGAAGAAAGGGAGACATGCTTCCTCCAAGCACTCTTTGTGCATCCAGTGTCTGCATTCTGGCTGAAACAATAAGCCTTTAAATTTTCAGGCACACTGTGTCTTTTCACTGTGTTACCTTCACTTGTTATAAAAAAGTTGTACATAGCAAATATGATTCAAAAAAGTTTGACTTCATAATTTGATGGCTTGAAATTGGCATGTCTTCTTAAAAAGCTTCAGCTGTTTCCTCAGCCTGTCATCACAACAATGCTTCTCTTTATGCTGTTGACCGTTTATGGGAGACTGAGAAGTAGTTTTTATAAGGTCACCAGATGCAGAGTTTGACCAAGTGTTTGGTAATTGTTGTTGCAGCAACATCAGAAAGCTTGACATGGCTTTTTCTGTGGGGAAATCAAAATCCTGAAATATTTGTTGAAGTTATAAACATTTAGCCTCAGCTTTGGCCTTGAACTGGGAATAACTAGTCTTGATTCTATCCCTGGCTGTTTGAACATAACCCGTTTAAATAAGCTCTAAAGAAAGAGGTGAAAAGGTTAAATATTCAACCAGTTTCATGCCAAAAGTTTGGTACAAAAGATGCAGTGTAGGAATGAAAAAATAAAATCTACCTCATTTTGTTCTTGCAGGGTCATTGGAAACTTAAAATAAAATTATTTGAATTGCTGTGGATCTATTAGAGCCATTGCCACCATTGTACATATGAATAGTTCTAGTAATAGTTCAACTTTTTTTCTCACAAAGTCATTCTTTGCTAATTGTTCCTCTAGGTAAACATTTGTGCACTAAACTGGGACAAACAGCAGAGCAGATTGTATACAGTACAGCATACCACAACTGTAATCAGGATGTAACTGCATCCTTGTCAACCTACGGCCATGTTCCGTATGTTTGCTCATACTCTGTTGAATTGAGCTGCCATTCTTGATTAGATTTGATTACTTTCGTTTGTTCCTGTGTTTTGACATCAATCATCACACTTCCTTTACAGCAACATTGCTCCTTTCCAGCTGATTGTATTTGTGTGTCAGGGTACTCCCTCTGTGTGTGTGTGCGCGTCTGCTTGGTTCATTTCACAGGTGGTTCACTGTAAATCTATAGGAGTTAGAGAAAAGCAAACACAATTTCAATGGCTGTGAAGTGTGAAGGTGAGAGTCAGGCAAGTCTATTGTTGAAAAGTGTCTAAATATTGACCCACTGTTTTGGCACTGTGAGTACAAAGCTCTTCGAAATAGATATGAGTTTGCAAAAACATTAGGCAACGTTCATATTTTTATTAAACAAATACAAAAACAAAGTCAGTTGTTAGACTTTGTAATTGTACTATACATTTCTCACTGTTATGATTCTAAGCAGAATTAACAAAAATGTTCACAATCTCTACCAAAAAATATAAGAACACAAGTGGAGTACTAATATTCCTTTTATTTCCATGTTAATGGAAGTCATGATTGATTTATAGCTATTTTATTATCTTGTGTTCATCCTCAGGAAAAGACAGCATGCAACCAGAACAATAGTCAAATCCTATTTTTTCTGAAATCATTGTGTATCTCTTTCCATGTATTTTGATTGGATATATATCTGGTTTCAACTGCATATTTTCAATTATGTTCTAGTTTAATGAGATACAATTTCCATTTTGATTCTGATCATCCTGGATTCAATCAATCAATCAATCAAATTTTATTTGTATAGCACATTTCAGCAGCAAGGCATTTCAAAGTGCATAACAAGTATCATAACAAACACAAAAACAAAAAGTTATCAAGTGGAGGGTTCTTGCCTTTGCATCCACAAAAGGTTTACTGGTTACACTCCTACTGTGTTATATGGAACAAAATACCTATTGGTATTTTTATTCCCACTCACGCTCACAATCACGCAGTTTACAACGGTGTTAATAGGCTGGAAGCCTTTCAACAGGCTTCCAGCACGAGGCTCCGTGCAAATCTTTCACTGAATTTCGAGCAGGGACTCCGTCGTCCCTCACGGATTTTTGTGCAATTCTACTGTGTCTGTTAGTGTCTAGAATTTACAGGTTTTCTGTTACGCACAATAACAATCAGCCATTTGCCGTTTTTCTTCCGGCACGAGGCTCCGTACATTATCGTAGCATGATCATTTTGGGCAAGAACAATGAGCTGCTCTCAATCTGAATTTGACTAACCCACTGTCTTGGAGCGTGTATTGTGGACTTCTATTTTTGTATCTGTTCTATTATTTTTTTCTGAAATGATTAAATGTTTATGATGAATGAGATCTTTCAGATTTAACTTTTGCAAAAGCTTTTTTTTTTCTGTAAAGCACCAGACAATTACTTTTGCTATTGTATTGGTAAGTGAATAAATCTCAACTGAACTTTTTACTGCAAGTTTACAAGAGCCCATTCCTGCTTAAATCCACTGAATCCTTGAAAAGCTAACCCTTGTGTTATGTTTCAGGTCAATTTGACCCGTTTCAATTTTTGAGTTGACCAAAGTGCAGGTTATTCTTATTTTTTTTCCATGAAATCTTGTGACTTTTCTGCATCTAGGGTCATGAACTTCTGAGTAAAATCTGGAGTCTTTGATGTGTTGAGGAGTGTCTGCACACAGTTATGTACAAAGATGATGTCGGGGGTCATTTTGACCCAGACATAAAGGAGTCGTTTAAATACAGAATAAACATGCTTCTTTGCTGTGATTTGTTTTGATTGCCTCAGAATAGCTATTGAGAACCAGGTGTGTGTGGAGGTGGGGCTTTCTCATCCCTCTCCTTGTCACTTTTACATGCCCTTTCTCTGAGAGACATATCCAAAATGAGCTCCAGAAGATTTACAGCTGAAGAAGCTTCATTGCAGATTTTGAATTGGGATAGCGATGTCAACGAAGAAATTTCAGAGACGGAAGATCCTTCAGAGCCAGAGGACAATGCCGCTGATGATCCAGACTGTCATTTTTCCCAAGATGAGGAGGATTCAGAGAACGATTCTTCATCAGATGAAAATCAAGAAATGCAACAATCCTCATCCACAAAGGGGACGTGGACATCTAAAGATGGTAAGATAAGATGGTCATCATCACCACACCAAAGCCAAGGCAGATTGTCATCTTCTAATGTCATCAAAATGAATCCTGGTCCAACAAGATTTGCCATCACAAGAGTTGATGACATTGAATCAGCATTTCAGCTTTTCATATCCCCACCCATAGAGAAGATAATTCTTGAGATGACCAACTTGGAGGGGAGACGTGTCTTTCAAGAAAAATGGAAACCACTGGATCCAACTAACTTGCATGCCTACATTGGAATTCTGATGTTAGCTGGCGTATACAGGTCGAAGGGTGAAGCAACTGCAAGTTTGTGGAATGAAGAGAATGGAAGACCAATCTTCCGAGCAACAATGTCTTTGGAGACATTTCACATGATCTCTCGTGTCATACGATTTGACAACCGTGACACCAGAGCTGGTCGACGTGAGAGAGACAAACTTGCAGCAATCAGAGATGTCTGGGATAAATGGGTCGAAATCCTGCCTTTATTGTACAATCCTGGACCCCATGTTACTGTCGATGAGCGCCTCATTCCATTCAGAGGACGCTGTCCATTTCGACAGTATATGCCAAAGAAGCCTGCAAAATATGGGATCAAAATATGGGCAGCCTGTGATGCAAAATCAAGTTATGCATGGAACCTGCAAGTATATACTGGAAAGCCAGCTGGAGGAGCACCTGAGAAGAATCAGGGAATGCGGGTGGTGTTGGAGATGACTGAAGGGCTGCAAGGTCATAACATCACGTGCGACAACTTTTTTACATCGTACCGTCTTGGAGATGAACTTCAGAAGAGAAAGCTGACTATATTGGGAACAGTCAGAAAAAATGAACCAGAACTTCCCAGTGAGCTTCTGATGATGAAAGGAAGACCTCTGCATTCCTCAAAATTTGCTTTCACTGAGAAAACAACACTTGTTTCTTACTGCCCAAAGAGAAACAAAAATGTTCTTGTGATGAGCACAATGCACAAAGATGCATCTCTGAGCACAAGAGAGGACATGAAGCCACAAATGATCCTGGATTACAACTCCACCAAAGGAGGAGTTGATAATCTTGACAAAGTCACAGCAACTTATAGTTGCCAGCGCAAGACTGCCCGTTGGCCTTTGGTGATTTTCTACAACATTGTGGATGTGTCTGCCTACAATGCCTATGTCCTGTGGATTGAGATCAACCAGCAGTGGAATGCCAGCAAACTGCATCGACGTCGACTTTTCCTGGAAGAACTGGGCAAAGCACTCGTCACTCCCCACATCCAGAACCAAGTCAGGCCAGTTCGGTCCCTAGCAGCTGCAGCCATCATCGCAAAAATCCAAGGGCAGGGCATCTGACCAACCTACAATGGAACCTTCCAATACAGGTGCAAAAAAACGCAAAAGATGCCAAGTCTGTTCCTCCCGAGATGACAGTAAAACAAGTACATCTTGTGTGAGATGCAGGAAGTACATTTGCAGAAAGCACACTGTCACATTCTGTCCATCATGTGGGGAAAACTGAAAATGTTGTACATTGACAGAGAAAATGAGGCAAGGCCAATGAAAAACAGTGTTCATGAAGAGAGAAAATTTTAAATAAGCAGTTCAATGATATGTGTTCAAGTTGTGTATCTGTTCTTCTTATCTTTCATAAGTGTGTATGTAATCTAAAATAAAGTTCTAACTGGTTTGACTTCATTTTTTGACTGTTTTGAGACGGATTACACAATACGGGTCAAAATGACCCGCAACATCATAAATCTAATTATTTCTCAAAATAATGCAAGGGCTAATTGTATTGACTGTCATTTTGAAGTAGCGAGATATGTACAGCTCTCTCTCTGCATGAGTAAGAAGTAAAATAATACGTCTGGAATATCTCCTCAAGCTTTCTATATCTCAAGAAGAACAGCAGTTGAGGAGAGTGAAGATGCAACTTTTGGCATAACAAAACAGCGCTAGCTCACATGAAAGCCTCTGGGAGCTTTCCCATGAAAACAAGGTGAGTGAGTGGCTGGCAGAAAAAGAACATGAGGAAAGGTTTTCAGGAGTGTTATGTCTAACTTGCGGCAGAGTTCTTTGACCTGGCATGTCTTCTAATGACCATGGCTTTGACAAACAGACTGGGGAGAGTTGGAAAAGTAAAGCAAGAGAGACAAAATAAAAAAGGAGTAGTCTAACTAACAAACTAGCTTTTTTTAAAAAAAATAAAAAATAGACAGTTTAATTAAAATCTTCTCTCGTTTAGTGCAGCTGCAAGGATGTTTTCTCTGGAATTGCCCATCTAGGTATGCTCCATAACCAAGGGGATGGACAGTAAGTCCAAGTTTGCACATATTGGCAATTAGAGCAGAATCTAAATGAGGCCTAAAGACTCCTGCAGGTAGGCAGGCATATCCATTAACATTCAATCTGTCTGCTATAGTCAGTTCAATACATTATTTCTATCCACTAGTTTCTTACCTGGTCGAATGAGCCTGGCCATTGCCTTCCTGCACTTTTTTGTTTTATTTAGTTCTCGCTTACAGCTAAGTCTGGACTTTCTCCCCTTCACTTGGATTCCCTCAAGTAAGTTTTCTAATCCACAAACAGAAGGAGAAGTTGTGAACATTGACAATGATTTTCTGTGCTGTTTTAGAATTGTAGTCTGCCTGTAGTTTTAGCAATGTAAATGGAGGAAGTGAACAAACCCCTTGAGTCTGTGTCGGCCACACTTTCAATTATTAACATTAACAACTACCTCATTTGGCTCGGCATTAATCTATTTGCAGTGATGACTCTTTACAGAGCATTTCCTGTAAGCTTCATAATGTCTAACTGATGCATTAAATACGAAATGGCGATACATTAGCGATTGAGTAACATTTAAAACTTCGACAGAGTCAATGCCTCCAGGAAGTGATCATTTCTCAATAGCAGATCCTCTTCACAAAGAGTACCACCAGGGGCAATATTAGAACCAAATCACTTTTCAATTTACTACCATGGTCTACACTACAGTTGATGTAAATGAAGCACAAAGTTGCTATTTGCAAATATAAAAATGCACATACAGAATTTTTATTGTTTTGCTCACATTTATATTCTTAAGTATAACTGTTAGTATATACCACAACTCAAATGCTCCCAGAACTAAGTTATTATTCTCTGAAACCGTCTTGAAATATACTAAGTAACATTTCAAGCTTATGTTGTCTAGAAAACATGAGGCTTCTGGACAAGGTAATAGTATATTTCAGAACCGTTGTCAGCTTTCTGGAATATATTATAGCGTCATACATTTCAAGATTATTTAGCAGGGCTGTCAACGTTAACACATACATCAGAAAGGCTAAGGCGTTAAAATTATTCAACCCACCTAATTTAAAACTTAACCTAAAAACCTCTCTCTGAGAGTTACCTAATTCACAGTAACGCATTGAGTTATGTTACACATGGAGCGTGACCAACAACAACAAAAGGTGAAGTTTTCTGCTACTGAATCCAAAGTTGAACATCTTCGTGTTTAAGCTTGAAAATCCAGTCGATTGGCTGGATGAGGACAGTGACAGTCGTCTCATCGCACAAGTTCCATAGGAAATGAATGGCTGGGGACATTTCTAAACTAACGTTTAAAACAAAATGAGTTCCTTGAAGCCTACCTGAATTTAGAAACCTGGACAACTTAGAATATTCAGACATGTTTGGTTTGAGACATTAGAACATTTTCCTCTTTTTTTAAAGAAGCATAGAATGGCGGTTTTTGACACGTGGCAAATGGGCAATTACAAAGTTAGACACAGAGTGTAATTAATATGAATACATTTTCTAATCTGTCCATGGTACTAATATTTAGACAATGATATTGCTATTAATTGGGATTGCAGATGCTAATTAGTTTATTAATCAATTTGTGACATTTATGTTTGAGCTGCACACGGTCCCCTTTTAAATAAAGTTTATTTGTTCATATAAAAATATGTCTTGGGTTGGAGCTACATAAACATGCCAGCTCTACATGAGTTTTGGCAAAGCATCTCTCACAGATGCTGATTCGACTCTCCACTGACCTGTTTCAATTAAAAAGACACAAATGTTGTGCATGGTTAAACTGAAGTAAAAAGAAGGCTTATCTGGCTCAAATCCAGTATTAATAATTGAATTCAGTACTGTGTCATAAAGTACAATACATTAAGTTCACACAAACAAGACGTTTTGCAGGGAAAAAAACTGTTTAGTGATGTTCAGTACTGTTAATCTTCACAATTTAAAATTTACATTTTTCACAATGTAGTCATTCATATTAATAAACATTCATTATTTTTTTAAACCAGCTTATGTGATCATAATCTTACAACATTTGAATTTTGATTTAATTCATATTCAACTTCTGACCCCAGTTTTGAAATTTCACAATGTGCAGAGCCAACTAATTAAATAAACAGGCACATAATACCCCATAAAGGTATAGAAATCAATGGAAAAGCATGCACTAATTGGGCTCAGTTGCTGTAATTTTCATGTTTGTTTGTGCCTTGCAATTAAAAACATCTCGGCAGCCTATTTGGCTGTATAGGAAGTTTTTGAAGTGAGAGCAATCAAAGTGTATTGAAACCATCCATATGCAAGAATGGATCAAACAAGGTCTTCTCCAAAAGAGATTCAGAGTTGCACTGATAATTTATTGCTCCATTCATATGGATGAAATGAAAGGTTAAAAATACTCATCATAAAGCAGCTGGATCCCAAAAGCATGGCTGACATTTGTGTGATGACTCTCTTCATAAAAATGTTGGTAGCACCCCGATTATGTTTCTTGAATTTCTGTGACAAGATTTGGAACCAGCTGGCTGCAAAGAGTAATTTTTTGACTTGCCGTCTTTTTCTCAGCTGTTTCATCCCCGTTCTTTAGAACACACACGGAAAGAAAACAGAAAAGAGTATGAGACATAAGCATCAAGGTAAAGCGTTTCTCTAAAATCTCTCCATTACTGAATCAAGCTCAGTGGTTTAGTCCACAGCTATCTTAGCAATTACAGCAGTTTCCCACGGGCTCTGGCATGAAACCCTGTTAGCTAATATGCTAATGAAGACAAATGGAGGTAATCCCTCTGCTCTCAGGAAGCCTGTAGAGCAGCAAAAGTGAGAGGGGGACACATAGAAAGAGAGATTAAGACAGCAAAGACAGGATGATCAAAATTTTCCAAATGTCTAGGCTTTTCAACCTACAGGAACAAATCAAAGTGTTTTGTCAGCGAGCCTTCTGCTTCTTAGAAAAATTCTTGAGTCCCTCTCAAGTGTGTTTTAAAACGTCTAAAACAAGTTAGGAAAAGAATCAAATGCCCTTGGCTTGAAAGACGCCCGCTCTGACACCTGATGAGGTTTGTGTTATTCACTGTTTTGGTTGGATTCTACGTAAACATACAATTCATCACACTGCTGTTTTGTGGACATTATGTGTGTCATAAAAGGAAGCAGCATAATGACACACAGCCCATTATACATGGTATTTAGAGATTAGACTAACACTGTGGTTTTGTGGCCCGGATTGTGCTGATTATATCCATGTGTTCCAGAGGATGTTCGTTCTCAGACGATGCTGACAAATAATGAGCTAATGAATGCCAGCATACCTTTTCTATGATGGAGTTTCATGTGGGTTTATGGGAACAACGTTTGGAAATGGTGAGCAATGATCAAGTGCTGTTTCCTTCTTTAGAGAGCTGTTGTAATTCTGTAGGATTTACTCATGTTTCCAGTCGTCTGGACAAGCAAACTGTCAATACAGTAGTTGTAACCAAAAGTTTTGAGGCTGAGAGAATTTTTTGTGTTTTCTCAGAAACTGTACTGCTTGAGTGCTGTTACGTTTTTTGTCTAATGTGTCTATAGGTTTTTGAAGGAGGATTCAATATCTTCAAAGTTCAAGCAGTTTTTCTTGGGATAATATATTTATCCTTATTGGGATCTGGGAAGTATCCTGGCCATTCACCCAAAATGTGTTTTAAATTGTTTTCTTGTTTTTTTTTTTTTAAGATTTCTGTGGTTCCAGTTATCGTTAATTTTATCCGTGTTCGTCTGTGACTGTTTTCAATATTTAATTTTCCGTGTGGTCCCTGTTTCCATTCCCCCTCAATACCCCAGTTCACGCTCCATCTGCACTTGTAGCACATTCAGTAATCGCATGGTTGTTTTAGCTTTCCGTTTTCAACCATTTTCTTTGGATTTTCTTGTTTTTTTTTCAGTGTCTGTTGTTATTGAGATGATTTTGGCTACTTATTTTCTACCTATGGTGAATGGTGCTGAAATTAATGAGTTCAGTTTCTTCCTTAAAGCAAAACGATCAGATCTTTTCCACATTGTCACATACTTTTGTACCCATTTGCTTTGGCTAGAAGACAGCAAGCACATCTCACGACACTAAATCTGGGAAACCATCAATATAGTTTTACCTTTCTTTTTAGCTACTTTTTGTCTATGTGTGCAAGTTAATTTGATGAGCAAGCATCTTGAACATCAGCAACAGTGTATAATCATTAGCGTGACAACCTCTTATTATGAGTTGATGCGATTATTTTCAACTGAGCAAACACAATCACGTGCAGTCTAAGAGGCACACAGTGGCTCGCTAGCTCAAATCAGCAGTTCAGCTTTTCACTTTTCTTGATCATTTTCTCCTGTGAGCTCCCTGACAGAGTCTTGCCTGCTTATCCATGAGCAACTTCAGTTTCTATAAACTTTTAAAGCTCCCATAAGCTTCTTGTAAAATTGTGTTTATTGCTGCACTCATAGCTGCTCCCATTACGTAAAATGTATCTTTTTGAGGCTTTAGTTCATTCATACCTAAAAAGTACAAATTGCAGTTGTTTGGCCAATAAAAAAAGAAGGATTTTCTTAATTGAGTCAGTTTAAAAATAATACAAAGGAAAACACTTTTGAGCATGGTTTTAAAGTTAAACTGCCTTGCGGCTGAACGCTTTGACTCACGAAGTGACTAATGAATAACTGCATTGTAGAAAATGCTTACTTGTGCTTTCAGTGTGCTTGTAATTTTCATAATTTGCATAGCAGCACCCTAAAGAGTGTCGCCACAAACAAAGCAGCATTCCAGAAAGAATGAAACATCCTTCTTGAGCTTAACCCAGACTCTGTTTGTTTCAATAGAGCGTTTTACTAAAGTACTTGGATTTAAGACTGGAAGTAATGCACCACACCCATGGTTTTCTTTATTCAGCATGACTGCTGAATTGCTTGAAGTTTGCAAAAGCAGAACTAAAAGGCAATGACTGAACAATTCAAATCAACATATGGGAACTGTAACAAATGCATCAGTTTTTAATTTAGTATAAATTTGGATAACTTGGTCTTTAAATAAGGTTAACAGAAAGCACAGGGGTGAAGACCAAATCAGTTATTGAAGACCATCTTCAATAACGCAAATCTCAAAATTTTTAAAGTTGACACAAAAACTATTTCATTAATCTCAAACTATTCATTTGTATTGAGTGGTTATTTTCATAGAGATCTCTTATTATATGCACACCAACAGAAATAGTGTGGTACCATTGATCTTTCAGTGAAAAACATGCTTAGAGCAAAACAAGGAAAGCAGGGCTGGGAAATCATTTTTCCAAAAGGAACACATAAGCAACCCTGACTGTTGCTAAGGGCCAAATCATTAGCTGAACACACAATTAGTACATAGGGCTGTCAATATTAATCTAAAAAGTTTAACGCATTAAAATTATATAATACAAATTATTCGCATTACCTATTTTGACCTAATACCCTCTCTTCCTCAGAGGGTCACTTTGTTCACAGCAGAGTGCTACATGTACTGCATTCAGCAATGCAGAGTCGCAAACGCGAGTGAGAAGATGAGCGAGGTCAGTCAGACTGGTATGTTGAGAGGTGAATTTTGCTTTAAAACACTGAAATGGATGTTTGGATATCACCAAACATCCATTATGTAGGCTTCTTATTACAACAATGAATTGTCCTTACACTAAAGCACAAAACATTTGTAACATTTCTAAATTATGTTTGAAGCAAAATGACTTTTTTAAAAACTTCCTGAATATGAAGACTTGAAAAACTGAAATGCTTGGTTTGAGACAATGAAACATTTTTTTTTTTTCATTTCAAGGCTACAAAGTTGAGCATAATCATGAATAATCACAGCACTAGAGTGTGATTTTTTTTTTTTTTTTTGACTCAATTGACAGCACTGGAATGTATTTGTATGAAGTACTGAATATACATGATAATAAATCATAAATATAACTTTTAACTTGCAACAGTAAAACTTGCAACAATAAAATGTTGCAAGGATGTGACAAGCATTACTTAAAAGCTGTAAGAACAAACCTAACTAATTAGCTTTTAAAAAATAATTACCAAAAGTCATCAATTGTACATACGTCACTGTATTTTTTATACGATATGTTCAATTCAATTCAAGTTGTAATTGCTGAGAACATGTCTCATTTTGGTTTCCACAAACGTAGGACACCACTTTCACTTTTCTCTATGTCTTGTTAGAAACCTCAACATTCAGTATCAGTCGTTCCATTTTAGCATGAGCTGACATTTCTCAGCCTGATATAAACTGGTTCCTTGTTCTACACTTTGCTTCGTACAAAGGGAATGGACACTATTGAGCTATTGAGAATCGATTGCTTGCTGGAGGTGTTGGCTCACCTGAAGTTTCAAATGATTTGATATGATTTTAGTCAAGTCGCTGACGTTTGGCCGTGACATATGTAATGTGAGAACTTGATGAAGATTACAGAAAATTGTGTGTGCAGTAAAGAATCACCAAATCCTCCAAACGTGTAGCGGCTGTGTTTTATTGCTCAAAAGCTTGACTTCTGTCCTTGTAAACTCCAAACTAGCATTACTGACAGAAAAGGAACGTCTCATGCAGTACCTTTAGCAAAATTAGATGTAATTTAACTTGTACATTTCAGGCGATGACTGCATGTGTACGTGTTTGTCTGTGAGCTTGTATGTCTGTGTGCTTCCTGAACTCAAAACGTCTTCTGTTTTGTGTCATCTTCCTCTCCTGCAAGACCAGAAGGAAAGACTTTGTTTATCTGGACGTAAATAGTAGTTGATTGTATACATGCATCTGTATATATAGAATATGTTGCACAAATGTAGAATATGGAAATAAACATACATGCAGCCTGTCTGGTTACATGCGCTGATGTTGAGGAGTATATATAGTTGAAAAGAACAGCAACAATCAAGTCAGAACAGATGCTTGCAAAGAGAGTGAGTGATCCAGGGTGCCTTTGGCCAGTTGGCTGCTTATGTGAAAGCTTTGCGATATTAACACACTCTACTCCGGGGCTTGCACTCCATTATCTGTACAGTTATGGTATGTTTCTTTTGAATATTTTAGTTAAATGTGTTTGCAATAGTGTAGCAACTCACCAAGCTTCCTTCCCAAGCATGGATAAAAAAAAACAATAGAAAGTGCTATTATGTTTATGGTGTTTTTGACAGCTATTACCACCTTATGGGGTTTTATATGGATTTGTGTTCCAACAGTGTTTCACATCCAATTTTACAAAATAATTTCATATACACCTCAGTCAGATGCATTGCCTTAAAAATGTATCCACACCTTTTTGAACTTCACAATTTCTAATGTACAGCCACAAATATTATTGTGTCTTAGTAGGATTTTACTTGATGGAGCACAAAAAACTACAAACTTTCCATAGTGTATGATATTTTTTCAAACAGATGTCCGAAAGTGTGGCATTCGTTTGCATTGAACCCTCTTTATTCTGAACTACTTTAAGAAATCACTTATTTCAACAAAACCGATGCACAGTTCAATTCTGTGGTTGCTATGTGAAGGCCGCAGAGGTTTGCTGGAGACCATTACTGAAGTAGATAAGGTTAAAGAAGGACTATGATTAAAATTTTCGTCACATCACAGAGTATTGTTTAATCTATCTTCTGAAAATGATAAGTAGGATAAAACTGCATTTTTCAGAGAAGCAACCAAGTCGTACATAATAAGCCTGGAGAGATCAAGACCGACGTCAGGACAATAACTTAGCTCTTGGTGAAATATAAATTTTGCACTTGGTCTTTATGGAAGCCTGAATAGAATAGAATAGAATAGAATAGAATAGAATAGAATAGAATAGTCCTTTATGGTTCCTAAGTGGGAAAATTAAAATGCAGTTGTAGCAGCAGAAGCATTACCGAAAGAAATCAAGAAGAAGCCCATTCTTATAAATCTAAAAAAAAAAATCTGTAATTGTTAACAGAAATCAATAAATTGTTTTGTCTATGACAGCTTGTTATTACAGCTCAAATACACTGGATTTGGAATCTGATTGGGTATAAAAATATCCATTTTCATGTGTCAGATATTGTTCTGAAACCTAGGTGGACTGGATAACCTTAATCTTTTTGCAGAAGGAATGTATCCTGCTCTCGTCTGGTAACAGGAACAGCAGAGGAGGTGAGATCAGAGTACAGAGGCTAACCTTCAAAGATAGATAGCAAGTGATTATATGTCAGAGTTTGAAGGCAGAATGTCCTCACCACAACACAATGCCTTCATTCTGCTGTTGCTGATTATCTTAGGCGGCACTTGGCCATGAGTCCCATATCACAAATCTGTGAAATTACGAAACAAACACAGGAAAACTAATGATCTTCCATTTGCTTCAAGCAGCTGCATTTCTAGGCAAGAAGGAACAATGCTTTCACATTTCAAGACTCAAATTACTGGTTCATTTGGTTTTATTTAAAATAAAGAGAAAACAGCGTAGTGATTCAAGAGTAGAATGATGTTTGTGGTCATATTAATAACTAAAAAAATGTATAGCTGCATTAATTTCTTAATTAATTAATGTCTCAGAACTTTATTTCCCACTTTTCATTTGTGTGTGTTTGCATGTGTAAGGGTGAGTGTACAAAAAATAAAATACGACTTCCTTTTGAAATGTTTGTAGTTTTGCTTGTAAATTTCAGCCACAATACCATCAAGGAGACCAAATTTTGTCCCCTGTTTCTGTAATTACCAGCTCTTATGGTGAGGTTGAGATTGGCTTGTTTACCACACGAAAAGAAACTTTTTGTCTGATTACGGTTCACATAATCCTTAGTTAAAGGCTCTGTTAACCTAATATGTTCCCGGATGAAATGGTAAATGATTTCTGTATGTGATTTCATTGAGGAAATGTACTCACTCTCTTTTTTGGCACCTTTAAATAAAAAGTGAGCAGCATTCGTGACTGCTTTTGCGAGTCAAGTGTTCCAAGGAACAAAGGAGATTGTTTGTCATTTTGCTGGTTAATTGGTTTGAACTGTAGGCTCACAAAAACAAGAGAAGTCTGTCTCCCACTTGTTTAGTCATAATATTAAAAGCATCTGTCTGTTATTTGTAGAAAGCTAGTAGAGATTTTTAAAAGGGAAACTACACTATTGCTACATAATGCAATTTTTTAAAGACTTTTTACTCATCTTTACCAGGATGACGGTGTGCATTTTCACCCTACGTAATTCAAAAGCAGTAGATTTCATAACGTGTCTTGCTTTTCCTCTCATAGCTTGAAATATATGATTTCACTTTATAGCACGTGTGCCAAACTCGAGGCCTGCGGGCCAAATCCAGCCCACCATAACTATTTATGTGGCTCTCGAGAGTCGAGAAGGCCACATAAATAAACTTTAAGATAACTGTCGTGTGCCTGGATATAAATTCACCAGTCAAATCAAATCAGTTTTTATTTGTGTAGAGCCAAATTATATCGGTGTGAAAAGAATTTAAGTATTTAATTTTAAGAACTACTTCAAATGAAGGGAAAGTTCTGACATTTTAACAGTTTGTTTTAGGTAGTTTTATCAATGCATTCTGCCACAACCAGCCCATTGAGAATGTTCATAATCTTGATGTGGCTCAAAATGAAAATAACTTTGACACCCCTGCATTACAGTGTTTTGCCCACTTCCTCGTATAAGCCATTAATGAGCCTATTTTTTATAGCTCCACTTTACTATTGGCAGAACTTTGTTGAGGTTAAGTTGTGGTCTTCTATAAATTCAGATAGTCAAGGGACATTTTTTTATTTGGATTTTTATGATATTTTTCATTCACGTCTCTTTTTTATGATTCAAAAAAGCTTTATTACCTAAACCTCATCACACGCAGGAATTTAAAATGAAATTGTGGTTTCTTGGATGGGAGTTATTTGCTTTGTTTGTGCGCCATGCACCCCATACCAGCTACCTCCTAGTTCCAGAGCAGTAAAATGATAAACGTTACCATGAATTTTTTCTGAAGATGCGTTACTATTATACTTCAAGCAAGCTTTAGTAGAATAACACCCTATTAAAATTCCACAAAAGGACACCAAAAGATATTTCAACATTTCAAACTGAAGAGAAAAAAAAAACATTTTATGCTGTCATTAACTTGATTTTTGCACAAGTAGCAGAAATTTCACAACAGCTGTAGTTGTTCTTTCCTTTTCTTTTCTTTCAATTTTTTACTTGATGCTGTTTCATGCTGGTCATTAATAAAGAGAAATGGACATTATTTCACAAAAAGTCTGGTCAAGCATAAAGTAACACGAATGCATTATTTTTGTTTTATAGTTGCTTTCACTGATCTGCGATATATTTTTAAAATAACACCGTAAAGTGACATTAAAAATAAATAGTAACTAAATGTAGATTCCAACATTTGGTTTTAAGTTATAGTCTTAAGGCTCCTTCATGTAATAAATATGTCATGAAAAAAGTAGCACCTAAATAAATAAATAACATTTTTACATGAAATAACATTTTGTGGTGACTAAAAAAAGACTTGCGCAATGTAAACAAGTGTTTTGCCTCATGAGTCATAGGAAGCCAATAATTAACTAAATGGAAAAAGTGCAAACACTCACTGCTTATCCTTGTTGGGGGATTTTTGGCGTAGGTTAATCCATTCCGTCACCTTTTGGTTATTAAAGTAACAGTCCCATAACTTTAAAATCTAGTCGAGGTGTAAAAATACGATGTGGTTTTTGGGAGATGAGATGTCGCAGAAAAAGAGTCGGCTGCGTCCGGCCCTGTTATGGCTGGCTGTTCAGTCCTGTCAAGACTATCTCTCAGTGACTGAGTTGAGGGGATTTGCTCATGAACCGTAACCTAATTAATCACTGGTCCAAATACGGAAAACAGAGGGGCACTTAATATTTTTTTTTCCATATAAACGGTCACACTCAGTCAAGCTCATTTTGAACAAGAGAAGTTGAACATTATGTCAAATGGAAGTAAACTTGTATTTTTATCTAACCAAGACATGTTCCCATGAAATTACCCCATAAAGCATTATAGCAGTTTTATTGCTCCAGTCCAGAATAGTGTGATGCCTTCTAGACTTTTGTTTAGATTCAGAATCTCCTATAGTGCTTTAAGGAAAAGAAAAGATGAAAAATGGATGAAGAGTTGTGGCGCTGGCAAACATATGAAAGCGTTCCTAGTACGATGTTTGCTGTGGGGGGATAGTGTTACATGCCAGCAGCCTGCTGGCTTCTCCTCCTTCGCAACCCCGCAAGTATGGAGGAATGCACTGCCCTTAGAACCGCAGGGAGGAAGAGAGCACTGACAGCGAGCAGTAAACACACTCAGCTTATGTGTTTGTTTGTTTGTGCGTTACTGTGTAAGAGGGCCAGGACATGGCAGCTTCAAAGCTGCTTCTAAACAACATCTGCTCCATGAGTCTGGAGCGCTGTTCAGCCTTGTCGGGACACACCACGACTTCGAATTGTGGCTGTAAATCAATATTTTCCTCCTTCTTGTACTTGATTGTTCCACTGGCAGGAGATCAGGATGGACAAGCGTTCTTTGAGAAAAGTAGAAAAAGAAAATGTTGGAGTGACTGTAGATGGGAGTGACCCATCACATTCTTCCGATTCACCGCAATAAGAAACAGATTCTCAGCAATTAGTTGGGACTGACTTGGTTTATTGACTAAAAGCATTGATATAGCTTCTCAGACAACCAAAGAAAAACAATTACAATTTATTATCTTTGGCTGTCAGCTCAAAGTTCTTTCAAAGCAGCGCCACACCACGTCACTCGTGTGGTATTATCAGAAATGACTGCGGATGATCTTTCCTACTGTGTCACAAAAAGATTTTCTGCATTGTTTTTCATCACAATTTCCAGTTACTTAACTACCTCAAATCTTTTTGTGATCCTAAACAGTAAAACTATCATAACAAAACACTAAATCCAAATTAAAGAACAATGCAATAGTAATCACATCCCTTTGATCTATGTTAACATTTTGACATAATAAAGCTACATATCAATATACTTATGTACATTACTATGAACAAAACACAAAGTAGTGCAAAATTTTAATGTAATAAATGATGATTTTAAAAGAACAAGAACTAAAAAATTAAGAGTGTGTTTACTCTCATATCAACAAAATCCAGTGCAGCGATCGACCGACAGTCGCGATCTCAAAGCTAAAGAAAAAAAAATCATCCGAATGTCCATCCATCCATCCATCCATCCATTTTCCGTCACCCTTCTCCCTAACGGGGTCGGGAGGTGCTGGTGCCTATCTCCAGCTGCGTTCCGGGCGAGAGGCGGGGTTCACCCTGGACAGGTCGCCAGTCTGTCGCAGGGCTCATCCGAATGTCTTACAATCTAATTGTAATAACAGCTATTTGGTGAAAAACTTAAAGTGTGAAACTATTTACAAAGCACCATCGCTTTCCTTGCAACGGCATCGACATCTTTTCTCTGCTTACATTTATAATATATTTGTAAAAATAAATCATGGCATGTTCATTGCCAGAATGTCAATCTTCTGAATTGATTGTTAGCTGTGTGGCCTCTCATATTAATCTTTTTCTCTGTGTAATAAGTGAATTAGTAGGATGTAGAGGATGATGTATGACAAAGGCTGGCGTGTCTAAAACCTGCTGTAAATCCACATGCCATAGTCTTTTAATAATGTAGCAAGGCGAGCACTTGCATCATTCTTCTCTGCATTCACCACAAGCTCAAGAGCTGTGAATCTTACAGTTGGTGCTCTTTGTTGGCTATTAAGGTAGCTGGTCTAAAGGATTTACAGTAAATACACTGTAAAAATTCAGCAGTTAAAAATAAATCATGCTTGAACACGTTGACCTCACAGGAGACACAGGAGATGATGAACAAACGACTGACAATTTCAAAACATGGACCGTTTGCTTGAAATTGCGTAAATGGTTTAGCAATCATCTTCAAGAAATTCGATGGATTTTTAACTTGTATGAAGCCTTAAATAATTTATAATATAATGGGTTGTATAAGATCAGTAGTAGCATAATTAGATGTACGGAGTAGTCTGCGTCTATCACACAGTTATTCTACACATGTTCCAAGAATTAGAGGCATGAGAATCCCAATGAAAAGGCAGACAGAAAAGCATAAAAATATACTTCTGTATTAAATTATAACACTATAACACACAGTATATATATATATATATATATATATATATATATATATATATATATATATATATATATATATATATAGATAGATAGATGTACGGATATCCTTCATGTAACGCTGATTAATATATGGTTAAACATGTGGTATTTATCCATATGTAAGCTAATGAGATCATTTGAATTTTGGAGTGAGTTCTCAAAGTCCAAATGGCGCTATATTGTTGTGTTCACAGTGTGCCGTGTCCTTTAACTTTTCCCATAGATCACATGCCTTGCCTTAACCTCCAGCTCCAACCCCCAACCACAACAGCTGGTGTCTCAGCAAGGGCCCTGACGTTATACTGCCACCCAAGCCTTTCAGGATACAACGAGCTTTGTGATGTTGGGGGCCCCTAATGGTCTTCTCAAAGAATTGTCCACAGTAGACCTGACCACATGCATATCACATGTCCTTCACCATAGCAATGAATAAAACGTTGTCGCTCAAGAAATTAGTATGACAAGTAAAAAGATACAATCTCGGTAGTAAGAAAAATACATCCAGTACAAAATTAAAATATCAGCTTCGCATTGTTAATTTGGTTTATATCACAGACTCAACATAGCAAAGCATCTCATGAAATAACAATGTAAATAAATGTATTAAATACTTTTTGAGATCACTTTTATTACCGGTAATTGTTACTTTAACAACTATAACACAGTGGTTTTCCTTTTTTTTTAAAAAAAAAAAGTCCTAAAATTAGTCCTAAACCACTCATTAGATTTTATTTATTTTTAACCTTCAACTGTACAGAAGTTAAAGTATTGGGTTGAAAAACGTACAGCAGACAGTCACTGCAAAAAACAAACCATAAGAGTTTGAATTCTGTTGTTGATGATGCAGGAATTGAAGCGCATCAATATCTTTAACAGATGAAATACACCAGTGAAATAGATTAATTTCAATAAAAAAGAGCATCACAGCAGCTTAGATGTGTTGTTCATTGGCTAATGTTGCTCTTTGAATATTAAGTTCAGTTCTGTGATTGTGTTTATGTTTTTGCTGCTTTGCTGTGCCTTTAAATGGACCCTGGACTACAAAATATTATTACTGACATAAATGACTATGAATATCACCTGATTAGCCTGCTAGGAAGTTTAACTTTAACAGTAGCTAGCTGCTAAGCTAAAGCATTAACTTGGACTAAAATATTAACAAACTTCTACAGTAACAAACTTCTACAGTAACAAACTTCTAAAGATTCAGAAGTTCCTGGATCTTTTGCCTCCAGAAATTTTCCAAAGTGATATTAAGACGGTAGCCACAAATAATCACGCAGAAATTCACTAAAATAAATAACCAAAGTTTTAGGGGTTCAGTTATGCTGTTGATATTTACTATTAGAATGATTATTTTTTAAGTGATACAGAAGATTGAACATTACATTTATAGACAGATACATTTCATTATAATTTTCTGCAGTCCACCTCTGTCTTTTTGTTCTCACTTGTCACAAAATATTACGACTTTAGCTGTGCATTAACCTTCTTCACCTCATTAAGCTATAATATAACATAAATGCATAGTTAGAATTACTAAACATTTCACTAATCTCACCAAATTGTTGCTACAGTAAAAGAAAACAGCATCATGCAATCCCAATGTCACCCCATTTCTTTTTAGCTCATCCCTGAATCCCAGGTTGTTTTTCTTATTAGGTCGATTAAAGCAGTTTTTAAAAACCATAATATGCAAAATAAAGTTAAAATGTAAAATAAAACCAAGAACTAAAAACGTTCCTGCTAGACTTCGGTTTCTGCTTGACCTGTGATGAACTTGAGCGCAGTGTTTTGCTGTCGGTTTGACTCTGTAGGACCCAGCGGAAAACTGCTCTTGCTGAAGGGAGACGGAGCAGGAGAGAGGGGGGAAAGCTGAGTGGAGAGAAGACGTTCCCAGACCAGTCAGTGGCTTCATGGAGTTCTGTACCTCTGATCCGCCGCCATGGATTGCAATCCGCGATCACTTCTTTTCATTTTACACCTTCTAATGTCCTGCGTTGTCCCTGCTTTCTTCATCATCTACCCCCCCAATGAAGGTAAGGCAACTCTGCGGACATTTGAATCAAAGTGAGCGCTCGCTACTCTGTCAGTCAGTCTGCGTGTGTGTGTGCGTGTGTGTGTGTGTGTGTATGAGAGGAAGAGAGAGAGAGTGTGTGTGTGTGAGTGTGTGTGTGTTTAAATGGTGCGCTTCACTCGGCACTGATCTCAGCATGCCATGCGCCCGTCGCGGATCACTGTTCAAATAACTGCGACAACAATAGGAAGATGATCCAAAGCGCACGGATGTGACAGTGTGGACACGAGACGTCATTTAACTCGCAAACTGTGAACGGACGTTCAAACTGAACATAGATCTCGACAAGGGGGCGTGAAAGGCAGTTTTGAGACTGTTATTAGTTATTTAAATCGACATGAATTGAAGGTCAGTTTTGAAAAAGCTCACGATGCGCACCTTAGGGAGTTGTTACGGAGATATAAGGGAACTCTTCGTGTCTAGCTGTCGGTTACTGCCTACCCACTAATCCATTTGGGGTAAACGCCCCAGTTACAGGGTAACTGTGAGCCGAACTTCATTTTCGGACAGTAAGTAGAGGATGAGCACAGTCGCAGTGTGCGTAAAAACGCACAGGATTGTTCTTTATAAAAAAAAACAAAAAGAAAAAAAAAAGAGAGGAAAAAAAACTCCGCATATTTTGACCCCAAAATATACTTGCAAGCCACTGTGAACATGTACATTATAACAGGTAAAAGGCTTTGCAACAATTAAAATTTTCACATGCATTTTACCTTCTCATCAAACTCGTTAATGCTCAGTTGTGTCCCTGTGAAAGTTTTTCGCCCGTTATGAGACGGGTCCTATAACACTGTCACATCCCCATATCTGTAAAACGACGCTCATAAGCAAAAATAAAGACTGTTAAAACGATCAATTGCTGATTTTTTACTATATTGGCAAGCTTTATAAAATTCTTATAACAGTGTATATTCTCAAAAATGTTATATTTTTGTCCGATGTCTGTCTGTGCCGAGCAGAGAAGCTAAAGTCAGACGAGTATTGAAGATGCTCCTCTCGCAACACTTTTAAAGTCGGAAAGCAATCTAAGCAGGGAAACGTATAATAGTTGGTTAAGAGTTTTTAAATACTGTAATTATGCACTGTATTCATACCGCTTTGTTTAGTTAACTCAATGTTGTCTCAAATGAGTGCAGATAGGTTCATCTTTTTATAGGAAAGTGGTTGATCAAAGACAAAAAAAAGCAAATTTATCAGATATACGAGTCATATCTAGAGAGATTCACAAATTATGTTTAATTTTTCTGTCGCCACCGCTCTCTGAAAACTCCAGTTTTAGGCCACGCAGTGGTCTCCCTGTTGGAGAAGTGAGTGAACTTGAAAATGTACTTTTCAAGAGTTGGGCAAAGTCTCCCTGTGAAGTCCGAGGTCAGTTTGTAAGACAGATAAATCTCGCCGAAACTGATTTCGGTTTTGAACGCTTTGAAATACTTGTTGAACGATATCATTGAACTTTTTAGAAAATACAAAAGAGAGTTGTCAGCTTTCGCCCCTGCGGTCAGGGGCGATCGGACTCTGGCTCGTTTGTATGAAGCAGTGCAGGAGAGAAGAGAGCATTAGATGTAATTTATGGTCGCTCCTTGACGGCGTGAGTTAGGAGAATATGCTGCGTGACAAAGTGGAATAAAAACCAAACGCTTACGCAGACCTACAGCAAACAGCTCAGACTCCGAGCGAGGAACTTTGTTCAATGGTGCAAGATATCAATGCACAAATGTGTTCATGATCTGTATTGACGTTCGTGAAACTGAGTTAACGCTCCACAAAATATAAGAAAAATATATGACAGTGGAGTGTGTGTGTGTTATTTATTTATTTCCTGAGAAGACACTTTTAGCATTCGGTATTCGTGGAAAAAAACCGCATACACACAAATGCATCAAAGCCAACTCCTTCAGAGTGTGGCTAGTTAAAAGCGTAACATGCCAGAAATTAGGCAATTAAGTCAATTAACAGAGTTTTCTATCTCATAAATCTGCCAGGGAGCGTCAGCGTGGAGCTGCTGCGTCCTTACAGAAATACACGCAGATATCAGGAGCTGATGGTCTGGGTGAAAACATATTTTCAACACGAAAAGCAGCTCGCAACAGTGAAAGTGCAAAATGTAAAACAGCGTCCATCATTACGACGGATCTGGCCACTGCCCAACGATCAAAAACACGCAGCAGAGGTGATGAACGCCTGTCACTGATTAATAATGCGCACGATAAGCATTGACTTAACATTATTAGTAACCAAACTCATGGTCCAAAGTCACAACAAAACCACTACAAGCTGCTTTACTTATAGCTGTGTCCACGTAAGATAGAAGTGGAAAGTGCTGCAAATCAAAAACAGAATTATTTTAGTAAATATAAACCTTGTTTATAAATACTTTGAATTATATGATGAAGAAATTCTGAAATTTCACTTTTGACATATCACAAAAGAAAGTTGTTGCTTTTTTCTCCTTCTTTTCTATTGTTTCGTGTGCCTCTGTGAGGAGGTGCTTTTGTTTATTTTTATATTTGGTCAGTTAGTTTTTAGTCATCGCGCTGGTAATTACATATCCTGCCTGCAGTAGATTGGATATTCATTTAAATATGCCTGCTATACAGCATACAACATTTCGGGAACTTTCAGTTACTGAGTAATTTAGCTGGTAGAAAATAATAAAAATAAAAAAAAGGTCGAGAAGGGATGGACCTTTTCTCTTTTTTTTTTTTTTTAGAAAATATTTTTTTTTTTTTTTACAGATTTTACGAAGTGTTGCAGTATTACTTCCAAATTAAATACAAATGTTTATGCAGGAAGCCACATGTAATCACAGGTTAAGCAAACGATAATGAAACCTTTTCTATTTATTTAGTTCTTCCTCCTTGAGAGAAAGTGTAAGTTTTTTGTTTTTTTCTAATTTCGTTCCCCATGTCCCGCTATGGCTTGACCGCTTTTTACTTTTTCTTTATTTTTCTTTTTTTTTGTTGTTTGTTTGTTTCATGGACTCGTGTGGCCTTTAGTAGGTCACGAGGATCTCCTTGAAACCTTTCGACGTAGCTGTAAGGTGTCTATTTATCTATTTTTCAACAATGCACGTTATTGGCTACGTTTGATTGTCGCGGTTCTTTCTTTCACCACTGATGGAAGAAGAAGGAAAAAAAAAAAAGGAAAAGTTGTGAATTGGCGCAGCTTGTCCTCTCAGGTGGTGTGAGGTACAGGCCCGCTGCGGGACGCCTGGAGGCCGCGGGTATTTTTAGCTGCTCGCCCCGAAGAGCCCAGAGCTGCGGTCCCTCTGGGACGCGTGAACGTTTGTGAGCTATGGTACCTTTCAGAACTGCAGGAAATTTTAGTGCATTCACAAAATAATAATAATAATAATAATAATAAAAATAAATAAACAAATAAATAAATAAATTAAATCCCAGCTTCTCTGTGTGTGTTGTAAGCCACTGTGTGTGCTCACCAAATGAGGAAGTCTGGCAACGTCAGTTTAAGATCAGAGTGAAACTTAACGATTATGTAGAAACTGCATGTCCCCATGCTGTACACAGTATGCAGAGGAACATACTTATATGTCAGTGCCAGTGGTTTTGTTTTCACAGTAAGGCCAAAAAATATAAGGCATAAAGTGTGAAAACAGATGGGATCAAATAAAGGAAGAAAGAGAGAGTTAGAGAGAGAAAGATGGAAAGAATATGAAATAAAGAAAGAATGGGGACAGAGGGGCTGGGCAAGTAGCAACAACATCAGACAGAGCGACTTTGCTCTTGAATAATTCATAATGGGAGGTGAACACTTCACCCTTTAACACAGACACAAGTCGCCTCGCTTTGCCTGCAGTGCGGCCTGCCAGCCCTCACATCCTACACAGAAACGTTCTATTCTATTCTATTCTATTCTATTCTATTCTATTCTATTCTATTCTATTCTATTCTATTCCAATCTATGCGTCTGATCAACATCTTGATGCCGTTAGTCTGCCTCTGCATGCTCATCAGCTGTGCACTAGTTGCAGGGGAAGCTCGAATTAAAATGTGTGCTGGAAAAATCAGCAGCTGTAAATTATGAGAACACAGACATCAAAATGAGCGCTCCCTCTCCCCCTTTACGTGCCTGTGCTTCCCTGCTCAACATATGCTATGCCGGGCAATACCAGATATGTGATTATACAGCATTCACAATCATCATATATCTAGTGTCATTGACCACCTCCATTTGTCAGGTTCAGCTTACACATTGTGGGTTTTTAGATGGTGGTCTTGGTTTGCTTTTTATATATTGATTCACCTGTTTCCACCTCTGATGTTTTGCGCCCTCTCAGACAGGCTGGCTGAGTTTGCTATTAATACTCCCGTTTAGAAGCATTCCCTGATGGGGCAGGGGCCATATTCTTGGCTGACGTTAGCTTGCTAACTGACTCTGTGGGTCTGTGTATGTGTGTGTGTGTGTGTGTGAAAGAGAGAGAGCATAAAGACTGTCAGCAAATCTTTGTGTACAGTCTTATTTTGTGTTAGTTTGAGGGTTCATGCGCAATAATAGCAGAAAACCTGTGGCGAAATTTATGCACATGTAACTCTGGGCACAACTGCATACGAGAGCATACGGTATGTGAATTATAAATTTTGAACTTTATCTAGTACCTGATTGTCAATGGTAACAATATACACACATATTTACATGTACATTTTGATGTATTTGAATATTTCTCAATGTTTATTACCAAATTCAAGCAGGGAAACTCATGTGTTTGACACGTTACGCACAGTGGTGTGTTTAAATTTGACAATGGCTCAAATGTGACGAAGCCCAAAAATCTTCTTTATTAGGAAAACAGTAATAGTATATAAGACAAATAATAATGACATCATTTTTAAAAAGAATTTCTGGCCTGCACAATCATATGGGAGACCTCTGACTTGAGAGTTAGTCCTAAAGGCTCACAGGCATCGAAACACATCAATAAAAAGTTAAATAGAGGAAAGAAGTAGAGTAGAAAAATGTGCACAAGGGGCAGGGATAATCAAACTCTTAAAAAGATTTGAAGCACACCCAATGAAGAGTTGTGGAGCTAATAATTATTTGTGGAGGAACATAATCTACTTTGTTGGTTCATTGTTTTGTATCAAGTCCAAAGTAAGCTCAGCTACCAACCAGAACATTTTGAAACATTTCATGAGTACCTGCGCTGACAAACTTTGATTTCAGACGTTTATTTTTAAGAAGGACTTGACACGTGATGGCACTGTCAAAGTTCAGACACCTGCTTGAGCAACTATGGCATAGCTTTATTTGAAAGGCCAGAAAACCTGAATGAACTTCACCAAAACCCATAATCTGTCAAGTTTTGTCAAGAGAGAGATAAGAGATACCAGAACCAGCAATACAGAGGAATTGAGAGGAGCTGAAAGCCACTATTAAAGCAACCTGGGCTTCCTTAACATCACATCAGAGCTACAAGTTGATTGCCTCCATGCCACCCCTCATGGAGGCAGATGGGTAGTGAGTGCATTGATTATTTCCAGCAAGATTAGTGTTACCAGAAAAGAGCTTCAAATACAGAATTTTGAGAGAGAAAAATTGTTTCCATTCAAATTCACCTCATAAAATATATATTAATATGTAAATCCTTTCAACTTTGTCATTTGACTCAGACATTGAAGTAAATCAAACAATATGAGAAACTGACTGACACAGCCACAAAGGACACACCCACAAAACACAACAGCAATGCAGCTGTGTGCATCATTTTATCTATTTATGTGTATTTTTATTGTATTTTTGTAGCTGGTATCTGTGCATCTCTATTTGTGTATTCCCATTGTTTCCTTGACGGGGAAATTTATTTGTGTTTATTTGTATGTGCATCGGTGCTGATTCCTCAAGCGAAGTGCAGCTGAGGGCCCTTTTTTTCTCTTCCTGCGATATGAGAGCTGTCTAATTTTCTGCACTCAAATTCCTTCGCTCAGCTCAATTTGAGATGTGGGCTTGGCTTGTTGAGAAATGTAAATTGGAAGCAATGGGCCTGGCTGCGGAGCTGCTATTATCTGACATGAACAGATAGCTTCATTAGACTCTAATAGTAATGTGTATTCTGCCACTCAACTGCTTGAGTGCTGCTGCATTGCTGTGGCTCGACTTAGAAGCTTTGAAAAACCAGAAGTAGATAATAAGTCTCTGTTTGCTTCTTCCTTTTTGAACTCCTTTGTTGCCACATCTGCGGATATTTCTAAGGAAAATTGTCATATTAGTCCATATTAGATTGTTGTCAGCTATCCGGGGATGACATTTGGAAAAAAATCATCACTGGATCCAGAATGCTGGTTTTACCAGGAGGATCCAGGGAGTGTGTGTTTGCAGTGCTTGAGGTCACAGCTGTAGGGTCTAGTTGCACTGCTGCTTCACTCTGCTATGGGTGTGTGCAAGTGACTTGTTTGTACGTGCTTGGATCTAAATCGCTTTGCTTTTGGAAGGAAATGATCTATAGAGATGAGTCAGTTTTGTGGGAAGAGTAACCTTTCAGGGATTTCTTTTGCTCTGCTTTGTGATCTTTTGTGGCTTTAGAAGAAGAAAAAAACTGCTTTGGAAAGTCTTTTAGCTCACTAATAAAAACATTAAAATAATGAGCATTTTCTCAACCAAAAAATGACAAACTGAGTTACAGCTTCGAGTTCTGACTTCTGCGTCACACTGGCAGATTCAAATGAGTTTCTCAGTTGTGCTTCTGAACAAATGAGGAAACCTTTTTTAAATAAATGTTGAAAAATAACGGCCAGCAGCTGCAGCATGTTGTACTACTGACTCACAACATGGCGTTTTCAGCTCAGCATCAGACTGGCATGGCTCTCCAGCAATCGTAAAGCAGCGTCAAATGGTGATCTGTGGCTTTTGCCTGGCAACAGATTCATTACATCAACCTTTGCAAAGGTGTACTATAGACCTCGACCGCACAGTTTCCTTCCTAAAACTCCTCCTCTTCTTGTTGAATCTCAAAGTGGGTTGATGCAGTGCATTGTGGGATTAATTTTCCTTCATGGCTGGAGGTCCAACACTTGGATTTGTATCTCACGTTTGTGTTTCTGCGAGTGACAGTTTGTCTGCCGAAGTCAGGTTTATGTTTAGCAAATAAGCCGTCTCAATATCCTCCTTTCTGCGTGATCTATACTGACAGCCTGCTTCAATAGCAATCTTTCACTCTGCGAGAATACAACAGCAGAAAATGCTCCAATTCAATTCAGAGCTCAAGGAATACATTGTATGTCAGAGGTAATTTGTTCAACATATCCATCAGCAGTAACGACATTTCCAATAGTACTATTTACCTGCACTGCTGGTCATAGAATTTCTATCAGCGCTGGAGAATTAAAAAAATAAAATAAAACTCTGATTCTCTGCTCCACTGACAAGGGTATGACTTCAGCTCACCACAGAAAACTGTTTTTCAGTGTCCCAGCTTCCATCACAGCACCACTGAGCCCCTTGTCTTATTTGTCCCATGTCATTTTTCCTCTATTAGACATGGATTTACTCTATCTGCTGTTGAATGCCTGTTTGAAAAAAAGAGCGGCTTCTTGACAGTGGCTTCTTGAGCACACAGACACACACATACACATATGCAGACTACATTTCCATTCTTTCTAAACGGATTCATATTTTGGTCATAGTGTGGCCAATGGAATTTTGGACTACCTCTGAAAGTGGTGATTGCATTTAAATTTTGATTTGAAGCACTTTTGCTTTACCTGGTTACACTTCTGTCGCCATGAATGAGTGTGCAGCAAGGTAGGCTGGTGCTTGAATGGGTCAAAAGCATGACTCTTTGAAACTAAGCTTGTCCCTTGGCTTCTTTAAATCCTGGCTGTATTTTTTGTTCACCACCTTCACAATTCCTGCTAGGAAAGATATGCTTTCTGTGTTCATTTGTGCCTTATGCAGGGTGTTTGTAGTTTTCCAGGCAATATAAACCTCTTTCACAGTTGAGAAAACATATTCAGCTAATACAAACTAAAATCCAGCAATTACCTTAAATGGAAAAAGGAGGGATATTTCAGTTGTAAAACATATTCATAGGCTTAAACTCCACTGAGACAGAAGCATATCTGAGTAGTGATGCTGATTTTTCAAAGTCTTATGCTCAGAGATGCATGATTTAATTCTTTCATGCAATCCTTTTACCAAGGCTTACCATCAAACAGTCAAGATCATTAACCTAGAACCTAATAGTTACTAAATGTAAGCTTAAACAATCTTAACGTCTCAGTATCTCTGCCCTGAAACATTCTGCAGGGTTGAAGGATTGGGTTCTCCCTTTCACATGGATAAGAGGTTTGCTCCTTCTATTACTGTGAAAGTCAACTTTTAGCAGTCGCATATTCATTTAGAAACTTTTAATATTCCTTATCAAGAATTGCAGTTCACCGAAATACTTGATTTCAGAATTTATACACATAATTTTTTAAGTTATTGCGATTTAATGAGATGAAACAGATTTATCTCCATTCATTGTATTAAACCAATGGTTCTGACCAGCATACCTGTTCTTGCATCCCCACATCATGATGCTGCCAACACCATGTTTTGTGTTGGGTTTTTTTCTGTGGGGATAATGTGTTGAAAAAAATGTTAGACCATCATGCACATAAGGCAAAAAGTTCAGTTTTCATCTCATCTTTCTTTTTTCAGATGTTGGATTGAATTGACTCAGCTTCTTCCAGCTTCCAGGCAACTCTGTTCAGCCAGCCTCTTGCTACTGAAAACCACAGCATCATACTGTCTTAATAACAATAAGGGCTTAAAACAGAAACAAAGAGTCTTTTTATGAATCACTGTCTTCACAAAGTTAGCCATGGAGCCATTTAATGCCATCGTGTGAGTCACAGTGTGTGGCAGCTGAGTAAATAATCAGTCCTTGAGGTTGGAGATTTCTCCTTTGGGATTAAATGAAGGCTAATTGGGGCTAACAAGAACTGGTCACTCATATGCTGTCTGTTTTTCCTTTTCTCTCCTACCACAGTTAACCTGTTAGACTCCAAAGCAAGCCAAGGGGAGCTAGGATGGATTTCCTACCCATCACATGGGGTGAGTATCTTTAAGTCTTTTACCTTCACCACTTTAATCATGCCTGAACTGCATGAAGACTTAAACCACAAAAATCATGATGTTTAGACTCCATTGATCCTCTTATTGGAAAACAGAATCAAGTGTAGATTAACCCACTCTCTGAGACATTTTTGTCTGTTTTTCATCTTGCAGGTCAAAGGTTAAGTATTCAGTGTGCCATATGGTTGAGATACTTAAGGGAAACTGTACGGCATTCATGTGCTCTCGTTTGTACATTTGAATAAGTGTGTGTTTAAAGAGAGATTAAGGAATTAACAGGCTTTGGGTTGTTGGCCCCAGATGATCCTTGTAAGAGAAGATATAAAATGACTACCTCTAATAAAATATTACAAGAACAACATTGATGGTGTTTATATAATGCATGCAAACTTAGCAGTCTCATTTGTTGAACATTATTTGAGTGACTTCAAACCACAGCATTTTCTATTTTGATATCAAAAGTTTATTTTCTTTCACCACATTTGTATTTGTAGAAAAAGGTTTAGCACATAATTTAAAACAAATGTTATTGTTCATAAGGTTTCACCATAGAAAAAAATAATGTTTTTTATTGTGATTTGAATGAGTATTGATTATTCTTAAGCTACTCCTAATAAAATCACTTTTAAAAAATATCTGGACACCAATGTAAGGTACTCTTAATCAATTAGGAGAAGAGATAAAATGTAAAATAATTTGATGAATTTAATTGCAACATCCACAAAATAGTAACCACAATCTTATTTTCTTGAAGATTTTTTGAATTTTGTGTGGTTCAAAAAAAATTCCATGCATTGTCACCCTTTAAAAATTTGAGTTCTGGTTTACAATCATGAAACCGATGTATGAATGACAGTAAAATACAGTTTACATAGCATATTGCTCATTCTGCAGCTCAAACATATGTTGAAAAATCTTGAACTGTCCTTTTTTCCACCTAAATTCAAAACATATCACATTTTTGTAAATAGTACAACACTTCATGTAAAGAAGATATAGGAAAAAGCTGTGAAATATAAAAGAAAATGCAGCCTCTATCATCTGCGAGTCTGTCTTTCTCCACCAAAGCCCTCCAGTGGGCTCTTGTTCAGTGTTTATTTGTCTAACTAGTTAGACTCCTGCGCCTCTGGGCTGGCCTCCTGTCACCCACCACCCCCACTTCTCTTTTACTCTCTCTCACACAGACTCACACCAACTTTCCCCCTCTCTCTCACACACACACATACACAATTCCCTGTTTTTCCTTTATTAAGTGTTAGAATTACTCTTTGGCAGTAGCTTAAGGTAATCCCGTCATTTGTTCCATTGGACTGCCAAACCTAGTTTCCTTCGGCCGTATACAGCGCTGGCACTGTCGGAGTATGCCGAGCTTCTCCAATGAGGATCAACCGCAATGAAAAAAATAAAAAAATAAGAATCACAGAAAAAACTGCATGCACTTTAAAATCCATTTGGTCTACAGACGATTGCAGAGTACACAATTGCAACTGTGCGACTAACTGACGGAAGAGATGGATGTGTTGGCTAAAGTTATTTGCGTGAGAGCAACTAGGAAAATGTGCTCTGATACGGGTACTTGATACAGCCCTGGCCATTGGAATGTGTGACAGAGGTTATGCAGTTTGCAGAGAAATGTCCGTTTTATTTCACATTTTCTTCTTTGAACTAGTTTAGATAACAAGTTTGTGGTTATTCAATTTGTAAAAGTGCTGTGAGAATGACTACAGAGAACCTTTCCAAGCAGAATGAGCAGGGAATTAGCTAAGGGTTGAAAAGATGAGGAGAAAGAATAGATGGAGGGGTGTTGAAAATGAGAGAAGGAGTAAATGACAGAGATGTAGACAGATAAATGTTGGTAATAATCAGGCTTATGTAGTAAAGTATTTACCTCTGTCGTGATATATCACTAGATATGTGTTGAGGGAGATGTCCAATATGAGTTTTCCATCTTACATAGCACTTTGTATGTTGAATAAAAAGTTCAGTTTTCATCTTATTTGAGTAAAACCCATTCTTCTTTCGTGAGAAAGACTTCCCACAGGATGATGCTGCCTGTCTCATCTGACCAGAGAACCTTCATCTTTGCGAATGGAAGAGAAATGAGTGACAGGGAGATGAAAAAGATGAGTGAGGAGGGTGAACAGAAGGCTGTGAAGGAAGCAGGAAAAGCTCAGAGGGGGGAAAGTCAGAGACACAGACACAGATAAATATTGCTGATGATCAGGTCCTCAAGGTGAATCATCTGTAATTACTCACGTCATCCACTGACTTCGCTCTGATAAGCAGCATGCCCCTCGGAGACCGCTGCTCAGAAATGATTTCTCCAAATGTGTGGCTACGGCGGAGAACCCTTTCTACCTCCCTCACATATACACGCAGATACAAACTCATTCACACTGATAGAGAGGCTTCAACTATTGGCCTACGGAGACGCAACGTGCTCTGGTCAGAACAAATTAAGAGCTTAGCCTCCCCAGGATGTTCACTCGGGAGCCACCGAATGGACTGATGGCTGTGCGTCTGTGTGTTTGAGTGTGTTTGATCCAGATATACTGTTATCTGTCTGGGAGGCAGGCTGATTGCTTTGCAGTGTCCGGGGGGCTTAACCCATCACTAAAGACTGTTAAAGATTACATTCTCGCATGCTTTGAAAGCATTCTTCAGCAACAAACCAAGACCCCAGACACCGGCTCTGCATGCAGAATAGAATTAATGGGTACATACAAAGTGAAGTACAGTCTTCAAAGCAATGGGGGATACAACGTGGCTGTCTTTGCCAGGAACTTGGCTTATTGCTGCAGTATGTCAAATCTTCATTCATGGCTACCAATATTAATTAGTTTGAAGCAAGTTTAGGTAGCTGCTTTCACACATGCAGTGCGGTATAGAAATGTGTTTGTACATTTGAGGAGCTTCACTTGATAGGACATAACAAGGAGAGTATTATACCAGAGGATTCTCTGGGTTTCACATTGTTTTCATAATTTTATTGCATTGAGTTACAAGTCAGAAAGTTTATTTTCTTATGTGTTCAATATCTTAGATTCAAAAGAGAAGAGCCGATCTGGGCGAGGCGGCTGCTGTTAATTCAATATTTAGAACTCTGGGCTTATTTAAGTCCATATTTAATTTAATTTTATTATCATTATTGCTAAAGTAAAGAGATGTGTTGCCTTTGGAAAATAGTCAATCTACAATAAATAAAAAAAATAACCCATGTGTTTCAGAATGATAGCACTTATATTAATATTTCAAAAACTGTTTTAACACAAACTTTTAGAGAGCTCCGATAAATTTAGCAATTTGTTTTATATTTCTAGAAGCATTAACTAGGCTCACCAAATTCAAGAGTCGTCCACAGAAAGGTCTCAAGGCTCGGCTGATGAAATAGCCACGCAGGTGCCCAGTTGTTGTTTTTAGGTGCAGACCTATCATAGATAATTCAGGTTTTAAGAGCAGTCCTCACTAACAGTATCAACAATCAATACTTTACTCATGCAACACTGTTTGCCTTACTAATGATTACAATTATGTTTTTTCTGAGCATAGTTAAAACTCCAGAAGAACTTTCCAGATGGTTCCATGAAGCAGACCATCTGGCACATCAGGTTATGTTTTCTGAACTAGTGATATCATATATGATTGCACAAATCTTGCATTCGAGCCAAGGCTTGTCTTTGATGGAGCTGCCAAATGCATGCATGACTCAAGCTCTTTTATAACCCTAAGCCATAAAAAGAACACCCTTCGTCAGATCATCCTCAAACCCAACACTAAGCTGGTTCACGGCCAATTTGATCAAAATACATTCTTAACTCAGATCTGAACGCACCAATGTGGAATATGCTTCAATGATGAAGTTAACTCTGACAAAAATGTGTTTTAGACTCCCGGCAGGTGTGGATCTATTTTACTTCCTTCAAAATCTGTCAGTCACTGTTACATCTAAGTGCTTTGTCACCCTATATAGCCCCCCTTTAACTACCAAAGACCCAAACATCTTTGAACTAGGTGAATTAGAGTGCTGACTAGGTGCTTTTGAGGAGGTCCTGTCGCCATAGCTATGTGTTGATCAGCTCAAGTTACCACATTTCATTACTGTCCGTTTTGCTTTCACCTACAGCACAGATCAGAGAACCCAGGGCAGCATCACACCAACCTGTGCCTCAGCTGCGACCATTAAGGGTCAGGGTCAGAGGTCAAACAGACTAGTGTAGGGTCACTATGTTGTTATATATCAATTAGAGTACAACGAGGAGGAGAGTTGCGCTGAAGAAGTACAAGGTGATGGTTTTCTTTTTCCTGATTAGCAAATACTCCACCTTTAGTTTTCTAAAAAAAAATATTAAAGACGTATGAAATAAAACCAATAATGTTTGGAAAGATGGTTAATCATGATATTTCCTCTATCTGGTACTGTCCAAAAGTTTCATCTCCTCAGTAAGAGGCTGACACATGTTTAAATCGGTGATTTAGTTTTAAATTGAGGTTCTGTTCAAACCTTATATAATACCTGCAACAGATAACACCCACTGTATATCTTCATTTGTGTCTTTGTGAATCAGAATAGGCCTATCTAAAGAAGTACATGTATCAGTCTGAACTCGCTTGGATAGTTCACAATAAACATATTGAGATGTATACTGTCTTAAAATGTGGGACTGATGCATGAAGACATGCAAAGTGAAGTGAAATGTAAGAGTATGCTGTCAAAATGAAGTCCTTTATGTGGTCTTGAGGTCTGAGCTCTAGTCAGCACACAGTTGTGATGTTTTACAAACGCACACATGCAGAGGAAGTCAGAGTAGAAAATCCAGGGAGCATTTCAAACAGAAAAAACAGATGCTCTGAATGCAGCAGAACAAGATAATTACCTCAAAGTTGTGGTCAAATTTAACTCATCGTGAATCTTTCTCTTTTGTGGAGGCAGTTTCAAAATAATTTTATCATGTTTGTAAATTGTAAAATCTCAAACTCAGTAATAGTAATTGAAGCTCTATGGAAGAAGTTATGCTTTGATTCATGCATTCATCTTGGAACCTCTGACTTTTATCAAAATAACCAGATAGGACAGCCATGACTTCCATCAACTGAAACATTGATTTGTTAAATCACCATAATTGGTGATAATCTATTTAAAGCCAGGTTTTGCAACATTTATGACTATTAAAATTGTTCTCTTCAATATTAGTGAATATGTAGACTCAAGTTTGTGCGCTACACAAAGTGATTCATGAATCAGAACCAACATGTTTAAACAGGGGTGACATGCATCTGGAACAAATTATTCACAAGTTTAACTTCAACACATAAAATCAGAGTTAAAATAAATGAAGAATCCAGTTGTAAATAATAAATATTTAAATATCCAGTTTAATTAGTATATTGTTCGCTTAGTACCACTATTTTTTTAACATAGTAAACATATTATTGCGAATTGCTGGAAAAATTGGGAACCTGCTGCTCCGCAAAAAAAAAAAAAAAATCAACAATATAAGTTGACCTAAAAATGCAAACAAACACCAACATCTTTAATGATAATGGAGAAACACATTTAAGCATAAACATTTGTCAGTGTGTTCAAACAAGTAGATTTTCTTATCAAACACAATGTCAGCAGTCAGTTATCACTATGACAAAGTTAGTCCTCCTTTTGGTTTCTGCTCTGTTAAAGTCTGTCAGCAACCCTTTTTGGCTTGTCATCACATCATTTTGTGCTTGTATTTATAGTTGAGCATTTAAACCTGTGAGTACAGTCAGGTGAAATGTTAACTTTAGTTTCACCTCTATATTTAACTCCTTTGAATTCTCCCATCATTTCCCTGTTATTGTAAGAGCTTCAGGGACCGTTCACTGCTCTCAGATGAATGAGGCGATGCCAAAGGAACCATGACGAGAGAGACTAAACACAAACGAAATCTCTCCCTCTGACATTTCCTTTAATTATGTCCCTCTCTTTTACTACTTCTGCTTTTACTTTTTAAGGCTTTTACTTTTGTCTACGGTGCCTTCCAAAAAAATTCATACCCCTTAATTTTTTTTATTTTGCCTGAAAAGCTTCTGTGTATTTTACTGTGATTTTATGAGACATGACCAACACAACGTTCAGCCATGAAGTGCAAAGAAAAAGAATGCAAAGTCTTCAATGTTTTTTTTGTTGTTTGTTTTAACAAAGACAGTTTTGTAATTTTTATTTTTTTTATTTTGCCCTCTTTACTCTGATCACCATTAGTCCAGTCTAACCAATAGATTTCAGAGGTTGGATAATTATTAAAAAGAGTCCCTGCGTATGTATTTTAATCTCAATATGGATATGAATGCTCAGAGTTGATGTAACATTTGATCAAGCTAAATTCAGGGAACGTGCACAGGAAGTATACAGCAAGATTCGCATTTGAAATTGTGTAAATGTAGGCATAGAGCTGAGGTAGAATGGAGGTAGAATCCAGTTACTTGTGATACTTTTCTAATAAGAATGGACAGAAATATCAGACTTTACCCCAAAACACATGCAGCCATAGATGCATGTGGATGTAGTTTTACATCATGATTGAGAGGGACTGTACAGTTCTGAACTGTTAATGCATAAGAATAGTTTCTCTTTATGTTGGTCCATTGCATAAAATCTTAAATGCACCAAAATATGAAAAAGTTACATCGGTATTAATAATTTTTCAAGTCTTCATGAATTAATGAACTCTTTCATATCTGAACACAACAGAAGGACTTATAATTGAGACAAATTTCTATTAAAATTTCACTAAAAAGAAAAAGGAAAACCATTTCCTCATTTACACCCATTATCTCATCTTAACCATTATAAGCCCACTGTTACAGGTGTCCATCCCTCATTGCTGTGACTCAATGTTGATTTGCCTGGACAGCAAAGCCGAAGAGCATGATCAATGAGTCTTCCCGCTGTGTTGAATTCAAAAGGAATGACCCAGCTCTCTTTTTCTCCTCTCCTCTCTTTGCTTTCTCCCAGTGGAGGGAAAATGTAAGATAGACACGAACGTTCCTGGTATACACTCACATCTGTCTATACCTCGTAGCTTCTTTTTGTTTCATTTAGTGGATTCAGCACGTTTTCTTTTTTAAGTAGAAGTAGTTCTGTGATGCAAATAACAAAGACTACAGCTTGAAAGTCCTCACTATTAGAGAAATTAAAGAGATCATGTTAGTGTAAGGGTGAAAAAAAAAACACTATGAGATTTTTGTTAATATTTAATATTAATTATGCGGCTTCACACAAATTTAGAGCAACTAAGATGGAAACATCACACTTCATGGCTTATCTTAGAGATATTTTCACAGCATCCTAATGGAGAAAAATTGGCTATGGCAGCAAGTTTGCTTTTAATTAATTTGAATCATTTACAAAAGATCTGGTAGTGTGATATTTTTCACCCTTAAGTGTTTATTAGATGTTTAGTATTCAGAAAGAATGAAACTGGATCTAAATAATTCACCGTTAAATGGTTACAGGGTGGAGATAACTATTTTTCTCTCTATCTCCCCTCCTTCCCTCTTTTTTCCTCTAATTCCAAACCCCTAATTGTCTTCAACATTATATGAATCTCTTTGCCTCTATTTTCTTCTCTTTTCACCTTCTTTCTCCCATTTATTTTCACTTCCTAATTTTCTCATTACTTTCTTTATTCGCTGTATTTCTGTTCTTTTATTCCTTCCTGCTTCCCTCTGCTTCTCCTTTCGACCCCTCCCTCTTTTTGTTTGTTGCAGTGGGAGGAGATCAGCGGTGTGGACGAGCACTACACCCCCATCAGGACCTTCCAGGTCTGCAACGTGATAGAGTACAGCCAGAACAACTGGCTTCGCACCAACTGGATCCCTCGCCAGTCGGCACAGAAGATCTACGTGGAGCTGAAGTTCACCCTGCGGGACTGCAACTCCATCCCACTGGTCCTTGGCACATGTAAGGAGACCTTTAACCTCCTCTACCTGGAGACAGACGATGACCAGGGAAGCCACTTCAGGGAGCATCAGTTTCTGAAGATCGACACCATTGCAGCCGATGAGAGCTTTACCCAAACAGACCTTGGAGATCGCATCCTCAAGCTCAACACTGAGGTGCGGGAAGTGGGCCCTTTGAGCAAGAAAGGTTTCTACCTGGCATTCCAGGACGTGGGTGCCTGTGTGGCTTTAGTTTCGGTCAGAGTTTACTTTAAAAAGTGTCCACAAACTGTGAAGAATTTGGCCTCCTTCCCTGACACTGTGCCCATGGATTCCCAGTCCCTGGTTGAGGTCAAAGGCTTGTGTGTCAATTTCTCAAAAGAGGAGGAACCTCCACGAATGTACTGCAGCACAGAGGGGGAGTGGCTCGTGCCTATTGGGAAGTGTCTCTGTAACCCAGGATACGAGGAGAGAATCAGCACCTGCCAAAGTAAGAAACTTTGTAAAAATACTTTTTGCATTCTTTAATATCCAATGTCTCATCTCTTCCTGTGTGTGGAAGAGATATTGGCTTTTTGAGATCTTATTGAGTCCTTTCCAAGGCTGCAAAATCACAAATTGATGGAAAGACTTCTGCACTTCATATCTGTCGGTTTAAGGGCTTTAATGTGAATTACTTGGTCTTTGTGTGAACATTAGATATTTGACTGTGGATGCATTCTGTTTGGGAAACCTTCAAACAAATTCAAGGCTCCTGAGGTGTCTCTGGATAGGTTGCCCAGCTGTACACATGTATCTCTCTATATGTAGACGATGTGTTATCCAGGTCCGTCAGCAGGCGGGTGCAGCCAGCAGTGATTTGGTAGTAACCTTTTCTTTGACACATCATTATCTTTAGAAGATTTTAGCTAGAACTGCAAAGACAGGTCCGACAAAGGGAGTAGACTGGAGTGGATTACAGTGAAATAGCTGTGGTGATGATTGTGGGTGAGGGTGAAAGTATGGCAGGAGGTTAAACTGAGATTGATGCGAATATCTTTGTATATCATTGTCTGGTTATCATGACTGTTCTGCTGCTTGCACAGTCTTCACACATGTTTTGAAAGGGAACTGGTTCTTGTTGTAGTTCCTTGGAAAAATGTTTTACAGACCAAAACAAACTAAAATGTAGCTTTGAAGCGGGAGAACGTAATTTATCAATTTTAAATGTTTAAAACTCTGGAGCAGCATTTGATGTGGATCTCAATCCGGTCTTCATAGATGTGCTAATGAGAAGCAATGTATAAAAGAAAGCCACAAAGTAAGCTTTGTTTGCAGTTTGTCACACAAGAAACCTGGAAGAAACTTGTAGAGATCACAGCCACATAGGTCAAATGTCTTTCCTAGTTTAGTGATATAATCATATTTTTTGGGGCATTCACGTCAAATGCTATGTAGAGTGTGAAACAAACCACACCGAACTCTAATTACACCATCCTCAGAGTGAAGAATGGTAGTTGCAATGTTTTGTTGTGGGGATTTTTCAGTTGGGACAGAGAAACTGGTCAGAGTTGATGGGAAGCTAAATAGAGCTAAAAACAGGGCAATTGTGAGAGAAAACTTGTTAGAAACTGCAAAAGACTTGAAATTCAGACAGAGAACGTAATCTTACTGAGGTTTTTCCAATGTCTGTCTCTGGATGTGCAAAGACAGTAAAAACTTCCTACAATGGCTTTAAAGCAGAAACGATACTGAGGATCACGGCAAAGAATATTCCGTTTTGCATTCTCGGCTTTTGGAGCTTGTCCCAATCGGTTCCTTGTTCATCAGTGCTTTTCTCTCCAGAGACATGCCCGGTGTTAATTAAAGATCAAAGGCAGTCTACTAGGTCAAGCCCCTGCTGTCAGGGCCAGGGGACGCTCTTTTTCTGGAACTCTGGACTCCAGACAAGCATTTTCTCATCGCCCAGATGCAAGGATAATTTTAGTCAGCATGGCTGGATAAAGTCAGAAAAAAACAACACAATAAACAAGAGACCAGGAATGAAATATATATCAAATTAATATATATTTCAGAACCTAGAAAAAGTACATAACCTGTCATATTTTTGTCGCATTTTTCTAAATGTTATTCAGGCTTTTTTCAAAAATGTAACAAAAGAACAAGTTTGATCGATATAATGGAATGATGATATGGACATATATGTTGCACTCCCATCAACACAACCACACACATGCACACGCGTGCGCACACACGCAGCCTCTCACCCCTCCTACTTCGCTGTCACCCTCCATTCGCTTCCTGCGTCTCTGTGAATTGTGTGAATGTTTGGATGTATTTGACAATCTCTTATTAGTTTCAGAGTGCTCTAATGGACTCTAATAAGGTCTTGTGTTACTACGGAGTGGGACAGCTGCACCAAGAGGCCCCTGCAAGCAGCCGTCAGGGGCCCCCATCATGCCGCACGCTCACCAGGCCCTCTGTGTTAACAGATAGATGGCCAAATGGCGTTAGGTCACCATATATGCCGGTACCATAAAGAGGAGGAAAACATATTTACAAGGCTGCACACATGGAGAAAAATGATAGAAACAGATGGTTTATCAAGTGTAGACATGTTACAGATGCTCAAGTCGGCTCATGTTGTGAAGCTTTATCGCATTAGTCTGTGATCTATTTTAAATTTTATTGTTAAAGGTACATGAAAACCTTTAATTGTATTTGCACAATCTACTGTGATTTTAAATAGAGAAATCTATTAAAAATGTCTATTATTTCTGCGCTAAAACCGCAAAATCAGCTGTGAAATTTTAACTGCACCATTTCCATTAGATTTCTGTTTTGTTTTTTTTAAATGTAAGTTTTCAAATTACATTTTTATTGCTAAGAAAAAAAAAACCTGTCCACACAAGCCTCCACAAAAATAACATTTTCCCCCATTTTAAATTGTGAATTAACTTTTATGTCTTGGACGCCGTTGTTCAACTTTACAAGCCACACCTAGATCTGGTTGCTATTTGTGCTGAAGAATCACTCAAAACAATCTCCCTGACAACATGGAGTAGACTATATTATCTTAAAAAGCCACATGTCATGCGTCTCCTAAAGCTTTGGGAGTCCAATGAGTGAGAGGCACCATCTACAATTGGAAAAAACATGAACCGGGGAAAAATCTGTACAGAGTAACCTTCCAAAACTATTCCGAGATTTTTTTTTTGTTCATCAAAAGTGTCCCAAATTTATTCAAACGCATGTCTTTTAGGTTTATTGCGCATTCATATTTTCACAAAATGTCATGCTGGTTTGAATAAAATGTCCCCCTCGATTAAATGAAATCATAATTTAAAAACTGTATTTTTTTTCGTACTCAGTGTCTTTGATTTTTTTTTTTTATAATCTGAAAACAAAGAAGCATCGATGGAAAAAATCTGGAAAGAGTTAAATCACGTCACTGTATATTTCCAAATGAAATAAGACAGGAGAACGATTTACTAAAGAGTGGTGAAATTATTAAAACAAACTGTTTTTTTTTCACTACTTTAATATAGTTTCTTCTATTTCAGTAAAATATTTTATTAGTGGGATTGTGGGAGAGTGAGAATAGTTGTTTTTGTTTCCAGAGACTCTAAAGTATGTTTAACTTAATTATTTGATTATAAACACTAGTAATAGACAATTAGTGTGTTGTTGGGCTGTAATTTTGTGTCCGTGTTTGTTTGCTTGTGCTCAAGGCCAGAGTTGCTGGTTAAATGTCAGACTGTTTTTTCAGTGGCGCCGTTGAAAGAAAACACACTCTGCCTGGGTGAGAGTACATATCCAGGCTGCTGATATATGAGAGTACATGTGCTTTTTTTATTTTTTAAATTTGTATTTGTTTTTGTGGAAGACTGAGTGCATCACTGAAACGATTCAAGGAGTATTTATGTGAGCATATTTTAGTTATATGATCCTTATCAAAGCATCTGGTGTCAATTGATTTATTCGTCATGTAGAAATTCAGCACTGATGCAGGGTAATCAGAAATGTCCAACATGTATAATGGTGTCACTCGTCTGGATTACTGTATATCTTGCAAGAAGCCTTCAGCTTTTCCACACAAATGTGAAGCCAGATCTAATCTCGCTAAGTCCGTCTTTCATCTGTCAATACAACAAAATGGAGCAGGTGAACCTACTCGTATCTACCATCAGTGTGAAATTCCTGCAACCTTAATTTGATCCTAAAACAGCTAACGGCGGCCTGTTTGTGAAAACTGCGTGTGTGCATGTGTGTGTAAAGAGGATTGTGTGTCGACGTGTGTGTCTATGTGTTGCATGGGCAAGCAGCTGTTCTGCTGTACGGTGAGAGGAGATCCAGGTTTACATTCTTGTTGGATTTATCAAGAAACAAAGCCCTGAAACTAGCCAGCTCCACAATATTCATTGTACTGCAGAAAAAAAAAAAAATCTTTGTACAAATACACATCATCGAATCTCCTTCAAACTCATATGCATCACTTGCCTGGAATTGTTCATTCGTTTATTTGAAGTGAAGCGTCAAGATTTATACACAAACGTCTTGTTTTGTCAGTTTCCTGCTTTCAATATTGTTCCTATTTTTCTTAATCCTTTTAGACTTAAATAATATATCTCCATGACCGAGACTTGATTTATTACATCAAGTCTAAATCAGTCTTGAAAAAATATTTTCATTTCAACAAGACTTTTACCTGGGAAATTGAATAATATAATTAGTATTTAATTCAATGCAATTTATTTATATAGTGTGAATTCATAATAAATGTCGTCTTTACCAATAGCTTCCTTTAAATTCACTCAGTCATTAACTACAATTCATCCTTCTGACTAAACTGTAGTAAATTTGAAATGTTGAGATTATTTTTTTTTCCTCTCAGCAATAAAAAAGGAAACCTAATTAAAAAATTATTGATTAAATAAAATTAAATAATATATATACAAAGTGCTTTTCTACATATCCTTTCTTCCTTCAAAAGTAACGCATAACTGTAAATAAATAAATAAACATTCTAATTTATTATTAATATTAATATAAATGTATCAAATTTTCTGGTTCACATTTTAGCTACATATAAATACAAACACAAATAATTATGTGTGTGTGTGTGTGTGTGAGTGTGTGTAGGTGTGTGTGCGTGAGTGTGTGTGTGTGTTAGTTTCTAGCTGCCCAAAATCAAACAAAAATGTCTAGTGATTGCTCCTTCTCTTTCGTCCCACACGTTCTTCTCATCCCACTGCCTGATGGTCTTGGCTGCCGAGTTCAAAGCACTTGGTCCATATCACGTCAAATGTTTTATATCACTCTTCACTCTCTGGCTTAAGTGATTTAGCGGCTGCCCTTGTGCACAGAATTGCTTCGCTCTCAAGCAGACATTTTGAACTCGCATTATACATCTTCCACTGAGGCTGTCACGCGAGCCTCCATCAACTTGACCAATCATATACTTAGGCTGGGCCTGAGCTGATTTATTTTTGCTTTTAATAATAACCAAAGCTCTGTTCAGCAATATTGTGCGCTCACGCAATGAATTAAATGATTTTCTGTAATGACATTGTGGCAGCGAGTCTGCCTCTATGTAGAATCTGGTGAGAGCACACAGATAGATTTTTGCTCTCTTTCTCACAGATGTTTCAAAAAAAAGTTTGCTCTTGAGTCTGAAGTAATCAAATTTATATAATTCAACTTCTATTTTATGATTCAATAAAGGTTTCTTTATTACTGTACTCACTGTTCCTTTTTAGAGATCTAAAGTATAGTACATTTAACAATAATGGATAAAATATGAAAATATCATTATAATGTGGTGTTTTTTTACTCGAATTAATAAATTAAAATGATGCGTCACTGCCGAGCTCCCACATTTGTGCTGACTCTTTTCTCATGATTTTCATCAAACACATTGCTCTTTGAACTTCATTTTTTTGTATATTTGTCTGCCAGACTGTTGAGATCGAGTGCCGTGAATACACGGGGCTGCTGGCTCTCCTCTTGTCCCCTTGGAAGGACTCTGTTTGTTTTTGTTGGCCATTATATAACCACCCGGCTCTCACAAAAACACGTCAGTTCCACACACACTCAAAACCCCTTTGAAATCCACACACACACACGCAGCAGTGGTGCTGTCTATCCCCCATGAGTTGCAGCAAGCGCAGCGTCTTCCTCTTGTCCAGGACTGAAGAAAAATACTCAGTTACTTTGGCTCCACACCCAAGCATTTGTTTGCATACTGTACATTTATATATGTGAGCTGTTACCCTTTTCATTGCATTGTCTGTGTTGGCTTGCACTCGCGATGGGTGAAAGACAGGCACAGTCCTGTTCCTAGTGGAAATTCCATGTTAAAGGGCACCTTCACTCTTTACGGTTGAGTATCATACACTTCCGCTACAAATTTCTAAACCGAATCCAGGCAGTCAGATCAATTCAATCTTTCCTGTGCGTGCTTGTTTGGGTGAACCAAGGATACAGTACAGAGCTCTGTTGTAACACTGGTGTTCTGTTGCTTAAGTCTCCTCTCCTCTTCTCTTGTCAGTTTAGCTTAGAGTGGAGGCTTTTGCTGCTGCAGCTCTTTGGCTGTGTGCTCCCTGGCATTTAGCCCTCTTGGACCTGAAAAGAAGAACAGAGGCGGGAAAAGAAGGACAAGCCCTGAATTGAGTGTTCTCATAAGAAAGGTCTTGAACCAGATTGTTAACAGTATATTTGCCAGGTTCAAATCTACACCCGGGCCCTCTTGCCATAATAGCTTGGTGATCTGTCCAGGATGGGCTCCACTACTCTCACGTTGACCGCTGGAAGGCTTCAGGACCTCCTACGACCCTGAACAGGATTAGATTGGTATAGAAAATGGATGAATGGAAAACTTGAGCCATTTGCCACTTGGAAACTATGTGCAAACTTCTACAATAAAATACAACATCCTTTAATCAATCATACATACAGTAATACTAATGCAATAAATTACCTACAGAACTTCTTGGCCTCCAGCTGCCAGAAAGCTTCTGTAAATTTTACTGAAATGGTTTTACAGTGTAGTCCATTTGCAATGACATCTATAGGACCTCACTCTGGAGAAGTTTTCTATAGACTGTACAAATCAATAATCACACGATCTGCTGTACATTTTTCATTAGTTTATGTTCTAAAGAACCTATTTTACATTAACTCCAGTGATAATTAGTTTAACTTTTGCCGATATTCATACTTCCTTCGATTTGCATTTAAAAATAACCTTCTCTTCCTGTCACTCTAAGCTATGTAACATTTTAGATTTATTTACTTCTTCTATTTCCCTACATGCCATTGTAAATGTCATTTTGATTGATTTGACTATAATGTGACAGAAAAGTAGAAAAAACTTAATTTCCATAATGTATAAAATTAAATGCAGCAGATTAAAGTCATGACTCTACAAGCCCAAAGCTGAAAGCAACAAAGCCATTTAAAAATGATGTCTAAGCATATATTTTGATAATGCTTTTAGTTCATGCTCATAGTGGTTTGAACTTGTCAGGAAGCACCAATTGATTGGCCTAAAATCAGTGCTGATCAATATAAAGCTTGTGGAATTTCATTGGCCTAAAGACAAAAAGGAAAACATCACTCGATGGCACTGACCAATATTTCCCGGAATTTGTCCTAAAACCAACAGGATTTTTACTCTCTCCGTAAAGCAGCAGAACAGTTATGTTCCAAAACATAGAGTATGATTATATACTACTTTCAAATTCAGCCTAAATTAGTACAATGCACAATAAACAAGGAAACTCTTCAATCATTTCATATGTTCTTAAAGCAAATACAGTACATTAGTAAGTGAAAATGGAAATCTACCCATCACAAATTGAGCCACCACTACTACCCAAAATATGAGATTAATGTTTCATATGTTTTCTGATATAATGTATGTCAAACCCCTTTAATTTACGAGGTTCTTCTTCATCTGTGTTTGCACACATAAAGTGGCTCATACCACTGGATTTTGTGAGTGCTTCTGAGTGTGTGTGAATGTCTTTCTGGCATGGGATAGCAAAGGAAGCTGTAGCCAGGGACCCAGAAAAGGTTTGTTCATTCTGAGTATTATTGCCTGTTTGCTTTTCTCTTTTGTGGGCCTTCCAATGCAGGCTGGGGGCAGCGGGTAAAGCCTGTCACCCCGGGGCCCTGGTGCTGCTGGGACTTCAAAGCTGTTGGTAACCACAGGCTCAGGAATTCAACTTAACTCTGAGGCTCACACATACACGCAAACACACACACGCGCACACACGCATATACACCAATGCATAGAAACAGAACGATGCCAGGAGACTGATGGAGGTCTGAATGCATGGGGCGTTTGTTTGTTTGAGAGGCCCTGCTAGCTGACTGAGCATCTTTACAGTAGGAAATTTATAGGTTTATGTGTTTGTGTGTGGTGTGTCTTTGCATGTATATCTTCAGTAGATTCTTTAAATGTATCATCAATTGATAGATACAAACAATTGTATTGGCACCCATTGTATAGTTGTTTAAAAACACTTGCAAGAAATAGCTCCATAACTGCACACACACAAATTTAGAGCAATCCAACCTTTAATGTGTGTCTGTTTATTTGAGGTGGAATAAATATAAACCCTAATGAAACGACTTGTTTTTAACTAAATTCCCAGTGGCACAATTATTGGGACCCCTAACCACTCAAAACCTTTTAAAACAAATGTAACAGAAACATGATTTTAATGTATACTAGGAACTTATTAGTAATGCAAAGCTTTCTGTTTCCCTAGGGTAGAAATACAGCATTACAGAGGTATATTTCACTTAGCTGCTGGTTGCTAAAAAGGACGAGGACCCACATTTATCTTGCCACCACACACAGTGAGACTGGTGGTGAAGAAGGTAAAACAAAATCTTTAACGCTCACCAAGTCTCCATCACAACCATGAAATGCTTTTCACCTACAAAACAGTTGCTTGGCGTAACAGCAGGAAGAAAAACTGTTTTGTCTTACCGTTGCAATTTTACACTTGTGAACATGGCTGAACTTGAGTGTGACAATAACTGAACATGTGTCACTTTTCAGCAACAAACACTACATTAAGATCTAGCGTAGCACAGGAGGAATATGTGTAAAAACTCTTCATGCCAGCTGTTAAATGCTGGAGGATCTGTGATGCTCAACAACACGACACGAAAATGGTTCGCCAGACACAAAATCAACCTACTTTCTCAGAACAAAATACTACGGAAAACCTATAGGGTGCGCAAAGGGGAAATAAGCATAAAAGGACTTCTTGATTTGAGAAAATATGAGAAATAATAGAAAAATTCAATCTATCCCTCTCCATGCTTCCGCCTTGTGAAATATGTCAGAAGACTAAGTGCTGCCCTTTTTGGAATAGAGCTATGAAAATAATTACCTGCAGAGTTTCCAAAACTTGTAGCGTTGGTGATTAAGTTTCAGCAAGTATTTCTTAACATAACTTCCCCCGCCCCACAAATAAATTAATACATTAACTAGGTTTTATAGATTTTCTTCCAGAAACCTTGGGAAAAAGTAAGGTTTGTGCTTTTAAAATTATTTCCCATGGGGACATCTCAATGTATGCATGGAAGCTCCACATGACCAGTCTGCGGTTCAGCTTTAATAAGGTAAAAGGAGGATATTATGTAAAATACCCCCCCTTCAAAAACATACCTGGATTGTTGTTTTGATTCCTTCATGCATGTTTGAGGAATTCTTGAATCTCCAGGGGAAACTCTGCTTATTTCCACAAAGCTCCTCCTTGGAACTGCAGTCCTCAGTTGAATTTCTGCCTCAAAGAGCACAGCCTTCTCCACTCAGCCCTTCAGACTAGCGGCAGCAGCAGTTAGTAAACTGTGAGTCTGCTGAGCTCATCATATGGACTCCTAAGAACAGCATCACAGAGGAGTATTGTGGTGACCACATAATAGTTACATAGTTACTTTATTGTGTTAAGAAATAGCGCAATGTGCCTGGAAAATACATGATGCTGCCCCTTTAAAATACTTTCGAAAAAGGGGGAAAACAGTCCAGTAGGTTTAAACATTAACATGTTTGTATTTACATAGTTAACCATATATTCAAGAAATCATTTGTTGTGTTCACTTATCATTCATAACTTTGCTGTTGCTGATATAAGTCAATTGTGCTTCAAGATGCATGTTTCCATCTGAAACAGGCGATAGCTACATTGGTCCACTGTGTAAAACACACAAAAACCTCCATTTCTACATTCTCAGGGATCTGCCACTAGAGTATGTCCATCACAACATCTGACGGTGTTGCACCTTTTCTGTTGAGACTGGATTCTTCACGCTCTGCGACAGGCAGGGACAGGAGACTGAAAACAGCAGGAAACGTCTCGCTTGTCACAAAATGAATGTTTGGATACACATGTAATGTAAGAGCCAGGGAAGGAGAAACGTCGGAGCAGAACATGGGAGTTAGTTTGTCATTTGTGATAAATGAGAGAAGGTAAGCTGGATAGACGAAGGAAAAAGTTGACGTGATCTGAGCAAGAAACAAAACAAATGTCTGTCGTTTTGCTCGTGCTGAAAACCAGGTACTTTGTGAGAGGTTTTCTTTTTGCCAACTTTATTGATATATTAACACTGGGATTCATTTTATTTATTTCACATAAAATAACAATGAAAAAAAAACATTTTTACCTTCCAAAAGTCCTTTGATTTATAAAAGATTTGCCCTGTCAGATGTGGTCAGTGGAGTATCTTTGGAAATCATTCTAAATTTTCTCTCCTGACAGATTTTTTTTTTTTTAACTTTGATGAGATTTGCATCTGTTAGCCAGGACACACACTTCATCATTTCTACTCAAACCAAATGACTCAACTCAAGAAACTCTTCATCCTGGTTTTGTTCTCTTTGTATGCTGAGATTTGAGAATCAAAAGGCTTCTTTGTCTCTCTGCTGCTTTGATTCTTCCTTACTAATACTGATTTGATTACTGTTATTATTTGTCTGCTATGCTTTAATACACCGTAACATATTGTCAGAAAATGCACCTCTAATCACGACTGTTTCATTGAATAATGATGTTTGTCGTTTTTAGTTAGTGTGGATCTCTTTGATCTCTTCTCTCAGAGGAAGCGCCAGCACACAAAGACAACTGAATCATCCTAATAACAATTCTGGACTAAAATGATCGCGTGTCACTTAAGTGTAAATTAGTGTCATATTCATAAGCAACAATGCATTTAAGACATAATACTCAATACGTTGTAAAATACACAGTTGTGCCCCAAGCTGTAACCTTAGGTGCTTTTAGGGCTACTGCTATCAAGTGTCTCAGTTAATCTAAACACACCGGACAGGCATGTATAATAATGCATATAGTTGTCTGAATCATTATGGACTCACTGTGAAAAGAGATCTTGCAGAGTCATGAAAAGTCATTGTGTCACCACTTAGATGTTTCTTAAAATGGCCGTCTCCATTACAGATGTCAGTGTTTAAGAAGCTTTTCATTTGATAAGCAAAGTAATTTTTTTTTTTCAGTTGAAATGCTGCAACAATTATAACGCATACAGGCTTCCACTGGCGTTTTCACTATTAAGAGGGTACAGAGGTGTGATTATTAAAGCCAGATGGAAGCTCACTAAAGTGGGACTGAACGTAAAATATATGGTGGAGGTAAAAAAGTAAAATAACATTTACAATGTTTAACATAATGTTTTATGTCACTTGTGTAAATCAACAAGCGACATGTTAAAGCAGTAACCAAATAAATACAGGAACATTTAAATATACTTCTGTAATCATGAAATACTTAAATCTATAGATTGGCCTCAGAACCGTAAAACCAATTATTTTACTTTTAGATGTTAAATAAACATTGCTCTTTCACTTTTGCTCTGTTTTACTTATTGGACCAATGCTGTTGTATTAATGTCAATGTTAATTGTTTCACTGAAGTATTTTAGGACTTGGCCAAGTTTGCTCATTTTTGTAAATCCAAATAAGGTCATGCAAATTCAGGCTTGATATAGACTTGTAAGAGATTTACCTCATGTAATGATTAGAGAAAGGAGGCCAGTGTCTGCGATTCAGCTGATGTTTTACTGTGAAAGTATGCCTCTGTCATTGCAGGGAAACATGCAGCTGAAAATATCAAAATAAAATCACATCATCTTCGGTTCATTCAGAAGACGTACATGCATTTATTTATGTTTCAATAACTTGAGCGTTGACTTTGATTTTGCTCTAACACTTTAGCCTTGACTTGTACTTTAAAAAAATCTCTGCAATTGCAAATGTGTTCATTTCATTGATGGCTTATTTGTTGATCTGTAGAGACGCTGTTTGAATGCGGTGTATTACAGATTATTTGTTAGGTGTTCTGGGATCCTTGTTGACTTTTGAAGAGTGCAAAAGATAGGCATAGTTATTGCATGTTCTGATACTGAAATTTTTAAACATTTGCTTTGATATTCAATAGAAATGTAACTGCAACTCTATGTGATAGGCCAACACAAAGTAGAAAATAAGTGTGAACTGAAAAGGAAAGAGTATATGGCTTTTAGGATTATTTTGAAAACAATAAATTCCATTTCTGTGGTTCCTATTTGAGTCTTTTGGCGTTTCTACCTGCTTTTCACATGTAGAGGTTTAAATTTTTACTACTTTCTTTTTTACAAATACATTCAAGTTGTGTTAAAACTGTGTGGTGACAGCAATATTAAAATATTTCCAAGTGTTCTCAGTTTAATTTAGCAAAAAACTCATTTTTCTTTGATCTTAACTGCTCTGTCACAGCTCTACGTTTTTGTCTACCTCCCCTCTCATTCTCAAGTATTTTGCACCTGAGTTTTGACTCAGCTTACTAATTAAGAGACATCAAGCCACATTAGAACTACTGGTTCTGATCGCAATGGACTAACAGGGGTAGAACGCAAAGGCACATTATATTTGTCAGATTTTTATTTACTAAAAAATAAAGAGAAACTTAATTTATTTTCCTTTCACTTCACAACTATTCAGTGTTTAGTGTTTGTGTGTCACTTAAAATCCAAACACTTTGTGGGTGTGAGAAAATTTTGACAAAATAAAGAAAAGCTTTTACAACCCACTTTTGCACAACTGATTTCCTCAGACTTTCAGCAGGTCCATAAATGCCCTGTATGCAATAGTGCGCACGCCCATGCACAGTACAGAGCAGTTTTGGGTAAGAGTCACTTTTAGTCAATATGCCTGCTGTAACAGGCATTTTATCAGCTAATAAAAGGATGACAAAATAGTCTGACATAATCTCAAAGATGAGAGCTTGATAACAGGCTTTGAATACTTTAATCTGATTCGAACTGTTCTTAATGTGCAGAAGACAGAAAATTTATCTCTGCTTTCTTGGCAGTGAGAGAATCCTGAAAAAAAATGCCACTTTTACTGAGTAATAGTTAAGACACACAATCCACTCCCTTTTCTAATGTCACGCTGTATTTTACTTAAGATATTACCCCTTCAAACATCTGTGATTTCCCAGATCTTAACCAATCTTTCTAAGATGATCTATTGATTCTGACTCCATGCATCCGTAGTCCTGCCTGCTGCCACAGCTGATAGAGATGAAGTAAAAGGTTTCTGTACTCAGATATGGAGTAGTTGAGTGATCCTTATCCACCCACGAGGAGCCAAGTGGTGACATTTTACCTTCATCTGTGTCGGTTGACTTTGAAATGATGTCAGATGGAACAAAATGCGGTTTGGTGTGTCTGCGTGTGTACAATGTGTGAGAGAGGAGTAGGTTATTTGCTTGTGATAAATGTTCTGCTGGGGGCGGACATGCATGTGTGTATCAGTTTGCAAGTGCTGATTAAACGCAGTCAGGCCTCAGTGGTCAAACCTTTAGCGTTCCCTGCACGGTACATTCTTCAACTGTTCACATTCTCAGTAGAGCCAAATACGGACATTCCAGCCTGAGACCACAGAGGACCACCTAAACGTCCTACAGATGTGTTTGTGCATGCATATTTTCCTATTCCGATGTTTCCTTTGTGTTCGTCTAAGGTGACAACTACTTTCCTGGCTTTGAAAAACATTAAAAATATGTTTAAATAATTATCATATGTTGCCATTATATTTATGTCCTAAGAATTGCAAAATTAATTATTTTTCTTGACATGCCTTTAGTCTGACACAGGTTAGTAGTTTTTAGTTACCCCATCAACCCTTAAGGTCAATTTTCATTAATAGGAGCCTTTGTAGCAGAAAGCATTTGCACTGACAAAAATTGCTTCTTCTGTCAAACTGAAGCCCTCAATATCAGTCATTGTCTCAGCCTCTCCTCTTACGACGGCTTGAATGAAGTGTCATTTCTACCAGGACAAAGGACCCAACCTTTAAAGGTTGAAGGATGCTTCAGAGATGAGCACTGACCTTTCTTTACACACACACATTCACATATTCATCCCGCATATATGCATGGCAGGTTAGAGGCAGTGAGAAGATTAGCCGGCCAAAATGGCAGACAGCAGTGTCCGACATGATTACTGTACTCATCATCCACAGATTTCCCACCTTCACTTATTCATTTCCCTCCTCCCCTCTCTGTTCAAATGGGTGGCAGGAGACATTTTTCAAGGTGAAGGTAGCACAGTCCGCGCCCTCAGATACAACACACTGATTTTTCACTCTTAGGGTTCAATCTCAGAGCCTGAAGGTGATGTCAAAGTTCAGAATCTTGAGAAATGCTTAAAAAAATGCTTGAAAAAATTCCAGGATTACCCATTATTTGGTTTTTCAAGGTCACTTTAGATAGGTTTGTGTTATAATTGAGGGAAAAACGTGCTATGATCAATAGATCTGTTTGTGTAACTAATATCTGGTAAATGGTTTTTCTTAAATTTCATTAAAAGTTGCATTAAAAGTGTCAACTTTGCATTATTCTATAAATAATGACACTTGAGAAAAGTTGTGTTAAAACTTTACAATGAAACAATGATTCACAGTTTTTAGGTTTCTCAAAAATATCACTAAGATCTTGTCTTCTCCTCATGAAGCCATATAATTCAGTCTTACAAACTGAATGTGTGGTGGTTGCACCACTACTTATTAGAGAACAACGGCACTTTTGTTGTAATTTGCGTCACTTGTGGGTGCATTAACAAAGAGGATGGTAGCTTAGATAAAAAAGAGTCTGTGTGTATTTTCAAAACATCAGTCTCAGTAAATATATCCATTGTGGTTTTCTGTCATAAATTCTGCTTGGCATTGCTTGGCATTGCTTGCCTGTGTTTGCGTGTGCGCGCACATTTGGGCAGGTGGAAATTACAGTTCAAAGTCTGGGTTAATTGAGCTGTAAGGTATTGATGAGAGCTCAACTCTAATGAGCTTTAGCCAATTAATCCATCAATTTACATGTAAATTGCTCCTGAAAGGTTACTGGTTGTGGTTTGGATCTGCATGTAGTTACCATGCTAATGCTGTTCTGAGTGACAAATCAACACACATAAAGATTTTAAGGGGAGGGGGAGTGATGGATTGTGTGACAAATATAGCTCCAGACTGCTTGATTGTTGGTTGATAGATTGCACTGCATTGCATTATCAGTTAAACAGGGTGTAAATTACTACGCCACAACTCAACCGCAGGTGAACACATGTAATTATGATCCAAATGGCTTTCATCAGTGTTTCTTTCTTGTTTTGTGCTGCATTTTATTCATAATTTTTTTGATTTCATTGTCAATAAAGGCTCTTATAATGATTTGTTGTGGAAAGCTGCTGGAGATCCTGTAAAAATAACAACCCTCCACAGATTTGTAATTCCTCATAAGGAGGAATTGTGAGCTTATAAACTCAGCTGTTTCTGGTCACCAGTCAATTTTTCGCTATGGTTTCACTGTAGTTGTCAAATTATATGTGAGCGCTCTGCACAGAGAAATTTTAGGTGTAAAGAGTAGTTTTCCCATTTCAAATTGTCGTCAGTAAATTGTGATCTACGAGACGTTGAAGTAAAAACGAAAAAAGATTTTGGAAAGTTTTCTTAGCGTTCATTAAAAAAGCCAAAACATTATAATAATTCAAGCAATTTTTCTTTGTTAGTTCAAAGTGGCACAGAAATGTTTTGGATTCAATGTGAAGCCAATCATATTAAGTGTATTTTACTTTTGATTTCTTGCTAATTTAGGTTTTCAACAAAGCTTGAGGATACTCTAGGAAAGAATAACTCATTGTTGTATTCACAAAAGGTCTGTGTGGTTTTTAAGTAAAACAAAGCGGAATGGTGAGCAATTTGCTGTCTGCTAAGTGAGGTTTAGTGTTAATTACAGCTGCTCTTAGCTTCAACAAAATACTCAATAAATTGTCCACAGGTGGGGAAAATTGACTCTATTTTTATTTCTTGTAACTGCAGGTGATGTTGGATCTAAATCTAAGCAGGATTTTATGTGTTGCACTTGAGTTAGCGTTTGTGTTCATGTGTGAATGCATTTTAAGTTTCACCAAGGCGAAATGTGTCAGTGTTTGTGTTTGTGTGTGTAACAGCATACATTTTGAGACTGAAGCTAGCACATGCTGAAACATGCAACTTCCAAAGCTAACAGTTACTGTTAAGTAAGATATGCTGCATTATAATGATGCAATCTATCATTTCTTTCATGTCTTCATTCCTTTATCCCCTCAGTCCTCCATCACTGTCTCTGTGGCCTCATTAATTTAGGTTGGACTATTTATGGTCCCATAAAAACAATAGGGGAAAAAGAAGAAGGGTTTTACTGGCACAAACGATACTTCCAATGCATGGGAGACTTCAGGATTTGTTGAACTAGAGGGAGCACACCACATTGCTTTCAGTTAATTGCACTCAACCCCAGACATATGTTTATCATTGGTGAACAGTTTCATGTACAGTCATGAAAAGATTAAGGAGGCTCTCCTTCCACTCTTACATTTCGTAAATCAGGTCATAGTAAAAAAAAAAAAACAAAAAAAAACGTATTTCTCTCCAAATTCTACAATCAGGTACATTTGATGTCAGATTAAAAACACACACATGATACACTGACTAATTTTCAATTAATCCAGCCAAAATTACGCAGTATAAGTAAAAATCTCTTCATCAATAAGAGAACAAAAAGTGCTCTATAACATTTTCACTGAACTTTTTTCTGAATATCGGTCATTTCCAGCTAACATCTAAGCTGGTCTAATTTCTGACTGTCAGTAAAATGAATAGATTATTCTTTTTTTTTTTTTTTACTTTTTACATTGTTTGCCAAACAGCAGGTTTTTCTATCCAAGAGGAAAGGAATAAAGAATTTTATCGGCAACTCAGTGACTGACAGCTGTCATAGAAATCAGCATCTGATATGCCAATATGATAACCCAGATTCCTGGTGAAACCATAACCCTCTTAAATCTTTAATGAGAAAAACCTCCTTTTTTCTTCATCGTGAAATAATATATATAATGCTAAATCTGAGTTCTGATTGCAGTTACACGAAGCTATCTAATAACATGCAACAATATCGTCATTTTCAAGATACAAGCATTTTTTGTTTGGCAAGAGCAGCACAGCCTGATTTAACTTTTTATGGCCATTTCTGTTCAGACTCGCAGTGTCAAGTGGCAATTGCTGAGGTTTAAATACATCTTCCTTATGCGTTTGTTTCTCTGTGATTTGAGTTGAAAAAACGCCTGAAGCTATATGCTGCTGTGGTGTTTCCTCACTTTCAAAGCTCTGCCACTCTGTGTAAAGGCTCACCTTACTGTTTTCACTGACTGGCAATTCACTTCATTTTTTCTGCTGAGCCAGGATTGGTAAAAGAAAAAAAAAACATTTGTTTTCAGTTGCCATTGTATTCAGCAGCAGCAGAAACTCTGCTGTGAACTGGCAGTGTAGACACATGGCACACAGGTGTCAACGCCTACATATGCTCCGACTTTATCAAACAAAGAGCTACAAACCAATCTCAAAGCCTTCTTTGGAGCAGCTGAGCTCATGTCCTCAGTCAAAAAAGCAGGATATACATGTATTTTCTTCATTTATGTTCTTTAATTTAATTCAATTCAGGGCATTAGTTACATGCTACGCATTTGGTCACAGATTCCTGCTTATGGCTATCAAGTTCTAATGAGATTTGTTATGTTTCTGCATTACTGTTATCTCTGAGTAGCAGTAATAATATGTATCTCACTTATGCTGCTGAGATTTTAAGAATCACAAACCTGGACACTTATTTGTGCACAGCATAAATAACATTATTTATGTTGTTACTTTGAATTGGAGGCCAGTTACAAATGATGTTTCACTGGTTCCAGCTTCCACTTCATTGATTGCTAACCACACAAATAATGCAAAGGAAAGCTGAAGATTTAAATCTTTCGACAGCATCAGAGTTATATGTAATTGTACAATAATCATTACAAAATCATATATGGTTACGGACATTTAAAAAAACAACAACTTAGAAGCGCAAACAAGAGTCTGCATTCTATGGATATGTGTCCATCTAAAAGTTTGATGAGCACAAAGGTCGTGAACTTTCCGACACTTTTGTGTGTTTGTTTACATGTAACCATGACACGTCCTACATCTGCCTGCAATGACAGCTCTTCACCAGGTTTCTTTTTGATGATGGACTACTCTTTGTTGGGAGAGTGAGGGTTATCGCCCTGCAGCAGAGTGCAATACCATGTGTTTGCTCAGCAGGGGAACATTCCTGCTAGCCCCATGATTTCCTCAGGTCATTCATTCAGCTCTCTTCCCACTGTAATGGCATTGTGCTGGGGCTCAGATACCCCACCAGGCCCCCCACGCTTCAGCCTTTGGCCTCCCTGACAGCGCTGCCCTTCAGCTGCCTGTCAGCCACACCAAGGCTGCAGAGGGTGATTGGAAAGAGGGAGGAATGGAGGAAATGGGGCCGAGGATGAAGAAAACACTGTTAAGTGGTCACTTGCAACTGCTGTTTACACACATGCTATTTTACAGAGAATATTTCTAATCAAACACTCATAAAATAGTTGGTATCTTCAGTAATAACTGGTTTGTCTGCTAGCTTGTATTTGACATTGAGAGGTAAGTAAATGCCCTTATTGCACCATTGGACTTCAAGCCTGTTAAAAACCAGCACTTGCTTTTTGTAGAAGGTCTGGACTCTTTGCTACTGAGAATCGATTTAATCTGATTTTCCCAATCAATACTGTTTGGCCAAGATGCATGTAACGTACGAGCTCAAACAAAGGAAGCCATGTAATGCAGTTTATGACAATGTGACTCACTTTATTTCTTCAAGTAATGCATTTTGATAGTTGTAAGAACTTATGCGACTCAGTGGATTCTTACATTTTGAGGAAAAACTAGACTTTGGCATCAAATGAACTTTGGAAAAGCAGCAGACCCTGTCCTGGTCAACTTAAATGTTGTGATTTTATCCCAGAACCCCTACATGTTTAGAACTGCATATTATTCAGAGAAAACCAGATGTGAGGTTCCCAAAAGTTCACTCCAACTCCAAAAAGTTTTACTGGGGCCCATTTCATGCATTTTTAAAAGATGTTGGGTACTGCCTGAGATTTAATGCCTGGCAAACCCTCAATAAATCATGTGACATTTAGTTTGGTTTCTGTTTTTAATTCCTGACCAGTTTTGTGGTCCAAACTTGTGAAACTATACAACAAGAATTTTGTTAATCTATCAAGTAATTTTATTCTCTAAAAGCTAAAGTTTACTTGTACACGTCGTTAACTTGAAAAAAGTTGCAATAGATTGTCTTACTTAAAACCTACTGATCTTTTAATTGGACTCAGTCAAAGTGGGCTTTGTGGGAAAAAGAGAAAAACAATCCTGGTCGGCACATCACTAGTAAATCTGCGATGTGACAAATTCTTGTGTGAGGTTCCAAAGGAGAAGAACGTAGAAACCACAAAACAGAGGAGAACAGCATCTGCCACTGGTCATGAGTCCAATAAAATATACACAATACACATTTCCTCTCAAAGCTTTTCTTTCTCTCTTCATTATACGTGTATAAAAAGGGCTGTTCATCATTATTCAGGGATAGAGCTGATTAAAGGTGATTAAGCCCTGCCCATCCATCACTCTCGCCTTTCAGCCTGACACTGGCTCCAGTGTTGGGGAGAAACTCCAATGTATCTACAAGTGATACAAAGGAAAAGAGACCGTCCATGGAGCTATGTGATTTTCCAACTATCACATTTACTTTAATTGCAAATAATTTCCCAAATAGGAAAGAATGATACACTTGGGTCTTAATAATTGATGCCTAATACTAAAATAATACACAAAGGATTTCAAATTGCGGTTTGAACCTAAATGGGCCATGGCAGCTCATTCTTTTCAAGATGCATTGGCAGCCCTAATGATGAATGTCTACTTTCTCCTGCGATGAATGACGACAGTGAAAGCCTTTCTCGCTCTTGCCATTCCTCGTAACAACAACCTAAATTAATGCTAACCAGTGTTTCCAAAGAGAACAGAGTTTCCTTGAGTGAGACTTAATTGATTGGATGTTTTGGTGTCTGGTTCTTATAGAAAGTTTCACAGTTAATAACAGTGACAGTGTCAACAAACTATGTGAACTGTGGAAAAAAAGGAGCTTGACTAATTGTTCTGTTTTTTATATCTAGCCCAGGGAGGCCTGGGCATAGTTGGTCTTTACTAGCATGCCAGAACCTATAAGATTTCTTACAATTTAATAAAGATGTTTTACACACCTGTAAAGAAAAAAAAAAAAACTTCAACGACTCCACCTAGGGCAGAAAAAAAAATGTAAAAGTGTTTTTAGACGATTGTGGGACAATAACACTCTTTTTATAATAGAGTGGTGGAGGTTTCATTGCGGTTTTTACAGAGTATCACGTTTGGTTTCACTCACTGAGGTTGAGAAAGAAGTAAGACCAGATCAAGACCAGATTCTCATTTATAAGACAGAGATTTTGCTTCAAAGTATGTGAAAATGATGTATACAATTTAATTATTCTAAAAACAAAATACAACTAAACTAATATTGCAGCTGTTACAGCATGTACTGTGCCTGTTACATTTATTGGAACCCTTGGATAAATTGTGGAAAAGGCCATGAGATATTATTACTACAATTGGAAAAACAGGCTTGTTCAAAAAAACAAAATAATTATATACACAATGTATGAAAAGTCTGATTATTAAACAGATTTTTGAGAAAAAATATCTGTGCCAAAACTTTAAGCAGTTTCTTTCAGCAACTCTTTAAAGTGGGAGAGACAAAAGGACCAGGAAAAAAGGTGATATAGATCTCAGGAAATTAATGAAAAAAGACTTTCTGCTACATTTGTAATTTTCTAATGTCAAAACAATAAAATTGGTCATAAAATAGCATTTAAAAATGAACTCAAGGGCAAAAGTGCATCTTCCACACAGAGTGAGAAATTCAAGCATATTTTAGGACATAAAGCAGAAGACAACAATTTGTGATATCAACTGTCTTCTGTAGTGACATGCTTGCTCCTACAGATGGATGGCTTTTAATTGTGCTACATGTAATTGGACCCTAAAGTAAATTGATTACTTTTTCGCATTGCATTTTAATGAAGTTTGGACCAAATTAATTGTGACTGTGTTGGGAGGATCAGTTTGTCCATCCATGTAAGTGGTTCTTTTGCCAGCAGAACAATGGGTGGTTGCTCTTGGAACAAGTTTAAGTGAAATTTGTGAGTGGTGCTTCTCGAGGACAAGAAGAAACCCTATAATTTAACATCTTTGTTCCACCACATTGAGCTGGGACATTTCGGACATGACTACACTAACATTAGCTCTGCAGGGTTCTACTCTGGAAATAAACTTCTGCTGAATGTGTGTTTTTCTAGGTGTCCCAAACACCCAGTCATTGCAACATGTTTCTGTGAAAGGTTTTATTGCTGATAAAATGCTGTGCATCGGTGTCGTTTTTACAAATATGCTTCAATTTGAGGTTTTGATAAAATCCATTGTTGTTTATGCTGCTCTCTTTCACTTTATATATATATTTACATGTTATTTGTCTCTGTTTCAGTTATTGTATGTTCATATATTAATTTTTATCATCTGAGTTTATATTATTTTGCTTCTCTTTTGTTGTTTCACCATATCTAGTGATAGGGCATTTTCTAAAATTAGTTCAGGGAGTTTATGTTGAATCGCATCTATGATTCTGTCATCAGTGATGAGTTATTACACAACAGAGGCTAGACAGACTACATGTTGTGAATGCATCCTAAAGGAATCCTTTGTTTTTATCTGCAGTCTTTCTTTGTGTCACTTATTTTTCAAATTTCTTGTGACCAATGCATTTTATAGATTACTTGCTCAACATGAGCCTTAAATGATAAATGCACAAACAATTTAATGCCTTTTAATCAGTAACTTAATTGTCTAAACACCTCTGTGAGCGCGTCTGCTGCTGTGGCCAATCTCAGTCTCAGGAGGAGGAGCAAACAAGAAGGTAGGGAGCACGGCGTAAGGCGAGAGTCTTGATGTGTATTTGGATCGTGCCAGGATGTCTGGCCCTGTCTGTGGTTCACCTGCGCCAGTCTGTCATCCATACACACATAAACATATGTGCACACATACATTTACAAATAAACTGAGAGAAATCTGCACTCACTTGCATTCAGCAAGGGCAAAGGTAGCATATATTCATACATAATCTGTGCCTGTCACCAGAATCACAAAGTGCTGATTTATAGAGAGTTTTATATCTCTCAGTCGTTGCATGAAACAGTAACTCTCTGGGTTTTTTTCTTAGCAGCAACACATGGTAGGACACCCGTGGAGAGGTGTGTCATTTGAGGAGTGATTTAGTGCTGTTTTGCCCTAACCACTGCTGAGACACCTGCCCTAGGAATCCCGCAGCTCTCTCTCCTATAGACACATGTACACACGCATTGCTCATCAAGGACACACGCATATGATGGACACATTTGCACAAAAGTAGTTTAGCACTACTATTACCGCCTCATGCATCACTCCCCTGCAGATGAGACTCCATTTATCTGTTTCAGCAAAGCAATACAGCTCAGCGTTTAAAGCATTTAGATATAAATTCCACAAGTTTCACGAGCCACTTAATCCTTTTTAGAGCAAATGCACTTCATCATTGACTTTTTTGAGGACTGATATCAGAGTTCGTCCTTCTATTCAGGGATAATGGTTCTTGCAGTGTTTCTACTCTATCAGCTAAGCATCAAGGTCATTTCTAAAATAGTCAAGAAACAATATTTATTTTAATCTAGTCAATGGAATTATGTGTCTTCCTATGATAATCCTAAAATTTTAAATATGGTTAAAATTTTACGACATCTTCTCTGAAAGGATGGAGCTCTTATGTATTTCTTGCAAAAGTAATTGTAGATACCCTCCTGGTAACCCCTTCACTGCAGCAGGCATCTACACAGAACAACAAGGCTAATGTGCAAAAAAAATGCTAAAGCATAGCTGTAAAAAGAAGATATTAAAATCAATATCAATATTGTTAAACAGTTCAATAATATTGATTACCTACAAAACACATGCATAAAAGCATAAACCATTTGTACACACATACAGCAGTCACCAAATGATTGTCTTTAAGTAAAAACAAAATGGTCTTAAGCACATTGAAATAACAGATTCAATCTAAGGAGCCATTTTTGATCAAAACCCGTCGGTGTGTAAAGACAGCCAGCGTTAGCGTGAAATCTCATCATAGAACAACAACAAATTCAATCAGTGTAAAACTTTATAGAAAGTTTTGAATTTGGGATGTTTTTTTGTACACAAAATCACCCACAAAAATCAGCATCAATTGCTTTTTGTTTTCTTTCCTGAACATGAGTAAATGGACAAAGGTATTTGATCTGACTGAGCTGAGTAGGAAACTACAAACTGGCATGAAGCTGTGAACTTTATTAATATTATTTAGTTACATGGGGCCATGATCAAATTGCCTCTCATTGTATTCCCAGCGGCGTGTAAGAAAATCCATTTAGCCTTCTAAGTTGTGCCACTCAAAGACATTCTGACCTTCAGTCCTAAGTCAGAGGCCCATTTGTTCCCTTCTAAGATGAGAACCGAAATGATAAATAAGCCCCCAAAAGTTGCCATGTTATATTCAAGAACATTGTGATAGTTTAATGTAATTCAAACATGGCTGTAATACTTTTAGCCATTGAAAAATATTTCACGAAAATGTATCTTTTACACTACAAAAACCCTGGAGCGCTAAAATCTGCCTTCAAATGCACTTTTGAAAGTTCAAAAAACGTTATTTGTTTCTAAGCATTTTTTATTTCTGTACAAATGCTAAAATATATCAAAAGTAGTGCAGATAGAGCCATCATATTGTAATTCTTCATGATATGATGAGGGAATAAACATGAAGGAATGCACTGCCATCGTATGGCATGGAATGGTTTAGGAATATTCTACCGGTAAATAATATTCACACATCTCCTCTGACACTGGCTAACTCTTTTTAATCTTTATTACAAATTAGCAGGTGTGCACATGTGAAAGAAATATTTAGCAAAGTATAAAACTCAAAACGGGTTCCTTATTAGTTTTCTCATATCAGCATGAGCTGATCAAGTGTGAGCTGGTTGCCTTTGGATACTTTTGTCATATGTAGGATTATGGGACAATGGCCTGGCCTGTTAAATCACCAATTTGAAGGCAGCTAATGTCCTTGTGTGAAAAGGCATCTGGTGTACATGACTGGTTATCTGTTGAGTAAAGAGAAAGATAAAAGACGTGTAAAGGACTGACAGAGACAAAGAGGCGTAAAGTCGGTTTGGATTGTGTGCTGTATCCTGGGATTCAAATTCAGGAATGTGATTGCTCTAGTAGATGTCAGGGTCCATTAATAGGTCAGTGGCTTCTTCACAATGCTAAGTGAAATCACAACACAATATGTGTTTTCAACACAGACAATGCTGCTGGCAGTGGGTTGGTGCAGAGTTGCGAAGATTGACACATCTTTGTGCGAAACAGATTCATGGACGTCTATATGTACAACGTGAGTGTACCAGCTGTGACCAGATGCAGACCTCAAAGAATTATTCAATGCTAAAATAAATTTCATTCAGATGAAAATTATGTTTATGAACTTTTTGTTTTTCTACTGACATTCTTGCTCTGGCTAGGTTTGGGAAGAGAACTGAAGTGGTGTAGCAAAGCAAACAATGAAAACTATTTAATGACCTCATCAAACCAGTTTAGGTCACATTTCATACATTAATCAACTTAGTCCGTTTTCACCATATGTAGTGCTTGCAGCATGAAATCACCACTGTAAAAGCATCCTCACCAACTGCATCACAGTTTGGTACGGAAACTGCTCTGTGTCCGACCGGAAGGCGCTGCAAAGGGTGGTGAAAACTGCCCAGCACATCGCCGGGGCATCGCTTCCTGCCATCAATGACATCTACAGGAAGCGGTGTCTGAAAAGGGCCGGCAAAATCACCAAGGACTTGACTCACCCTGCACACACACTCTTCTCTCTCCTGCCCTCTGGGAGGCGTTACAGAAGCTTACGGACCAGAACCACCAGGCACCGGAACAGCTTCTTCCCCACAGCTGTCAGGCTCCTGAACGCCTCCTGACACAAACTATAAGAACTGTCCCCCCCCCATCCCTGGACTGTTCCCCTCATACACATACACATACAATCTTTATATAATCTGTAAATCTAATTTGCCATTATTTATCCTGTATTATAAAACAACTAATATATATACAATCCATTCTTCATATTCCTGTATATTCTGTATAATCTGTGTAATTTGTATAGTATGTACATAAGCTCTCATCTATATTTATATTTATCTTCATACACCTGTTTATAGCACGTCAATATTATTATAGCACTTCCTTATACACCTGTTTAAATTTATCATGTTAGCACTTCTGGATAGATGCAAACTACATTTCGTTGCTTGTACATGTGACAGTGCAATGACAATAAAGTTGAATTCTATTCTATTCTATTCTATTCTGACTTGTCAAAGAGTCCTATCATGTTCAGAATATCTTAGTGTCTTTTTTAAAGGGACAGTGTTATGTAAAATCATCTATTTTTTAGCTTTACATCATGTAATAATGTTATTCCCCCATCAAAATCATACCTGGAGTGTTGCCTTGATTCTTTCATGCATGTTTGAGAAATCCTTTATTCTCCTGTGGCAACCGTTCAGCTGTGCAAAACGCCTGAATGGACCCAGCAATGCCTTCGAGGTGCAGCTCCTCCTCAGAGCTGCAGTTTCTAAACTTCCGAGCTTCTGCTGAAAACATTATTGAAGGGTTGATGGAGGAGAGAAGTTGTGATTTACTTCCTGACGATGGACTTTCAGAAATAGCAGGAATTTGTAAAGAGACAGAAGCCCAGTTTCAAGCATTAAATTACAAAGTTAAATTTCTTTCAAGTCAAATTTGATATAAATAGCATTTTTATAACAATTGAATGTTTATTGTGCTATAAAGTGGCACTATGTGTCTGGAAAAACAAACACTGTCCCTTCACAATTTTTGCCACACCCTACACACCCAACAGGCAACAGTGGCTCAGGGGGAAGAGTTCGCGTTGTGCCAGCGAATAAATGTGTGCACACCTGTGTTGCACACAAATACGCCCTCTGTGATGTTGCTGACTGGGTGAATCAAAGTCACCATTTGATTCACGTTCAAGTGGGTGAAAGTGAATCTAGTGGAAAGTAGTTTGAGTGCTCACTATGACCAGAAAAACATATAAATTCTTCCCATTTATGATTTTAAGGTGTGACCCGTTTTTGCACCCTTTCAGTAACTAAGTTCATATTTTCCCATCTTGAAGCTGTTAACAACATCTCTCTCTAATAGTTTGCATTTATTTTATTTACACTGCTGCTGAACTACTAAGACAGTTGAGTACATCTGTTGTATGGAAGGTTTTTTATTACACTGAGCATCATTATGTTTTAAAAATTCTAATTCAGGTTCAATATTTTCTCTTATTTCTTTCATATTTATCATATTTCTATTGCATCACATCACATTATGTTAAACATAGATGGAAACAGGGACATATATTGTTTCACATATGTGTATTTCTGCTCATGTATGTTGAATGTATCAGATCAGTGGCATGCAAAGATATCTTTGGGACGCTGGCTGCCTTCGTATGTGAGATTTTAATGTCACAAGGTAATTTTACATAGAAAAGCCTCAGTGGATATATAAACCAGTGGCCAAATCTCTGTTTGGAAATACTGTTAATCATCAGATTTCCTTCCCTAGTCTTTATATTTTAGTCCCATGTACTTTGACGTCTTCCAAATAAAATTAAATGTATGCCAGCTTTTGTGTGTGTGTGTTTGCCAAAAGTGAATTTGGACACGTGTGCTGGATGGCCTGGATATTGGTGACCTGGCTAATCTCTGGAGTGTGAAGTATTTAGGAAACAGTAATTGCATCCTTAATGTGTACAACAGGGAGTTGATCTGCGCTTCTCTGTGAAAGGCGTTTGCACAGTTCTTGCCATGTTTTGTCCCAATTTATTGTCCCCATAGCAGCTTTACACATGCACACAGATGCCCACATGCATTTGGATGCTGTTTTACCTTTTCATTCTCTGTTAATTATGTGTTAAGAGCAGGACCTATAACTGTTTTTTTTTGTTTGTTTGTTTGTTTGTTTGTTTTTCAAAAAGATATTCAATTAGGGAAATTATAAACATAAATACAAGGCCTTGGATGTTTGCTAGAGGACAAAAAAAAGCATTAGGAAGACTAATGTAGCAACCAGACAGTTAAGGAATGTTATGCTTTTTGCATAACACATCAGCCCATCATTTAAAAATGGACTCTGTAGTGGAAGCTAGAAGAGTATCACAGTATTCAAGGAATAAGATGACCATAGATTGCACCAGAAGCAGGGTGGCATGTTAGCTTTGTTATGCTTTCTAATGCTTAGTAACCCAAAGCTGCACAATCAAGTAATGAAAGCAACAAAAGGATGTTTGACTAAGTCGCAGCTGATAAGATGAGGCTGTCACTATAGTTTCTCTTAAGGCCAACAGAATTGGAACAGGCGTTTTTAAAACCCAGATTTCGGGTCAAAGGAGGTTATTAGGTGAATGATGTTCTATAACCTGCTTGAAGTGCCTTTCAGGTATGACAGAACTTGACAGGAGATTTGAAGGAGAGAGATGTGATAGTAGATAGATAGCAGCAATGTTACCCAAGAAGGTTTGAGTTTGGTAGCAAGTGTAACTGATTCAGTGAAGCATTAATCACATATTTGCCTGTTACAGCTACGATAAGAGAGATGGATTAAAGTGGATAAGTAGGTTGCTCTCCTCATAAACTGATGTAGCGGGTCAAGAGACAGTTAATCAGAGAAGTAGTGAAGCAGGCCACAATAACTCAGGAGGAGTTACAAAACTCAGGTGCAGGAAATTTACTGACCTAAAGATTATTAGTTTTGCACTCCACTAATCTAGCCTTTATGAAAGAGTGGAAAAAACAAAACAATTCTGAAAACAGCCCTCAGAAAAGCTGGTTTTTGTTTTCAGTTTGGCACAGTCCTTGCAGGGGAGACAACAAACTTATGGAAGAAAGTTTTATAACTTGCATGGTAGTGACAACTTTATGCTTAACTCAGCGCAGGTAGCAAAGCTGATCTATTAACACCAGATTCTCATTTGAATTCACACTTTCATTCTCTCTCTTTTCATCTTTTTCTGCTTCGTACATACGTATTGCTGATGGACAAGAAAAGGACAGAGGCAAAAGGATCTGATGCCATGCATAGATCCAAAGAAGAACCAGAGAAACTAAACAAAAGAAGTTTGACGCATACAGAAGCAAAATTTTGCAATGCTTAGAAAGAAAGAGATATGTTTGTGTTTGAAGCACCCCATGGAAACATGTCAGATTTAAAGTTTGTTTAGTCCTTCTCATGTTTGGAGAGACGCCAAGTGCTGTAGCACATCTTTTCAGTCAGTCTGTTTTCTTTTAAGGATCAGCTGTGTTGATTCTGGCAATTTCCTCTTCAGCTCATGAGAGCTTTGATAAAAAGGAAAGAAGACAAATTGGAGGTCTCTCCCTTCATCCAGTCCTGCTCCATATGCAAATTAGATGTTCATATGATGGTCAATATTTGCTGTTATCTAAAATTATTTTTTGCATCATAATTTTTTGCTGAAAATACACCCTTTGTTAACAGTTTGAGTGGATTTGGAAAGCCTGGCCACATGGACTTAAACTGTATTCTTGAAGAAATGTGAGACCAGTATCGCGTTTGTTGTTATTTCATATTAACTGCCACAACACTCATGGCTCTTGCTTTCATGTCTCTGTAGTGTCAGTGATGATGGCCCTACTTAATTCTTCCTCCTTTCCTACTTCCCTTCTCTTTCAACATTCCCACTTCTTCTCCAGCTCTTTTCATCTCCCTCTCCCTCCTTTTAGGCTCCTCTTTCTGCAGCATGCTCCTCATCAGGCTGCTTTATTATGCAAATCAGGAGTGGATCTGACCACTTAATTAAGCTTTACTGTGCCAGTCTGTGTGTACGATCACCCACACAGATGCACAAGGAACGCAGACTACTCACATAATCGTGGAAAGGTTTTTTGTTCCCCACCTGTGCAGGAAGAAACAGTTAATGGTGCTGTGGTGACAATTAGCAAATGGACGTCTGCATTGCGGGCCCACATTAAGACAAACAAGGCATTTAGGGAACAGAAGAATTTATTTAAACCAGTTAAGATAAACAAACTCAATTAGATGGATAGCTAGTCTGCAGCCAGCTAAAGAGCCCAGCGTGGTTTAGCCAACATGCTGTATTTAGTTCTCATTACTACATTTACTTGATGAAAATAGTGTAATTTTGTTCTGGTCGGCCTCTTGTCGTCCACCTCTTCTTATCACGACACTTCTGGCACACGCTTTGCCTCCCTCTGAATGTGAAACTATTATGGGATTGGCTAGAATTTTATGGACGTTTATTTATGCAGGGCAGTGCCCAGCAGTGACATTTTCCTAAATTTTAACTCGCAGTTTCAGCAGTTTGTCAGCTCCCAGAAGCTAACAAAGACAAGCATGCTGTATGTTGGTGTGAGTTGGATGAATGGGGTAATCTAACGAATGAGGTCATTAAAACGGGTGTCAGTCACCCGAAAGTAGACGATGTACTTCTCTCAATCCATCTGCTGCAACGTTTGGACCAAAACACCAAACTTCCCCAGCTCGGTTCTGGTTCGATGCAACGGAAGAACATCCAGCCTACAGATCTTTTTGCTGACTTCTGATAAAATTGAAAGAAAAAAAATCAGCTTACCAATCATTATTTCCTCCTTCTTTTGATCTGGTGAACTCATTAATGTTGTTCCTCTTTGCCATGATGACTGTGTTTACTATACTGTTATAAACCACAGCTACTTTTGCCAAAACATCATGATGTATGCAGCAGTCAGAGGGGTTTCACAGAGCATGCTGGGCATTTAAGCCTTCTAATACTCATTTAATCAAGCCAACTCTATAACTTATTTATATTTCTGCTTAGAATACAATTTCAGAACTCATGTTGCTAAAAAGAATGCATCATCCAGACAGTTATGTAAATTTGATGTACTCTGTTCAACCTATGTGTAAGACTTTACATTTTGTGTTCAAATTTGCTATGGCTACTGATAAAAGTATCCCCAGAGCATAATGCTGCCACCTCTAAGTTCCATCACAGTGGATACTCCAAATGCATTTATGACTTTATGACTCTCTTCTTGCCGCTCTTCTAAGGATTTGTGGAATGCATGACCAATAGCTCTTTTGCTAAAAAAGATTTTCTTTCTCTTGAGATGTGGATCTCTGCTGTTCCTCCAAGGTTTAATTAAGCCTCTGTGCTGCTTCTCTGGTCAATGCTGTACTTGGCCTTTCATAGATTTGGTACAGTGTCATGTCTTGGTTGGACAGCCAGTTGTACCACAATCATCTTGCTGGATTATACAATGTTCTGTGACCTATTTGAAGCTTGAGATATTGTTTTAGAATTTAACTTTTTTTTTAGCTTCTCCATAACATTCTTGCAGACCTTTCTTGTTTATAAATGAGTTGCACTTGATTTGTTTAGTGGTACCAGAAGAATGGAGACTGAATACACAGATATACAGTAATGGGCCACAGTTTCCAGGTTTTTATTTGTAAGAACATTTTCACGTTTTATTGGTCTTTTGTATTTTTTTAGTGTCAGTATGAATTGAAATTTGTGCTATGACATTCAAAAGTGTGTAATAAGTTTTTGTCTTCATAAATTCAAACTGAAGTTTTTCTCTTGGGAAGCAAAATGTATTGGATTGCTTATAAAGCAAAATAAAAGATTGTTTGTTAACACTTTCCATTATAAGATGTGGGAATTTTTACCATACAATGCCAAGGCAATATTTTGTATCACTATTTTATAATTTGCTTCACTGCATGTCATAACATTCATCAAAAGAAACTTGAGGATTGAGTTTGGAAATGTTAATGTTTTCTCCAGTAGATGAATTTAAGACTTGGAGGGTACTTGAGGCTAACTTTTGTCCTGTGAGTGGCAGGCATGAGCGCACTGGTCTGCTTTAGTTGATACTGGCACGTGGGTTTACTGGTTTTCCAGCTTGATTGTCATGGAAAATGACATAATAATCAAACTTAACTCAGATGGAAACATGGGTATTTGCCCCAAGACACGATCCAGCTAGTCTGGTTATTGGTTTCATTTATACTTCTGACAAATCAAAAATTATTTTACTGGGTTGTCGACATATTAGCTTCACCAAATTGATTGTAATTCAGCATAATGGATGTTGGTGTCACTTTGTATCTAGAGTCCTGTCATCATGAATCAGTGTATGTCAGTGTGACAATATTTTATTCCAATGATACCTTTCCCTCTTCTTATGGGTGCTCTTGTTTAATTAACTTTGTTAATTTGCTCAAATTATACATGAGCGAGAGATTGTGATATCATAAATATTGTAAGATAAACAGAAATCATACAATTAAGTGTATTTTTAGATTTCTTTAATAGATTTCCGGCGGTTTCATTGCAGGGGGTGTGATGTTTACTGTTGCCGTGTTTCCAGCACCGTCACAAGTGGCTCCGGATAAGACTGCCAGCCAAAAGACTGAGTTGTCAAAGCACATAAGTTTTCCATTTCAAAGAGAGTGATTTCAATTAGGAAAAGGAGGACGGAGCAACATAAAGAGAAGGGGGAGTCAAACAGAAAAGAAGTGGAAGTGGGATAGCAGGATAAGGAGGAGGTGGGTATGGAGTGAAATAGAAGGGGCGGAGAAGGAAAGTGAAAAAGTCATCGCAAGCTTGCTGGTTGAAAGAGAAAACAGGCAGGGGGAGGAATGGAAGCAGGAAATTAGTCTTACTCTAGCACAGTTTTTTATGAGACTAAACCTTTTTGCATTTAAAGAAAATCAGGACCAAGCCTGACTCTGTGACTCAGGCAGATACGAACAAGATCAGGAACAGAGGAGACATGTTTTTGCATCATCAGTCAGTCAACAAGCGATGAGGTCATATGGACAAGAGTCACGTGAGAATTAATGAGCTGATATGACCCTTATTACTGGTTATGCTTAAAAAAAATTATATAGTTTTCTAATTAGATTGCGATTCAGGGATTATCATCTTGTGGTAGGTGGGTCAAATGTAGCCTGCAAGATTTTTCCATTCGGCTGACAAATCATAACATTTATGTTAACTTCCTTTGACTTGGTCATGCTTGACCCAATCAGAACGCGAATGCAGTGAAACAATCAAAATGATTGGTTGCTGAGTGGCTTAGCAAAAAGTGCAGAAAAGCAGATGGGTTAAATTATATTAAAAAAAAGTTTGCCTTTTTTTTTTTTAAGCATTGCTGTTCAAATAGCAATGCTGATATTTGAACAGCAATGCAAGCATTTATGTATTCTTTTATTATTATTTTTGTCCAGAAAAATATGGTGAATTTTGGTGATTTTCACAAGCAAGTATTTGGAACATTAGTTTCAATTATATCTGATTTTCTCTAATTAATGCGGGATAAAAAAAAATATGCATACATTGGCAATGTGCAGCCATTCACCAAATGATGTTACGGAAACGTTCATTTATTCCAGCAGCTCAATTCACCAGTGAAATATATGCAGAGTAATTACTCACAGACTGATGTTTTTAAGCTTTTATTTTTGTTAGTTATGATGTTATTATTTTTTTCTCCTTTCAACTGATATTACAGTTTACTTCCAGTTACAGTAGAAAAACATTTTTTTTAAATAGAAATGTGAGATTGTATTATTTACAACAAATACTCATTAGAACACATAATCTAATTAATTGAATATGTGGATGCATACATTATACACAGGCTACCAATAGGATTTTCTTGATAGTCGTTTTTCACAGTAAGTGGTGGACATCACAATAAAGACGGCGGACTACCTCCGAATTCATCAACTTTTCCTCATATCGACATTTAGATGACTGAAACATGGGTCCAGTTCAGTTTTCAGTTAAGCATAATTATCCCAAACACGTCAAGACAGGTTTTATAATGCATACAGCAGTCTCCCTTCTGGAAAGGTCCCTATTAAAAATTTAAAGACTATGCAGAAAGCCAAGACCATATCAGGAAAATAACCAATTAACATGGGCTTTACTGTTTCTTAAATGATTAAATATCCAGCCAGGATTATTTCAGAAGCCCGTTGATGGCTACAAAAAGTATCTACATAAATCAGACCAAATACAAAATATCTTTTAAAATCGTTGTCACCCTCAAATTCAAAAGACGTTTTAAATTAATTTGATATTCATGCAGATGCTGAATGTATATAAACTTATGATCAAACCTGTTGGAAGAATAGCATCTTAGACACACAGTGTGCTTTGTATATCATGCTTTAGATTAGGTCATCACTTATATGTCTTGAAAAGAGAGACCTCATGTTACCACTAAAGCACCCAGCAGCAATGTTAATTATTGATACGGTGTTCAATGTCCCAAGTCATTGATTGAGCAAATTGCAACCCCAGTTATATTACAACCACCATATCATGTGTTCAGATATGTTTGTACATCACACATTTAAGTGAAACGATCATGTTACATGTTATATTGTACAGTTGGTAACGGATCACTGTGTTATAGGCTTCCTGGACGCGCAGTGGCAGCGAAACAATCCACACGTGTAATTTGGGCTTTCGCTTTCTTTTATTTTCCTGTTTGTTCACGGCATTAAGACTGAAAATATCTTTACATAAAAGACTTGTTCCCAAATTGTGACTTTTTAGATCAAATGGTTTGACTAAAAGAAAAAAGAAACAGATTTTAAATTGTCTCCCTTAATGATGAAGAGGGCCACACACAAAACAAAAATTCTCTGCAAATGGTATCGTACTCTCGGCTCAGATTCCCCCACACTGCTATGTAACGACAAAGCATCTTGACTTTCCACACGATGAAGACTAAACCTTATGCAAGCTAAATCTGATTTTACCATCAGCATAAGTCAGAGTCTTTTTACTCTGACAAACCTGGCTGTTTCAAATTGAGCCATAATATCCATTTCCAACTGTTGTAAAAAGAGTTTCAGGTCTGTGGTAACAAAAACCCATATATACCATAATAATGTCACAAAAAACACCAGTTTTGGTTATCAACTTTATAAGTAATCTGAAAGCTCAAACAGTATATTTTTCTTGCTATGCTTTATGCTATTTTAATTTCCATTAATTCAAATGTAAATGCAGCAGCAATCTGGATCAACTGCAGCTGTCTGATTGCCTATTTTGGCAGATCTGAGACGACACTCTTGCAGTAATCAATTTGACTGAAGATAAGCCTTCTTCTATGTGACCTTCTTGCACAGTCAATCAGTCTGTGAGGATGTCCTGGTCTTGCAGGATTTACACATGGTCGTTCACTTCATGCTCAGTGCCCTAAAGATTTTTTTGTATCCATCCCCTAACTTATACTTTTCAATAACCTTTCTTTGATTTGATTTCAGGAATACTGATTAACTAGTGAATGGAGCTACCGGTCACAGGCGACTTTATGCTAAAATCACTTGAAATCCAGTTTCCCTCTGTCAATACTTGGTAGATTTACTTTTCCTATCACTCTTCCACCTTTACAATCAATAGATGGACCTTCCATAAAGACTGAATTGGTGGAATGCATAACTAATTGTTGTCTGGTAAACAGAGTTGTGGATCTGATTGACCACAGATGTGGACTTTATATAATAGACGGATGAACTGTAAAGGTATTGGATTCGATTAAAATATCAGAGTAAAGCAAATTCAAATTCAAGCCAAACTTTTCCAGTTTCTTTTGAATAAAATTTCAAAACCAGATATTTTCCATCTACTTCATGGCTGTGGATGACTTTGTGTTGGCCTGTCACATAAAATCCTAATAAAATATGAAATAGTCTGGTGTTGTAATGTGGTAGTGTGAATACTTTTACTAGGCACTGTACACTAAGAAAGAAAAGAAACTCTTTTTTTTCATTTCAGTTTTGTTATATTTCCAAAAGAAAACCAGGAGTACAAAAATAACAACTGAAAGTGGAAACTATGTGTGAGTTTGGCATGTTTGACGTGTTAGGAGAGGAGGTGTTCTTGGAACAAATAACACTTCTAAGAACTATTGATGGAAGAAAAGGACATCCCTCTATTCCCAATGTTTAGCATTGAGAAAAAGCAATAATCTGGTTTATAGATACATTTTAGGTATTTTTAGCCAAACACATTTATATCCTCCAAAAGTGTAACACTTTAGCAGAGACAACAGCATCATATTCCTATCTGTGATGTCTTTCCATATGCTAACATTTCTGTTTGAGATTCGTTTCCATTTATATTGGAGCCAGTAAGTTTGGCTTCAGAGCTAAAACCAGATGGCTAAAGTCCAAACAGCTGAAGTGGAAAAATGCACATTTATTTAGGCCATCACCATGTGGGTTTGAAAGTAAAACATTTTACAATTTAAAACACAAATCTGAATTACTTTTTTATCAACATCAATATGTAAGTATTAATGTTTCCATTTGAGTGGCTTACCATGTTTTATACAAAAAATTTAAATTAGTTGACAATGTAAGATGATTATTTTACCTTTTCAATTAACGTGGTAACATGCAAGATGGGTTACGTAGTAAAGTTGATCCATAGCTAAGGAATCGTGCTGCGCCTTAGGGTTCTTTCTTCTTCGTTGTTGTTTTTTTTTTTTTTAGGAAGGCCCGATGCGGGTTCTGTTCTGTTAGCATAAAGGTTGAATAAAAAATCCGGACAACTCGCTTTTCCCTCTCAGTGTTCTGCTCTTTCTCCACCCACAGCCTCCTATTTCATGGTAACACAGATTTACCTCGCATCGTAGTGTTACAATAAGTTTAGTTGAAGCTAAAGCCAGTGGTTTATTGTTCATTTAAACAGCTTTGGCAATTTTGATTAGTGATATGCAGCGATAAAATGCTTGGGCTGGACTTGTCATGTCAGATTTTATTTCTGAATATTTGTTACATTGAACTTATCTGGCTGTTTGGACTTCAGACATCTTATTTGGCCTTCTTCTTCTGATGTATTTTTCATATCCCAGGAACATTACGTCCACAACCCAGCATCTACTAAAGTTTCTACTACCTGATTGGCCAGGAATGCTGGCTGTCATTTTTAATTTCACACTGTATTTTCCAATCACGGTGGTCTGTCCTGCATTTGTCAGGGAGCTTTGTTGTTGCTGGAGCACACAGAACTATTTAAACTCCACTCCTCCTTCTGTTACCCTGCACACAGTGGAGCATACCTGCTGCCACGCAGTCCTGCACATGTATGCGTTGTTGAGTATTTAGTGCAGCGCGGGGACCTTGGCGTGGCAGTGTCAGTGATGGATATGGGAGTAATATCAGCAGTGTTGGCTTTTGCAGAACTGCGCCGTCTACCACTGGGATCTGTCAGGCCTGTTCTGCTGAGCCCACACATTCTGCTGGCTTGCTGCTTTTGCTGTTAGCCATTTATTTAATATTGTGTGCAGGTACAAGGGTATGTGTGTTTGTGAGAAAGACAGAAAGAAAACATGCTTGTTTGTCAACATACATCACTGTTAAGTACTTGTGATTGAATCACTTTAATTTTATTAAATCATTAAGTGATTTAACATGGTTTTATTATAAAGGATTGAGTGACTGCTTTTAGTTTTTAGAGTCAGAGTGATCTTGAGGTTAACATATAACGGAGCAGCTTAGGTATGTCAGTAAGAAGTTCTTCATCTCGGAGTGGGAGGACACAGAATAATAGGGATTTAAATCTTTTGAGAAGAAGAAAGAAGCAGAGAACAAGAAGAAGTGAAACCAAGCTGGAGAAGAATTTACAGGGGGAAAAAAAATAAAACATCTGATTTCTTTTTTCCACTTCCCCTTGATTTCTCCCTCCTACCGTCACCCAAATAATTTCAAATTCAATATAGGTTGGTGAAGTGTCACCCCAGTTGGGCGGATTGCAACATATTTTTGTTGAGTAGGAGTTAAAAGAGCTGCTGAGTGCAAATTTAATACCACAGATATTTAAAGAGAACATCCTTTTCATCTAAGGGGACAATTTGCATTATTCATGTTGTGCCTTCTGAGAGCTACAGAGACAAAGATGTTTCGGAAAAATATTGTTTTACAAGGATTCAGCAGGTTCCTGGTTCAATAACTGCAGATTTACAGTACATTCAGTCTTTTTCCCACACTTTGTTTATGTGCGTGTGTGACAGACAAACTGCATTAAACACTCCCCATCTTTCATTTTGCACTTGCTATTGTTGTAGTTGCCCCGAAGAAGAATCAGGCTATTATATAGCTGTCGATGTGCTGGTTCAGCATGATGCTCACGTATCTGTCTGTGTTCTTTTGTTTCCAGTGTGCAGGGCTGGCTTCTACAAATCTACCCACGGCAACATGGAGTGTTCAAAGTGTCCGCCTCACAGCTTCTCCCACCATGAGGGGTCATTGCACTGTGGCTGTGAGAAAAATTATTTTCGGGCTGAAGGAGATCCGGCCTCCATGGCATGTACACGTAAGTGTGTGTTCAGACTCTTCTTAGCATAAACATTTTTGATTAATATAAAACACATCAATATGTGTGGAGTTTCCAGAACAAGCCACTTTTCACTCTAGCAGTACATAGCTATTAGCATTTTTTACATGAATTTTTTGTATTACCGCCTTCAAATTCAGAGTTTCACATACTCTCAGATTTTTATTCCTTTAAACATTTTGGGAACCCCAGATAATTATGTTATGGGTTTGCAAACTTCCTGGAGCTAAATTGCAACATTTGAGTTACTTGGAGGCCCAGCTGTGGATGTATTTCAAGACAGTAATGGAAGTGGGAGTATGAGAGCCAATATAAATAAAAGCAGAAATAATGTGGCCACACAAACGTACAGTTCTACCTAAGAAACCTCAGACATTTCTAGATTAATTTCACATAATTATAGTACAAAACTTTTATATTCTGTGTCAAAAAGCCATAAATGTGAGAAAAAAAACTGTTTAAAATGATTAAAACAAGCATTTATCATATTAAAAGTTAATTAAAATTAATTTCCTGACATTAAAAAATTTGAAATTTCAATTAAAACTTGGAAGTTTATTGAAATTAGAAAATAAGACAATGTGCTGTAATATTGAATTGGTAAAATTGTGAAATGCACATCAAGATATCTTCTACATGCGAGTGGACATATGTATGCATCCGTCCATTTTGGGTCTTTTCCTGTGTCAGGACAACATTTCCCATGAACACCTCAAACAGATCCAGACAGAGTTGCAACATGACTTCATCAAGTGATATGTGATGATACAGAAAACAAATCCAGCTGTAACACATTTAAGAAATTATTTATTTCTAAATACCATAATGTATGAGTTCCTTTCTTACAAATTTCTGACTTTACAATGTCAGACAATATGCTAAGTTTTTTAAATTATTAGCAAAATTTTTATCATAAATCTGTGTCTTTCATCATGAAAAATCAGAGGGGTTTTTTTTTTGCAAATTTATAAATTTGTGACATCATATAATATCCAAGTATTTTCAAGTTAAGTGAGAAATTAATACAGAAATTTCTGAGGTTGGCCAGCAGATGCAGGTGCCTCCTGCAGGCATTCCAAAATGCTTTCACTTCCAAACTATAAATCTCCCCATTCCCTGATGGTAGATTATGTATGCATCCGTTACAAAATGGGCTGTGCGGAGAACAGTAGAAAGTATAAATCAGAGCCTACAGTCAGAGACAGAATCTTAATTAGAAAGACAGTCACGCAAGGTCCCTGTTGTGATTATCTCAACATCATCTTGTCAACTACGCAAATTTCACCTCACTGGGACAGTTGGAGCAACGCAAGAGCTGGAAATGAATTGATGAGTTGTTAAGAGATAATGATCGTGATTATCTCAGGAGAGGAAATTTACTGTTAGCAGCCTTCTAGAGGTTGTTTCAAGTTGACTCGGAAAATTAAATTTACATTCTTGGAAGAAAGAAAAAATCAGGGGCAGAGGGAAAATTAAACTGTTAGCGCAGGCAGATGAGGAGAAATACTAAAGTGTACCATTCTTCATTGTTTAATATCAAACATATTAGGCATGTGAGTCTTAGCAGCTTTGTTACCCAAAGTAGTTCATTTACTTTAAATATGCATGTTTGTGTCGAACTAAACTGTAGATATTGTGCTCTGACTCTTTTGGCCCCTTTTTAATAGTGTTTGCTTATTTCCATATTTGGAATCTGCCTTTATATTTTTTTTGTTTATGTTGGACTTCCTGTAACACCTGCACCACAAATGATTGTTTTTAGACTTGCAAATACTGAAAAGGCTCACTTTAAGCTTTCATAAGGTTTTCTTTAAAGTAAACTATCAAAAAAAAATCTGAAACCGAATTTAGCCGGAGAATTTATTTAAACTGTTTAAACAAAGGACTTTATCTTACGTCAAAATCCAAACGTTTCATTTCCTTCTCTTTTCTTCCCCTGCCTGGACACTATTTAACTGAGTTATATGTCAGTCTTGTTTTGTCTTCTGTGCATTGTTCACAGATTTGATCTGAGGCTCTGGAAATCTGTTTGTAATAGTGCATTGCACTTTTATATGTCAGTCAAAATTTGATTCAAGAATGACTGCTTTTTTTTCAGATGCTGTGACATACCCTGCTTTTCTTGTAATTTCAGAGAAGAAAACTGGCACAAACTGAAATAATACACTGACCAGTATCAAGTCAAAAGTCAAAATGTGAAACATTTTTGCTCGTTTATTTAATGCATAATGTTCCTGAGATAAAATACATATTTGATTTCCTGTTCAAAGATGTGTTTTGCCACATCTGAAACATGGCGGTTGCATTCCAAAAATCTTTTTAAAATGTCTTCTGATTTAAATCGAGACTAAAAGCTTAAAGTCTGGTTGCTGTCTAGTTCTTGGTCTTGCGTGAAAGTACCTGGTAGCAGATGTGAACCGCTGTGGACGGGTCTCTAGGGAATTTTAAATAGAACTGACCACATTGACCTCCTTCCAAGGCTTCAATACCTTTCACATCAGGTTTGCAGCGATTGAGTAATTTATTGTAAAGCACTGGGAGGCTCAGCTTCTTTGAGGATTGTTTCCCACCACTGCTCCTGCTGAAATGGCAAAAGGATTTTATCAACCAGCTGAAATGAACAATCAAATTCAAATCCAAGTTCACTCTCCATGACAATAAACACAGTGCTATCTTCAGGCATCTTGCACAGAGAGATAATAAGCTGTGTTCACTGTTCACTGAATAGGGCTCACAACTCCAGATTGCGCATAGGTGGAACTGAAGGAAGATACGAGTTATTTTTCTGTTGTATTCACACTTCCAGCTGAAGTATGAATACAAACTATATTTGTTGAAGTTTCCTTTCAAAAAAGGAACTTGAAATGACTGTATTGTTATTGTACACACTTTAATCCTTTTATTAGAGAGACATAATGTGTCTTAAAGCAAAACCCAAAAAGAGAATAATAATGACAAAACATGCAAATATAAACAAATCGTTGTCAACGCTTGTGTTGCCAAAGCATTTGTCATAAATCTAATTACCATTGTTTAAATAAAATAATGTGAAACATTAACTTATATAGTTAGATTGCTGGTGTATACTGAACAATTTTACTCCTCTCATGCTGTTGTAATTAAATTTTTTTTACCCCAAACTTTCTTCCCTTCTGTGAATCGAATTGACACCTCCACCGTGCCTCTATCTCTTCCTTTATCCTCCCATCAGGACCTCCTTCTGCTCCCCGGAATGTGATCTCCTCCATCAACGAGACCTCAGTTATCCTGGACTGGAGCTGGCCGGAGGACACAGGAGGACGTCGGGATATCACTTTTAATGTCCTGTGCAAACGCTGCCGGGGTGCTGCTGCCAATGGGAGCACCAGTGGTACTCTGAATTGTGAACCTTGTCGAAGCAACGTCCGCTTTCTGCCAAGAGCGACTGGTCTTCACAACACCACCGTGACAGTGGGTGACCTGTTGGCTCATACCAATTACACCTTCGAGATTGAAGCACAGAATGGCGTATCATCACTGGCACCCAAAATGAGACAATATGCTGCTGTCACCATTACCACCAATCAAGCAGGTAGGAATGGTTTAAAAAGTTAGACAGATAAACCACTCACCAGTCACTTTGCTAGTACCTCATTGGATTCCCTTTGCCATCAGAACTGCATCAGTTTTAAAAAAGAAACGTCTTAATTCTTTGTGGCAGATAATTAACAATGTGTTTAATTTGTTCTGTGTTGACATGAAAGCATCAAGCAGTTGCTAGATATTTGACAGCTACAAGATTTTTTCTTCCACCACATTGCAAATTGATCTAGTGAAGTGAAATATTTGAGACTATGGAAGCAAGAGGGATACAGTGAACTCGTTGTCATGTTCAAATAAACAAATTGAGATGATCTGAACTTTGGGACATCATGAATTATGCCGCTGGATGTAAGCATCAGAAGATGCTTTATAAATTAGGATTTCTCTCTCAGCTGTTTGCTTCATAAGGAAATCTAGAAGTGATATCTGACACATTTTTGTGGATTTGCTCTTAATCCTCTAAGGTAAAACAAAACAAGAGTCTAGAAAAAAAAACAAAGGAATGTTTAACAGCTGCAGGACATTATATACGAACAGAAGAACATTTCGCTGTATATCCTGTGATTCTTATCATATAATAACAACCTAAATTTGATACGCTCCAAACATATGTACTCAAGCCATCAGATCCGGACATTTACAAGCCTATTCCCAACTGCATTTCTCTTGTTTAACGACTAGCATCATATAACCTCCTTCTTTTCTAAAGAACTGTCTTTTCTCTAATACCATGAGGATGACCTCCTAAATCTCCCATCAATCTTTTCATACAAACATCTTTCTCTATCCACATTCTTTGAAGAACAAGGAGGCAAAGAGAACCATTGTTGTGAAATTCCACGGATGAAATAAATCTAGTGCCAAACCTCAGAAATCCTTGACTCGAGCAAGGAATGCATAAAGATCTAGCTCTAGTTTGCTACGTTGTATTTCCTTTTTACTTCCTCTTCCCTCTTTCTGTACAGACAGTCTTTAAATGTGCTGCCAGGAGCTTGATAGTTTCTTCTCCCACGCCTCTGGTCCTTCTTGGTGAAGTTCCTCCCTTGTTCGAAGTGATTTTTCTTTCTAACTGTCCCTTTGCACTGATATTTTATTTTTGAGACATATTAAAGACATTTCTCTCACAAAGGAATTCTTTGTGAAACAATCAGCAGGTGATCGAGGACGCACAGACATCAAGCTCATCACAATAAAAATCATTGGAAAAAGGCAAGATCTTTGCTATAAAACTGTATGCACAGAGTAAAGTTACGTTGAAGCTTAATACTACTTTTGTCTTGCTTTTGTTTCAATCTTTAGTTTCATTTTCAATGTGTGTGAACCATCTGCAGAACAGCTTGACTGCAGATCATAAAAACACCCATGATTTGATCAGAACATTTATTAGAATTTCTGCCGTGATTTATTTTGAGACTGAAAGTATTGAGACCAGAATGCAGAATATTCTGCTTTATCATCATCTCATGAGTTCATGACTGGCATTTTTCCCTGTTCAAAATGGCTTTAAAACTCAGAATCAGTTTGGTTTGACACTATTACATTGATTAATTAAAACTTGAAACTTAAATTTATTTTTCTGCTTTTATATTTGGGTCCTCTTAAAGATGGATACTCTGAAGGCCTGAAATTTTTTTTATTTTTAAATTACCAGATAACCAAATATAAAAGCAAACTTCTGCTGTCCGTCCCCTCATTTTCATATAAAAACAATAATAAACTATATTTCTAGTAGCTGACATTGAGTAAAAGTTTATATTCATTGTTTTTGTTTTTTTGCTGCAAGTGGATTTACAACATGTCATCAATTAGCTGTTCTTTTGAGTCATAGAAAAAAAAACTGTCTATTTCCAGTGTGTAGTTGTGTTAGTGTAGATGAGTTCAAAGAAATGACAAACAGTTTATTGGTACAAGGATAAAGGTCAGCTGGGTTTAAAAATCAAGTATCAAAAAAACAATCCAACGGAGAACGACGAGGTCATTTAATAAAGCTTTAAAACCTTCTTTAGCAACCTTCAAAATCCGTGTTGTTAGTCAGGGTATTCTCCTCATTGTGCATATATATTAGATTTGGAGAAGGCTTATCACTACTAAGGGGCCTGCATGTGCTAGGAATTTTAAACACCAATCCAATGTTTGAGCGATCAGCTCCTTTATCAGTACTTAGCAAACACAGAGTTAAATTACATGGCAGCACATACATAAAAACACAAAGCACGCACCTTAACATTGTGCCCACGGTTCAAAACAGACACACACAGACCTCTTGCTCTCTAACAAATATCTCAGACTGCAGCTGCACACCTTCCATCAACCCTGAGAGTTTACAAGGATTAGGTATGTCAGGGCACCAGCCCCATCCGTCTGCTAGTTTTTCTCAAATACACATGCATGCGTGCACACGCACACAACACACACAACTATAGATGCCAAAGCTGTTAAAAGCTGGATTAAGTGTTTCCCTGGGAAGGAGCTGTGTGTCCTGGCTGGCCTGTCAAGGTGCTGTCAGATAGCTCTCCTCCTGTCTCCTCCATTGCCCTCCACTTGCAGTCATAAGTATGCTAACAACACAGTAACTGTGATCCACACATGAATACAGTTGCTGAGACGTAACTGCAGCTGAACTTTGCCACGCAGGGTTGTTACAAAAAAGCATGGGAGCATTATGTTTGTACTGATACATGTTGAAAACTAATTTTAACTCCTGTATTGATGTAACATGGCTGTTTGTGTCACAGCTTTTGTATTGATTACTTTAAGGACTTAAAATACCTTCACAAGTCAAATTCCTTCAAAGTTTTCTCACTTTGCGATCATCTCCCCAGTTTAATGTAAACCAGTATTGCCATGTATTTGTCTCCATTCATCACTCCAAAAGAAACATGACAAGCTTTCATGTTCATTGAGTTGAATAACATTCCTACAACATGACACTTCCACTAGCATGTTGCAGTGTATTGTTTGGAGCAATGTTTAGCATTGGCCTTTCTTGACACATAGCTTGTTGCATCATATACGAAAACTTTTAATCTGATCTCATGTTGCCAAAGCATCTTTCTTACATGTTTGAGTCCATGGCTTCCTAAAGCTTTCCCTCAACATTGTCTTTCTGTTGCCACTCACCCTTGTAGATCCTCAGACATTTTCTCTGAGCTGTGGTTTTCAGAAGTCCCTCTAGAGTTACACCTTCCGAGCTCTTTTCTGATTTATGCTCTCCTCACCCAGCAAGTCAGTTTAGGTAGATGGCCATGTCTTGATAGGTTTGCAGATGTACTGTCCTGCTTTCTTCGGATGATTGATTGTACAGTTGAACGTTTGGGATATCATTGCATAACGAACACTGACCTGTCTTGCATGTTCAAAAAAAGCTTTTTATCTTTTTTTTTTTCCTCTGAGGCTTTTAAATAACAGCAGTTTTTAATACCGAGATATAAATTGCACACATAAACTCGAGTTACTCCTTTGATTACACATGCACAGTATGATTCTAGGATTACCACAGTAAACAAAGGTCAAATAAAGATGACCATCCCACTTTTCAGGTGTTTATTTGCAAAAAAAAAGTTAATTTAATTTCACATGTATGAGGTACATACCCTGCACTGCCTACTTTTTTACAGTATCATTATGAGAAAATATGTAAAAGTTAAAATGGTAACAACAATCATTACCCTCTGCCCCTGATTGTTGTATGTTACTTCCTAACGTGAATTACATGAATTGTCAGTTTTGAAAGCCGTTACATCCATGCTGTGTCACTTTTACAGTTTTGCCTTAGACAGAAAAAGAGAGTGACAGGAATTTAAGTGCTTGGCGATAGACATTAAAAGAGAGATAGAAGAGGGGTGTGGAATAAAAAAAAAGGAGGAGAGCGACTTGAAGCTGCCTCCAAGCGACCCAGACTCAGTAAATCATTACCACCATAAACCACAGAGCCAATAAAAAGCACAGCCTCACCCCGCTGTCGGAGCCAAAGGGAGAGGAGGAGGGAAGGAGGCGCATGGGGGTATAGAAACAGATTCTACCCATCTGGATTCATTACAGGAGAAAAAATAACTTCCCACAGAAATACACACAAGCATACATATGCACACTCAGACGCATTCTGTGGCCATATAATCATAATCAAGAGAGGCTTGAACATTTCAAAGACAAACATGTTTTTTCCTGTGGTCTAATAAAATTAAAAGTCGATGCCTCAGATGCTGAGTTGGGCCCGAAGCTGCCTGGCAATTAGAGAGCAGTAAAAAGGGAAATAAGAGAGGGAGTGAGAAGACAGAGGGAGAAAGAAAGCAAAAGAGGGAGAGATAGAAATAGAGTAGCAGTATGAGGGAGGAAAGCAATGCTTGATAAAGGGAGAGATGTGTAGAATCTCTAGATTGGGACCATGTGAACTCCCTGAGGCAAGGCGATGCATGGGTGAAGGATTGGCAAGGAAAATTGGCAAGAAGAAGAGCTCAACAAACCAAAAGAGACGAGGACAGTGGAGGGAGACAAGGAAGTAAAAGGTTCCCAATGTTTCCACAGAAAAAAATCTTGGGCTCTCCAAAAATGTGTTGAAAGAAAAGAAACTGTGGTAAAAGTTTGGTCTATGAGACGATGAATATTTTTTACTATACTTTATAATACAATGAGCAACTTTTTTAGTTAGCTAGTTGCTGGATCTTTGCCATTTTGGGCGTATTATTTATTTGTTTGTTGTTTTTCTGAAATGTTTGGAAGTAGATCTGAGTCTTTAAAGCCTTGTTCATTTCATCATATATTATAATAACTCCCTCAGTTGAAAGAATGTTAATATAAAACAGGGTACTGGTAAAGGTATAAAAAAACTGTAGGCAGAGCTGCGGGTTATGTTCTTTGTTTTTCAAAGTATAATAACTTTAATCTATCTATCTATCTTGATTCTGTCCATGTTTCACCCTTACAATTCAGCAAACTGAATTAGGCTAATAGGAGCTACAGACAGTTTCCAGTATTCAGCACCAGGGCCTGAACTTCCACTGAACCTTACATTAACAGAACCTTCTCTCTCCCTCCTACACCTTGTGTCTGTCCATGTCGCTGGCCCAGCTCCCTCTCCAGTAACAGTGATCCGAAAGGAGAAGACATCTCGAAACAGTGTTTCATTGTCCTGGCAGGAACCAGACAGACCCAACGGCATCATCCTGGACTATGAGATTAAATACTACGAAAAGGTTGGTGGAGAAAATAGTTAAAGGGTCATAATAACGTAAACCTTTAGTCCATGTGTCTTCAAAGAAGGAAGGGTGATTTATAGACCCTCTTTTGAGCTCGATTTCATCGTCAAAAATATGTTGAATGATTTTTCTTACTCAGAACTGACGGAAGCAATTAAATGCATTTTGCACATACTAGTATGCTTTAAGAAAAAAGACACTCCACTGTTGTTTATGAGTTAGTTTATTCTACTGCATTGACTCAAGTTTTCAGTGTACACCTGGAAGCTCTGTTTGACTGAGGTCAGATCCCATTCACACCACAAACGAACTTCTCTAAACTTTGGAACCGAACTGAGATCACCTCATCCAAACGAACTTGGTATGGTTGTTTTTTCTCCATACCCTAGTGTTATTGCTGTGGTCATGCCTATATAAATGATCTGCACCAAAGAGGGAAACTAACTATAGTTTGTTTAAAAGAACACCTCAGGTATGAAAACACTCCTTTATGGCATTACCCATGAAATGATGCCGACCAATTAGCTGCGAGATGAAATATTGTGCTTAGAAATCAAAAGTTTTCAAACACAATAACAAAGCCATGAAGCACCAGGAGACTTTATCACACACCAGAAACATCGCATGACCATATGCACACAGTAAATACTCATAACATCTCTGGAAAAAGAGAATGAAACTACAACTATAAGAAATGGAGTTAATTTGTTACATCTAATTGAATTACATTTGTCAGTCAGACCCTTTTTTTGAGCGTATGGTTTGCCTTGACTTTGACTCAGTATCATGGCAAATATCAATACAAACAATCTATACAAAAAAAATTGAGATTCAAATGGTTTTTTTTGTTTGTTTATTTTTTCTAGTGTTTATGGTGATAAAAAGGTGTTCTGTCCTCAGAGTGAATATCAAAGATCACCACTTGATTCCAGCTTACAGAGATGAGATACTGATCAAAAGGCGACTATGTCTTTGTCCATCCATTGGTACACAACAGTCTTTAACAGGATGCAATGACATAATATAATTAAAACGACAGAGAGCTTCCCGAATGTAATCTTCTTGACAAGAAGAGTGACTCACTGAGGAAGTGGATGAAAGTGAAGCAGACAACACTGCGGATTCAGCACAATTAGAGCAGGAAGTGTTTCTTGAACAGTACTAGCTTTATTTAATGGAAGTATTTTAAGCTCCGTCCTTAGGGAAGTTGTTGTGTCAGTGTTTTAATTTTTTTTAAATATAGTGATTTTTATTACTAATGTCTGAAAAAGGTTTAATGCTCAGCATTTTCCATCCCCCAAAGTTTAACTAAATTCATAAAACACATGTCAAGTAATGTGCTTTTTCTATGTTTTATTTATTAAATATTAAGCTGAATCTGTACTTATACTTTTCTCGGTCTTGTATCAGCATTTGAGCTCGGATATATATTTGCAGCACTTCGGCAGTCTCACTATCCGGCCAAATGGCTTTCAGCTCAAAGAGAGATCCTGCATTTTAATTCAAACTTTAAAACAACCAATTTCTTACCATATTTGGCATAGTTGTTTTGTGTCCTCCTCTAATTTTTTTTATGTCTTATACTCATTCCTCTTACATTGAACACATTTTTATTTTTCATCCTTCATTTCCGTCTTTTCCTTAATCTCTCATGCTGTTCTCCTCTGCAGTTAGCTCCTTAATGGAGACAAGTTTTATGGCAGACAGTAAATGCATCTGTGGGGCCCCTCATTTCTCTGTGAGGGAAATTAGTGCAGAACGAATTACACTGGCTTTCAGCGCCGATGCTGTGCTAGGTTGACATTTGATGGCGTAATTAGCCGTGGATGCAAGTTTAATCAGTCTGGCCTATTCTCTGTGTATTAATGCATGTGTATGTGTGAGCATCAGTGTAGCTCAGATCATATTGCTTGAATGCCAATGGTGGCCCTTTATGTCTTGATTAGTAACCTGACAGAAGGTCTTTGCTTCCTGAACTCTGTTCTCTTCTTTGATATATTTTTCTTAGATGTTAAAACAAGAAAAGGTTAATAACAAAGGGTCAAATCTCTTTGCATGTCTAATTGTTAACTGGGATTGCTGAAATTCTAGCATACGCGCTGCCATGGCAAACGCTTGATAATTAAAAGCAGAACTGTTATGGAGTTCAGACGATAGACGGAATGGAGAATCTTGACGCTTTTGCACCGAGTCCCAGTATTTGAAGACCTTCAAGAAAAATAAATATTCAACCCAAGGATTTTAATCCCTTGTCAAAAAGCTCTCCCTTCCAGAAACCAGAACTCAACCCACTAGACAAGACTCCTCCTAGATCACTGAAAGAGAGAGGCCCCTTTGTGTAGCATGCAGATTCTCACTGAGCAAACCAGCTATTAGGAACCATGGTGCACAAATCTCAACACAAAGTTTTCTTTGTTAAAATCACACTTCAATTTAGCATTGAAGTTTATAGAAATGCATCTAATATCAGGCAAAATCTTTCTTTTCCTTATATTTAACATTAAATTAGGTTAAACTTAATAAGAAATATCAGTTTTTTGGCTCTAACAATCTTCAAATTCAGAAAAGTACATTGATTTTCTTCTAGAATTGCCTTTTAAACTGTGTGATTGAGTCAAACGTGCTAGGTATCCTTCAACAAGCTTCCTCTGATTACCGACTTGCGGTTTTGCCTTTTCTTATTGCAGTTGGTACTGTTTTATTTTGAAGTCATGTAAAGTTGTGTAAATGTTAAGGTTATTATTTTCTAAAGTTACTCTCAAACATTATTTGAGATTGAGATCAGGACTTTTTGACTGCCTCTCTAAAACGCTGCCTTTGTTGTTCTTGCACCACTTTTACATTGTGATCAGTATCGTTGTACAATCCGGATACATGCTTGCGTGCAAATTGCAACTTCCTGGCTGTCTTGAGCTGTTGCTTTAACATTTCCTCATTATGTTCTTTTCCAGGGTCTCCAAGTATTTTGGGAAGGTCAAGAGTCCCATTCCTCCTGCAGCAAAACTCTCAAATAATATGACGCTTTCCTCATCAGACTTTACAGATCTAATGGTGTTATCAGACTTTAAAGCTCTTTTTTCCTCTAAATGTGATTATGGTTATTATGACTGTTCACTTTCAGTTTCATCAAACCACAGGACCTTTCTCCATAAGTTAAGGTTTTTGTCTCTCACAACATGTGCAAACTGTGAGCTGGCTTTCCATGTTGCTCCTGGAGTAATGGCTTCTTACAATATAAATGGCCTTTTATTCCATGTAAGTTCAGGACATATTTCATTGTAGATAATGACACTCTCTTCCCAGTATCAGCCAGCATCTGCACATAGTCTTTTATTGATTTTCTAAGGTTGATGTACGCTTATCCACCAATGCAAATAATCCATCTCCTTTCTGAGCTCTACAACGTAGAATTGATAAACATATGAATATGGCACCTGTCTAAATCAGGAAATTGTGCACAAGAATGAAACATATTATTTTGTGTGATTTCTTTTGATTGTATCGTAAAATCTCATGATGAAGATTTGAAGGTCAAAGTTTATCCAGAGACATGCCCCCATTTAAATCACATGTTTTCAACCAACCTATTAAAAGCTTGCAAAGCCAGAACATCATCATCTGAATTTCTCAACATGATTTATTTAAGGTAGCAAGATATTAGATAATTTTGGGATGTGATAGTATTGGTAGATATTGTGATGTTATCAGATTTCCTCTCTATTTTTTCTGTGCTTCCATCACTCTTTGACTTTTAGCATTTTTGAGCAATGTCATGTGTGTCTGGTAAGAGCACCTGCTTCTGCCAGACTCTGCCCACCTGGCTAAATATTTCATCAGCATGTAAAATGCAAACTCATAACTCTGGGACTATACTGTTTTTGCCAGTGCTTATTGCACTCTAAGCTGTCGTTTGTGAGAAGAATATTGCAGTGATGATTGCTCTATGTCTCTTTGGATTAACTCAGCATTTAGCAATAAATTTGATTATTATAGCATGTCCTAAAACATTAAAGGTTTTGTCTGAATTCATGTTATATTGTGAAAAAGTTTAAATGTCTCAAATATCTAGTTTTACCTGTGTGTATAAAATCTTTAGAAAAAAATAAACATAAGATAATATGCATAGATAATAAGGGGTGTAATCCAAAATATCTTAACATTATAACCACACATTTTATTTGATAAACCAACAGAAAGCAGGACTAATACAGAAACCATAATTTTCAGATCTTCATTTTAATTTAAATTTGTAAGCCTTTATCACTGCCTTTCCATTTCACCATGTTGCAACGTTACTGACTTCTAAATCCCAGTACATTGCATTAAAAATTGTGGTTCTAACCTGATAAATTTTGGAAAAGTTAATGAAGCAGCAACAGTTCATGAGAAAATTTTACAAAATGCTCATTAAAGTGACTGATCGTTAATGGAACACCTGGCACAGCAAAGGACACAAATGAAACATTTCATAGGGACTTTTTTTTTAAAAGATGATCTTTTTAACACATTTGCATTCCTGGTCTGCAGACATTTAATCAGGAATTTCTGGCATCAAACTTTAAAGCGGTATCCTTCCGGCTAAGCATCACTCTGTGACATGTTTTAATTTCTAAAATAACTCCCAACCCTACATACCTCACTTATATGTCACACAGTTATGGAACTACCAGCTCAAATGTCCTACGTGTTAGAGCCCTCGTGTTGGTCATTTCCTATTCCATACGTAGCAGGATCCACACAGCTTTGGTGATATTCTTGGGAATTTCCAACCAGAAAGCTTCCCAGAAGAAAAGATGTGTTTCATCTTCAGGAGACCTGTATGATCTATATGATCTGTCAGTCGGTTCCACTGGCGAAAAGGGGCGCTCTGCAGCTACTCAGGCATTCACAAGGGCACTTTGTGAAAACATAATTTGTGGGGGTGGACTTTCCTGACTGCTTCTGCACTTTTTATCATTCTAATGTAAAAAGCTGAGGGATAAATTAAAAACCAATCGAGGTGAAGCTGTTTATGTAGTCTTAAGACTCCTTAAACAAAAGGAATGCCTGTTATAACAGATATTTACAAGACTTCTGTTGTGCATCCATGACTGCATGTGCACACATAAGAGCTGTAATTAGCTGCAGCTTTGTTTGGACTATCAAGGCAAAGCTGAACACAGGGGCCTTGTTAAAACCAAACAGGGTTTTAGTGAAACGGCTATATTGTGTGATGCAAATAGTCTCCCGCCCGCTCTTGTTGTTTCATCACACCTGTGTTTTATTTTCAGGGGATCACATGTTGTCTCAATCGCCTGGCCTGTGACAGGCTGCCTAAGATTTATAGTCGTGATGAAAAGTCGTTCCAGCTCAGGTCTGGTGTATCAGTTTCCTCCTCAGACACGTACATGTTTGAAAAGCTTTGCGTACCATTAACGCTCTTCCCCATGAAGAAGCGTGAAGCTTCCTCTGGACACTGACGACACAGGCTTGTGTGTTCATGTCCGTATGTCTCGAAGACCCTATGATGACTGCCTGTTCAAATAAACATCTGGCATTAAATTGGGTCAATAAAGAGAGTCTTTGACATGTTCTGGTCTCGACTGACGTTTACGAGTTTGTCAACATTTCCAAACATAACTCAGTTTTGGGATTGATGATGAAGTCATCTGCAACAGATTTTTATTAGGGTTAAAGTCGGGCTTGTGCTGTTTTTTATCTGTAAAACCATGTTTCATTGCTTAGAACTGGGTCAACAATAGTGTGTTTGCAATTTTGTGTTGGCCATGCACTGACAACATAATCTTAGACATAAAGAAAGTTAAAGAATTTGAACCTTTGGGGCATTCTGAGCTTTTGGTTTTTTGTTGTTGTAGTAAATAGTTTCAGTCTAAAGTCATTTTCTTTTTCTAACAGCTAAATCGAGTCTCGTCTTGTCCTTAAGAAAACTCCGTAAAATATACACATGGATATGTTGTATATCCTCTCTTTCTCATCCAACTTTTGCTCTGTTCTCTTTTTTCCACCGTCCTTTCTTCCATTTCACATCTGGAAACAATGAATTGAATGCAGACCCGGTGTGTAAATCTACCTGTTGTCCTATCACTAGAGATCAGTAGGAAAGAAGTCATAAAATATAAAAAGGATAATTCATCAACCTTAGAAGGAAGCTGTCAAATCCTCTACCCTCCCTTTTCCGGTATATATGTGCATGTTTTCAAAAATGGGTATGCATATGGTCTGTACAGTACTAAACATTGTGTATTAAGTGAACTATATTCCATTATGGCACCAACATAAAGAGAGTAAAGAGGACATTATTACTACATATACAGAATTTTCAACCATTTTCTACTGTCTTCCAGGAAGAACAGGAGACCAGCTATACCATTCTTCGAGCTCGGGGTTGTAATGTGACCCTGAATGGTCTGAAGCCCAACACAGCCTACCTGCTCCAGATCAGAGCTCGCACTGCCGCTGGATATGGAGCCAGCAGCCCCAGCTTCCAGTTTGAAACCAGCCCTGACTGTAAGCTCAGCGTGCAGAGGATTTTTTTTCTAACTGAAAATCTGTCGTGCTGTGCAAGAATACTTTTTCTTCCATTTCTGTTGCGTCACTGCCACAACAACACATAATTTTAAGTTACAGAGCAAATAAAATAGTGTGTAATTTTGAGGTGAAAGCTAATGGTTTAGTTGTTTTTTATTTAGTTATTTTTGTACAAATAAAAGTCTGAAAGGTTTGGCAGACACATTTATATACCCTCATTTACTCTGATAGATCCAATGAAACCAACTGTGTATTTGAAAGTAAATTGTAATTCAATCACTGTGTAAATCCAGCTGTTATTTGTAACGTTGAGCATTTTTTTAAATTGGACATTGGAGAGAACAGGCAACGTCATGAAGAACAAACATGAAGTTTATTAAGTTGTGGAAAAGTTTTAAGCAGGGTTAGGTTATAAAACAATACCAATCCACTATGTAATTAAAAGTCTAGAAAATACCAAGAAATGGCAGGACAAGTAAAAAAAGAAATCTATTGGTTGTGTGCTCCATAAATCTGCCTTTTATGGAAGAAAAACAACAGGATAACATTGTTGCAGGAGAGCCCCGGAAAGCTCTGCTTGCACTGTGACACAAACCATGCAGGGGACAGAGCAAACATGTTGAAGGAATAGCTATAAACAAGTTGTGCACTTTGGTTTCAACCCAAAATAGAATATGAGGTGAAAAACTAAAACTAGAGATCGCCTTGAACACACAATCTCTTCAGTCAACCACGGCGATGCAGCATCATGCTTTACGCATCTGTAAGTCAGAGAATACAGGCAGAACTGAATGTAAAACAGTTTCCGAAAAAAAAAAATAAGACAAACTTGCTAGAAGCTGAAAAATACTTAAAACTTTGGTGGAGGTTCACCTTCCAAGAAGAAAATAATACTGAATGTACTTCTGGAACTGGAATGAGGTTTCGGTCAAATCACACTGATGTGTGTGCGGCTCAACTGATGTCAGTAGGCATTACTTAAAATCTGTGGTAAGTTTTCCACCCAAATTTACACAAATAATAATTACAAACATTAAGTTGTTTTGCATAGAATAGGCAACAATGTCAGTTTCTAGATGTGTGATGCTTGAACCACTGAATTCAAGGTAGTTACACAAAAAATGAATAATGCAAACTAGGTAAAAATGGATAGTAATACTTTTTAATTTTTCATTTGTAAACAAGTTAAATCCAAATATAATTTTCTTCCACTGCGTAACTGTTAGCTGGTGTTGGTCTAATAAGAAAACATCGATGTTTATGGTTGTGGTGCAACAAAATATAAAAAGCTCTTCCACAATGCACTGTTTATGTTATCTTTTTTCAGATGATATGTGTCTTTTGATGTTCCTGAACACGTGCTTGATTCTCTTTCAGCAGCCTTCTCAATCTCCAGTGAGAACAGCCAGGTTGTCTTAATTGCCATTTCCTGTGCGGTGGCCATCATTCTGCTCACCGTGCTGCTCTACGTCCTGATTGGAAGGTCTGTCCCCAATCAGTCATCTGGATTTTAAACTGTAGACTCCTTCAATCACATCAGTTTGTTTACTCTCTGCTTTCAGTTGGAAATGATTACTAATTGAATAAGTCTTTTTAAAACAATTTATTTACCTTATGCATCACACAATACAAATTTATATTCAAAACATCTGCGCTTGAGCTATCCGTATATTGTGTGTCTTTGTGTGTGTGGCGGTTGCAAGCAGACGTGTGGCTCAAGTTGGCTGACAGGAGTCTTCAGACAGACCACACTGTAAATCCATGGCACATTACAAGACTTACTTATCCTCACTAGGCTTATAAGAGCTGATTTCTCACACACACAAAGCTCTCACCAGCCTCCAGGCTGAGCCATTGGGTGAAGTCTTACTGGAAATTGTGGCTCTAGTTTGGATTTTTCTCTCTGAATTGGCAGGTTTTGTTGCCGCAGCAAATCCAAACATCCTGATGAGAAAAGACTTCACTTTGGCAATGGCCACTGTAAGTATGCTGTGCGCTGTCTTTTTCATGTCGTTTTGTGTCGTTTCATGGACTTGAAAACGTAGCTGCAGAATTACGTCTTGGACAATTCTGGCTTAAGCCCAGTTATTGCTGAGCTCAACTTAATTCCACATTGACTATTTTAAATGTTAACAAAAACTGGGCCATGTTGAAAAGGATGTGTTTATGTTATTATAAAAATGTGTTATTAATTTACAAAATGGAAAATTTTCTGTGTCCAGAGAAACCACAAGTTTAAGAATCTGTTACAGTTTTCTCTTTCTTCACAATAATTAGCTTACAGTTAAGGATTTTAGCTTTTAATAAAGTTCTGTTAAATACCATTTCATAATAACTAAATTTAACTTTATTAAAAGTTTTTTTTTTTGTTTGTTTGTTTGTTTGTTTGTTTTACATTTTGCTTCCTGCTCTTCTCAAAGCATTTTAAAGCAACTATGTTTATTTGACATTATTGTACCTTTAACCTTCATCCAAGCATCAACCCCTAACTTCCCAGGCACCAATCAGACTCTGTGACATTTGAATAATTTGCTTGGGTCAGTTACTACACATAAATTTCACATATATTCATTTAGAAACAACAATAAAATTGTGTTAACTTAGGAATAATCAATAGGGTCCAGTGCAGTGGTCTCTTAATGTTTTCCAGAGCTTTATATATGTTGACCCTCTTCTAAAGTTAAAAACCTCTCCCAAGGTTACTTTTTTATATTTTACTGATCCCTGATCCCCTCTCCTTATTTTTTCTGCAGTGCGCCTGCCAGGAATCAGGACTTATGTGGATCCCCACACGTACGAGGACCCGAGCCAGGCTGTTCATGAGTTTGCCAAGGAACTTGACGCCTCCTGCATTGCTATTGATAAAGTCGTAGGAGCAGGTAGGGCTGAGGGAACACACTGTTGCATTAGTCACACATGCAAGCTGTGGGTTGTTTTGGACAGGTTTTGAGTAATACCAGACATGAAGAATGAATATAATCATCTCCTAGGTTCTAATTAGACTTGTAAAAATATACCCCCTTTGTACTCACCAATATTTTTAATTGCATCAATGAGTAATTTAGAAATTTTCTCATGACCCTGATTCCAGGATGACCTATTGAAGCAATTTAATTAAGATTAATAATGCAGAAAAAGTTCTCAATATTACATCACCATTAATGGCATTTGTTTTCTTACTTCTTTATAATTAATCTACATGGCACGAGAGTACTTTATGAGGAACAAATTAAATTCTACATGTATCAACATTTTCAAAGCACTGTCTGGATGAGTTATATTTTGCTACATGCAACAATAAGAAGCTTATTATGTTTTGGTTTAACTTCCATCTATCTTTCTACTTGTTACTTATAGTACAGGAAAACAGAAAGTAATGTGAGGCTACCCGTAAGCAAATATCACCAGCCTTTTTCTGGAAATAAAACAAAATTCCTGTTTTTCCACCCATCACTTCCCGTATGGTAAAGCTGATAACTTGAGCAGTAGTGAAGACTGGACAGTGATCAATTATGATTCATGTCGAGTTCAGTCAGAATCGATATATTCAGCCTGTAGCACACAAGTTCAGTCCCATCAACTGCAAAACTGATGGGATGACCTGGGAAAATAGTAGCTGACGAGACGCTGCTTTTATTTTAGAGGGGTGATTCAAATTTTAATATTTTTAAAGAAAATCAAGAACCTACTTAATACTTTTCTCATTAAGTTAAACTTTATAGTCTCCAATAAATATGTGATGTAACTGTCAAATCTTTTCTTTGATGTTTAAAAAAAAAAAGTGGAGTTTGATTTTGGTATTTACATTTACCAAATGCAAACAATGTTGTCCATTAACTGTATCCTGCCTACTATTAAAATTTCAAACTTTAATGAGGACACAAAACCAAACCTCATATTTCTTCGACTTTGCCTCAGCCCCTCTGATTGTTAAGTCGACTTTGATCTTGTTGGCAACTTGTGAACTTGTGTTATAAAGCAAGAACAACACAGTTTGCCAGTCCTCTTAGATCGCTCAGACCTAAGCATCAAATCTAAACACCATGGTTCTCCTAAAACAGGAAAGGAGTGAGTGTTCCTAATTAAGCCTTATTAGAGCAGGATCCCCTTTCTGAGAGTGACCACATGAAGAAAGTGCCTCTGCCTGTTTTTTTTTTGTTTTTTTTTTCTTTTTTTTTCTGTGCATAGCTGAAGGCCAGGGGAATGAAGCAAACCAGGAAAGACCAGGAACACTTTTTGGTATTTAGACAGGTTGTAATTATTCTGGTTTAAGTCATTCCAGACTGTTGCTTCATGTCCACTGTTTGACCCACACTCTCTGATCCAGAGCTGCTTTTGGATACAAGTGTAGTGGATTAAGAAAAAGATCTGCACATCTGAGCTCTGACATCACCTCACCTAAACTTCTTTAGGGTGTGCATACATTTAGGCTCAGCACACATTCAAACACAACACAAAGAAGTATGACCAGACTACAGTTGTTGTATAGTCTAGCCAGAAGTCTGTCACTTGGGCCTATGAAGTGGCTAGACTACCTAAAAAGCCTTACAAAAACATACACATTCTCCACAGACTTTCTCAGTTTATCTTAGGATGGACAAAACACAGCCATCTCCTCAAGATTAAATAAATCTCCAGAAGCTCCTGAAATGTTGATGACACTATTTAACTCCAAATAACCAAAGATTTGAAACACATATTATTGAAAAGATAGGTAGAAGTTAAATGTATATGACGATTGAAATCAAAAATGATTTGCATTCAAACAAGTGATTTGTGTTGTGTGTATGTTATCTTAACTGTAGGTGAGTTTGGAGAAGTTTGCAGTGGTCGCCTAAAACTGCCCAGCAAGAAGGAGATCTGTGTGGCCATCAAGACTCTGAAAGGAGGATACACAGACAAGCAGAGGCGGGACTTCCTTGCAGAAGCATCAATCATGGGGCAGTTTGATCACCCCAACATCATCAGGCTGGAGGGTGTAGTGACACGCAGTAAGTGTCTTCATAATCCATGTAAACATTTGTAGACACAGAAAGATTTCTTTTCTCAGTGAAATAATTTTGTTCAATGAATATCTAAAGTGTCAGTCTTTGGCTATGTTGGCACACAAAGCAAAAAGATTTGTGTGCCAAATCTTCGCTGTTCCCTTCCACTTCACTACTATACACAACTTTCATACATCACAAAAAATCCCAATCCAATACACTTAAAGTTTGTGGTTGCATTGTTACAAAATGTACAAATATTCCAGGTTACAATTACTTTTGTAAGGTATAGTATGTAGGATTAGCCAGAATTCAGGTCAATTAAATGTTTATTGTTTAAAGAAACATTTTGCAAACATTGACCAGAAAATGCCATGGTTTCTGTATTTTCCTTACAATCCTTAGGATTGTTGTTTTTTCGGTCTGTTATTTTTTTAGGCCAGTTGTGGATTTGCAATTGTCTATGACAAATGGTTCCACAAATGCCTGACACTTCAGTGTAAAAAGCAATGACTTTTACTGAGCTGCTGTGGTATAAATCTCTGCAGATCAATGTGCTCTGATCAAAGTCTGTGTCAGGCACAAGCATTAAATCCATAAATCCATATCTCTGACTTGCACCCCTCTGGGCCTCTTTATAAGACCATCATTAGCACACACAAGACCTCTTTAAAAGGGAACGACTGAAGAAAGAGGAAAATAATGAGTCTGAACTTTGCCGCTAAAAAAAAGACCTGGCCTCTCACTATCCCTGCGGCAATTGCCTAGTTAAGTAGTTCAGCCTCTACAGTTTTTCTTAAAATACCTGAAGAAATTTCTCTGACTTTACTTTCTCAGATTTTTTATCTCACATTTATTTCTTATTTCTGCTTTCCGTAATTTTCACTATCTAAAAGAAATCTTGTTGCCTTGGCTGAAGGCTAAGGCACCAAGATTGATTTCACGTACTTGACTCTTATCTCTCTTATCTCCGTCTGCATTTAGTTTTTGCAAGAATAACACTGAAATAAAACTTCATGCAAAACGATGAGCTTGGTTTGAAACCTTCTTGATGACAGGGTCAACTGCACCACTCAAACTGTTTACTTACACACAGAGTGATATGTCAAGTGTTTAATTCTGTTAGTTTTGGTAAAAACATAATATCAGGCCAATGAAAAATGCTTTTAGATACAGAAATGCACTCTCTTCAATGTGGTGTGAGATAAAGATGAAAAGCTTGTGAAGCTACTGTGGTCGGCTTTTACTCATCTGGACTTTGATGAACTGCCGGCTCATGAACTGCCCCTGAAATCTTTTTTTATCCACTCAAATTTCCATCAACATTTTAAGATAGCGCACCATGTGAACAGCCAGATTCTCAAACCACGACTTTCTGTGGATTACCCTGCTGTTGGTGGGCATCACTGACTGTCTGCTGGAAAACTATCAAGTCAACTGTCTCATCCATGACTGCATAGCCAATATGACAACATCACTATATTGAAAATACTTTTTTATTGGTATTGTGTGGTTTCATATTTGGGGAAAAAGAAATGGTCTTAACCACCAAGTTTTTTTAACTGAATTGTTGAAACAGATAGATTTTTCAATGATTTCTAACAACTGAAACACACTTTTATGTTTGATGATCTTTTTATGTTAAGTTGAAGCCGAATGTATGATGAGAATGATGCCTCTCTTTCTGCAGTTAATGAACCAGCATTGAATTTTGTCACAACTAGTTTCACTTGTTACACTAAGACTGGAAGACACATCGGGTGCATGTGTGTGTGTGTGTGTGTGCATATGACATTTGTAGAGATGTTCTGAACACATGTGCATAAGTCAGAGCAGCACAAGTGCAGGGCCTACTTTTAGAGGGTCCATTTGATATGCTTCCCCACGCAGACACACACCTAAACGCCCAAACACACACAGCTGGAGGGTGATTTATTAAGCTGCTCCTGTTAATTCTTAATAATCCTGAGACTTTCACACCCCATTTACCTTGCTGCTGCTTTTGGCTGATCCATGGGCTGCATGTTTGCAGGATCAGACGCACACACGCGCGCTCACGCACACATGCTCACATGTGCTTTCTTCTCTTTCAAACCGCTTCACACACATCTGCATTTGCACACATACTCTCGCACTTTAGCTGTCGGAACAAAGGGGCCTTGGGGCCTTTATCTTTACTGCCAAAGTTGAGAATAGAGAGAAAGAGGGAAGGGAAGAGGGCGGAGGACAAGCAGGAGGACAGTATGGGTGTGTGTGTGTGTGTGTGTGTGTGTGTGCGCGGGGGTGTGTGTGCGTGTGTATGTGTGTGTGTTCCTGTCGGCCACTATAAAAGTCATTTGTTGGTAAAGGGAACAATCCATCACAGCCTTTTAGGAAGTGGGTGTGAGCGGAGGTTGTTTTACACCAGCTTTAGTTGAATGATGAGATGTTTTACTATAGTTATTGTTGAAAGTTTTGAAATTTCTGGCAAAATCCAGGCTTCTTAATTAAATAGTCACAGAAACAAAAGTGCACAAATGTCTGAATTCAAAGGTTTTTATGGGAACTAAATAAAAGCACAATTTAGAAATTCCACAGTAATTTGAAGTCATTTGTAGATATAGATCAATTTCACTACATTAAATTTAATCTGGGTAATATTTTTCAATAGAATATCAATTTACTCAAAATTGCTTTATTTGGACTAAATAATGTTATTACAGTGATTGTCTTAGATTCTTATTTTAGTTAAGGTTTTTAATAAATGATACAAAAGTCCTTTAAAAAAAGATATTTTCAACAGTATAGAAAAGAGAGTTAGAGAAGAGATCGAGGGATGGGGGAACAAAGGAAAGGTAGGTCAGAAATAAAAAGGGACAGGGGGAAGGAGGGCACATAAATCAGAATCAAACTGGAGAAGAAGCACAAACCACAGTTAAGTCAAGAGTGACGTGCAGAGAACGTATCTGGGACACAAACAAGTCCTGACTCTGACTCTCTTCAATCAACATCTGGGTAATCTGAAGATTTGTTTTTTTTACATTCCCTGCAATTCCCAAACATTCCCTGGCCAGTGACTGATCAAATACAGATGGAACAAGCAACCATGGTTTTACAATCAGATGATCCAAAGAAATAAACACGTTTATTTGACATCTGACCTGTAGGAAACCTGTGACAAGATGTAACCGAGACTTCAATTAAAAAATAAAAATATTCTTCAGTCTAGTCCCTATAATGGGGCTTTTAGTTTTACTTTACTTTAACTCACCACACTGTGGAATAAATACAACTTTTCCCATTTCTGCTAATAAATGCTTGCCGTAAGTTTTATGGTAGTGTGGCAGTCTGTGTTTGTGGAAACTATAACCATTAACAGAAGTTTTCAACTTCCAGGTAAACCCGTTATGATTGTCACTGAGTACATGGAGAACGGATCCCTCGACAGCTTCCTAAGAGTAAGTAATTACACAAACACATGGACCAATGGAGGCCAGAACGACTTATTGTGCATGTCAGAAGGATGAATCATAAAACTACTAAAAATTAAGACACAATATCTGTGTTGCAAAGGTTCAACAGTTTGTTGTCTGCATCTGCGTTCTTTTAATAATCCCAATCGAGTGTGGCAGATGACAAGCAGATCCAGGCTCCGTCAGACGTCTCTTCCTGTTGAAAGGAAGTCGTTTCTTGCCACTGTCACCACGTTTTCTTATTAGGTGATAGTGCTGTAAAGTTTTGACCTGATTCTATCCATTGGGCATCTTTTGATCTAAACTTTATAAATTGAATTTGTCTTAGAATGAAATTAGAATGTATGTAACTTAATTAGAATTTGAGTTGCTAAATCCAGTTTTATATTTAGGTTAATTATTTAGCTTTTGTGAAGTGCCTGGTCATGACATTTTTCATGAATTTGCACAATAAACTAAACTCATCATGTTTGTATTTCACCTAACCGGACAAGTTAAGGGACAAAGTGATGGAGTAATGTTGGTAATCTAAGATGGCATTTTAAAACATTGTTACTGATCTACAAGACCATTGTTTGAGCGATGGTTTGTGTTTCTAACAGCATTCTAAATAACTTCCAGTGCTATTCCAAAAATGAAACCATCATTCTTTTGAATGACGGCAACGCAGCAGCTGTAATCGAACTTGATGGATGGAACAGTTGTTGAGAAAGAACAGACAAGCCGGCAAATTCTTTTATGTTTCTTTCTTTTCTTTTCTCTTTTTTTTGAAGGGAAATAGTATATGTCTATGTATTCAATATGTTTAATTGAAAATTTTCTATTGAAAACAATCATTTTTTTCTTCCAGGGCACTTTCTGTCTGTTTGTTTGCTATGAAAGAAGAAACAACAATCTATCCACAGCTAAACTCATGCAAGTGGAATGATTGCAGACGCCATACGGTCCAGTCATAGTTGCCATACAAAAACCTATTATTAGATATTTGGGAAATCTTGCTAAAAATTAAAATAGAGTCATATGACATTGGAGAATACTTTGGTTGGATTTTACTGTCTTTTTTATGAAATTGTTGAAGGGGGTATCCAGTTAGAAATTCAGTACTTATATTTATTTTATTTATTTATTTTAATTACTAAAGCACAAGGAATACTAAATGTATACCTACATAATAATTTAATGTACAAAATATGTTTAAATCTACTTATTTCCTTCAGTTTAATTCCTATCTCATGTTTTGTTTTTTTTTTTACTTTTAGCTCTACTCTGTCTGATAAGGTTCACACATTATATGCCACAAGTTCTATTTTGTAGTGCAAACTACTACAGTTTTCCTTTCTGCTATTTGAAACATCAGATTACAAATAGATATTGCGTAATTTGTCAGAAGGTTCATGTCCATATGTCACATACTTTGCCTTTAAATTGTCAACAAACCTTAAAAAAAGAAAAAAACTTTGGAAATATGTTTTTTTTTATTTGTTTTTTATTAGTCTCATAAAATATCAGTATTTGTTCAGTTGTATTCTCATTGCTTTTGCAGTTCAGCTGGAATTTGACTGTTTTCATGGCTCAGTTGTTTGCTGAAGAATTGATCCACTCACTGAAATTAGTTAAAGTGCATCAGCCAAGTTGCATTACTGGCTTGAAAGCATGAGTGCCAATGCCTGTTTTACACATTTTTTCCATGTCTGTACTGTATCCAAACAGACCCATGGCGGCTATAACTGTTATTTCCTCATGTTTTCCCGGAGGCCTGTTCTTCATCACCAAGAACGGGGGCGCACATACAAATACACGCACATTCATGTTCTCTGTGTTATGCATCACAGCTTATGTCAGCATACTGCATCCACCGAAGCTTTGAAGTGACTAAACCAGGTGGCCTGGCCTATAAAGGGTCCGGATGAAATAAGAGAAGAAGTGGGTCTGATTGGTTTTCAAAGAAAAACACGCTCATCATACAAACTCATCTTACTCTTAGTTCTCCTTGTGGTGTTTGACAAGCAGAGGGTAAAGCAGAGCAAGAGGAAACCCGCAGATGACCACTGATACAAAACAGAGACATACAAGAAATGTTGGACACATTTGGTCTTCTAGAAGATACTGTGGTCATTTCTTTGTACTGGCTACAGGAAGCCAAGAATGGAGGTCCATTGGTTCATTGTAATCCAAATAATGGTTGCGGTTGTATTGTCCCAAACACGTTTAAGGTGCATGAATACTTCTTCAAGTTGTTCAATTTTCCTTAGCCTAACTTTCATCCAGTCATTTTTATAGCCCTGGGATCCAGTTAAGCTTAAGATTGAGTACAGGAATGTCAGAGGTGTTTCTTAAAGGTTAATGAAAATTTTGCAAATGCTAATGAGAAAAGGTCAGACTCCACCTCTCTTATTTATATTCAAAAAGTACAGCATTTGCTGACTGAACAGTTTTGTCTGTTCATTTCCTAAAACTCTTTCTCCCTTGCCTGTTTTTCTTTCTTTTAGAAACATGATGCCCAGTTCACAGGAATCCAGCTGGTCGGCATGCTGCGTGGTATCGCCTCGGGCATGAAATATTTGTCAGACATGGGCTACGTTCACAGAGACCTGGCAGCCCGAAACATTCTGGTCAACAGCAATCTGGTGTGCAAAGTGTCAGACTTTGGCTTGTCCAGAGTACTGGAGGACGACCCGGAGGCTGCGTACACCACCAGGGTAAGCTGGGCCACAAAGGCAAATCAAGAACACAATAAACTACATGAATTATTGCACTGAGAAAGTCCTGCGGCTCATTATTCTTCTTTGTTAGGTGCCTGTTAAAATAAAAACAACTTTGCCAAGATCATAGCAAGACACACAGCGTACGTTTTTATGTTTGCACATCATAGTATTGACAGATATAATGTAGTGTTTTAATTTTCACACTGCACACTAAGGTTTAACAGAATTTTCTTCTCTTAAAGCAGATTTATTTCTTTAAAATATGTTGTTTAAAAGTGTGAAACTGTCATGTTTTGGTTTACTCTACTAACCCACATGCGCAGAACACATAGAGAGACCAAAGTTAGTTCAGTGATTTATTATATACACGGTGCAAAAATGTGAGAAAACATCCAGGGTGAGACGCTCGGGAGGGCGGAACCGGACCAAAGGTCTTCCTGAAGGGGAACACAGAAGTGAGAACAGAGTGACGGGAGGGAGACGGAAGCTCAGCGGTTCGAGACCTTACTTGCTGGTGGGGAGTAGCGGAGCTGAGAGGGATTGGCAGCACGGTGGATCAGAGGTTGGAGCAGAGAGAGAACGAGCGATTGCAGCGTTGGAGGGCGGACAGGTGAGACAAGCTCTTCGGGAATCAGGTCGTGTGGTCTCGATGATCCTTCCGGCCACTGGGAATCCAGACGGACAGAATACCGGCAGTTCCGCGGCAACGACACCTGAGGCGAGGCAACAAGAGCAGAATCTTAGAACAGAGCAGGTGGTCTGAGGTCAGCAAATAAACTGGATCTACCATTTACAAACTAACACTCTGGCACTAGAGTGTTGACGATGTCCTCCTGAAATACTCCTTCCCACAAAGGTAAGTGGCAGCAGGTGTGCCGGTAGGATCCGCCGACCACGCCCACTACGATGTTCCTGAACGCCCCCTGGTGGAGAAGGCCGCAGGAACCACATCCAGCCCTCCGGAGATCCACAACAGTACCTCCCCCTCAACGACCGCCACTAGGCGGTCCACCAGACCCCACAGGGAGAGAGGAACGGTAGGCCGAAATGAGGGAAGGGTCCAAAATGAAGGAGCCGGGAACCCACTGGCGAGCCTCCGGACCATAACCCTCCCAGTCCACCAGATATTGCCAGCCCCGGCCCCTCTTTCGGGAGTCAATAATGCGGCGGACGGAATAGACAGGGCCCCCTTCAAAATCACGGGCGGGAGGAGGGGGATCCGGTGGTGGGCACAAGGGACTGGTCAAGACAGGCTTAATCCGAGACACATGAAATGTAGGGTGAACCGCAAGCGAAGGCGGCAGACGGAGACGCACCGCAGAGGGACTGATAACGGACTCGATGTCGAAAGGACCAATGAAACGAGGGGATAGTTTCCGGGAGATGGACTTCAAAGGTATGTCTTTGGTAGACAACCAAACCTGCTGTCCAGGAGCATAGACCGGCGCCGACCTCCTCTTACGATCCGCAAACCGGCAGTTCTGCTCTCTGGTGCGGTTGAGGGCAGCAACAGTGTCTCTCCAGACGGTCCTACAGCGACGGATGTGACGCCGTACAGAAGTGACCGCTCTGGCCCTCTCCTCTGACGGAAACAACGGTGGCTGATAACCTAAAGAAATTTCAAAGGGAGACAAGTCCGTGGCAGAGGAGACATGGGAGTTATGTGCATATTCTACCCATGGAATGAACCGGCTCCAGTCAGCAGGGTTGGTAGAGGTGAAACATCTCAGGACGGACTCCAGCTCCTGGTTCATGCGCTCCGTCTGACCATTAGACTGTGGGTGGTAACCAGAGGATAAACACACATCGGCCCCGAGGGCCGCACAAAAATGTTTCCAAACCTGTGCCGTGAACTGCGGTCCGCGGTCAGACACAATTTCTGCAGGGATGCCATGGAGCCGAAAACATGCTTGACCAAAAGTTGTGCGGTCTGAAAAGCAGAAGGCAGTTTCTTTAAGGGGACCAAATGACAGGCTTTGGAAAACCGGTCAACCACCGTGAGGATAGTGGTCATGCCCCCCAGAAGCAGGGAGTCCAGTCACAAAAATCCAGTGCAACATGGGACCAGGGTCGACCTGGGACAGAAAGGGGTTGTAGCAGTCCAGACGGAAGTTGATGGGATGGTTTATTTCGAGCACATACTGGACAGGCGAGCACGAACTCCTTAATGTCTTTGTAGCTGGACGGCCACCAGAAGTGTCGAGAAATTAGTGCAATAGTCCTACTCACCCCCGGGATGAGCTGAAAACTTAGCGGTGTGTAACCACTTGATTAACCTGGACCGGACAGATGTGGGCACATACACCTTGCCCGGCGGGCCAGTCCCCGGATCAGGTTCAGTCACCAGAGCTTGTTTGATCAAATCTTCGATCTCCCAGGTGACAGATGCTACTGAACAGCTGGGAGGGAGAATGGAGACCGGATGTCTGTCAGAATCATCGGGAGAATACAGCCTGGACAAAGCGTCGGGTTTAGTGTTCTTGGAACCGGGCGAAAGGAAATGGCAAGGTTAAACCGTGAGAAAAATAAAGACCACCGTTTCTGCCGAGGATTGAGCCGTTTCGCAGACTTGAGGTACGAGAGGTTTCTGTGATCCGTCCAGACTAAGACTGGATGCGAAGCCCCCTCCAGCCAATGCCTCCATTCCTCGAGGGCCAGCTTAACCGCGAGCAGCTCCCGATCCCCCACGTCGTAGTTTCTCTCGGCAGGTGTCAATCTACGAGAGAAAAAGGCGCATGGGTGGGTCTTATGGTCCGTTTCAGAGAACTGTGATAGAACGGCGCCTACCCCGGAGTCAGAGGCGTCCACCTCTACAACAAACTGTTTAGCGGGGTCAGGTTGAATGAGAATAGGTGCGTTAGCAAACAAAGATTTCAGCTTGTTGAAGGCAACATCAGCCTCTGGTGTCCAGGAAAAAACTGCTTTGACTGAAGTCAGGGCGGTTAAGGGAAGCGCGATCTGACTGTAATTTCTTATGAAACGACGGTAAAAATTTGCGAAACCCAGAAATCTCTGAAGTTGTTTCCGAGTTTCAGGCACCGGCCAGTCCAAAACCGCCTTTACCTTATCCTCTGATGGTCTCACCTGTCCCCCCTCGAGCACAAATCCCAGGAATGACACAGAAGATTGATGAAACTCGCACTTTTCAGCCTTGACAAATAGTCTATTCTCCAGGAGCCGCTGCAGGACGAGTCGGACATGTTGACGATGTTCAGGGAGAGTCTTAGAATAGATCAGGATATCGTCAAGATAGACAAAAACAAAAACATTCAAGAAATCTCTTAGAACATCATTTATCAGAGCTTGAAAACAGGCAGGTGCATTAGTTAACCCGAAAGGCATGACCAAATACTCAAAGTGGCCCAGAGGCGTCTTAAACGCCGTTTTCCATTCGTCTCCGTCCCGAATGCGGAGCAGATGATATGCATTCCGTAGGTCGAGTTTAGAAAAAATGGCCGCTTCCTGAACCGGTTCAAAAGCGGAAGAGAGAAGGGGCAGGGGATACTTATTTCTTACCGTTATCTGATTTAAGCCCCGATAATCAATACATGGTCTGAGGGAGCCATCCTTCTTAGCCACGAAGAAAAACCCCGCCCCCAACGGCGAGGAGGATGTGCGAATACTACCAGCGGCGAGGGAATCCTTTATATATTTCTCCAAAGTCTCTCTCTCCACCTTGGAGATGTTGTATAGTCGACTATTAGGCAGAGGGGCTCCGGGAAGTAAATCGATTGCACAATCATAAGGACGATGCGGAGGAAGAGAAAGCGCTTTAGATTTGCTAAACACGGCAGCTAAATCATGATACTCTACCGGAACCGTAGCGAGGTCTGGCGGGTCCGCCTCCTGTTGGACTGCCGGTGACGGACCTGGCGGGGCTGCGGAGCGGAGACAAGACGAGTGACAGTTAATCGACCATGACAAAATATGTCGTTCAGCCCAGTCGATATGCGGATTATGTTGCTCTAACCACTCAAAGCCCAGAATGACTGGAGCGCTATCAGTCGGAAATACAAAAAAAGTTACCATCTCATGGTGATTACCTGAAATGAGCAGCTTTACTGGAACTGTTTGATGGGTAATCTGGTGCAGCGCTTGGCCGTCCAACGCAGAGACTCTTAAAGGGGTTTGTAACGGTAAAGTCTCTATGGCCATCTGATGTACTAGACTAGAATCGAGTAAATTTCTCTCACAACCCGAATCGATCAGGGCTGACAGAACAAGTGACTGATCTTGGAACGAAAGGGTGACCGGAAGGAGGAGTCGAGGAGATTTTTCTTTAATTTGGTGGTCCGCCAGCCTCCTCGCCTCTACTGGCGGACCCTGGTTTTTACTTTTGATGGGCAAGTGGAAATGAAGTGGCCGGCTGCGCCACAATAAAGACAAAGTTTAGCCCTAATGCGCCTCTCCCTCTCCTCAGGGGAGAGGCGAGCCTGTCCAATCTGCATGGGTTCGGGCTCGACTGGTGTTTCATGAGCTGCGGTAGTCTCATAACGAAAAACGCCCTCCATGGGCGGAGCTGGTAAACCTCTCCTTTTGTCCTTAGCGCGGGTGCGGGCTCTGTTATCCAGGCGGATAGCCAGATTTATTAATTCCTCCAGAGTCCCTGGTTCATCCAGTGTTGAGAGCATGTCCTTCATGTTGTCGTTTAGAGCATTATAAAACGTACTTTTAAGCGCTTCGGTGTTCCACCCAGAGGCCGCTGCTTTAATACGAAACTCAATAGCAAAATCCGAAACCGATTGGGAACCCTGCCTCAATCTTAACAAGTCTCGGGAGTCGGAAGCCTTGTCGGAAGCCTGATTAAACACTTGTTTAAACTCTTTAAGAAAATCCTCAAACGAACACCCATAATCAGAGGAGGGGGAAAACCTGGATTCTGCCCAATCTAGAGCCTTGCCAGACAGATGAGAGAGGACAAATGAAATCTTGGCACCGTCGTGAGAAAAACTGTGTGGTGAGTGATTAAACAGTATATTGCATTGAAAGAGGAAGCCCCTGCACTTACTCGCGTCACCCGAAAATCGTTCAGGGGCTGGAGGCCGACACTCAGAAAACATGGAGCGGGTTGAGCTATCGGCACTGGAAGCGGGTGTGGGTGCAGGACCCGGAGCTGGATTCTGCTGAGGGGAGGCCTGGAGGAAATGAGCAATCTCCTCGAGACGGGCGTTAGTTTCTTGCTGGCGTTTGTTCATTTCACGTAACGCGGTGTCATGACTTTGAATTAAAGAGTGCTGTTCTTGCAGAGTTCTACGGATCGTGTCTGCTGGGGGTTAGCGGTTGGCCAGAGTGTTCTGTCATGTTTTGGTTTACTCTACTAACCCACATGCGCAGAACACATAGAGAGACCAAAGTTAGTTCAGTGATTTATTATATACACGGTGCAAAAATGTGAGAAAACATCCAGGGTGAGACGCTCGGGAGGGCGGAACCGGACCAAAGGTCTTCCTGAAGGGGAACACAGAAGTGAGAACAGAGTGACGGGAGGGAGACGGAACTCAGCGGTTCGAGACCTTACTTGCTGGTGGGGAGTAGCGGAGCTGAGAGGGATTGGCAGCACGGTGGATCAGAGGTTGGAGCAGAGAGAGAACGAGCGATTGCAGCGTTGGAGGGCGGACAGGTGAGACAAGCTCTTCGGGAATCAGGTCGTGTGGTCTCGATGATCCTTCCGGCCACTGGGAATCCAGACGGACAGAATACCGGCAGTTCCGCGGCAACGACACCTGAGGCGAGGCAACAAGAGCAGAATCTTAGAACAGAGCAGGTGGTCTGAGGTCAGCAAATAAACTGGATCTACCATTTACAAACTAACACTCTGGCACTAGAGTGTTGACGATGTCCTCCTGAAATACTCCTTCCCACAAAGGTAAGTGGCAGCAGGTGTGCCGGTAGGATCCGCCGACCACGCCCACTACGATGTTCCTGAACGCCCCCTGGTGGAGAAGGCCGCAGGAACCACATCCAGCCCTCCGGAGATCCACAACAGAAACATCGTGAAGATATTGTTTTTCTTCGTTCAGTTTTGAAAATTTGGAAAATTGTAGATTTAAAAGTTCTGCATGGAGACACGTTCTACTTTATCTACATGTTTGTTAGTTACAAACATTACGAAGATTATTCCAGAAAAGCAACATAAAAGAGGATTTGTGATGAAAATAATGTCTTTACCTCATTAACATTTTTGTGTTTTTTGTTCTTGATTTACTTCTGCACTAGATGATCTTGTCAAAAACTGAAACATAGCAGGAGCCGTGTCATGTTCCAGACGTTCATCTGTCTTTCTTTCTCTTGTGTATGTGCATAAGTGGTCAGCATAGCGTCTTCTGGTCTAAACTATGCATGCAACTCTTTAAAACAGGGTTTAATTTGCTGGTTGAGAATTGCTTTTCAAATAAACAGTCTGTGTGGCATTTGCCTTTCTCACAGAAAATGAATAAAGTGGAATAATAACACAGATTCACGACTCCATCATCCATGAGACTCAAAGACTTGTTAGAAGTGTTTTATATTGTTTCTTGTCTCTGCTTGAATAAACTTTTGATTTTCGTATATGCATGTTTAAACTTTTTTTGTTTTTTTTTTTACCGCCACTTGAGAGTTTAATAGAGCATAAGTTTAGGAAGATGTCATATTTATGAGATTTATAAGTTTATTCGTGCAACCATTTGTCTGTGTTCTCACTGTCTTGCATTTTCCAGTGTTTCCCTCAGCAGTAGACAGCATAATATTTTAGATCTTTTTAGATAACAGTCTGTATAACTGTGCATTCCAAAGCAAAGGCGAACTGACTTGGCTTGTCTCTGTTATGATTGGCCAATGTCAACATCCTTTCCTTAGCACTATTTTCTTCATTTGTCTTGCTTTTCAGGAAGAAAAACAAATTTTGTTGCACAAAGGAAACATTGGAATATAATTTGGTTTATAATTCCCTTCCTTTCTTTAATGTTGATGGGAATTAATCTTAATTAAGACGAAATCTGTTCAAATATTTTTGTTATAATTTAATTCTCTGAGTCAATATTTTTGCTTCAAGTTTTTATAAACCGGATGGCTTATTTTGGTTTAGCTTCTCTTTGATTAATTCTGAATTTCGATCCAAACATCTTCTACTTTGAACTGGTTTGAGTACACTTGCATTAATAAAAAGTAATTTTAGAAATCTCAAAAGTTCTCTAATTTGGAAAACATTTGCCATACTGGTCAATATGTGAGGGATAAAAGGTAGATTTTTTGGATGTCAAGTATTGCTAAATGTTTAAGTATGTGTATTTTTTTTTCTGTGTTTCAGGTTTAAATTATGACACATTAACACATAAATGTTAGGGAGATAATAGGGTGACAAAGGAAAGGCTTAAGTTTGGAGCCTAGGATGGAAAATTTATTCCTATACTTGTTTTGCTATCAAGTAATTTATCTATGCACATGAAACAACACTTGACTAGCACTTTTTTATAGCGCCAGATTTGATTCCATGACGCCCCCAAGAGCCAGCAATGTCTGCAACACACTTTTTTTTTTGTCTTACATATTTTCCGACTTATGTTTATAGGATTCATCCACAAAAAAAAATTATAATATTAAGGCAAAATCATATGATATGATAATTCTTTCTCTTACTGATCACAGGGAGGAAAAATCCCCATCCGGTGGACAGCCCCAGAGGCAATTGCCTACAGGAAGTTTACATCAGCCAGCGATGCTTGGAGTTATGGCATCGTTCTCTGGGAGGTGATGTCATATGGAGAACGGCCATACTGGGAGATGTCCAATCAGGATGTAAGTGTTGCCAATTTTCTATTCTTTTTTAAGAAGGGGAGACAACTAAACCTCTTATTAGTGTGGTGTGGGGCAACCACGACACCAAAAGGGTTGGCAGCTTCGCTCAAGCTTCATCCAGATTCTCTCGCATCCTTTTCAGAACCTTTGCAAAAACTAAATGATTCAAAACCAGCTACCCCTGTTGAAAGATTGAGATTAGTTTTGTGAAACAAACTGAATGACCTACATTCCCACAGTTGGAGAGTTTTATATGAAACAAAAAAGCAACCTAAACTCTGAACAAATATTTATATTAAAACATAAACCAGTCATTGATATGCAAGAATAAACCTGTTTGTTTTTTTGTTTGGTTTTTTTTTACCTCGTCTACTTTTGTTGTTTTCAAATGTACTATAAGAATAGATTTGATCCTAATAACTCAACCATCTCTAGTCCAGAACAATTGAAAACAATTTTTTATGAAAACTTTACATAAATTAATTCTAATTTGTTCTTGCCTGCAGGTAATAAAAGCTGTAGACGAGGGTTACCGCTTGCCACCACCCATGGACTGCCCTGCCACTCTCTATCAGCTCATGTTGGACTGCTGGCAGAAGGAGCGGAATAACCGTCCGAAGTTTGACCAAATTGTCAGCATCCTTGACAAACTCATCCGAAACCCCTGCAGCCTCAAAATCACAGCCAACACTACATCCAGGTATCAGCAGTTCACTGAATCGTTGATTTTCTCCATTCGGGATTTTGCACATAGAAAAAATAGCTCAGAAAAACAAACAATAAAGGATAAACCAGCATTTGCTAAGCCAGATCTGTGAAAGTCATAGTTTGAACAGAGGAAATATTTCTTCATTTTTTTTTCTTCAGCTTTGATTTGCAATCAAACTTGTTTATAAGCTGTGGTGATATTTCTTGCTACAGCCTAAATGTACAGAATCATATATTTTTCTCTACTCATACATTAAGCCTAAATGATCGATTTAAAGGTAACTGAAAGTTTACTGGGTGTGAATAAAGGTTCATTAATCAATATACACATACATACTTTCTACAAAAGAAAGTATTACAATCTGTGAAAGTAAAAGCATTTCTTTATAGTTTATTTCAGCTTGACGATGCATAATGCAAAACTCTTCTGGGAGAACAACTGGCAAAACTTAAAAAAAAAAAATACAAAAACACTACTTTTTGTTTTTGTTTGACTTTAACAGCACTTCTTCATCCTCCTGCCCCCTTTTGTTGTTCTCCTTGTGTTTTTTTTTTCCTTCTTATTTTCTTCTTCCACTGGGCTTGTCTCTATTGTTTGGGCGACAATTCTCCCAGGGGGCCGTGGGGAAGCAGGGCAGCACATGTACAGTTGTCAGTTCTGAGCTGAGAGAGAGACGGGCGTTGGGTCTACAGCAGACGGCAATGGTATTATGGAGATGTCAGAGCTCATAACATTGACTAATGATTTCTTAAGAAAGTGAAAATAGGTCCCTTGGAGTTTGCATGTAATTTTCTTGATTGGCTTTTAACACTGGGTGAGCGCGGCCTGGCCAACTGAGTCCTGCCTGGTGATTTATTAGAACTGCTAGTGCGGATATGTTTGTGTGTATGTGGAAGCGAGGGAGAGAATGTGTGGTGGCAGCGGCAGTTGCACAGCAGGAGCAGCTGCTCTCAGCTCAACACACCTCGTTTGTCTCAGGGCTGTCCTGGCAGGCTAATGTACTGCCCCCCTCCCTCCCAACCCCGGACCGAAGCCTGCGACCAGAGTCGAGCATCTGGAGACTCGGGAGGTGGAAGTTGGTTAGAGTTTACTGTCTCTGCATGCGGATGGAAAAAGAGTGGGGGGTCACTGGGCCAAGGTTGGCTGTCAGAGACAAATTATAGGCCAACAGAAGTCCAATCAGGGTTGGAGGTCACTGTCAAAATTGCTTTTCAAGGTGTTTAAAACATGAAACTGTAGGTTTTTGTGTTTTCTGAGAAAAGACATTGTTCATGTTGATCAAAAAAGTGTGGCAGTGGCAAAAAAAATCTAACCTGGTGACATAATTGGTTGAAAGGTTGTAGTGCAACATGAATACTGCCTGATAGGAAAAATATGTTCAAATCTCATTTTATGTAGTCTGGCATGCTGCCCTCATGCAGTTATATATTTTCTGCAGGTGCTTTTTCTTTCAATCCGAATATTGCGTGACGTTAACCGAGCTGAGGCTTTGTTTACACAAAACCACTGTCTGGAAACAGCTGGTATTTTCAGATGTTGATTTTGGAAAAGTTCATCGTCCCGTTTAGGTGGGACTGCCAAGCCACCTTGAATCTGCTGCAGTTGTTCTATAAAGCAAAAAACTCAACTTTTTTCATTTTCACATCATGTTATAATGCTTTAACCTAATCAAAAACATACCTGGAGAATTGCTTTCTCTCTTGCACATTTGAGGAATTCTTGAATCCCCCATGGGAGCTATTTAGGGGCGTCTACACGCTGGTTCACACAAAAGTGCCGCCTATTTTCACAAAGCTCTTCACAGAGCAGCCCTCTCCTCCACCTATCAGCTCTTCCAGTCTAGCAGTAGCAGCAGCATTTGTCAAACACCTGGTGGGACTGTGCTGAGCTTCTCAGTCAAAGCTCCTAAGAATGTTTGGTAGTGACATAATGTCATGACAGTTAAGGGGTTAACCGAGAGCATGGCAATCTGTTTGTGCAAGGGAATAAACATGGCTCTGTAAATAAATAGTGGGTATGGTTGATTATCTATTCTGTTGCCTGGATATCTTGTTGGACACCAAAGCAACATGCATAGCAGCTGCACCAATCTATGTATTTCAAGAAATACTTCATTCCCGCCACACTGGTGTGGTTGTAGGATGACTGAAGTTTGGTCGTGCAGCCAGGCTGGTTGTTTCAGATTCTCTTAAATAGAATGTTCTAGTTGCACATCACTGATAAATAACTTCTCATTCTCCCACATGTCTTCCTTCAGAAAACAGTGTGAACTCTCACAGTCTTTCACACATAAATGGGAGAAACTCTCAGGCAATCTCTCTGCAGAGACTGTCCATATTCTAGCAAAGTGGGCTTAAGAGGAATCAGAATAGTTCTGAGTTATTGTCCTACTTCACAGTGTTTTAAACAGACATACAGCCTGAATTAAAAATGTCAGCTGAATCTCTGAACTTTCAGATTTCCCTTCGCTGCTACCTATTGTGAGGTCATTTGTTCCTTCATTGCCCTTTCCACATCTACTTTATTTGTTAAAGTTGCACTCATCCAGCTATTCTCTTTCTTCTGTGAGCTCCATAAAAAAAACTACATAACTGTGGTATTTGAAAGCCTGAAAAATTGAAAGACAGACAACAAAGCACAAGAACTGACACCAATAAAGGGGCCAGACTAATTCTCTGCAGTGGTTTTATGCTTACTTCTGCTCAAACAGGGGATTTTTCTGCATTTCTATATGCTCCTAAATCCACAAGAGGATTTAAAAACATCCTCTGGCATCAAACAGATGCTCTCTTTTCCTTTCTCTTTGTTTACCCCCTTGCATCACATCATTCTCTTTCCTCACCAATAATCTTGTCTCTTGAGTTGCCGCAAGAAATGTAACAACATAGGAAACAAAAAAAAATGATAAGAGGGAGGAAACAAGGTCATTTGCAGTTTACTTCCCAGTGGACTCAGCGGAGGGGGAAATGTAAGCAGAATATAGAAAGAGAATAAAGGAACACGGAGGCAATCGGTACAGGTGGAAGATGGAGGAAAAGATCAATAGTCTTGCAAGAAAGTCGAAGCTCCATAATTTATAACAGTATAATTTGGCAGAATTTCTAACTGAGTTGCTTTTTACACAATATAAAGCAAAATAAAATCAATCTATTTGAATAAAAAGAAACAAGAAAAGAAAAAGAACAAACAACAAATAAACTTTTTTTAAATTAAATATTCATATTTTTGTCTTTTCCCCTCGCAAGCAAACCACCCCCTCTATCCAGCTACAAAGTCCCTCCCTTTCAGGCAAACCAGTGTTTCCAGAGAGTCCTGGGGGGCCCTCAGCACTTTGACAGGCCTCTGATCTGGCAGGAAAAGACTCAATCATTGTAAAAACACCCACTCCACCACCTCAAGAGCATCTTTTTTTTTTCCCTCCACCTTTTTCTTCTCTCCTACTGTCTCCGTTAGAGATCCCATGTCTCTTTTCTTCTCTCAGTATACTGCCTCGCCTCAGTGTGGTGCTTTTGATGGCGTTGTCTAATAGCAGACTGGTAAATTTCTCTTGACTATATTTTGAATCTCTCAAAGCCATCCTTACTTCAGCATCACGCTTACTGCAGAGAACATGCATAATTGTTGGGAGTTCTTGTTGAAAGTGAACGGAAACTAAAACACAGCATTTAGTGTAAAGGCCTTCTTGACTTTTTCAAACGTCTCTATTATGGCATTTATCTCTGAGTTGCATCTCCCCAGATCACACAAACTACCACTGATATTGCCTCAAACCCCTCAGCGGCATTATGTCTGCCAGAAAGAGGTGGACTTCCTGGTATTCTAATGAGTTTGTTTACATTGCTATGAATAGCATCCCCCCAGGGAACTCTTCCTCTTTCTCTGGTGCTGTACTTTCCTGCTTTCCATTACTCTCTCTTGTCCTGTCTCGGTACAGATGCCTTTTTGGACAGACAGGTGGAGCATGTCCTTAAAACGTAAGAAAGGACACAAAGTGCTCTGCTGTTATCGTTAGTTCCACTTTGATCTCTAGATAGATTGACCTGGTTTCATATTCACTGCGTTGATGTGATCCAGTTTCCCCAACTGCGAACGAAGCCACGCCGCTTTAGCATCGTGAGTGACATTGAAAACGTGCTGTCCTATCAACTTGTGTTCATTTGTCATCTTCAGCTTCCTCTCCTCTTTCCGTATCTTTCAGTTGGCTGTTTTACTGAGCACCAGCTAACATGGTACATTTCATTTGATCTAATTTGAACCATCCACTGTAATAAAATCCAATTTTGCATTCTGCTACAGAGTACATGCTCAGCAGGAAGTGGTAACGAAGTTAAACAGAAACGGATGCTGGTTTTGATGGCAATCTTGGCTCTAAATATATATAATGAAAATAATTGACTCCCACACATACACACATACACACAGGCACGCATGCACAACAGTTTATTTATTATGGAAGGTTTTTCTTAGCTATAATGTAATGCTGTGTAAAGGTGACCATCAATCATGGAAAATGCAAAACCTTGGTTAATTTCCATGAAAGAACTGGCATTTCATATGATATTTACTAGGCGGCATATAGGGATTGTAGATTTTTGCTTCAAGAACTTAAAGGGTTTCTGAAAGCATCGTCATTAATCCTGAATGTCATTGTTTCGATACCACGCTCAAAGCATTTACTGTGTCACATATATGTATCTTTCTACCCTCTACAGTAGCCTTGTGACTATATATTATAAGTGCCAGTGAGATTTTGGGAGATTTGGAGCCCCCATTGTCTTCACCTTTGAACTTCGTCTTCCCTTCTGGGAAATATTTTTTAATCACACCCCACTCAAATATTTGCTTGCATGGCACATGCTTTACGGGACAAGCTTGGAGCCACGACAGCAATATAAACTATGTACACACTTAAATCACATAGCAGAAGCTGCTTTGCACAAGTTGTGGTTGAATAGTCGCCAGACAGCACCTGTCAGGCAGTATATCAGTTTGTCAGTTCATGACCGAGGTGATGCTTATCCACCTGTTTTCCTGAAACGATGCTCTGAATTCTTATGTTATTAAATGTTATGAAAACTTACAGATCATGTGGCAATTTGTATATTTGTTCCTCTATTGGTCATCTGCCTGTGTCTCTTCTGTCCCTTAGACCAGCGAACTTGTTGTTGGACAGGAGCAGTGCAGAGGTCCCCTCAGTGGGGACGATGGGTGACTGGATGGATGCCATGAGGACCTTGCCTTGCAAGGAGGCCTTCTCAGGGGTCAGCTACAGCTCCTGTGACACCCTGGCCAAGACCTCTACCGAGTAAGATTCCAACAAACAGATAAACTATCCAGATGGATTCATCTTCACAGTTCATCACCAAAATATTTTGTACTAGGTTCACAGCTCTGACTTCAGCTAGTTCATGTCCATTAGGGTATAAATTTCACATCCTTTACAAATGCCATTACCCAGTTCTTCACTCGTTTTTTCTTTGGGTTTTTTTTCTTCTTCAGAGATTCACAGATGTCACCACAAATATCTGTCTGACATCGTGTGTGTGTCCTCTGACAATACAGGACCTGATACCGTTTTAGTTTGCATTTACTTTCTCTAACCCAGCGAGCGACAGTAACGCACCATCAGCTGAACATGAGTCACATAACAAGAAGACGACAATGTATGGATGCAATTGATTTTGTCTATTGATGAGAATTTGGGATTTTGATGCCTTCTGTATATGCTGACATGTGAGATTCTTTACTATCTCCACACTACAGACATAATATTGCTTAAAGCTGAAGTGGGCCTGCAACTGTAGCCTCTGATTTGGAAATGTCTAAAGGACAAATGCACCTAATTTTTCACCACATTCAGTATTTTTAATCAAATTAAAATACTTCAAAATCTACATTAGACCATTCTACATTAATAGCAGAATATTTAAAACTTAGTCTGTGATTTAAGACACCTTTAATCATACGTAAAAAATGAATAATATATACATACATACTTAAATGACTAAGTACTTGTACTCAAACTGAGTTTTAAAGAATCTGGTATCAGTGCGTCTTCTAAAAACAGGCAGTCATTCGTGTTGAGCTAAACATGTTAGATGGAAGACGTTTGTAACAAATTAGATAATGTTGGTTTATGAAGCTGATCTCACCAGTTGTCCAACATTGGCATATTCTGAAGAATCTTCTGTGTCTGGCTCTTGTCCCCTCTATTCATTTTATCCATTTCCAATGGTTTGTAAAAACACATTGGTTTGCTACCTATAGCCATGTTTCATCCATTTACTCAATGGATTTTGTTAAAATATTGAAAGTTTCAATCATCTTGTTTGGTAGTGGATGGAAATAATAATCTGGATTGGTCCTCAGTGATTTTCCTGTTGGTAAATGTCTGATTGGATCAGTGTGGTATTCATCCACTGAAGACTCCGTCTAAGACACCAAGCTCAGCTACAAGGCTAAGAGCCTTGGCTCAGATTATGTATTGCTCAATATAGATTACTCTATTGATTTGTACAGTTTTAATCTAGTCCTTGACATTCAGCACAAGGCTTGGCAATGCTCTGACCTTAGATGAACAGTCATACTCCTGCACACTGTGCTGACTCATCTGCTGGAGTAATTGATTAACCCATTTTCAAAAATGGGATAGACCAATGAGAAAATACTGACCGCTTTGGAGCAGCATATTTTCCATCACAAACGTCAGTGTGACAAAAATGTCTATTTAAACTGCACAGCACACAAAATAGCATACTGATGTGTAAAAATTTATTTTGCACCCTGGACTGAAATTTTACAATAAATTGTTTGCCATAAATGGGATAACTTCAGACATCATAAAATCAACTCGTAAATTAATTTGTGTTACTCTATTAAGTAGGGAAGAAATCCTGTGTAATGAAAATAATTAGTGAGTTTTTGGCCCTCAGTTCTATCTAGCCTCCTTTTGCCAACAGAACAGAAATTGACTATGCCTCTCCAATAACAATTCACTGAAAGAGTGATTTCTTTTACCATTTTTTATTTGCAGAAGTTGACAGAGTCATGTAAGAAGGTTGATAGCTTTTTGGAGCAACCAAATCTGTGTTGAGTCCTGCATATATTTTGTAATATTATCCTGTAGCAACTAATTGTCATCTGTTTCAAGTCAGAGACTAATGGATTTGTATGACAAATTTCCTGGTTTTTCAAAGAGTTCATGATGCCATGCTCTCTATTAAGGTTCCCAGGCCATTAGAAGGAAAAACAGGCCCATGAATTCATAAACCGCGACCCACCCAAAGTGTTTGGTTCCAAAAATGTCAATCTTAGTCTAGCTTGAGTAATTCACAGTTCTAGTTAGTCTCAGAAAATAAAATTTTTACTTCTTCACCACCCTGCTTTCTGTGCCTGATGGCAGTCTCAGTATGGGTTCTGGAGAAGATCTAAAAAAAGAAAAGTCCCCCTTTTGTGTCAGGTCAAGATCGTGTTCACATGTTGGGAAGAGAGAAAGTCACAAATTAGCTCTGATTTAGTTGAAAATAGAAAACCTAAATTGGTTTTATGCTTAAGTATAAAGTTAAAAGTATGTTATGAAGATTGTAGATGGACCAACAGCCAGTAATTAGCTTATCATTTGTTTGTCTTTAAATATCTTCATACTATTTAAAATGCACTCAAGTTAAATGTTGGATTTTTTGCCACATTTCAAATGTGAAATCATCCAGCCACAAGAAAAAAGTATTAATTTTAAGTCTTTTACACACCTTTAACCAGGGTGCCTTAAATTTAAAATACTGTCATGTGAGTTAATCCAACAAATAAATTAATTTCTGAAAGGGTCAAATAGTCTAATAGGAATCAACTCATTTCAAGTTCAAATTAATCTCTTGTAAAATCTGTTAAAATACATTAAGTGTTGGATTTTATCCCGGACGTACCAACTCTTATTGATATCTTGTATAACATGTTGATGGGCCTGGCTATTTTTCAGTAGAGTGGTTCTGACGGAGGTCCACATCACACCAGCCACATGCCCAGAATGGGAGCCATCAATGGGAATCACCACCCTCTAACGCCCAGCTCCTCTCCACCCTAAAAAGGCTCTGGATGGTGGGTTAAGGACTGAGGCCCAGGCCCTGTCTGAGAGCAAAGCTTTACCTCCAGAGCTGCTGCTGGGCTTCCTCTCACAACTTGCAATCTAATAATGGCAAAGTTTGTGTTGTAGTTCTGCAATAATTTTGTATGCAACTGCACTGATTCTACTAATGCGATTCCCTACTCTGGAAAACATAACAAAATGTCACTTTTTTGACATGTAGCATTGCCTTGTGTGTACTGTAGTCACATTAAGGGTTTTGTTTGTGTAGTTTTAGTAATTTATGTATTTCGAAAGTGTTGCCAGTCGCTACAGTTTGCTAACAACAATTAATTGTGTTTCTTTCCTTAAGGTCTGTGCCACTTAACGCTCCTAACAATTATAATCTAAGTGGCCCAAACATTTTTTTTTTAATAATTGCTCTTTTACTGAATGCATGTGCAACAACAGATTGCTTGTGAAAATATTAACCAGACGTCTCTGCCATGTCATCAAATTTAACAACTACTGCATTCACAACCTCTTATACTGCGCAAGTCATACCCTTTGCATATTTTACATTTTGTTGTGCTGCAGCCTCAAATGTTTATGTATTTATTATACATAAAATCAATAATTAAGATTAATAATTAGAAGTACATACTGTGTATGTAAAGGATAAAGAAACTTAGTCATGGGGATGCTTTTCTTGAGAATGGATGGAGCTAAATATGATGCAATTGACAAAAGTCAGATAAAATGTGAAAAGTTTGAAGGGTATGACTGTTTTCAAGGCACTCTACACATAAATCTTTTTCTCCTGTCTTCTCTTTATCTGATTGTTTTCTTTTTCTTTTTTTTTTCTTAATGTTCTTCAAACACCAGGGATCTGAAAAAGGTTGGAGTGACTATTGCAGGACCGCAAAAGAAGATTGTGAGCAGCCTGAAAGCCCTAGAATCCCATACCAAGAACGGTCCAGTACCTGTTTAAAAACAATAACAAGAAATGAAAACCACCAGAGACTTTTCTGTTGGTCTGTGTTTACACACACTAACACAGTGGCTACATATCTAAATAATATGGAGATGCAAAAGGATGGAAAAAACAAAAAAAAGAAATGTCTCATGTGATGTCTTTCACGCATTGTTGAAAGCTTTCTAACAGAGAAGTGGGAAAGGGTTCAGAACTGACCTGCTACCTTGTAAGCTGACTGGCTCACCCCTCTCCCTACATGCCCACATTGAGATGCCTTACTGACTAATAGAGGGGGGAGAGAGAAAACGAAAGGTAAGGAGGTCAGAAAGACATTATGAGGAACGCAAGCCTGGTCGTTATTGGAAAACATAGCAGGGACAGACAAAATGCTGGAGCTGTCCTTGGCTAACGCCGGCGTCTTCCAAAGGGAAGAGAACAGCTGATATGCCATGTGTAGAAGAGCATGGCAGACATCCACAGTTGACTTCATCTGAACTGATGAAGTCTGAGGCTGGGATATGAGTTGCAGCTACCTACATTCAGTACTCAGTCCAAGACATGGCCAAACTCATATGGACTCACCAACTGTTTGACTCTGTAGCTCTAACATAAAGCATTTGCATTCAGTAGACATGCCACTAAAAGCAATAAGGTTGTAATCCATCAAATCCATTCATCGTGGTGAAGCCATGGGTATGTTACATGTGTTATGTATTAAATGCTGTGCTTTGAAGACAGACTGGCCATAACACTGCACACCCAGAATTTTCATTATTGTGACATCTTTGTTCCATGTGCTAATGTTACCTACTATTACCCACCACCTTCATGTGAAATCTCAGGATGAGTATATCCTGCTTTTTCCTACAACAGGAAACCGGTGGAAAGCTGAGATGGAAGGAATTTAATGACATGAAGGTAAAGAGGAAATACTTAGAGCAAAGCAAATGCAAGGAGCCCAAAACAGAAAAAGTGATCTGTCAGTTGCTGGTCATTTCACCCTGTTCCATTTCATACCTTTGTAATTGTGGTTGTTCAAAACCTAGCTCTTCTGGGTTCACAGCAGCATTATCTATTGTTTGACTCTTTGCACCTATCATCCATTAAGTAATACTCACCTTTTTTTTATTTTAAAGTGATCCCTTATGACTTCACTTTATAATGGCACCCAGCAGGAGATTAGTCAGAGCTACTGTAGCTTGATCAGAGGAGATAAATAGATGGGAATATGGTGTAGTACAAATATTTTTCATGAAATATACAGTTAAGATGAATTATTCTGGAGATTTCTACACTTCTTGAGAGGGAGTTCTGTTACTAATTAATAAATGTACTAAAAATACTGATAAGCAATATTTGAATTTTATGGATAAGAAATGGTTTGTTTACAAGTATGAACTGGAAGTAGAAAGAACTAAGTAGCAATACATAGCTGAGATATGGAGGTACTGAATGGCAAAGGGGTGAACGGACCCGGAACCCAATTGTCTGGATGAAATGTTATTGTGATGCAGAGTTGTTTTTAAATATGACTGTGAGATTAAGTTTCTTCTTTGGGAAAGACAAGTTTGCGCCAAGACTTCAAAACAGCTGATTTTTTTTCATTTTCTATTTTTAGGTTGGGCAAAGTAAGTAAGTAAGTAAACAAGGTGGTCAATCTGAAGATTTCACACAATAACTCACTGAATAAAGCCATGTGAAAAGCTCTCTCTTTTTTAAATTTTGGTTTCAAATAATTTGAACTACACTTCAAAAAAAAATATAGAAAACTAACTTTGAACTAATGAATCTTGTTGTTTTCCAAGCAAAAAAAATAGAGTGCCTCCTGTAGTTGGTCTTGATCATGGTGGAATCACCAAGAAAACATTTCTTTTAGTTTAATGTAATAAAGTAAGTGTTTCTCGTGTTTTCTTTAGAGTATAGCTCAATCATCAATTGCCCCAGTCTGACTCAATATTAAAATGTTCTGATAACAATGCAATACATCCAATAAATTATTGCTTTCCTAAATAGTAACTTGATATGCCACGTCCATCATGGGATTTCCTAAAGGCACCTTAAAATATCTATGTAAATTGAGTACATATTTAACGATGCTAGTCTTCTGCTTTGATGTCACCCAGCTGGTCCCTCAGTGCAACACTTACCCAGTATTTTTGAACTGGCACTTTGGTACTTTGTGCTCTTGAACGCGTGGTATTTACAATGAAGATGCTGTCTTTATGCCTCTTTAAGCACTTGGTACACATTACTGTAGCACTTTGAATGACAACGTTTTTGCCTTGGCTGTAGACTAAGCTTGATTAAAGCACAGGGGTGCTGTTGGTGCTTTTGGGAAACCCAGCCCTGTTCAGTGTGTCAATTCTGTCTTCCTTTACTTGGTCTACCTGTGGATGCTGCTGTTGCTGTTATGTGTTTGAAATTAGCATGTACATAATGTAAAACCATCATAAAGAAAGCAACTAGCACTACAGATCTCACTATATACCTGGCCATCCATCTTTTTTTTTGTACAAATGTTTGTATGTATAAATGATTGAATAAAATTTGTGCAACATTTTTAATTAAAATTGAGGAAAAAAAATCATCTGTATTATATTTTATCCTACTTTGAATCATACTTGTTAGTTTTTTTCTACAATAAAAAGGCAATTATGATTACATTATTTATTTGTTAACATTATACAATGCATTGATGATTTTTGAGCGTAGATTAAATTATGTGTCTGTGATGTCTTGATATGATTTTAACACAAACTTCATAAACTTGAGACATCTGAGAGAGCAATATTGTTACGGACCCTATACAAATCCCTAATTTTATGTCTAAAGACTGACATGTGTGTCTGTGTGAGTTTGTCTGCAAATGTAGATGGCCTTGTCTACTAATGTAAAATGGTTTGTAGTGAAAACATTTATATTTTTATAATAAATAATTCACAAAATATTTTCAAAAAAAATGAATGATTACACAAATGCTCCTGTGCTTTATTTCACATGTACTCTAGAAGAAAAAAAAGCAAACCAAAATTGGAAGAAAAAAAAACTTCTTTTGTAGAATCTTAACAAGTGATGATTAACATAAAACTCACAAAATCCAGGCCCTGTCTCATTGGGCCAAGGCATCAATATCTGTTAGAATGTGATCCTCTGGGGTGGATCATAAATTTAGCGCTCTCCCCATGACCCATAATTATACAAGAGAGTTCCCCAACTGCTTTAAGGATGTATAAAACTTTTGTAAGGAAATAACTGCAGTTCATTTATGTGATGGCAGCATTTTTACGTCCTGAGAATGTTGTACTCCAGATACCAGCTTATGGTATCTAGCCCATATTCAAGCAAACATGAATTGTTCATCAGAAAATGTGAAGCAGGACTGTCCATACCGGATCAATGCCATGACCAGGGGCCCCCTGCAGGACATTATTGGACACACACAAAACTATCTCTGAACCTGACCCACATGAGCACATCTCCATCCCCAACATGCATCGTGTGTGTGGCGCTGAAAACCTCACAAATAAGCCATAGCAACAAAAACAGTGGAAGGCCCAACGGACATAATGCAACATACACACAGACTCATTAGCCTGCACAGCATACTATTTTTTTTTCTTTTTGTTTTTACATATTACACTAAATGCTAAAGTCAGGAAAGCAAAGCGTACCCGTGTGATATGCAGAGGGAGGAGGATGGAGAGTCCCAGGCTCAGGTGGTGTGACTGAGACTTCCAGAGGAGCAGGTGAAGCAAAATGTGCACCGAATTCATTGCAACCCCACCGATGCTGAGCTGCTCACAGGGTAAGAAACTCAGGCGGGGTCCACTTGGCCTCTCTTAAAACTGAGATGGGTAAAAAAAATGACTCATTCGCTTGTAGCTAACTTCACTGCACAGCCACATTTAACTTACAAAGAGAGTGCCACCAAAATAACAAAAGTAAACTGAACAGCAACGTTTAGGTTTAGGAAGTGCATGTGCCCACTCCCACAGATGTAAAAAAGATGTGGGCTACATGCACAATGTTTGCCCCAAGATTTTGTTAATAGTAAAGGCGGAAAGTAATAAAAAAATCTAATAACTACAACATTTTGTTTTTTTACTCAAAGGAAAATCTCAAATTAAACACAATGAATACAGCTATGCAGCTGCAGGAGTTACTGGCCAAGGCAGGTTCATCACGTGAACAACAACTGATCGTTTCTACGTTGATGATAAGTTCGACATGGCTTCCACATTTTCTTTGAAACCAACATTTGTGAAAGAGTGGACCACTCTGAGGAACTCCAGCCTGGTAGCATCATGTCACCTGTGCAATAAATCTGGGATTTGGCAGATCTCAATAGCTCAGTAATTGTTTTGCTACACTGTGCCAAGTTTGGTGCAAAGGGCATCACTGTGTGTTGTTTTTCAAACGCTGGCTCAGCTGCTTATTTCCAGTGGAAGGAGTTCAGAATGCCATAGTACATCAGGACATTTTTGACTGATATTTGCGGTGGCAGAATTGCAGTTGGATAACTGAGAAAAAATGAGACTGACTGCTTTTCACTGTGAAATCAGAGTGTGGAGGATGGGGGATCATGGTGAACATTTAGACTAACAAGTTTCTTTTAGGAATCAACAGAAGAAAAAAGAAAACTTCAATGTGTTTCAGTGTAGATACCATATAAGTATCTCTCTTATCGGATGGTTCAACATGTATGACTTTGTCTTAGGAAAAATTTTTTTTTTCCAGACTTACTTTTAGGAGGTTCCGTAAAATTAAATCTCATTTGTTTACATTTCTTCAGTTTCATTTACATTCATCTTCAACTAAAAAGAACAAAAACAGTAATGTAGCAAGAATAAAAGTATTAATTTGCTAACTTCAAATGGATTTTATATATCAACTTCCTCATTCACAACAAGGGAAAGAATGGCTTTGATCATTCTCTTTTGACTTTGTTCTTGAATTTGATGTACAAGAATGTAAACGCCGACAGCACTAGCTGTTCGACATGTATTTATGTTTTTATTCCTTGCAAACAACGATGGTGGGCTTGCATGTGCTTCCTCTTGGAGATCTGAGTGAGGTATCCATTAAACATGTCTCCTGATACACAGATTCTGCTCTTTCACATACTTATTTAAAGAACCTTGTGCCAACTTTAATGTTTTATTCCAGTGTTGATGGAAAAGTCTCTCATAGATTTTGCATTGAACATACCAAGCTTTTCTCTGGTGCAGTGCATCTGGAAAGTATTCACAGCGCTTCACTTTTTCCACATTTTATTATGATAAAGCCTTATTTCTAATTGCATTACATTGATCGCTCCCCTAAATTCTACACACAAATACCCCATTCTGACAATCTGAATAATGTTTGAGATTTTTTCAAATTTATTAAAAATGGAAAACCCAGAAATCACACCTACATAAGTATTTACTGCCTTTGCCATGAATCTCAAAATTAAGCTTCTTCCACTGATCATCCTTGACATGTTTCTGCAGCTTAAATTTTAGACAGATTCTAGCAAGATAAATATGCTTTCACCACAAATTTTGATGTGAAGAACAGCCATATTGAAATGCAAAGTTGCGCTTATAAATTCTGACTGGGGATAAACTGGGTTTGTTCCACAATGGGAAGTCGAATTCCAGCTGATTTTTTGAACTAGGAGGCCAGAACCTTTGAGTCCCAACTCCAAACCCAGCTCACTTGTGCCTAATTATCTCCACCTGTGCTGCTCAGAATATAAGCCTCTCCCAGCCACAGCGCTAGTGCCAAATTATCAGCACCTACATCTAGATGCACTAAGCCTTTTCAAGCCAAGTTAAAAGTAAGTCAATCTTTGTTTTCTGTCATCTCATCTCCTGCTCTTTGCCGGCTTCTTGTCTGGTTAGGTTTGCTCTTTCATTTTTAACCTCATTTGATTTTTGACGCTTCTCTTTGTGCTGGATTTTTAAGCCTGTTGAAGAGTGGTGCCCATGTCACCAAACATGGACCATAACTTCAGCCACGTCTCCCCTGGGATTTCTCCATCACATATGCAATAATCTCAACAGGTTGGTAATTCCCATTCTGGGCAGGATTTTGCTAAACTGTCATGCCTCAGTCACTCACCTCACTGTTGCACATCTCTAAACGGTTCCAGCAATCCAGTGTGTAGAACGGCAATAATCCTTTTAAATAAAGAGACTAAACCAGAAATTTTGTGTGTTGGCTGTTTTTGGATCCAAAGTATCCCAGGTTATTAAAATTATATCTTTCAGTGTCAATACTTCTTTTCAGTTTCACTTTAAGCTGACATCATTAAAAATGGGTTTTCACTCTACTATTACAGAATTGTTTAGAAAATCTCTCATATCTACACTTTATATAAAGCAAACAAGCAAAACCCAACACATTTTGCTAATGTTGGCTAATATGTTTTTTGAGCAGGGTATGTTAAATCTGACAAACGGCACCTTTAAATATTATTTTCTCTTTAGCTTTTAGCCATTGTTATACTTGGTTTGAATAAATTTGAGCAAAGGTAAGTCCTTGGTTTCTACTTTAAATAGTCAGTTTAATACAACTATACATGTGAAAATGACCCAAAATGTTAAATATTTAAAAGATTCCTAGAAACTGTTTAGCATCTCCACAGCATATTTCTTGAGACATTTTATGCCACAACTCATCTACCTCTACAAGACCTTCCTTTTTTCACAAATGTTCGACATCTGCTCCAAGTTAAGCCTCTACTGCTAAACCTTCCCACTCTGCTCCTTGTTTCCTTGTCTGAATCTAATAAAGCATTTTGTTTCCGATCATCCATGGTTAAAGTTGATTTGTTGTCTGACTTTAAAGTAGATTATCTGTGTTTTTTTTTTCTTTTCTTTTTGTTTCCTTTGGGGAGACAAGTGAGGGGAAAAAATGGTGATGACTCAGCCCAATGTCCAAATTCTGACAATAACCAGATGTTCTGAGGCAGATGTGCACGGAGAAAAAAAAAGGGAAAAATTGTACTAGCCATTTCAAGTCAGAAAACAATGAAGACCGTATGCTTACCTCCACCACTTTGGTTTATTTTCACGTATAAGACCTCACAGCACTGAAACCACTGGAGAGATAGGAAAAACAGAAGGCTAGCTGAAGGGGTGGATCCAGAGTCCAGGAAATGTGAAACTTAAAGCATGATGAAGTCTTGGTTGGAGAGGTAATTCTTGTTGCAGAAGGTAACCTTTTTTTAAAAAAAAAAACTACTTTTCTGAGTAATATAAGCCTAGCACTATTTATTTTGTTTTTCCATACACTTAATACAGCAGCATAAACAGAGAACATGATTTTAACTGAAAGTAATAGATAATGGATACACATGCAAGATATGCTACCAACTAAAATAGATTTGCAATGAGACTGTATGCATAAGGTAACCATGCAAGCTTTCTCATCTATTTAATATTCCAACTCTGTCACTTTATAACTTGTAATTTTATTGATGTAATTCACAGGTGGTGCATTACATTTAATTTATTGTAATGCATTAAATTGAATGTAATGCAATTTATTTTTTTCTATTGTGTAATCGTGTTTAGCTCTCTGATTCAACAACCTTTCCCTGCAATTAGATATACAATGAAGCAAGTTTTCCATATTTAAAACTCGATCTGACGGGAGACTGTGTGTAAAAATCAGTATTCATGTCAAAGAAACAGTTAAAAACTTTTCAGATGTGTATTGTCAAAAATTATTACATGCTTTTGGTTGATTAGTTCTATAAAATTCACTGTTTGTGGCTGTACTTTTGAAATCTGTGGTAAAGTTCAAGGAGTGGGATTAGATTTGAAAGATACTGGAGCATAGATGTGAATCATTCCTCTGTTTGCTCTTCATGAATGAATGATGTGGGTTCCTTGTATTTTCTGTAAATTGTAGGCCAGTGTTTTTATTTGTAAAGGCTTTGAGTATATGCACAGTTTTTACATACACACAATGACAGAAGTAATCTATTTTTAAAAAGCTATGCAGACAGACACCCACATCCCGTCCTCTCTGTGAAGGTTCATCACCTCCCTGTGAAGATTCATCTCCTGTCTTTGAAGCACGCTCTGTGGTCTCGTCCATCTATCTCCCTGCTCTTTCCTTTAGGTTTCCAGTAAAAAGTGGCCCCAAGCTGTGTGCAGCTGCTGCTCATGGCTTGATGACAAACTTCTGATGCCTCATTCAGCAAGTCCTGTTGCCTGCTGTGAGGATGTCAGTCTTGTAAAATCACTTCCTGCAAATAGAGTTCACTGATAAAGGGCCAAGATGTCATCTGCTGGTTATCTGTGTTACAAACCGTGTTAGTCTTACTGCAGTGGCAAACTGTGGAAGAATGGTTCTTCTGCCTTACCAGTGTGGTGCAGAGCGCAAGTGCAAACACATAACTTCGTTGTGTACACTGCAAGGAGCACCGACCTGTCACAGCTTTAAACCACACAGTACTGTGTACATGTGAACACACTTAAAGATCAAACACTGTCTGCTTTTGGCTTGGGTTCTTTATAGGAACTCTCTCAGTGGATTTAATCTTTGATGAACTACCATGGGAAATAAATAAAGTAAATACAATGAACGTTTCAATACTGAAAGAGTCCCTTCGTTTGGCCAATAATGGCTTTGCATCAACTAGAGTGTCATAAAAAGCTGAATGGTAAAGAGACTCAAAGGGAAATTATGTCCTCATTTCAGGAAGAAATCCAGATTGTGCACGAAACCAAGACCCAAAATTTTAATTACAGCTTTGTCTTAGTCTAAAGTGTGGGAACACTGAAGCCTCGTGTAAGTTTTCTGTCGTGACCAATTGGTCCCAGACTCAAGAATTGTATTCCTTTCTTTTATTGGCCAAGATGCTTAGGAGTCATCTAAAAATGTCCTAAACTGGTTTGATTTTCCATGTGGGCATGAGTGAAACAATGACACTGGTGAACAAGGTGGTGTCAGTCTAAGCAATTCATGCAAGACCTGTAATTTTGACTGTGAGCTTATTTAACCTAAATTCTATGTCGTGATTATAGTTTTAAAAGCACAGTATTTATCCAGAGCTGATTTAATTCCTGGTATAGCTTGAAGGAAAATTTCTTACACCAGAAGGGAGTTCCTCCAAAATGAGTGGCTGTTTAGGTGGCTACAATGAGATTAAAGTCACTGTTCCAAATTATTGTGGTAGACCACATATTTTACCAGTATGTTTTCTCATTTGAAGGAACTGACTGGAAGTAGCATTTATATTTTGGTGTGGTAAGTTATGGAAAGAACAAACATCTGACACTGTGTTGAGTGCCAGGGATAAAAGTCTTCAAACAGGAATTAAAAGAAGACTAAAAAGAGGCAAACTGTTCCATAGCAGCAACCTTAAAAGCCTGATCACTTCTGATTTTCAGCTTTGTCTTTAAAAAATCCAAGAGTAGTTAGTCATCTGAGAGTACAGGTGACGCAAGTCCCGGTTTGGACAAGCCGAAGGCAAGAGAGTGCAGCCAGTTTGATCCCAAAGTAAACTGTGTTACAATAGTTAAGGCATGTGGTAATAAAGATGTGAATGATTGTTTCAAAATCCTGCTTGGATTTCACTCAGATTGATGGCAGTGGATCGCAAATGTAGAGTCAACAAGCCATGATTCAAATGTTCGGTGTTGCAAGGGCCACTTTTGTAGATCAAAATCTTCAGTCTTTAATTTCATTCAGGCAGTTGACATTTGTTTTTTCAAATGTAGACTTCACAATCATCAGCATAACACTGAAACACAAATCCAAATGTCCTCAAAATGAAAGGGCAGCAAAACTAGAGGAAAGAAAGGGTCGTAGAATATACATCTGAGGCACCCGACGTCTAAAAACAAACAAAAAACAAACACTGTCGACTCATTTATTGACACAAAACATTTGGACAGAGGAAAAAAAGGTTGATTTTAATGTTCTGGTTTTGATGATTTAAAAAAAATTCAAGTAATGTTTATGACAGTGTCTTATTCACAACCCGTCAAGTAAAGTTTCTGACAAAACAGGTGAAGTGGAAAAACAACGTGATAAATAGCATTTATTCTAACATAGAGAAAGCAATATTTGTATTTCCACCACAAGGGAAAAAGTTTTGAAAATGGCTATAAATACTACCACAAAGGCAAAATCTCATAAAGATAATAAAGTTATGTTAGTGGTGTTAAGATTGTTGAGGATTTTGCTTAAAAAAAGGCGATGGAGATGCTGGTCTCAGCTGTTGTTGACACTGTTTTAAGGACAATTGACAACTTCCATAAAAGTATAGCAAAGTAATGCAGAGGGACTGCTGCCAATGTAATGTCAGCACTTTGGCATCTCTCATTTCCCTGTTCTACACCATCTTCCATTCATTTTTTATTCTTTTATAGCCAATAGTTTTTTTTTTAAGTTTTTGTCTCTTTCTCTTAAACTTCAGTGCCTGGAACTTTTAACTTTTTTTTTTTCTCATTCTCCTGTTTCTCAGTTCATGTTAATTTTAACCAGTTAACATCAGAAGAAATATGCCATATAAACACAGTTTACTTTCAGCATATCAGTCCAGAAAAGCAAACAAACAGATGTGTTGGCTAATTTTAAATCTTGAAAATTAGTTACAGAGAAAAGGGGATGAAGACTCATTTCCTCCATTTGTGCGTGTTTGCATGATTAACCTATTGTTCCCCAGTTGAATACAATTGTTTATATTTAGTGCATAGAAAATTCAGGCCTTTATTTAATTACAGCACAGCTTTAGATTGCGCTCAGATTGCTGCCAAAGGGAGAAGAATTTGTTGTTGATTTGTTTAAACATTTGCACAATGAATAACTTTGAACATGAAAAATATAAGTTTATAAAGTTAAGAGCCAAGGCACATTAGTTTCACGTGACATGTTTCATAAAAGGACACATCAATATTTTTCATTTCGGGTTACAAAAATGACCTAAACGTTTTAGGTTGTAAATAAGAAACTTTAGGATTATTAAAAAAGAATGTTCTTGATGAAAAGATTCACATTCACACTTAAAGTTAAGTTTCCATGCCAGCTTCCTCCTGCCACATGTTGATGTGCCCCTGGGCAAGGCACTTAATCTTCACCTATGTGACAAAGTGGTTCAGTTTGTGTTCACCACTTGTCCCTTATTCTTATTTCTGATTAATTTACTTTCTGTAGCTGGTCATAATGCTTAAATTTAAACATCACTTTGCAACGTTGCTTCACTTACTGTCCTGGGTTTGTTTGTGTTAGCATTATGTTGCAGTTTCCATCTATTTATATGTTTAGGTTAAAATGACCACTTCTGGATTATTGGTTAAATTAGTTTATTTTGTTTACAAGTATATTCATGGTGTTTGGTTTCCTTTTTACTCACCATTGTTTGTCCTTTGTGGATCTGCAGCAGGGCAGGAATATGGGAGGCCCAGAGTTTCCTGCTAAAATGTCTGGATGATGTCATTAATTACCAATTAGAGAGTTTTCTTTGAAGGATTGCTTTGTTTTTTCTTTGAAGTAACTTTTTGAGTTATCTTCTATTACATGGTTTATTTTTCAGACTATTTCATTATGTAGATGATTTTAGATTAATAATGTTCTTGTTTTTCTGTTTTGATTTTGTTGTTGTTTATTTTTACCTGTTTAATTGCGGCTTGGTCCACTCAACCGAGGTGTGTTGCCAATTGGCTATAAAAACTCTGAGTTCTTGGAAAGCAGTGGCTGATGTTGTCTGTATGCCTGTGTGTTTGTGAGTGTTGTAAAAAGCATGAGAAATTCTGACCATTTACTTCTTTTTTATTCAGCGAATACATGCCTTTTCTGAAATTGAATACAGAAACCTATGCTGCGAATGCCAAAAGGATTACCAAGCTACAGCATATTTAATTATAAAAGTCTGTGTGCACAGAACTTTAAAGAGTCATGATGCATAGTACAAATAAAAAAATAAATAAATCTGGTTTATTCACTTAACATTTGGTCAAATTACAAAGCTCCAGTTGAATAGATGTTCTGCCTCCTCCTCAAAGCAAATTACAGCATGAGCTGAAGTGCTTCAAAAGCACTCACTGAACACAAATCAGCGTTGCCTTCTTCACATAAAAGAACGAACGTCATCATGTCTGAGCTCAGTCTCTTTAATATCACCGTGATGTGAACAGTACTTTCCTCAAGTAAGTTCTTGTAAATCATAGATTCTGTTACCTTTAGGTAAAATAAAAAAGAAAACAGTTGAAGAACCAGCCAACTTATAATCAGAATAAAATATTAAATCCAGCATCTATGACTTAGTGAATGAATAAATACAGAGCAGAAGTAGGGCTGTGAATTGGATTCGCGCACTAGAATACCCTCCACACAAATGTTAAATCTGCAAAAAATGTTTTGAGCAATTAAAGTTATATATTCTAAGTCCTTGTAAATTGTGTCCAAACTATGACATTCAAAGTCAGGCTTGGTTTTCACATCTGAACAACGACCACATCTCCAAGAATATTTTGGCATTAATAGACATATTGATGTCAACAGCTTGTGCGTTTCACTTTTTCAACTGCATTTAAAGGATAAAATCAAAAGCAACAAAACCAATTTCACATGGAAATCTCTAGTTGTGTCAGAAAAGGTTTCTATTTCATGTGCTGGTTATTCTTTTTTTTTTTTTTAAAGATTTTGAGGATTGCACGACTTCACTTGAAATGCGTAAATGTATCTATGGTTGAAAGTCATTGCAAATAATTGCTTGACTACAGTTGTATTAAGATGAACATTTGTAGCCAAACTACCTTTTTTTTTTCTGAAACAAACTTTCGCAGAACTTAAATAATTTTTATTTTTTATTTACTACTTCTGCCTTTCATCTTCTTCACTGGTTCATCTTTCTGTCAACTTATTAAAACCATATATCACCTGCATCAAACCCTGTCTGGAAGACGCAGCACATGGGCCGATTTATTTGGGAGCTTCCTCTGTGTCTGAGAGTTTTATGAGCGTTGTCACAGACCATAGATACATTTTTGACAAGCCTTTGCTTTGACCACTGTTATTCCCCACATTTTTCTTGCCTTCTCGCTCAGCTTGACCTCAGTGAATGGAAAGGCCACATGTTAGTGTCACCATTTCCTTAAACAACTAAATTGCATAGGATGTTGAAGTCAATCCTTTCCAGCTGCTACAGTGAATAAGGAATGCTCATATTTTTGGAAAGTAGGTTGCAATATTGTTCATTTTCAGGTGCTCCAGGTGATAAAAGACAATACAATGAATTGTTGGAGTTTTCACCCAGTTGCACATCCTCTGGATTGTATTGTAAAATCTCCACACTGTCTTTAAGTTATAATATTACTGTTACTGTTCATCATGTTTTTTATATATATTTCCATAACACTTGAATGACTCAAAACACACAAGGCGCTATAGTATGTTACTGAGATCAAAGAATTGATGATTATCTCTCATAGATCTATTGGCTAATTTCTGCCCTCTCAAGATGGTTATGAGAGTCACCCAAAAAACTATGTAGTAGCTGATAAAATGATGGCAAATCTTAAACTTTGAGACTTAATTTCCCACAATGTGGACAGCCAATTTCATGGATTGGATCTGAAGAAATGAACGTATCAAAAAGGTAGTTTAATGAGAAGAAGAAAAGCAATGGATGACATTCACTTTGGAAAATGTGAGGTGGACTAGGAGACATCTGGAAACCATCAGCACATGAGCACACCAAGGAAGAGGCATCAACAAGATGCCAAATAGTGTCCAATGACTCACCAGGCTCGAATAGCAGGAGTATGCTCCACCCAACACTGAGAGGAGTTTGACCGAGATCAATACTGGTATCAGGATAGATGAAAGTTATGCTGCATGAAGTTACTCTAAATCCTCTTTTTTTTCTTCTCACTATTCCAGATTATTACAGTGTGACTAGAAACTAAGAACAAACTGCTCCTCTCTCTGTGCACGTGTGGGTTTTCTCAGGGGTCCTTCAGCTTCCTCCCACTGTCCAAAAACATGACAGTTCGGTTTATTGGTCTCTGAGTTGTGTGAGCGTTTGCCTGGTCCAGGGCCCCATGGTGACAAAGATACCTGGACAGAGGCTCTACACTCTAAACCCTGTGTAGAGTTTTCTCATGGCAAATGTATTATGATGAAAAGTTATAAATGTGGCAGGGTTCAAGTTTTATTACCAGTTTTATGACGTATTAATATTCTGGCTATCATTAAAATTTTGAATGGATGCTCTGATGATTGACTTTCTTTGTCTGGCATTTGTTGTACTCTTTTTGTTGCTTCACATAAACATGCAAGGAAAGTGAGGTATTTATTTCTGTGTTAATCCTGCCTGACATTTACAATTACCACAGTGTTTGGTTGCAGCCGAGTCTTGCTTTAATAGCGTTGTTGACTGTCAAGCCTAGTTTAGGTCTCCTTAGATCTCAGTCCTGCTTTCACAGGGGCCTTATAGATTGTGTGTGTATGGTTGAGGAGGTGTGCAGAATAAGAAAAGTATGAGTGCAGAAATACGATTCAAACTCATGCTTCCATTTCGCAGGTTTAAACAAATACTAGCAGGGCCCAGATTGCTTGTGAAGGAGTCTTTGGTGGGGTTTTTTGTCATTGTCAACACGCGCACCTGCAGGCATTTTGAAAGATATTTTGCCAGCCCGTTGAGGACTGACATAAAACCACGGGGAACTCATTGTGTTAGGAATTATAAAACCTTTCCACTTCCGATGATTGTCATAAGAGGGAGAAAGACATTTATAAGTCGAGCTGTATGGGCTGGGTTTTCATGCTCTGTGATTCTGACTTCCTCTCCACTTACAGCTGGCCAAGCAGTTCAGGGAAGCGACTGCCATAATGTACTAATTACATGAACAGTGAGCAAGTCAAAGACAGACCGACAGACAGACTGACTGACTCATGGGAACTGTCAGACATTTTGTATTGATTTTGTAACATCATACTGTGCCCAAATGGCACATTATATTGTTAATCGACCAATGGATGAACAAACATACTGTATGTCTTTGCTTCTATGTTAATTTCACATTATGTATTAATTGAACTCTTTATGGTTCACATATGAGGTGTATTTGTTTTATTTGAGTTTAATTATATTGCCAAGAAATGCTGAACGTGCCATTAAAAAAGACAAAATCTTAATGCAAAATTTGAAAAGCTACAAATATTTGCTTTTGTGTAATTTATTTAAGTCAGAAATGAACACTCTGTCAATATTGGGCAAAAACCACAATAAAACAGAACAAATTATCTCACTTCAGGTTAGAGTTATTGCTGTTTCAGCTCTTGTAGATCCATCCTGCATGTCTGTGGGTGTGAAGTTCCCATATTTAGATGGCGGTTCAATCTCAAACACACACTCACTTAATTTAATAGTACACAGCGTTCACTTTCAAAATTTGACACATTCAGCAATCAATCATTTTAAAGCTAATAACGAATTATTTCAAAGTGTCCTAGACTTCTAATTCAAAAGTAATACTTGCCTTTAATAAAATTCTTTCCTCAGTCTTATCTCAATTCATTCAGTTAAATAAATAGCAGCCAAACAAAACATTCACTGACCAGATACATGAAAATAAGTTTGCTTTAACAAAGCACTGTGAAGTGACCTATAAGACAGCTGTGTAAGTTGTAGTTCTCATCAAATGTCTGCATGCTTTATGTCATTGTAAGAAAAAATAATTATCAGTTTAATATGCAATAACAATTTGGCATGAATGTCAATTTTTTTTTTTTATCATTGACCAAAACTAAAATTCTTCATGAGCGCATGTTGGCACGTCTACGTGGAAGAAATTGGTCAAACGAGGAACAGAAAATCTCACACTGACTGAGGGCATCTTGCCGACTTTCCCTTATAACAGAGGTATACTTATCAAAGGTCTTGTAATAATGTGATGGTCTGCTAACTCCCCAGCATTTTCAGATGGAAAATATGACAAGACATTCTTGTAAAGTTCCAATCTGTTCAAATGAAACCCACATAAACTGCATGCCTCCACCTGCCATCTGAAATAGGAGGTGGTAACATCAGAAGGAACATTTAATTCATGTTAGGCAGCTTCTTTTCATAGCTGTAGTTCTCAGCAAGCTTGCAGAGCTCTGTTAAAATTTCATCACGTCATCCCACTTGGAAAGAGTTCTTGTGTTATTTATGATATGAAAATCAATCTCACACTGACATCAGAAAATGGAAGAATCGTTTTAGTGTGTCATGATAAGAGGACAGTTTGAACCAAGGTCATAGATATCTGATCAGATGGACTCTCATCTTGGATGACGAGCGAGTATATTTTACAAGGCAATAACGAAATAAAGAAATGAACTCTGAGGCTTAAAGAACTATTTCAAAGGTACATTTCTGGAAGTCTATTCAAATCATACGAGATAAAAGAAAGTGGGTAAACCTGTTTATTACAGGTCATTGGAAATGGATTCTTACTGCTTGAACGACTTCACATTTTGTCACAAACTTCAAGAATTTGTTTCAGGATGTGATATTAGAATGACACAATATTATTTTACTAGGGCGTCTTAAAAGGCACTTATAAATTATTTACATAATCTTGTCATTTATGTAGAAATTATATGAATGGAATTTATCCCGTGCATAGATGGTGGCCAAAATGGTGGATAGTCACACAAGCATAAAACCTTGAGTTCTTAGATTTCAGCTTGTCACTCTTCACAGTGGAATTGAAAATATCTAAACATCCCTTCCCTTATGAAACTGGACCTCTGATTTTATTTAAACGTTGCATATTTCAAACTGTTTCACTCATTCTACCTCTGCAGAGCTTGGAAAACTCGGCTGACAGCCTTTATCCCTATCTGGCTGAAATCAGAGACCAGTCATCACAGTTCAGACCATCTGTTTACACCAAGACAAGCTGTAGAGCTTATACTCAGGGTTGGCCCTGTAGCTGAATGCCAGTACAAGAGAGCAGACGCACTGATGGTGAAAACAATTGACAAAACTATAGAAACGTGGTGCATTACCGGGTAATAGTCATAAGTTATTCTAAGATGCCAAACTGCAAATTTTAGAAGAAGGTTCTGCTGGTGAAACCCGGATTCCGTAAGTCCGCTGATTATGTGCATCACTTTCTCAGGTTTGGATATTTTTTATCTAATTTAATTAAAAAATGAAAGGTAAAATCCGTGTGCACCGGTTTGCGCAGCATATTTTGATTATTTTACAATAACTATAAAAGTACATTATCCTCAGATTTTATCCATTAAAAACATGTGTCAGGTTACAGTGAAGTTTAATGAAAAAACAAATTGTATACCACTAAATATTAAAAGCATTTAATTTAAGGTGTGTTTGAGACTTTAAAAACTGTTCATTACTTTCTGTGAATAGCATACATGCCCAAAAATAATCAGGGAACTAAAACTATGAACTAAAATTAGTATTTGGCACTGACAAAAGCTTTAACAGCATTCTGAAATTTGTCAGAAGTCTGACAAATCTGTAGGCGTTTAAATACCTTCACATATTTTTATTTTTGTGAATGTTTTTTATTTACTTATTTTTCTTTGGAGGGATCTTCACAATGAAGTAGATGACGATATAATTGGCATTTGCTTAGCATTCAATGGAAATATCAAACACATTAGTGTAATAGGAAAGTCTGAACGTATGGCACATGAAATTTTGTGGCCAAACAATTCTAATTTAGTGCGTTGTACAGTTCTTACTTTGTTAAATGAATGTAAATGAAAACTGTTGTTTTAGTTAGTGCTTTTATAGCTATATTTAAACTTTTCACATCAAATTTAATTTTTGATTTATACTATATGTCTTTTTTTTTTCATGCATCTTTCACCTAATTTAAGGATGATGAGGACTCATGGAAATATAAAATATCATAATAAATGTCATACTCAATTCCTTGGCTACAATGTTCCCATCCACTGGCTAATTCCCCCTTTGTTGTAATTGCATGGTAAAGCCATTATTATCTGGATCCATGGTAATCATATTTTCAATCTGCTCTCTGCTGTAATTGTTGAACTTTCTGACGATGTGCGCTTAAAGAAATGAAATCCTGGCAGCGGTGAGGCTGCAGCTGCTTCCCACTTGTGGGCAAAACTTCAACACATTTCTTCTCATTCTGGGGGCTAAACTCTGGACAATGGAGAGTTAAGTTCTTTTAGATGACTTGTCATTTTGTTCCTATTAACCGACGTTAGGTGTTGATGTTTCAGTCCTCGGGATGAAAGATTGACTCCAGCATTGCTCCGTGACAGTGGAAAGAGAGAGAGGGAGGGACTTACATGAAAAGAAGAGAGAAAGCACCAAAAAGAAGGTGAGTAGTTTGATGTTGACTCTGTGTAGTGAATCAGGCTTTTCAGTGAAAAGAGCTGCAACTGTGCCTTGCTTTGTGTGTGACTGACGGATGTAAATGTGTTACCCTGTCAGCAGATTTGCCTCAATTATTAGTTTACTTTTGAAAACGTGCGTTGACTTTTCCAGAATTTTCAAGTTCTACATTTCCTGTCACTCAGTCTTACTCATAATTTCTGGAAAACATTATTAGAAGCAGCTAACTGATTAACAAATTTAATACATATATTTCTGATATTCATAGTCGATCCAATTGCACAAGAAAAGATCATTTATCTTTTTCCTAAAAAATCTAACATATATAAGGGACACTGCAGTAGCAGCAGGGATAAAGTTGCTACCTGAAAAGTTTAAACTGAGTTAATATGTACATACAAATGTGAACAAATATATTTATAACCAGCAAGCCTTGTTAAACATTTATAACAATAAATGGGAGTAATGTTTGCGGTGACACATTGCTTGCGAAAATGCATGAGCCCTAATTATTGCACCATCAAGCATAGTTTGCCTTCTAATTTATCAAATATAGTGTGATAATAGGAGGTAGGCTTTGGATGTGTTCGCTTTGCTGCTGCTCCCACAAAACCATTCAAGTTTGATTTCTTGGATTATATATTATTCTTTTCTCCTAATAACTTTGGATTTTAAAACATATTTCTTTCCCTTGAACTTTTTTATGTTTTGTCAAAACTTAAAACAAAATTCATGTTTTGGCATAAAACTTAAACATAAAATTAATATATTAATATATTTATGAAACATTAACATATTTTAATGTTTTATATGATCAAGCCATTCAAAAGTTGCACAATGTGATAACAGAATAACAAAAAAAATTTACAGATTAAAAGTGAATATGCATTTGTATTCAGTCAAAAATGTAAAGATGGAAATTTTAGATTGATTAATTGATCTCACTCTGATTGGTTGATTTTTTTTTAGGTCATTCCACAGATATTTAATTGGTTTCAGGTGTGGACTCTTTGCTAGACGTCTGTGAATCTCTGCAGCTCCTCCAGAGTTACTGCTGCAGTCACACAACTGACTGGGTCAGTATATTTAATCCCACTTCAGGACTAAATATAGAGTCAATCTACACACTTTATTTGTCTTGGTCGATACAAAGACATCATAAAACTCAAAGAATTATAAAACCATTTCAATACAGTTTATAGGAGACATGAAAAAAGAAGCTATCGAAACCTTGGAATAATGTCTGACTGGGGCAGTAGTCACAAAAATCATAACCACGGCTTGTACTTATTTTCATTGAGTCAAACAGAGGCCAAATTATTGGTGTATAAAAGAAAGCTTATGCCCCACGGTCCCTCCAATCTGCTTCTGATAACAGCTAATCCAACTGTCAATTAATGTCAAAATGGAGGTGCAGTTTATTCCCAGCTAGGACCTAACAAGGACCAGACTGTCTTTTTCTTTCATTCTATTTCTTTCCTTGCGTCTTTCTTTCTTCTTTCCTGTTTTCTTATGTGTGTGTGTGTGTGAAAGAGAGAGGCTGAGAGAGAAAGAGACAGACAGAATTGTTTGGTAAATATTGAAGGCTTCCCTTTTCATGTTTAAACTTAGTCATCAGCGCTACAGTTAATGAAAAATGTCATAATACCTTGAATTTGGAACCTTATTATCAATATTGTCACATGACAAGCAGAAACACAAACTTTGACAAGCACCTCTCCTGTCACTCTGAGGTCTCAAAAAGTTCACTTGATCGCGATGTCTGAAGCAAAGTCGGGAGATCGGTACCAGAGTCTCTTCAAAAGTTGTATGAAAAAAAGAAAAACAGAAAACACCACAGTGTAAGGCAAACAATGATTGTTCAAATAAAAGAAAACATATCTTTCTTTCCATAAAACATAAAACAATATATAAAAAAGTCAGGCAAAATTGCGATGCTTTGATCAGAAAAGCGAAGCGAGTGTGTTGCTTGATTTCTTTTGGACAGGATGAATAGTTTTCTTTGATCGCATTGAAAGGATGGCGTGCTGGAGACCAGGCCTGTGTAAATCCTGTGTTAATGTTTGATGCATGCTTTGAATCTGACTATGCTTATTAAACATTAGTCAAAAAAGATGGAGACTCTAAGATCGTGTGGTGTGAAGATGAAGATATTTATAGTTGGTGTAAACTGAACAGCTATTACAAAGAATTGTAGCTGATGCAGCTGGCATGATGTTGGCTGCTCTAATGCGTCAAGGTTTTGCCTCCTTAAGTTTCTCTCAGTATGCAGTTTATAACTAAAGCTGTAAGGGTGCAGCTGTGTATAGGAAGTTGCAGTTGCTTTGTGTGGAAGTTCTTAGAATCAAATGTCTAAGGTTTCTTTGAAGGTTAACTTGGCACCACTTACGCTGCCCTTAAAGATATTCACAACTCTTAAACTTTTTTAACATTTCATCACTTATGACAAACTGCATCATATTTAATTAGGATTTCATGTGATTCACCAATCCAAACTTTGCATAATTAGGTGGAAAAAAAGGATATGCATGGATACATTCATTTTAATTGTTTTATGAAAATAAATAATCTGACAAAAAATAGTTGTGTGCATTTATAGAAAAAAAAATGTAATCCCTGACCTCTCTAGTGTGTAACTTGTATGTCGTCTGCATTTTTTAAATATATATAACACGCAATGATCAAAACTTAGCATTAAACTGTATGGCTGAAATAAGATTTCAGTTTATAGATTGGAAAAATAAATATCACTCATTAGTCCACCTTTTCAAAATTTTCTCCTAAGATGAGACACAGACGCTATGATGTGGTTCTTATTTTTATCAGTCTTGAATTTATGCTGGAGTTACAAAATAATCTACTTGCCAGCCACAGGAGGGACAATAAAAACATCATACGGGGATCCAGTGCAGGCTGCCAATAGTTCCCCTTGCATGCAGAGGCATAATTTCCACTGGGAGAGCCCTGAAGGTACAGCCCTCTCACTTTTCAAAATAACATGGTTTCCCCCTTAGCTTTATAGTTTCCAGTTGATTTTCATCCCCCTTATTTTCTCTAAACTACTGCAGTGTCCGTTGTCACTCTCTTTTGTGGTGTTGCAGTGCCTATCTTTTCAAGACCTTCGTTTGCCTTCCTCTTAGCAAGAGCTGCAAAGTGGCAATGTCTTCACACGGTTCCTTTGTAGCAAGCTCCTGTGTTCTAGTCTCTATCACTTTCTGTGTAAAGTTTAGTCCATAAGCCCACATGGTAGGTTAATTAGCCCCTACAAATTCCTTTTAGGAACGTGAGAGTGCATGGTTTCCTGTCATGTGTGTCTCTGTGTTATGACAATTATGCATTAAATTCCAGCTTCCTCATCAATCAATGTGCTTAACCTCATGTGGCCTTTACCTGTGGTTCAGTGTATGAATGTGTTTGTGATACTGAGTGTGACTGGCTGAATATGGGTCTAGTTTAAAGTGCTATATAAATTGAGTCTTGCAGGGTTTCATTACAAAGTATTGTAATGATTAACTAGGTATAGAAAATGAATGGATGGATATGATTTCAACATACAACTTCCACTTTTTATCTTAGCCACATTTGCAGAACAAGTTGCTAAACATACCTTTTTACATCTACATGTACAGTATTTACTGTAACTTTTCATATATAAATCAACCTTGCAGGGGCGCCACCAGAAATCTTGGGACCATGACAAAAAGTTAAATTGGGCCCCCCTCTTCGCAGCTGCTGTTACAATCTTTTGAGTCTGTCTGACCCATCAAAAGGCTTGCAACTGTGTTGCTTTCTTTGGTCCAACTCATATAAGCACAATATTCACCAGTGAATTACAGTCCACACACTGCATGTAAACTGGTTGCTTATTAAACCGATTATTAAACTTTTAATATTTTTAGTTTTGGCTTATTGACATGTCTCTCCCTTCCATCAACAGTAACAAGCAACATGCATAATATACATGAAACAATCCAGACTTCTCAAAAAATGCTATGTTGTTGCATTGTGTTCAAGCTGCAGTATAGAACCTTTATAAAAAAAATATATGTTTTCTCTCTATTTGTTAAAGCTGCCATCATGCTGTGACAATCAATCTCAGCTGCTACTGCTGCACAAAGTAAAGCACCGTTCTGACCAAAAACAACCAATCAGAACCAGGAGGACAGTCTTAGCGCTTAGCACACTGCTAAGTCTGTTAATGGAAGATTTTAAACATATATTTTTAATTTCTGTGAGTAATAAATAAATCATTTTTGTTGTGTAATTGTAAAAAAAAAGTAGAGGGACAGGAAAATCCACATAGACTCCCTGGAATGATGCTAACTAGCTTGTCAGAGAACACAGTGTTCCTCACCTTTTTCACAGGGACAGGGGTTAAAGGTTATAAGGTTATGCTGGCTGTTAAGTGTGTTAAAAGATACAGAGACAAGTTAAATATATGAATATGTTGTTAAATTTCTGCCTTAATTTATTAAATGCTAATGAAAGGGAGGCTAACAGTAGCATGTAGCTAAGCTAACAATGCTAAATGGTTGACAATCTCACATAGTCTACAAACCTCTGTTGGAGAAAAACTGGGTTACAAATTGACTTTTTTTTCCAGTTACAAAACGAGAGAGAGAAAGAAACACACATACTAAATCAAGGCATAGAGTACAGTAGAAAGGACGGTATTTAAATTGAGCAGATGGAGGTTATATGATGTTCTAACATGCAAGCCTTGCCTCACATATTTTCAGTACGGAGATAGTTCCCCGGTGGACGATTGTAACAACCTCACCCCAAACCACCACACAGCCAAGGTGGCATTTGTGACTGGCCACGGAAAAAACCAGGAACAAGTTTTCCCCCAGGGGCTTTTGGAGCTATTTACAGATTCTTAAAGTGTGGTTTCTAAACTTTCCAATGTCAAATTAAAAGAAATAAAGGAAACATGAAGCTGACCATTTCAATGTTGGCACTCTGCAAACAAGATTAGTGAGAAAGCAGGTTGGCTTATGATCCCAGCCTGAGCACCAGAACTGGTCCATGTGCCTAAAACTCCTTTGACTGTTATGTGGATTTGACGACTTATAAATGAATTTGGCCCAGATCTAAACATTGTCTGGGGAAAAAACCCACCTGGTTATTGTCACAGTATAGTCAGGAAAGCTGCTGCAGCGCAGCACAGATCAGACCAAACAGGTTGCAGCAGCGCAGACCTAAATGTATGATGGACAAGGAGATCTTTCAAATTCATCATAATATGCAACAATTATTGAATACATTTCATAAAAAAGTTGTGGTATGTATTGTAATTGTATCCTAAAAGAATAACATTTCTGAAACCCACCTCTGGTGTCCCAAGTCTTTTCTTTTCTGCTAGGACTTACAGAAAAGTTCGCAAATCTTCACAATTCCACTGCATCTGTCGTCTTCAAATGTTATTGTGGCTATGTTTAGTAGCCATGTGTGTTTTCCAAACATGCAGCAAATTGGCTGAAACCAATAAGGAAAGTATGCGAATAGCCAAACGAAAATGGTATTTTAATCTGCTCTGGATTTTCCCCACCCCAGAAATGGCTCAGGTTTACTGTGTAAATAAGCCGATTTCAAACACCAACTGCACTTTTCTAAAACAGTTTTTGCAGTTCCTGCTTTGACAGTTTTGTACATACATCACATTTCTCTTAATTTGCATTTTGCCAACAAAATATGCCTGATTTGATTAATTTGCGTACTAAATACCAGTGTTTACATCTAATGCATGTGCTGTTTGAATTTTCAATGTACAATTTTTTTAAGGACTCAAAGTTTCCACAACCTCCATTTTCAGAAGATTTCCTGTATGTTTTGTCACTGATAGCTCTTTCCATATGAGGTAGAATTTTGTACATATGTAAGTTTATATAAATAGTGTACACTTTATGTTGAAACAATGTTGCTTTTTTCTTCAAATCACAAAGGCAAGGCATAAATTAGACAAAATTAATGACGTTAGAGTGAAGCTTCAAAATGGGGGAAAAATTCAGCATATATCATGGACTTAAATTTCAGTTTACTCTGAGACGTCAATAAGTAATTTGACATTGTTTCTCAAGATGTCAGAAATGTCTTAAGCTTGTTATGATGTAAATCCATGGTATACTAACCATGACTGAATTAATGTCTACCAGGTGATTAATACAAGCAATAAATGAAAGACCACCATGACGGTGACACTGAAGGCAGGATACAAGGAATATTAAGCACTTTTAAACCATTTTCATAGACCTCTCTTGTCGTCTCTGAAAATAAACAAAATTCAATGCCAGGCGTCAATGAAAGAGCCGTTTCTCAAAAACGTGCAAGCGGCGTCAGCCTTGGGTCTGTTGAGAAACTGTACAGCATTATATGTCAAGTTGTTAAAACAAAATGTTCTGAACATGCTAATTCCTTATAAGCATAATGAGTGAGTGATTCAGTGAGGGAAATTTGCATTTTTAGAGGTATTTCGCAGTTCGTGTAATAGAGTATACTGGCAGATGGTAAATGGCTGTTCACTATTCTCTAAGAGTGATGGAGGAGACACATGGTTCTATTAGCACACCACATGTTTAATCCTGTTTGACATATAAATAAAATGCATGCTTGAATAAACAAAATGTGTTTATATCAGTAGTACTCAATGTCAAACAAGCACATGAAAAGTGGCTTTTTTTCTGAGTCCAAATTTCACTCAGTTCTTTTTGTACTTCAATGTTTTCTTTACATGTGTCCTCACAATGAAGAAAAAAATCTGTTAGATGCCAAAACAATGTCAATTTCTACTCTCTTGGCTGCATTTGAAACTTACCATTTATGGAGATGCAAACTAAAATATATACAGATCTTTAAGCTAAACGGCACATCTGATCATATTCAAAATCGAAGAAAAACAAAAGTCTCAGCATTTGCTCTCGGCTGTTTACTTGATGTTGTTCGTCACTTAACATGGATTTCTCTTTCTAAAACAAATGCATGAATGCAGAAAAGTGAAAGTATTTATGGTGCTGCAGAAGGCCAGTTTTGCTTCCACCATGTCAGGTCAATTTACCACAGTCAGAATAACATGAAGTGTTTCCATGCACACCAAATTGTCTGCAACCCCGCGCATTTGGATAGGAAATCCATTCCGATTGAGCTGAATCTGAGCAGAATATTCTGGCTGGGGTGTTTACACTTTCTTATTCTGATTGACCATTCATTGAAAATACTTCTAGCATGCAAATCTAATTACTGAGTCATTGCACCATCAGCACAATCAGGATGTAATAAACAGAAGTGAAGAACCACAAACCGACCAAGTAAAAGTTTTATCCAAAACTTATCCCTTCCTCATTGTCCTTTGTTTAAAATGAAGGAACAATTATATATAAGTATATAAAAGCATAAAATATTTATGATTCAGTTTTTTTTTTTCAGTTTACTAGATGGAAGAAACTGTTTCTCTTTGCTTTGAGAAAGAAATAAACTGAAGTCATGCCTTTCCATTCTCTCCTTGTCTAAAATAACTGAACTACAAACAGAGACATAACTCTGTTGCAAAACACTTCTCAGATTTCTGCATATTTTCCACATGTCCTTTGACATGGCCTCTCAGATCCACAGAACCCTTCAGTAAATCACCACTAACTCAGAATACAGGCCTGGTTCTTGGAATAGTGAAGAAATACAAAGCCCTTATGACCTCTCTAATGCGCCACTGTCCCGTGAATGTGTAAATCAGTCTGCCGACGCTTTCCCAAGGCTGCTCTCAGTCAGAGGGTCAGGGACAGAGAGGATGTAACCTAAAAGGTCACCGACAGAGAAAGTTGTTCAGAATCAAGAAACTCGCTGAGGGACTCAGAGTTTAAGAGGAAAAACATGTGATGAAGGTCCAGTACATCCAAACAAGTAAGCGGGACAGGATTTGGAAGATGAATGAAATCCTGCTGTGATTTGTTAGAATACATGTGCTGATCAGGCTCATCTGTCAGTTTCAATACCTCTTGAAAATAATATTTCAGCAGATATTAAACATAGTTTGCAGTAAGCTCATATTTGTGTCTTAAATAAAAAGAAATATATTCGTTTGATGTAATATTTTAATTATTAATGTCATATTTTAATTAGTCTTGGAAAATAATCATAATTGACGGAAATAAAGAGTCTGGAGATTCCATCTGTGTGAAATAAATTTATATGATGTGTTTTACTCAGTGATAAAGTTCCTATAATAGATGGGCTTTTCAATTATATTCTAGTTTAATGAATTGGTTTGTAGGCTCACATTAAACTTTTTTAAATATACCATCATATGCAGTGAGATAGGAAACAGTGTTGCAGCAGTTTTACTTTCTATATCATTACAAGCTGAATGTGAACCATAAGTTTTACCACTTTTAGAGTTATAACTTATCCAATAATCAGTGGCAGCAAATTAAACTGAAGATTACATTGCTACCCGGACACATGTTGATATGTCTTTGACAAAAAAACACATATGCTTTTGTGTGACAGAGGAATTGTGCTCTCTGTCTACGTAAAAGGTTTTTATAACTCATCTATGCATCATAGCAAATGTTAAACTTGTTAGAATCATAATGAGTTTTCTGCTCCTAGTCAGGAAACTATTCAGAGCCACGAGGACCGTCTGTTGTAATGTCAATTACGCTCATGTACATGCTGCTCACACCCGTCCTCCACATACTGTGATTCAAGCTCAAGATTGTTGTGCTGCTGCTGCTGTGCAAATGGCAGAGAAAAAAAATAACACACAAAAACTGTGAGGTAGGGAATAACTTGTTGTTTTCTCAAAACTCCTTACTGCATCTGCATCTTGGAAGAAAATATTATTTTCAACAGTATCCAGCATTACCTAAGAGAAATCAATATATTCCAATCTTTTCATCAATTAAATTTAGTGATCACAGCACAATAGATTAGCTAGTAACCAAGATGGTGTTACGGTTTTATGAACGTAATCTCTAGCTTAAAATAGGACACAAAAATGGACACACACTCTCCCACACACACACACAGCCAACAGCAAGCCACTTCTGGTCCAGGAGTGAGGTGAAAATAGTATTTTCTTCTCATCTGAGGCTTCATTCAAGGTCAGCCAAGTGAGAAAGCGCTTACCACACAATGTGTTACAGCTCAGACTCACAGTTATATGTGCCTCCAAAAGGTGGAATATTGATTCCTTAGACTTTCTTTGTGTTCCTGTGGAGGTTTTTTGATAGGGTGTATTGGGGGTTCCTTATTGTTTGAGTTGTTGAGCTGAGCAGTGTTGGAGCAAGATAATCAAACGAATTCAACCAGTTTGTTCACAGCCTCTAGGCTTTGAGCTCTTAAAAAAACATATGAGAAGAAGGGATACTTTTTGATTCTGAAAGGTATTTTTTCACAATCCTCGACTGTGTGCTTGAAAGTTGATCTTGCAAAGTGAAATACTACAACACTTCAAACCGAGAGCCATTTCACATTTCAACAGAAATAAACAAAAATGTTAAAAACCAAGTTGGGCTGGATGGAAAGGCTTAAGAGTTTATTAATAGTGAAACCGAATGTACACAAACGTGTACAATTTTCCAACATGGTAGATTTAAATTTACCAAACCAGTGCTAGAATTTAAAAAAAAAAGGTACATTAAGAGTCATAAAAAAGAATTCATATACAAAATAATAATTGTAATACATCAAGATTAAGTCAATTTATCTATTTTTTCTCTTCCACTCTCACCTCACATGAAGTTAATCTGCTCATCAAAGTGCAACATAAGGAGACCTGAGGGACGTCTAGACATTGACAGATTGTCCGGCCACAGTTGCAGTTCGATGTGAAATAGCTATCCTTGCTATTTCACATGTGGACACCCCTCTGTTAATGATTGAAAACACCACAACAAACTGACCAAGGTAATAATACATTTTCCAAAATTACTGAAAATGAACCTGAGAAAATCAGACTTTGTCTTTGAATTTAGATTCAACATAACTATGAAAAAAAAACTGATGAAAAAGACCGAGACAAAAATGTGGACACCTCTAGAAAGACTGAAAATAAATTGATCATAGGAACATGTGAAACTAAGTTTTGTCTTCTAATTAGCATTAGAGTTATTCTACCTATTTAAAGGGTGAGAAGTCATCTCTGTGCTGTTTCCACAGTGAACATGGACCACAGCAAGAGAAAGAGACAGTTTTCCCAGGAGATTAGAAAGAAAATTATAGACAATCATGTTAAAGGTTAAATGATAAAAGACCATCTCCAAGCAGCTTCATGCTCCCATGACTATAGTTAAAAAATTTTCAGTAGTTTGAGGTCTGCAGGCCTTCAGCCAACCCTCCCTGGCCAAAGAGAAAATTGATGACAAATTGAGGAGGAGAAGGATATCACAAATGATAACCAAAGGGCCCATAACAACCTCCAAAGAAATTGAAGGGGAAGTCCAAGGTCAAGGTACATCAGTTTCAGATCGGACCACTCATTGTTCTTTGTTATGTTCTGGGGCTGCTTTGCTGCATCTGGGAGTTTGAATAAGTGCAGGCTACAATAAACTCTCAAGACTATCAAGGCGTTCTGGAGGGAAATGTCAGAAAGCTCGGGTCTCAATCACAGGTCATGAGTCTTGTGCCACAAGTACAAAACACTGGAATGAAATGGCTTAATTACCTCCTCCTTGTGTAGATCAGTTCTCCAGAGTCTTGCTAATGACCTAAATATTGTATTCAGGTGTGGTGCAGCAAAGGCATATCTAAAAGTTGCAGGGCACTGGTCCCTGAGGTCTGGAGTTTGACACCCCTGCAAGGGGCTGCACAACAAAATATCAAGTTACAAATGTCATCATTTTTGTTCAGGTCTGTTTCATGATTGTGTTGAACCACAATTCAAAAGCAAGGTCTAATGCTCACTGGTTGATTATCTGGAATAAGTTATTTCAGTGACCATTGTGGGTGTTTTGGTCATTGAAAGAGGGACACCAATATGTCCATGTGTGTAAATCCCTAGTAAAGTGCTTTGGAACCATTTACCTAAGGTATGTCTCCACCAAAGTAACGTTTCAAACTTCTTGCTACCTTCTGGTTTAAACCACTGCTGCAATATTCATTCGGGATTCCCTCTGATCTCCACAAGAGTCCTCCGTTGGTCCTTGGTGCATCTACTACTTATCTGCTGCCCTCCAGCATTACCAGTAAATCATTAAGCATTGAAAGACTTACCAAGTTTCCCTGTGCCCCTGCTGAACTTAGCCACCCTCATACTTCCTCTGTGTCATATTCATCCCACCTGTGAGTAAAAATACATCCATTCATAATTGACAAACCCTCGCATTAACCCAACTTCTCTAATCCACTTCTCCCCTATCTGGATAATTTCTTTTAACAATTCCGCTCCTCTAGATTATTATCCAACATTTTGATAAGTACTACTATTGTTGGCAATTTGACTACATATTTTCAATTGGTTTAAAGTTTACAAGCAATGACAAACCCCTCCTGCATCCATTTATGGTTTTTCTCCAGTGTAAATATGAATGTGTGTGTTTGAGCATCTTTTGAACAGATGGCCTCTGTAGGAAAGAAATCTGTGTTCCCCATCCTGCCGTCCTCCCCACGATCCTAAACGCATGTAGAACAAACTGAGTAATTAGTAGCCTGCACACACACATAAGATCATAATTTACATTTTACTGCAACAGTACTCTGATCAACTACAGCGCTTCACATAGACCTTTTCTCCAACAAGAAATCTGATTGGGGGTATGGCAGATTTAAAAGCTGGTTTTGGAATCTTTGGATAAAAATGTGTAGAATTAGCCGTATTTACATCTACGTCTTTACAATCCGTGCCTCAGTGGCTACTGGGTTTTTATTGCATACTCTTTTCAAATACTTTCTTCTATTAAAATGTCTGAAAAATTCAACAAAAAATAGAAAAATATTCTTTTGATAATGAAAGTTAAATATGCAGGTGTGTTAAAAAAAATGCTCAATTACAATTTCACCAATTCATCTTGTACATATTACATACTTCCAGGTCAAATTGCATAAATTTAAGGGCTTAAATATGTGTTTTTACTCAGTTTGACTGACCTTTCTCAAAGAGTTAATGTTATCATTGTCATTCAAATAAATATTTAAACATCATTTAAATCCACACATTGTAAAATTTTTATTGTGGAAAACAAAAACAAAAAAAAAACATCCCTACTTTGCTTTCATCCTGCAGAGCCACTCTAGGTTGGGAAGTGAGGTATTAAATATAATTTGAGCTACTATATCCATTGTGTCTGTTCCCTCCTTTTGTTGTGACAAATGATTGGGCCAATAGATATGATCCATCAAATCTATGTGAGGCTGATAGGAGTCACGCTTATTGAAGCACAACCTGGATTATTCAAACACGGCAGGCTGAGACACCAAGGCCAGGCAGCTGACAAATAAGAGAAGCTGGCCAACGCTTGTTTTTGTTGATTATATGTCACCCTGGCTACATTTTCTGTCTGCGCATCAACGTTCCGTATCATGTCCAACATGTCCATATATTTCAGTTTTTTTGTGGATGGATTATATTTAATCCTATTCACATCAACAAAGGAAGTGAGAATGTTTCAAGGCTTCACTTTGCTGTTGGAAAAAAAAGTAAATACGAGGATTTAAACAATTCTGAGGATGTAAACTGTTAGAGAGAAAAGAGGGCTATGTCACAGTTTCAACTCAAACAAATCACTGCCTTCGCAACGCAAGGTCAGGCAGTTAGTTTGTGTGTTGATGTGTGCATGTTTCTGTTTTTAGTTCTTTATTTGGGCCCTTTTGTTGAACCTCATCATCCACCTCCTGTCATCAGAAGCCGTTGACTGTAGAGAAAGCAACTACCTTTGTTTCTGCGTCATGCAAGTAGTGCCCACTTGTTTGTGTGTCCGTGAACGGTCGGAGTGTGTGTGTGTGTTTATTTTCTGCAGGGCGAGGCCAAGATGAATGTGTGTATGTCAGTGATGGATTTCCTAAATCTGTGAAAGGCTGGTGTCCTTGAACCTCATGGTCAGCCATATGCTGCCCCGGACAGAGCCAGGGGATATGTGAGAATAAATTTGAACAGTCTGTGTTTGGGGGAGTGTGTTGTGGTCAGGGCAACGCCTCCGGAGAGGACTCGCCATGCTAGATGCTGTTCAAATCATAAAGGTTGTAAGGTCACTCAGGGAAACCAGTGTTATTAAGGCAAGTAGCCTTGTGGCCTTGATTTATTAGGAATAGAATAGAATAGAATAGAATAGAATAGAATAGAATAGAATAGAATAGAATAGAATAGAATAGAAAAATAAATTTCACTATCTCTCAGGCAAATGGAAGCATGCGAATTCACACAAAGATAAAATCTAAAAACAGAAACTACAAGCAGGATACTTACAGCATAAGAAAAATACTGTACATTGTGAACATTTTCATTCCCAGATTAATAGAAATGTGCAAGAAGTGAACAAAACCTGCATGTATTTTATGTTCGTCTAAACACGAATGAGTTTGTACAAGCTTGGAAAAACTGTGCTAATGATAGCAGGGATAAAAACACTTATTGAGTTTGCTGGGAGCCAAGAAGCCTCTTCGCTTTAAACGGTTTTTAGGGTGTGTTTTTTTTTTTCTTTGCTGCTCTACTAGATTTGAAATAATAATGTTCGCAGATATTCAAAAATCAGGCAGACTCTTATTCATTCCCAGCCTCTTATGTTGAGACTGTTTGGAATAAGTATGAAAAGGAAAATAACCCTTGGAGACAAGCATGAATCAAGAGATGGATGATAATGTAACTCTAGGCCCAAACACCAGATTCTGGAGTACCAGGCGGGCATTCTTTAGGTTGGGAATGGGAGTAATGTATACAAGAATATCATTTTGAAAGAAAAAGTTAATTATACACCAACCAAACCTGTAGGACCCATTGGCACAATCACAAATACAAACTCTTGGTTTGACTTTTAGCTAGAAAATATGAAACATATGTCAGTTTAGTTTCTGTCGGTTGTTCATTAGTGTTCAAGCCTAACAGCAAGTTTGAAATCCTAAGTTTGATTTTAGAAATAAGTCAACTTAAAATCAAACGGTTAATTTCAGGAATTACAAACTGAGCCTATTTTCTGTCCACGTTTCTAGCATATTTAACAGCTTTCTGCTGATCAGCTGACTTTTTCAAGCTGGCATGCAAAAGAATTCATGTGATCATAAAATCTATCATTGATACATGATCAGTTTAAATTGATGCTCATTACATATTATGATTTTTTGCTGTTCTTTTAATGTTGTAAAAGTACCACCTTAAAAGATATATATTTATACCAAGATGAGCTCAGGAAGGACAGAAGCTTCCTGTGGAGCAGAAGGGCAAAAGCTCGCTTGATCTTGATTTTCAGTATGAATACAGACCGTGAAAGCGGAGCCTCACGATCCGTCTGACTTTTTGGGTTTTAAGGTATCAGAAAAGTTACCACAGGGATTACTGGCTTGTGGCGGCCGAGCGTTCATAGCGACGTCGCGTTTTGATCTTTCGATGTCGGCTCTTCCTATCATTGTGAAGCAAAATTCGCCAAGCGTTGGATTGTTCACCCACTAACAGGGAACGTGAGCTGGGATCAGACCGTCGTGAGACAGGTTAGTTTTACCCTACTGATAATGTGTTATTTCCATAGTAATCCTGTGAAGGATAAACACTTAAAAAGGAATCACTGTATTTGTTTTGCTATAGGGAAAGTGCAAGTTTGAAAGCTTAGGAAAATGTTTTAACTGTGGGAGAGCTTTGGACATTGTCTCATAAAAGTCAGCAGTCGAGCAAGGCACTTTTGGTGTTCAGGAGTCCTAGAGAGTTAAAAAGGAAACTGTGTTTATGTATGTTACACACCAGTTACTTGCCAGAGGGTTGAGTACAAAGCCGGGAGTGCAGAAGCAGCCGGTTTATTTCTCCAAAGTTTATTGTTTTTATGGATCATAATTAAATTACTTATCCTCACCTGTTTCAGATCATAAATAATCACTTTGTGGATGTGAGTCATTGTATGTTTCTGTGTGTACCCATAGGGCTACAGTCATGAGTTACTAACGGACTGTGTAAGCTGGTGGATCAGAGCCAGTAAATACAGGCTTTAAGTCGTCAACAAGTTGCTGTACTGCCTAAAATAAAATCTTTTTTTTTTTAAATTTTACTTTAAATAACTATTTAGACTGGAACTTGCTTATTCAAAAATAGGTCAGAATTATTTTGTAGAAATTATCAAAAGTTGCTTTGTTTCAAAATGTAGTAAATAAGAACCTGCAGAGTTTTTTTCTTTAACCTTCAGAATGAGGATTTCAGCTTCATCATCACAATTTCTTCTTTGGATGAAATTGCTTACAGAAGTTGTGATCGCAAAGAGTATTTGAATACAAACGGTCAAATTTAAATTATCGAAAGAGCAAATGCACATTTAAGACAATGACTGAAGAAAATCTTGGTCTTGTTAAGGATTATAGCAGCTGAAATGTTTTTTTCCCAATTAAATAGTGGGATTATATCCCCCCCGCCGGACCCCCCCCCCCTCCCCACACACACACACACACACACTCCCGCCTCTCTTCCTGCGTGTTTCTTTCTCTTTCTCACACACAAACATAGAGACAAAAATGTGTGTGTGTGTGTGTGGGGGTGTGTGTGTGTGTGTGTGTGTGTGTGTGGGTGTGTGTGTGTGTGTGTGTGTGTGTGTGTGTGTGGGTGTGTGTGTGTGTGTGTGTGTTCAACAGAGCAAGAGGTCTCAAAGGCTTAATTTTGGAGCTAGCAAGGTACAGCCATAAAACTGACAGGCCAACTAATTATCCCAAAAATTACAACATCTTAATGTTTGAGCTCACAATGTGTGTTTCTCTTTGTGTGCAGAAATGTGGCTGGAATATTTTCTTGTTTTCTGTGTGCGTGCATGTGTGGATGAGGGAGTGTTTATTATGCAGACAGCTGGAGGTGGTCTCTTGCATGCAGAGTAGAGGGGACAGATGTATGTTTCAGCTCTTTGTTCTGGTTCTGCAGTGCTCGCCCTCATCAAACTGTAAACCACATCAAGAGGTTAGGATTCAACAAAACAAATTCTTCCGTTGTTACACTTTTACTAGAAGTGAAAGAACTGTTCCTGCTTTGTAATACTCTGTGCAAGTTTCAGTCTTGCTCATCCGCTTCTTTTTGTTAAATGTAACCGTTTCGTTCTGTCCTGGTCTGATGTCCTTTACTGTTTACATCCGGACCTAAACTTGCTTTTTTTGTGGTCAGCTGCATAAACTAAAATGTCTATTACAGATTCTGCTTGGATCAGTGTAACAAGGGAAAAACAAAAAGGAAAAAGCTGCACACAGATCACTCATTATTGTAAGAAAATATGTGCTTTTGCTCTGGAAATTATGTTTATTCATACAATAAAACATAAGAAAAGAGGGTTGCCACCCACTTCTTCCTCTGCTGTCAACAGTGAGCAGGATATAAAAGTAATCCTTTGGTTTTCGATGATAGAAGATAGGCAATGTGATTAGAATTGTGTAAATACTATTGCTGATGTGATTCTAATACCCTGGAAGATAAAAGAAACATGATTTATGTTAAACACACACACAAAGGGGATTTACTCCAATCTTATCCTTTGCCTGTCAAAATGTCAAAGTCACATTAGCTAAAGTAGGTTATAAAAATGGCAATTTCACAAATTTAAGGTTTCAGATTTACATGCAGACTAACGGGTGAAAAATTTATATACTTTACCAAACACAAAATATAGTCTTGCAATTGTTATTTACCTCTGAGAATAATATTTCTCATTAACTACAGGTGCAGTGCAATAAAGTTGAAAACCATTGACTAGTTAATTTAGTAATTCAGTTCAAAAAGCAAAAAAAAAATTGATTTATTATGATGTTACAGCTTAAACTTGGAAAGCTAAATAGAATCAAGGAGTGAGGGAGGAAAAAGTTTCTCTGAGAAGCATGAATAGAAGACTTGTGAAGGAAAGTTAATTCAAGAGTATGTTGAGAATAAATAATTCTGTGTTTCCCCTCTGCCTCTTTTAGCTATTTGCATGCTTATATCCACATACTTGCATTCACATAGATCACATGCGTTAAGGCTAAAGGAAATGACACACGAGGGAACGGCCTCTTCAGGGCGTAGCTTAGACAGGCTGACAAAGGGAATTACAAACTGCTGTTTGAAGCCAGGAGAGCATGAGAAATGGACCAGCTGTACTTTGGTATCAATAAATGGGATTCATGAATTCAACTCACAGACTATTCTTCAACCCCATACGTCAAGAACTTAGTCTGGAGAAAGGATAATTCTCCAAACAAGTGCTAAAGGCGTAGACTGCAGCTGACATCAAACTTCAAGAGCAACCGCACATAAAAGTATCCTGGACATGAGCTACAACTGCCACTTTCCTTATGTTAAGCCGCTTAACATAAGGAAAGTGATAACTGTGTGGCTGAGTGTGCCAAGGCCATTTTTTAAATGAATGAATCTTCTTCGGGTATTGAGGGAATCTGAGTGAAGAGAAGGGAGGCTCTGATTCTACGTAATCTGAGATCCAGCTGATTACATGCCCTCCTCCCCCAATACAGGGATTATTTGGAAAACAATGTTTTCAAGTCAGTTTGGCCATAATTCTTAGAGCAATTTGTGAAAGGAAGTATGTTTGACTTGAACCCCACAGAGAATTTATAGTGGATTCCAAAAAGGAAAATGAGAAATGTCAGATCCAACAATATGGATGAGCTGAAAGCCACTATGAAAGCAACCTGGGTTTCCATAACAAACTTAGAAGCATCACAGTCTGTGCCATTTGGCACAAATGTGGTTATTTGTGGAAAAAGAGTATAGTACATGAGCCTGCCTTACAGTAGTCTCAAATGTCCACTTATATAAGTTTCACGTTTTGAAAATAGTAAAAATATTTACTCGGAATATGTTATTCTGTGTATTATGGATTTATATTATCAACTTTTCAATAATATTCCAATTGATATAATGTGCTTCTAGCTTTTATCCATCCAACCCCTTATCAATTTTTATTGAAAAAAAGACATTTTCTGCATATGAACACAAATCGAATCACCCATATGAGTTCTTCCCATCGACGCAGCAGGTGTGAATCACACTGTTTTGCTTTTGTCTCGAGGTCGTTAGCCATGCGCCTGACTAGCAAGGTTAAAAAATGAATGCAAAGCGAGGAATTGCTCATCGAGATCTATGAATACTGCATGAGAGCAGAGGAACAAAAGGTTTCAGGGCAAGCTTATTTTCAAATCCCAATTCATTCTCCGGTGTTCCTTCTTTTTTTTTTGAAGTGATGCTCAAAAAGACAAACTTTTCTCATTGTCAAGAAGATCTGACTCTTAGTAATTTTAAAAGAATAGATGAGAGCGGAGAATGGAGACAGAGACACTGATAAATGGAGATTGCTCAGCGTTGTAGGGACGGGGACAGGGCAGGGGGAGAAGGATGAACAACTGGGTCACAGTGATGGAACAGTAAATTGATTTGGAACAAGTTTGAGGTGCTGGCAGGTCACAGTCTCCATCTATATCACTGCTCCAGATAATTCATATATCTCCAGGTAAACTACCATGTCTGCTCATTGGAGAAATAAAGGGAACAAGAGATGTTATGTGTATGTATAGATGGAATGTAAAAAGATGACTAGGATGAAGTGAGACGGTTGAAGGACGGGATATTTTAGACAACAATGACCTCCAGGGTCATTAACTAAAGTTTATTATGTTTACTTTTGATAGATATGATAAAAAAGCAAATTTTGGAGCATTTAGTACAAGCAAGTTTTACTGTTTTGAACAGTAAAGGTAGAATAAAAATTAATAATGTCTGTTTTTCAGAGACTACTGTTCCAGATTCTTTCACATTTTTATCTAGCACGCATCTTCTATGTAATATCAGTATAAACTCCACAGTTACCTCCGTCAAAGTTGCATATTTTAGCTGACACAGTTATAAATATTTTGGTAGTTAAATTGTTACATACTTTATATTAAAACATCAGATACCTGAGCAGATAAACAAGCCCGTTTGGACCTGTTCCCAGTCACAGAGTGGATTAATGGTTTTTGGCGTAGATTCAGCTCAGTGTGAATGCGTGTGTGTGTCCTTAGATGTGCCGCTCTCCATATGGTTGTGAATTTGTGCGAAATGCAAACAGCTCTCTCCATGTGATATATGGATCGGAGATGATAATGCCGGGTTATGAATGTGTTGCACAGAGAGTAATTTATAGTGTTTTCTTTGTGCTCTCCAAGTACATTTTCTCTCCGGCACAATCTAAACCAGACAGATGACAGATTGTCCCTCGATCTCTCTCTTCCTCTTTCCAGCAGCGATCCCTTTTACTCTTGCTTTTTTTGCAAAAATGCTATTTGTTATGTACATCTAGAATAATAGATCATGTTGTTCTGACTAAGACTTCGACTTAATGTAGTTGGCATGTCACAAATATTTTTATGAATCTGTCCAGGAGTCTGAAGGCTTTGAGCAAGTTTAAGTGTGTGCAAGTTCTTTAACTTTATGCGGTTAAGGGATTCCATTGGGTAACAAACAGTTATAGAGGGAGTTATCATTGCACATAATTTTGATTTAGAGGTTCAGAGTTCAATATAACTCATCTCCACTTTACACGTTTTGGTAACTTACGAAAAGATTTCATGAGAATCTCCCATGAAAATTTCTGACAGCAGCAGCTTTCTGTCAAGCGTCAAACACTGAAGTATTTTGTTTTTGAAAATAAACTCAGCATTTAGTCATTCCTGTTTAAGAAGAGAAGTTGGGAACATTTAAGTCTGCCAAGAACTTAAACGACTGCCAAGAGCAACCATAACTGATGCAAAATTAGGCTTCTCTACTTTTACGATCATGTAATCATCATATCCAGTATATATTTTGAGAGCAGAAGAAAAATAAGTGGCAAACAGTATTTATCACTTTTACCATTTTTAAAACTAGGGTTTTTTATGCAGCTTCTGGTTTCAATAAGAATTTTTAGAATAAATACTTAACAACAGTTTTTAATGCAGTTGGCTTTTGGCAGAGGTTGAGGGCTGATAAATACTCATTTTAAAATGTTATGTGTCCCATAAAACAACCAAAATCTTGATAATACATGACAATTAAATTTAATGAAATGCTTCTTTACCTTGTTACAGTCTCTCTTCCTGTCTTGACAGGTCTTCATTTGCTCATCTTCAAACTTGGTGCGTCTTTCTGCACACATGAGAGTCTTGCAAGTGGTTTTTATTCTGTCTAGGTTCAATGAAAAATGAGTCTAAAATATTATAGTCACTTACTATAGTGATTTAGTAAGTCTGTTGACTTATTTCCCAACACTGAAACACCTTATTTAAATCCTGCCTATGTGCATAAGGTAAGTAGGATGAAATCCTAATCTGATGTGTTGAATGAAAACATTGTGTGGAATTATTTGCTGTTGTTTGAGTGTTGGCTTGATGGAATGGGCAGGAAAGGCAAAGGCCTGAGAGCTGAAAATAAAACTTAGGTCAGCTCCACCGGGGAATCAGCAACCTTGAACATGGTGCACCAGCTTCATGCCTACAGCCAAACACCCATAAACAAATTGCATTCTGGGTGTTTGGCTCAAGCTCAAACAGAATCAAGACGTTTTGGTAACCCAACTCAAACAGAAACTTGAGAGCTGGTGAAATAAAATCCACGCCAGAAACAAGCGTCAGAAAAGATTTTAAAAAACTGATCTGAAACTTGTCATTTTCTGTTCGTTGGAAGTGGAATCCAACATGTCCGTCACAATGTAGCACAGGCACCAGTGTTTCTGTGACCAATGGGGGAGCGTCGCTTTGAGTCAACAGCATTTCAGTATAACTGTGGAGGTTCCTCCATCTTTCCCCACTGTTAGCATTTATTGAAATGTTTCACTTTTTCTTCGGTGGTGGTTTTTGCATTAGGTTGTTGACTAATTTGGGTGCACACATTTAGGAAACACCTTATCTTTATTTAGATCAATAACTATTCTGTTTGATTTTGTTCAGTTGATTTCTTTTGGGCCCATTTCTCCTATGTTTTTGAGTCTTGTTGTCAAAAGCTTTTTGTTAAGATTCTTTTGGTCAGACCATAACAATAACCTTTCTTTGCATCAGATGTTACATTTCAATTTGATTCACAGACATAAAGAAGGCAAAGTAAACTTTGGACATATTAAAAGAGATTATTGCATCCCTTCATTTTGCTTGTTTACTGGAGACACTCACATGCTTTGTATAGAAAGCAAACCTTTGTTCTGAATTTACAGTTAAGTGTGAGAAAAAAGGAAACTAAACCTCTGATGTCATGGGGAAATCTAGTTTGCTCTAACCCAACTCAGAAAATTCCTAATTCTACATTCTTATTCCAATACTGTGTCATAAGCAACACATCAGAACTTGATGTTTCACAAAACATTCTTCCTTTGTCCAAATGTACATCCTCACAGTGCTCGTATTTAAGTAAGCCAACATGTGTGGCAAGACAAGAAATAGAAACAGGAGCTTAAGCGTACTTTTAGTGAGCTAGTTGTGCCCATAAACACCCATTCGATTTTCCCGTCGTGCATTAGCTTTTCTTTTCCAAAAACATTTCAGCAAATCATTGTAAATTTAACCCCCATTAAAGAAGCAGCGCAAAGTTGTAAAAAAAAAAAAAATAAAATGTCCCCTTATTTTTTATATACATGGCTGATTGATATTTAATATAAAGCAGATATTTAACATTTAATATCTGTGCATTTTCCATTTCTGTCCATGTTGCCACAACTGAATTGTTGAAGACCTTGCACCTGCCAGGCTTTGCGAGGCTTATGAAAAACATTTGGCCTTCTATGACTGGAATTGATTTGCTGTGACATCTGGATGCAATATGAGCTTCCAAACATATGCTAGTCAATACCCTTGGATCGTCACGCATGGGCAAGCACGCAAAAATGCTCATACATGGACGTATTTTGTTCACACGACCATATTTCTCTCTATATCCCAGATGAATTCACTTTGTGTTACCTTTTGTCATCTACATTCACACTTGTGTTTTTTTTTATATATATTTTTATGTGGATCGTGATAAAAGTTTTATATTGACAGAATAAAACGCTGACATTAATGCAGTTTCACCGTTTTTCCCTCGTCACTCTGCAAAGATGATCTCATTTAATAAAACTGTCTCCTCTGTTATGTCAGGTTTTGAAAGTTTTCACAAAGACAAAAGTACAATCACACACACAAACACTCAAAAGCTCGAGCTATTTAATCCTTGTCATCCTCACTTAATTTATGGCAGAGAGGGCAGCTCCAGATATTGGTTCCATTTCACCGTCTCCTGCCTCACTAGTCAGCTCCCAGTGCCGTCTCACCATACATCATTGGGGGATGGAGCTGAGGATGACACCCAGCTGGAGTGTTGCATGACACCATGTCTCTGTTTCCTGTCAGACACACTACTGAGATCTCTTTCAAACACCAATAACTTTCTTACGTCTTTTTGTCTCAAGACGTATTTTGGGTATCATTCTCATCCAGCTACCTTTGCTCTGCTTCTCAGATTCCTCAACTTTAAAAACAATCAATATTTGGACTTAGCTGAAAAAGAGAGATACATTCATTTAGCAGTTCTAGTTTTGATCAAAAACCTTCAGACGTCTGCCGGATAGCTCAAGAGGGATTATATCAGGTCAGCATCACAGTGAACCCAAAGAAAAAGCATATCTTCACCAGGGAAAATGAATGTACTGGAATGCTAAGCAAGAGCTCTGAATTAAATATGGCTGAAAATTTGAGGAGTTACCGAGAGAATTTGAGAACTTTCACAAAACATATTGGAAAATATGTCAAAATCGTGGCTTAAAATCTGACCAAATTTAATCAAAGTATTAGTCAGTGCACCTATTTTCAACCAGGTTGTCAGACCTTTTTTTATTTTTAACGTTTTCACCTCTTAGTAAATATATAACTCTAAAGAAAGTGTTTAACTTGAGCAAGTTTCAGTGCACAAATAAGAAAATATATATTAATCTAAAAGGAGTTTCTGTGTTAATCATTGATTTTTTTTCAGATGGTACTGTTACAACACGCATATTCATCAGTAACAGTAGCTTGAATGTGTGGTATACTGGATAATATTACATATATTAAATAAAAAAAACTTTTAACAGTAGCATGTCAGTGCTTGGGAAACTGAGAACATTACTTCAGTGGAGGTGAACTTTAATTTTAGGGAATTAGAAAGACCCTATTCACATTATGAAATAAATATTATTTTTCTTCAAAGCTCTCACACTATTACTCCTCCCTTCATGCTGGGATTCATCACCCTGTCATTCTCTCTGTCTGTGTGTATGGGCGTGTGGTAGCTGTCTGTGATCAAGATGATGATGATAATGATACATGATGTGAACTTTCAGTTTTCCATATGGCACATGTCTCCTCTCTGCTTCTGCTTTCAGTTTCCTGCATTCTCAGCTGTTCCAGAGTCGCAAACTGAATGCAAACCATGATTTCTGACCCACCACCAAAAGCCACAGATGTGCACAGACACACACACAGCACCTAACACCTATCGTTATTGCGTTTTTCTACTTTGTTTTAATATAGAGCAGCTAAATTAATACTGTGGCAAGAGTAAGGAAAAGGATCTAAGACTTATGTAGAAAAGTGTGACTGCATGTTAAAATGCCTGGAGCATTTCTATAACTCATATATGGGACATTTCACCATTCATTTATTTTAATTGCTCTCCACCTGCTATGGTAATCAGCACTTAAATAGAGAAATTTCCATTTTCAATTAAAAACCCTGCCGCATGTTCAGGAAAATAAGAACCATCTGATTATGAAACTGAATAAAAGATATTATTCCCCCTCTTCTGGCTTTCTGTTATACAATCTTGATAGTTGAAATCAACCATTATTGAACATCTTGTGAAATAGAAAGACCATCTGTAATGAAAACTTTCGTGTTTTGGATGATATTCTGATTTGAACGTGTTTAAAATGTTGAATTTAAACAAGGAACCTGATGTTTCACTCTGCTTTACAGAAGTTGTTTTATTTAAAAAAAAAATGTGTCTGTTCAGTCTTTTTGTATCACATAAATATAATCAAGTTTAGGATTTACACTTCAGAAATGTTTAGAAATCCTGTTTAAATTCTGTGATTAATCCTTAAACTCTTTTTCAAAGTGACATGCAAAAAAAACTAAAACAAGGAAAACAAGAAGAAAACTTAAGTCATTTCTAATTGTTTCCAGATAAAACTGTTGCTGAAGGAACTACAAAGTAAAATGAGCATGATTCAAGAAATAATTAATATATTTAAATAAAAATGGTCAAAGGAATTAACATAAGCTCCTTCCTTGTTAATTTTGAGCATGTTTGGCAAAATATGGTCATCCTTGTTTTTCTTGTTATGTCTCTGCTGAGACATAACCCCAGAATTTGACATTTCTACTTTAATGACAGGGTTAATTTGAAAAGTCTGACAAAGCTATGAAAAGAACTTTGATTGCAGGTTTTTCAAATTCAATCTATGATCTTTTTCTGTTTAAAACTTCCTCAAACAGGGTTAGAGGCCCATGCACATGTCTGTGGCCTTGTTTCTCTGCAGAGATAATTAGCAACACAGAGGGTTTCGCTTAGTATCAACTGTCAGCTCAGCTGTGTGCTCTCTGTGTAAAAGAAAGTAATTTGCGCAACTGGCCAATGTGCGAGACAATAAGTGCGCTACAACAAGCAGGAAACGTGAAATCACTTGAATGCCTGGAGAGGTCACGCAGAGGTGGTTTTACACCTTCTGATGAGGTATTCCCACTTGAAGCGGTGTGAAAGTTCAAATAGACCATTGGGTGAAAGGATTAGAGACATGCAATATAAAAAAAGACAAGACTTGTGAAAGAAATGGCAACGCTGAGACCAAGCTATTAAGGGAAGTTACATTTACACTTACTTTTTCTTGGATAAGAAAAAGTAAGTATCCTATCATGCATCAAAGTTCTTATACATAAATAAAATATGGTGGAAATTATACATTTGAAATTTTGGAGAATCTATTAATGTGAAAGACTTAAAAAAATTAATGCAAACTTTCCTCAGATCCTGATTGTCACAAATGTATTCTTTCTGTCTCATAAGCTTAAACAATATCTTGAGGGAAATTAGAAACTAATATGAAAAGGAAATAGACAAACATTCGACATAAAGACAGATTCTGAGACAAGGAGGACATAGTAATGACTAAATCCATCACTGTGACACACATCGGCTCTCTCATGGATCAAAGACTTTAGTGCTGAGCTCTGGAGGGTTCAATAATAACACACACACCTATGAGAAACTCGGAGCAGATTTATTATGATGCCGATCTGTCCCTTATTTGTAGGAACATGACCTTGAATGTGTTTTCTGTATATGTGTGTGTGTCTGTGTGTGTGGGTGTTTTAGCTATCCTTCAGCATGTGGTGATAAAATAAAATTTCCCCAAGCGAGTCTGACCTGAATCTGATCCAGATCAGAATCATTTCACTTTCTCTTTAACATGTAAAAAAGAGACAAATTTAACAAAAGTTCTGCAATATTTCTCGCATTGTGAGTAGTAAACCTTTTTCTAATAACTAGAATAGTTTTAAAGAATTTCAAGGTTTTAATCACAGATTTGAAATGACAAAAAAAACTCAAAGAATTTTATTTTTTTTCTGTAATGGAATGAAATACATTTTCTGTAAAAGGTTATATTGTTTTTGCTTGGTACAATTTGACAAGTTAAAAAATGTATGTATTTTCCAAAATTATAATATTGTTTTCTTTTTCTAAGCACATTTGCATTTACAGTTAGATGTGTTGCAACAAAGTCAAATGTACTTCTGCAGAAAACACGAAAGAAAAAAGAAAAACTCTGTTAAAGTGACTTTATTTGCTATAAAGTTTGAACTTGAGTTTTCAGTTTCGGTTAATTCATTACGTAATAATTCACTTAAGGCAAAGCACAAATTTTTGTGAACACAATAAACACAGACTGTTAAGGAAGGAAGGAAGCAAGGAAGGAAGCAAACTGAACTTGACTGCATTGCTTGATAAGTAGGATCAATTAAAATGTACAAATAACTGAACTAAATTGAATTTGTGCCTTGAACTGACATGTGTTGTGAATTGGGGTTATATAAATGAGCTGTACTGAATTTAACTGAAATATTTTTTTTAGAATACCACTTGTAAAAATGTGCATTTGTAAATGATAAGTACAACAAGTACATAAAAACAATGACATGACAAAACATTATTTCGTCATGTACAAAATATAACAGTTTATTCTGAAATCTTTTCCTGCTTATATGAGTTTTAGGTCCCAAAAAATCCACAAAATGTCACGCTCTGATGCATGACGCGATTCTATGTTGAGATAATCTCTTTCTGACCCTCACAGTTCATATTTTTTTCTGTCAGTCAATCTCTGTCAGTCTCCATATTTATCTTTCTGTCATGTTCCAACATCTCCGGTGTTGCCTTACGTGACTGGAGCTCATATCAGGGAGAATAATTCATGGTCACCATGAATAAGAGATGCTGTCGAATTTCCAACGATTCAAGTCTGATATGGAAACAGTCTGAAATATTTGGACAGAGGAGTATTGAGTGATCACTGTCAGACAATCTTTTGTTGGCAAACACGAGCCAGAAAAACCAGCTGTCAGTAAAACCCTGGAGACTGGAGGAAGAAAGAAGTGAGAGATGGAAAGGAAGGAAAAAGTGACAGAAAACAAATGGATAAATAAGGAGTGAAATAAGTGGCAATTTAGTGCTTCGTGTTTTTTTCACACAATGAAGGTTTAAAGATTCCTGTCATCCATCAGTATTTATGCTATCTTGAAAAGCAAGAGTTTAACTCAGTGATTTTTCACTCCAGCCTCATGGGGGCAATAATGCACTAGTTTGTCTTCGCACTTCTCAGAAATGTAGAAGAAGAAAACAACTGAAAAAAAAAGTTATTTCTCACTTGAATATCAATTGAGTTTTTGTGTCCTTGTTTTCCCAGAGAGATAAGTAAACAGAAAAGCAGCAGATCTCCTGTTTTTCTTTATTGAAACAACCCTTTTGTTGGCTTCTTTATCTGCTGAACTGTTGCTGTAGCCCATTGAATTTGGAGTATTGTTTTCGAGACACTGACTTCTGGATGTTAGTGACAGAACATTATGATCACATATAATAAGTTTCAGAGGAAAAAGCTGTAGCGGAAAAAATAACTTTCCTTTAAAGATGTGCTGTTCATTTCTATTGGAATTGGAAATGTTGAAGTATTTATGTGCCGTACAACAATCCAAAAGAAATTTACGGTGTTTCAGATTTTAAACTAATGCTAGCAGTGTGTCTATAACTGTAAACACCTTCAAAACTTCCCCCCAGAGGACAACTTCTTCTTTTGGGAAAGAACAAAGAAGCCGCTTTTATTGGGACGATGAGTATAATCGTGTTCGCCAACGTTTCTCGTAAATTCTCCATATAAAAGAAAAGTAACTGCTGACTTACAATCAGTACAAGCACAACTTAAGTGTAAGAGTCATGATAAATATCTTGTAGTAGAATCAGGACCAACAGTGAGTGACTCTGCAGGATCCTTGACAAGACGGATTACGCTGCTACCTGGTTCTCAATGTCGGCTGTGAGGAAAAGCAACAGTGGCTGCAAAATCCCCCAAAAACCATTATGTGAAGAATGTTGTTGCATTAGAAAACCAGCTGTCCAAAAGTCAAAATGTCCAATCAGTATTTATGTGCTCTATTCAGAAGGAAATTTTAGAAGCACAACTGTGGCAGCTTTGTCATTTTGATGTCTTGCGCTGATGTCTGCATACATTTTTCCTGCGCGGAATCCGAAGGTATTGGTTTCAGCTGGAATCAGTGGAACCTGCACGGACATGACAGAGCCTCAGTGGGCCAAGACAGGATGGGGCGCAAACTGAGACGTCCAGAGGAAGAGGAGGGAAAGAACAAAGGCTGGGGTGGGGGTGATAGTCTGTACCAACATAATTCACTCTAAGAAAAATACAACAAGGCTGAGGCGTGGTTGTTGCTGCTTTTGACTCTTAGGAAGAAGGTCTCCAATCCAATCCTCAGCTGTGCAAATCTTTATTTACGTTAGCTACTCTGGTTTCCTCCATCAGATCAGTAACATGCCAATTCTACAACCCTAATAGTTCTACAACCCTAGTATCTGGAAGCTTATGCCAATGCTGGTCTGTGTGAATTGCTATTACGGTATTGCAGCCAAACTGAGTTATCAAAAGGCTCAGTGTTACTTTACGTGGAGATATATGTCTACAAAGATTGGCACTGCTTAGAAATGTATTAAAAAAAAATTTTTTTATTCTGAATTTATGTAGAGTGATGGCAAATCAACTGTTATGGAAGCTTGACTTTCTATTACAAGACATTTATGAAGTACATTAGGAGACAATTTAAGATAAAAAATAATAAAATGTGTCATAAAACATCAACATGAAAGTACATTCAAATAAAGCAAAACCACATTCAGAGATGAATGAATTGCAGCAAAGGCTTACTTTAAATTTAATGCTAGAATTCCCAGTAGAATACTTCAGCAGAACTAATAGTTTTATTGTTTTCCAGTAGTTCTTGTTCCATATGTGGTAATCGGAAAAATTCAAAATCTTCTCAAGCTCACTCAGTTCAAACTCTTATGCAACCTGATGTTGCACAATATCTGCCTTCCTCAGATCAGACATTAAGAAAGGACGGTGCTGCAGTAGCGATATAAGGATTGGTGTGACGGTTTGCCTGTTTGGAGTAAGTGAGAACTCTGACTGCAGGTTCCTGAATCTGTCAGTGATTTTCTTTTTCATATGGGTAATGATCATTGCAACAATTTCCCGATAGTTATTTCAATCCTAGATGCATTGGGTACAAAAAAAAATACACACACACAACTTACCACACACAATCCTGTCTAAATTCTCGATAAAATTTAGAGCAAAAGCAATCTCCTCCTCTCCCCCAACTTACAGTTCCAATTGAAATCTAATGGGGTGCCATGGAGGAGACTGTCAGCAGTTGGCAGGTCCCCAGGGATCTTGCTTAAGGCTCCTGGCCCCTAGTTTCCTACAAACAGTTGATCCCTGTCTTTTACTGTCTTCCACTGCCTCTCACTCACGTCTTCCTCGCATTGTGTCTTTTCCTGACGTCCTCTCAAGCTCATCGCTGTTCATTCATCCTGTCATCTCATTCTTTCTGCTGATAGAGATGTCAAACTGGGACTGTGTGTGTGTGTGTGTGTGTGTGTGTGTGTGTGTGTGTGTGTGTGTGTGTGTGTGTGTGTGTAAATGCAGGGAGGGTGGTGTGTTTTTGTCTGCTGGCTTTTTATCTAGAATGCAATCGTAAAAACTTGATGTGGTTCATAATTGTCCCCACCTTGATATTATCACCATCCTTTCCCTGTGTTTAATATTCTGTAACTCACTTGAAATCTTATTTCATTTTATGTAATACTATCTTTAGAATCTTTTCAATCTTGACATGTTTACAACATGGAATCAAAGAGTTTCAGCCATGTATATCCAGATCCACCAAATCAGTTATTTTAACCCAGAGAAACAAGAAAAAACTGGTTTGTAGCACAAACTGCATTGACAGACGTTTTTCTTTACAATATTCTGCTTTTATCTTAAAGTTATTTCTTTAATTAAACTTGGCTCAGAGCAACTGAGTTTGATATCAACAATATTTTAAGGCTGAATGTTGTCCTTTAATCTGTTAAACGATGAAAATGTAATCTCTTGCTGTGTGGTGAATTATTGGTGATAATTTATACATAAATAACCCAAAATTTGATCATAAATGAGTCATTGTAAGATAAATGTCCACATCCATTTATATTTTTTAATGGATTTATCTTTTTCCAAATTTCTAGGTGATAAGGATTATAGAGAATGAATGAAAATAAAAATAAAGGAAAACATATAACCAGTGAAAAAACTCAAGAAACTCCAATATTTCAATTCCAAAATACATCTTTGGTATTTATGTATTAATTTAGACCAAATACCTTTGAACTTTCTTGAGTGCTGAATGGTAAAAACATTTTGTCACTGCTTACTCAACTAAAATATTTAATTAATGGTTTAATTTGCTGTATGTTTAAATATAGAAACTTATGAAAACTGTATAAATCCTTCCAATACTTTCATGTGACAGAATGATGAAAAACATGTAATCATCACTTTCAAAACTGATTCCTCTCCTTTACCTCACATCCTGTGTCTTTTGTAAGCCACGTTTTCATCAGATTAAAAGCCCAAAATTCACAAATAGTTTCACTTTTCAGGCCTGCCCTCGTCGCTGAATGCATTAGTTATAGCGCCTCTGTCATTTGGTGGAATCCTTCCTGTTTCCAGTTTCATGCCTCCAGATTGAATAGCAATTTAAATGCAGCTTCATTCACATTTATTTGAAATCTCATTAACTGGATATAAAGACCCAAAGAGGTGGGTTGTAAATAGAATATCATGACCATGTGGATGAGGAAGGAAATTTATTCATGATTAGCCTCTTTTTTTTTTTCCACTTCCATTCCCAGCATAGACCTTATGTCTGTTAAGTGTCAGTAGTCATTTTCAGGGTGAAGCCCACTATCTCCTCTAAATACACTCTATTTAAATTGACTCAAGAGGTTGTTCACAGACAGTGAAAAATAGGATGTGGTAAGAAAAGTGAAAATGAATGACATTGCCTTCCCACTGACAGTGGTTCTGTCGAGCGTGGTGGGAAAACAGCTTCTGTATAAATTCAGATATAATTGGCAAATTAAAGGGATATTCTGAAAGAGTCAGCGCAGACAGATTTATTTGGGAAATGTTTTGGTTTCTGTTTTGAATATTCTCACACGACCTATTTTTCAAGGTTTTCGGTGCATGTTTGAATTAAAAAATAAAAACGCAGACTTATAAAGATTCTTTTGACAGTTTTTATGACTTTTTCATCACATAAGTGAGGCTCTTCAGCTTTTCTTTAGGCTGTTTTGTTCATTTTTACCTGGACATCATAATTATTATAGAGTAGAGAAAAGTGCTTTATTCACTGCAGCTTAAAACAGCCTTGTGAAAGTATAAACAGCTCTTGTAACTTTCCGCATTTCATCGCTTTACAATCTCTAAATTTAATTTGTTTTGTTGGATTTTTATCTGACTAAAAAACACAAAAATCATCCATTTATTTAAACTTTCTTATATTTCAACAAATGAAGGCACTTCACAAAGGTTTTACTCAAAAGCTGAGTTGGGTTTTCTTGCATAATAGAGTAGCTAATGAGGAGTAAATGAATAAATTAATTATGAATCCAAATGAGTTAGGAAATAATACTTTGAGTACGACACATGTAAAATGCAATTTGTTTTTACAAAATTACACTATGTTAAAATATTCAACATTTTCAAGATTAAAGTAATAAAATAATTTATTGATCTACTTTTGAAAAGATCTTTATGTGAATTTGAAAACAACTTTTGCAGCACGTGTGTAAATCGGTTTGGATAAGATTGGCCTAATTTGTGACGACTGCTATCTGAAAATACCTGAGGTTTTACATAATGTCAGTGTTAATATGAATATAAAATTACACTCATATATATGTTGTTTATTTGTAAGGCAACTTCTGAATTTATGTATAGCGCTGTAATTTGGTCACTTGTCCCCATTGACCAGGACTTTTCAGGTTGAATTTCAATCAGTCCAATCAGCGAACAGGAGGACGAGTTGTGAACAACGACACGGAAATCCTGCGCTGCTCCAGAAATGTGGTCTGCTTATGTCGTTTTAGTTTAACTGCAGTGGAGAAAGTGACGCTTCCAAATATTGAATCAAAATTTACAGCCGCTTCGTTCACATCGCTTCTTCACAGTGAGGGATAGTTGTTTACAGCACAGGCAATTCCCAGTAAGGTTCATGGCATTGAACTGGCGCATTACATATGTCATGACCAACCATTAGTGACTGAGTAAAATTTAAAACAAGAGGCTGGATTTTACCTGACAAGACAAAAAAGGGAATAAATAAATATAAACAGCAATTTTTTTCTGATTTGTGCTCATGAAACTACGAGACAAAATGTGAAATAAAACAATTTTGGGCATGAAGCCTTTGTGAGGCATTGCACCAGCAGTGAGCTTCATGTTGACCACACAACTTTCAACTATTTGTATAAAAATAAGTGGTTCAAAATATGAAAAGCAAATGATTGTTTTTTGCCTGCAATTAAATAAAGAAGCAGCAATACACAAAGCATTAGAGCCTAACAAAATGTAATCTTTTATTACAATTTATTACAAATAACAATTTTTATTATTGTCATTTGGGTTTACATAGTATGATGATTATGAAAAAGAAAGGAAAAAACTAATAAATAAATTGGCAGTTAGTCTGTGAAACCTTTTATGCTGTTGTAGCCTTGAACCTTCATTTTCTTCTTTTAGTTTATATCATCATGAAGTTCTCAGTCTTTCAATCTTTTTCTCTCCACAGTAGAGTGTGCACCACATACTCTCTGGAACCCTGCTGCCCTAACAAAGAGCACCGATAAATAAATAATTGCCAGAGTTTGGTGAGCTTAAGTTTCTCATCGACATGTTTCACACAAAGGCTGTCCTCACTACTCTAAATCATCTGAGGAACAGAGCTGCGTCTAAGTGTGTGTGTTTACAACATTGTCAGTGAGCTGTGATGTACAGTATAAACTTTGGCTTCACAAATCTAGAAGTTCGACACACACACATTTGTTACAACGCTTGCCAAGGGCTGTCAGATGAAGCGTATGGAGTGTGTGGGCCTAATGAGAGTCTGGCCAGGAGTCAGGAGCTTTATGAAGTCCCGGAGGTAAAGAGCAGGGCTGGGTGACACCACTATAATCTATAACCCAATGACGCTTATGAGTGGCTGCTAAACTTTCTGACTGGAGCAGCAAATACAGTAAATCTTTCCTTAAGAGAGAGAGAGAGAGGAGAAAAGACTCAATTTATTTATGGTTATTTGTTTTAAACTGTGTTTCATGCTTTTGAATGATACCTTATTTTAGCTAATTGAAAAGCTTCTCTGCTTTTACTGTAATGCATTTCATAAAGACAGATTGGTGGGTCTTTTAATGATATCAGGCCAATTGAAAAACATCTCAGTGGGATGATGAATTCCTTGGTCTTCACATTTTGTCATGTAAAACCTCAAATGTCTTTGTATTATGGGAAATTTATTTGATAGACCTGAACAATGATGCCCAGAATTGTAATGTGGTGTCTAAAAACGTTCTTTTTACTTCTGAAAAATGTGAATTTGTACCCTGAATGTTCTAGTCTTTGACCCCTAAATGAAATTCAGGGAACCTGACTGCCTTTAGAAGTCAGCGAAATGGCAAGTAGAGCAAACCTGTGTGTAATTTAATTTTTGAGTAAATCCAGCTGTTCTTTGAAGACCTCAAAGATTTGTTAATTAACAATAGTGAATACAACATTATCATGAAGATCAAGGAACAGAGAACATAGATCAGGAATAAAGATGTGGGCAACTTTAAAACAGATTTATGTTACAAAACAATACCCCACGCTTTGAATAGCTGACAAAACACCATCAGGGAGCAGAGCGCAAATGCAATAACTAAGTCATGGCTGTTCGCCGAAACTGACAGACAGCAATTAATCAGAGAACCATCCAAGGAGCAAAAGGTATTTTTGGGGAGCTGGAAAATTCACAGCTCAGGATTGTGAATCTGTTGAAAAAACAACTAAACATCTAAACTTTATAGAAAAGTAGCAAGAAGACCAACATTTAAAGAAAGCCATCAGAAGATCTGATTGGACTTCTCCAAAAGAGGCTTGGAAACAAAAACAAAAGATGGTGGCAAAAGATTATGGCTGCATTATGCTGTGGGGAAGCTTTTCTTCACCAGGGTCCATTAGTGACTGCAACAAAATGAAGCAGTACTGTATGGTATGCTTTTTAAACATTTTTATTTGTAAAAACAAAAATAGTAAAAACAATCAGCCGTTCTCTTTCTACTTTAAAATAATACAACCATTTGTTATTGTTTATCATAGAAATTCCCACAAAACAACTTGATGTTAGTTGTTGTAAAAAGACATCCTGCAATATATGAAAGGATGAATTTTAGACAATGTTTTCTTTCATTTTCAAAAGAAATAACATCAAAAATATATTTTTCTTTTCTTTTTAATAAAAAAATATTGTACTTTTTTTATTATTACATTAATCAAAGATAGTTGACTGATAATTTGTTTTAATTTAAATTTATTTCATGTTCACACATTTTACTCAGTGTCAAGAAGCAGTAAAAAGCACCACTTCTTCTCATGGGGTCTGAGCTTTAGGCGCGTAAGGAGCAGTCGCCCTTACAATATATCGATGCAAGGCCATGCGCACACACTCACGAGCATCTACACTGTACCATATACTTACCTCATGGTCAGCATTGGATTTCATAACAGCTGGTAAGCTGGCCATAACTTCCCTCTTCTGATTATAGCTGCAGAAATTGTGCTGAATGCACTTACTGTTTCTCCACTGGACCTCACAATTGTATCCATACACACTCATACAACAGAGCAAATACAATTATGAGGCTTATAGGGTGAAATCTAATCACTTTCACAGAGTTTGATGACAAGGTAAAGTACAGCCCAGACTCGAGATCGTATTACTTATTATACTGATGGAACCAAACCTAAACTGCATCAGCTTTGATAGCTGGTCTGTTTCTTCACAAGGTCAACCTGCTGCAGGAAAACCACAATAAAGGAATTAGTCAGATGAGCTTCTTCTTTTTTTCCATAGCTTCTTCTTGCAATTGGTTGAAAAGTTCCCCTGGAGGTATTTGATCAGTAAGTGAAAGCACTGCAAAACGCAACATTGCTGAGTAAAAATTTATTCTCATACGCAAAACTTACTTTTTTATAACATGCTGCATGCAATAAATTACATTGGACATTATTTATTGCAATTAATGTGGTTTAGCCGAGTGCAGCAGAATAAAAGTGTGTGTGTGTCGGTGAGGCTCAGTGAGTTTGCCCCCTCACTGCAGGGAGGATTAACCATCAGGAAGGCTAACAGTTCCCTCTGAGCCCTTGGAGGGGTAAAACAAGGAAACATCCTCAGAGACATGTTTTATTCACCCATGTCTCAGTTAATTTTCACCTCTCTTCCGTCCTGACGTGCACGCGTCAGCTCTGCCTTGGCTTGCCCTCCCACTGTTTACCTCTCATTGTGGAACGCATGAATCAATACGCGACACAAAGGAACAGAAAAGGATGCCATTGAGTTTGCAGTAATGGCACACTGATGGAAGCCTAAATGGTTTGTTTACAACCATAAGCTGCAAAAATATTCACAACTCCAGGGCAAAGTCTGACAAGGACTGTTTATTGGTTTGTGTAGAACTATTGAGCAGAAAAGCACGGTGAGGTCTCATTATTATAAGGTATGAGCTCCCTCTGCTGGCTTAATGTGTTTCATAGGGTGGCAGTTTTTATTAATTCTATGATTGGTTTCCTCTGCTGTCATGAGATATTCATCAGTGTATTGGAACTTTCCATTTGAACTGGGACATGTGTTTGTCTTTTTTATTTTTCTTTCCTAATCTAAGGGGTTCATCTTTAAAATTCTAATCTCCTGCAAAAATTCTAATCTTGAGATTAGAATTTTTGCAGGAGAGAAACCAAGACAGATCATTTGAACGTGCTATTTCCTCTGTTTGCTGGCTCAGATTGACTGTATGATTGCAGGTTATATTCACAGCTGCAGCTGCTGATGGAAAACAGTTATTATTGCTGTTTAGTTTGGAAAAAGGTTTTGGAGAAAAATGCAGAGAATTGTTTTATTTGAACTCAAGCTGCGTAAGAGTGACTGTCTGTGAACAGTGTTGAAATAAAAATCTCAATCGGATTATGAAAGATGAACCTCACTGTCAATGTGAAAATCAACAAAAGTGGAGGTTTTGTCACAGATTTGATTATGATATTGCATTTTGTTGATCTCCTTTGTCTTTGTCTTCTTTGTAATTGTTTTATTCATCCCTGTGTTTCCTTCCATGGGTTTTCATCAGGGTTTCTTTGTTTCCTTTTTCTCACATAGTATTTACCTGTTTCTCCTCAGTTGCCTCTGCTTGGTCCCCCTCCAAATTCACACATCAGTTAATTCAATTCACCTGATCATTGTCCCATTAATTGCTCTCTTTTGTATTTTTACTCTTGTGTTCTTTTATTTGTTGTAGAACTTTCCTGTTTCCTGTGTGCCTTGGAGATTTTCTCCCCATTGATTTATTTTCCTTTGTTCCCTGCTGCACACTTTTCCTCATTTGTCTTTGGTTATTCAATCACTCCTAGTATAGTAATGCCTACCTCCTGCGTGTGTGGTGGTCCTTCTCAAAAATCACAAGTGACAACTATATCTGGCATAACATCTTAGACCAGCGAAATATTCTGCATAAAACGAAGAGAAAAGTAAGGATTGGAATATTAGTTGTGATCTAACACATCTAGAGCTTGTTTGTGGTTTGATTTACGGCGCTCCCATTCATAGTGATCCGGCCATCTGTCAAATAAGCCAAAGACATCCCTGACATAATCACTGCAGTCATGATTTACACTTGCTTAGCAAAGATAAATAAAATGCAACAAAATTGGAATGCAGTAAAACAATTTTCAATATTCCTCATCAATCTGCATTAGTCAGTGAAGGCCTGCATTAGGTTTCAATAACAAGCTCTAAAATGACCATATCTTTTTTATTGATTTTATATTGTTAGGAAAAGAAGCCATATTATCGCCAGACAGGCCTACTTTGTTACCTCCCCAGGCGACAGTGGTGATGCTTCTGCCTCTGTAAAAACAAAAACGCTGATCTGTTTGCTGAAGAAGAAAGAAGGAAAGAAATATTTTTAAAACAGAAATGTAAAGCATTTGTTTTTATACTGGATGTAATATTTAGTCCCTGCATACCTTCCTGAGAAAAAAGAAAATGTCAAAAGCATTCGAAATCTTTAAAGATGCAGCATTCCAGGTGGAAAATAGACAGTGAGGATTTAATTTGAAATATTTCTTTAGTATTGGTACGAAAAATAATTGGAGATTTAGGCCCATGGAAAACTACTCAATTAATTAAATTTCTTACATTTCTACAAAATTGACGTAGAAATGGATGATTTTACCATTTTCTCTCTTCCTTCCACACGTCTCACAATGTTTTTTTTCTTGTTCATTTGCAGCCGAAATGCAATTGGTGGAAAAACTTACCTTTTAGTGCTTCATAATGTCACACACTATACCCTTACTCCTCTGATTAGTTATTTCTTCTTTTTTTGTCTTCCACATTTCACCTTGGATACATGTCTATGTGCACGCTGCAAACATACTAACATTTCACCTCAACAAATTATCAAGACCAATATTGGCTTTTGTGACTGTGTTCACACAAGGATACGGGTCTGTATTGTCCTGTGATGAACCAGTCCAGGGTATGCCATGCTAGCGACTGGAACCACAGCAATGGATGGATGGAAATCTGCTTTGCCTCATAACATCACCCTCTGGTGGCGGCATTGATTATGTGCAAAATAAGGTTTTAGATTGACAAGAAAAGGGAAGAAACCTGACTTGTGTTAAGTTTACTGAGTTAACTTGTCGAGGAACCAAGCTACTTAGAGTAAAGTTGTAAAAATAAGATTACGATACTTCTGCATCTTTCGCTATTTTTAACAAATTTAATTGTACCGTCCCACAATTTTTTTCCTCCTTTGTTTTAATTTAACATTTCTAACTTGCAGGTCTACGATTTTGACCTACAGACATGTATTCAATTCTTCTGGGGCTTGAGCTGCTACTGGAGCTTCCATCTTGTCTTTGCATTTCTTTTGTGATCTATCTTTCTCAGGGCTGGATATGTCTGCGTTTGGATTTTGATGGCCTGATAAAAGAGTCACAAACAGTCAGTAAAATTATGTCAGTTCTCCATAACTTCATGTTACTCAACAAAGGGTTACTTTGATCCTTTTCCGACATTTGGAGAAAAACCTTTGGACCCACATTGTGACCAACTGTTGAGATGAAAGGAATCTGTACAGTTTAAACCATAAGTTGCATTGACTTTAAATAAAACAGGAGAAACAAAAATGTCACTGGCACAATAAAATCACAATGACTGAAGGGAATAAATTAAACTAAAAATAAAATCCACTTTTTATGACCCTTTGTGGTGTGAAAAATTTAGGAACAATATGACTTGCAACTTAATGTATCTGCAATATTATTGAAGTAAAATCTATATATTACAAATATATTGCCAATGCTGAAAGCACAGATGTATTTGAATATTGTTAAGTAACAGTTTTTATTTGTGTGTTGATTATATTGTGTGGTATGAAGAGTCTCAGATGCCATACATTGATGAAGTGATCATAAAGGATATTTCTGCATGTCACTGATGATAGAAAAACAGTTTTCCAGTAACTGAAAGTTGTTTCTCCACTGCTAGAGCAGATGCAGCAAACCAGCAGCACATGCACAAACATGATTGACATTACTGAGACCTTCTTCCTGACTCTGGATGGTTGTTACTCACTGGGAGCGGTGCATTTTTCCCAATGTCAGTAGGACCACAGGGAGGAGACAGAGGAGCTCAAATGTTTCACAGATTATCTGTCTTGTGTTAAACTGTCACAACATATTAACAATTTTAAAAACATATATGAAAAACATTTTTTTAAGTTCCTTACTCAAGCTTCATTTTTTCTCTTTTCTAATGTATTTCTAACATATTACTTTACAAACAGAAAAAGCATTTGGTCACTTTAAAATGCTTCAGACTGAGATTTATTACTTCTTTGATTGTTGGAAATGTTTGATATGTTTTCGTCCTGTATAAAAAATGTCTGCACTTTTTCTTTCCTGAGAGTCCGTTCCGTACTGGTGTCCATTTGCCCTTGAGTGTTAAGTGACAACCAATTTCAAGCTAGTAGTTATCTTATTGAACACTGGATGGCATTGTTGCTGTTCAGGAAATTTGGAATTTGCAGCAGCACTTCATTTTACTTTACAATCTCCAGGGAAAGTGCTCATATATGCATTACATGGATTTTGTTCTGGTTTACATAGTAAAAATTGAATATCTGATGCATTCATGTTTTGGTCTCATGTTGTGTTTGTAATCCTGGAACACAGAGAAGCTGTTTCACCGAAAGAGTTTTCTTGCTACAGGTGGAAGTCATCACGCACCTCGCCTTTCATCTGTGACACCATGTTCATCTACTGAACCAAAATAAAAGTAAAGAAGCAAATAAAAAATGTCATAAAACACTTCAATAGAAGCTTTGGACTTGAGCTGAATTTGTGAAAGTCTCAGGAAGGTCAGTAAACTGATTTTAAAATATTTAATCCTCTATTTGTTTCAATGTTTGTGAGACAGAATCATAGGAAACTAAAACATTCATCGCGGTTAACTGTTCTGTTTATACTCTTCTCGCAACATATCCTGCTGCTATCTGGGAAAAGTGGCCCAACTGGATTTTCCAGGCTGGCTCTCACTCACACACCCAGCTGCACCTGTATTTTACTGTGGACACCGGACACTGTTAGCCACTGAGTCACAGAGGAACGCCATCGTCTTCTCTGGATAAAGGACGATTCGCCAGGGAGCCAGAGCGATGATGAATGCATTAGTCAGCACTTGATTTCAGCAACTTAGCTGAAGTTGTGAATTAACAGTCTTAGCTAAATTCATGAAAATGGTAAGAGATAAGTCAGTCAGTATTTATGGGCTTTGTTAAATGTAAAATTCCCAGAATTTAGGCTTCTTTCCCCGAGGCCACTACTTATATAATAAAACATATCTTAGTATGCTGACTGGGGTCTCATCTAAAGAAATTACAGTTTTGATTCAGATTTAAAATTTATATCAGACACAAAGAAAAAACTTTGAAAAATAATGTATTACATTTCATTTAAATTTAGCAACATTCACAGGTTTTTGTCATCCCAGAAATATTTGTATTCTGTTCATACAAAACTGCATAAATTAATACACAATATAGTTAAAAATGATTAGGACTTGAAATACAGTACATGTTCTAATGTATTTTTTTTTATCAATAAGTTGCCAAAAATAAAATGTATGCAAAATATATATTTTTTTCTGAAAATAAATTTCTCCTCATTATGAGAAAATTTTGCTTCACGCCCCCAAAATGACAAGTGAATCCTGGAAAGTGCATGTTTTTAAAAAACAATTCTTTCCCCATTAGGATTCTTATGGCAGAGGGGGAAAAACAGTGCTTTACCATTCAGGAAAAAAGGCTGGAATATTGTTTTTGCTGATCCAGCAGTGTCAGTAGCCTCCTCTTGTTTGTGACCTCTGTCAGATGACAGTGAAGGTCTCCAATAAACAAGAATGTTGGTGAGTAGAACTCACTGAACTGTCTCTTCCAATCGCAGTCACTTCACCTCCTCCTGAAAGAAACAAGTACCTTCCCATAGCAATTCCTGCCCTCCTCTCTAATTGTTTTCTGTGCTCTGCTGCGTCTCTACTCACCATTGCTCTTTCTTAGCAGCAGCAACAACGTCGACACTTTTACCTTCCTTTTAATGTCACTTGTGTTGCTGACTTCCAAGTTAGTCACAAGCGTTTGAAATAAAACCTTATTTGGAGCAAACTCTCAGGCACAAAATCCTCTTGTTTCACAAGCAGCATCTCCAAGGAGGACAACAGCAGCAGCACAGCTGTCGAATCAGGTTCTTCTTCTTATATCTTGCAGCCGCCTTGAACTTCTCATTAGTTGCAGCAACGTAATCTTGTGTTCGCTCGACATTAGTTTGGATGTGTTCAATGTCAGCCCCTTGTTCCTCTACAAGCATGAAGATATCCATGAAGAGGTCTCTTAGTTCTTTCATATTGTTCTCCAGGCTCAAGAGTTCCTGGGTGTGGAGGAAGATAACATAAATATTATAACAGACATAAAAAAAGACATTAGGCAGGTAATGGAGATCATAATCTACAAACTCTTAAAGTGACCTTGTCTCAGACTTAGATTTCCTCTTTTTTTTTTTGTTTTATTTTTACATTTTTAAAGAGTATTTGACAAGGTTATGTCCTCTTCGGGCCCCTTTACCTTGGATTAAGAGCACAATATTAAAAATCAGCTAGAACATGAATAGTCGGTGCTGAGTCTTCTGGAGCATGTAGTGCACTCCCCATTGTGCATGATGGAGTGCCTGATTTGTGCCACAAAACGCTGCCATTATTGCACAAAACTACTTATTCAATTTAAACAGAAAACTCTCGCCTCTCTTGCGCTGCTGATAAAATTAGAAAAATACTAATAGTGATCCTACTTCCAAAGTGAAAGTAAAACTGATGGTGGAAATGCAGAATCCTTCCCCATTTACAGGAACATTTCTAGAATTGTTAGGAAACATCCTAGTGCATTGTTGTGGCAGGTCTGCTAAACAAGACATAAGGAAAACCTAAGAGAGCATCAGGCTCATTCTTACCTTCACTCTGAAATAAGAATTTACAAATTTCAGAAAATCCATTGACGTTGAAAAGCTGTAGCACTACGCCAATATAATTTCACTCAAGTTAAAAGTAGCTAAAGAAAATGCTCAGTAAAAAGATCTGACTCAGTATTTTATGACAATATGATCAACCAGAAAAAAATACATGTGCAAATATTATTTTAAAGATTAAAATTGCACAATTGCACTACAAGAAAAAAGCACATTTCCAAACTATTCTTTTCAATTCAAAACTTATGTAATTAATTTTCACAAAAGCAATGTGAAGTACTTCCAGTGACAATATCTAGTATTTCCTGTAACTTTTTGAACAACAATGATAGAAAATAACTTTCAAATAGTGAAGCTTGCAGGTTTGTCTCTGTGTCTCATGCATCTTCTATTAAGATAATTCATTAGGTTAATCTCAGTGTGTGGAATATCCAGAAATTGTAACAACAACAACAAAAAAAGTAGCAATACTTCATAATATCAATCTGGTAAAAGTATGAAGTACGGTAGAATAAAACTACTCCTAAAGTACATATCTTTTCCCAATAAGTCTCTCATGTAAATTTAACTGAGTAATTGTAATTAGTTACTAGTCACTGCTGGTCTTAATCAAATGTGAAGAGGGCCTGATTAGGAAAGATTTGTGTTTCCTTTGGTAAATTTTATTTGATATTGACAAAGACAGGTTTGTCAAGACAATTAATGTTAAAATAAGATTTATTTTATCCAAATCTTTGCATTTAGCTCTATAGGAAGTATAATTGTTTAAAGACTTCATGACCCTTTTTGTTGTTTTTTTTTTGCTCTCACCCTGTGTCGCTGTTCGATCTCAGACAGTTGTGACCGTGTGATTCTGACATCGTTTAGCAAGTTCTCGTTGAACACCTCCCAATTTCCTGTGGCGACCATCTCATTCACCTCCTCCTCTGTTACATTCCTTTCCAATATCTCCAGCTGCCGCATAATGAAGTGCTTACAACGATCCTGCTTGGTCAGCAGACCTTCATTATACTGGCGCATCACCTGGAAGTAATTATAGCAAAAGAGAAAATGAGAAAGGAGGGCGGGGGTTGAAGAATGAGAGGGTATTTCACCCCCATCTTTTTTAACATATCCATAATTTATTAGATTTTTTTTAGCTTCATCACACTATGTGCATCTGCACATGTTGTAGAAAGACATAAAATAAGTAATTATATGTGAGTCAGTTCTATCAGTGCTGTTTTTAGATGAGTATGTTTATTCCAATGTAGAGATTTTTATAGAGAGATAAAAAGATTTCTTATTAGCTTCCATCTTTCCATTTTTCAATGAATTGAAGCGTATCTTCTATTCATGTGAATTCATGCAGCTTTAGAACAGAGGTAGCGAAACAAAGTTGTTTCAAGTGTCAAATGCAAAAGGAAAGCTGTCCTTTCCGACCTGCTGAAATCTGCGATGCAGCGCTGCATGCTGGGAGCGTTGTATTCTCACTGCGACAGCGTTAGTTCCCAGCTGGTCTTCAGTTCTTTGGGCTTGTTTTGAAAGGGCGTCTAAACGGCGGTGGAGGCTTTCGGCCTGCAGCTTGATGTCTCGTGTTATGCTGCTCTCTTTCTTCATCACGCTGAAGCGACGCATGGTTGCCACCAGGGTCTTCTGCTGCTGACAGAACTTCAGGACCTACAGCAGTGGATGTAACATTTCAGTATGAGCCACAAACATTAGCTGAAAAGAAAATCCAGGGTATCTTCTGAAATCTTCAGTCAGTCCTCCGTGTTAAATATGAGATAGCAAATATGTAATTTTACCAGCTAATGAACAAGAGGAATATAAATAGCAAAATGAGTTTTTAAGTCTTCTTCACCTATCATAATAGTTGGTGGTTATCTTACAGCCACAAATCTTCTCTTTATCAAATGTTATGTGAGAGAGAATCACAAAGCAGCACATAACTTGGATTTTGAAGGAAAATTAGAAATACTTTTCAAAAGCTTTCATTAATAAGCAAAAAGTATATTTGTATTCACTCCCCTTTTTTAAAAAAAAGCATTGCAGCCAACTTCTTTAATAAGTAATAATATCGCTTGTCTGTTGTCAGCCTGGCCATTGCTTTTTCCACGCAGTTCTATTCTCATCTCTCTTCATTGCTCCAGCTTGGATTTTTCTGGTAAAATTTCAACCGGGCAAATAAGCGAACAGAAAAAGTGTGAAAGATTAAATCCATTTTCTCCACAGTTTAAGAATTGTAGTTTGCCTTGGTAAGATGGCACCTTGGGAACGGCAGTGGAGGAAATGAGTGAAGCCATTCACTCCATGTTGAGCACGATTTCAAATATTGAGTTATTATGGACCTAATCCGCTCAGAGTCGTTTCCAGTAATATTCATCAAGCAGGTGCATTACATATGTCATGGGAAAACTTTAGTGATTGGGTAAAATTACATCCAATCTTTCAAAACTTCCTCCCTAAAAACCAAGCAACACATTAATAGAGGAGAAAACTTCAGCAGGTTTAAGCTACAAAACAATATTTCAAGCTTTGGACATCTAAACGGGCATTATTCTGTAGAAATCTGCAACAACTGGAAACATACTGTTTGGAGTTTGCCACAAATTTTGTAGCAGAAAAAGTAAAGCTGTGGCTAAAGATGAACTTGAGACGGTTACATAGTGAACATTTTGTCCCATGTGCAAAACACTATTCATGGTGGAAAAACAGCACTTTATATAACACTGAACATTCCATCCCCAGATCAGATTAAAACTTGGTGGTGGCAGTGGTGATGAAGAGCGGGTTTTCTTTAGCAGGGACATAGGGATTATGGATTAAGCTTGGTAAGTGGCAATCCTGAAAGAAAACCAAATAGAAGGCAAGGCTGCAGTGGAGGTCCAACACTGCAATAATCCAAAATCTTATGTTTTCTACAGTTTCTAGTTCAAATATTTTATTACCCTTGAAATATAAAAATCCGACTTGCAAGTAACTTGCATATTAATAAAAATGACTAGTTCTACTGGCCTATAATCCTATATTTCAATTGGAACAGGAAAATTGTCTTGTTTGTAGAGAAAATGTCTGCCACTGAAGCTAGTAGTTTTTATCAATATACAAGAATTAACTCCTCTATATTGATGAAAAGTTACTTTTAAGTTAGTGATGTCATATTTAAGTGTATATTGAGATATTTGCTCAAGAAACTTGATAAAAACACTTGGTACGATTTTGCAGTGAAGATGTCACGGACAGTTGAAGACAAAGTTACAATGGCCTGGCTTAGAACAAAGCATATTCATGTGTCATAATAACCGAATGGTCAATCCCAGACCTGAATTCATTTTGGAATCTGTGGCAACACTTAAAAATTGATCCTTACAGACATCCTGTCAGACTATGCTTGAGCTGTTGTGCTAGGAAATAATTGGCAATTCCATCTGTACATGTGCAAAGCTGGTACATTCATAACCCTTTCACCTCCAGAAGAAATGTGTGGAAACTTGATGCCCTATTCACAAGGTATGAATACTTTAGTCTGGCTCTCATTTTTTTTTCCCACCTGACCTCTGTTTCAAGTGTTGAGATGTCATCTCTGATTTGCTGAGCCTCGGAGAGGAAATTCTGAATGACTGGTTCTTCCTCAAACACCACGGCCTGCTGCGTAATGGTCCCAGCTTCCACAGATTCATCTTCATCATCACCCTCCTCTGAGAAAGGATTGGCAGGGCCGGCTGTTGTCCCTGACAACTCCTGAGCTGTCTGGTGCAGCTCCTCCAATCGATCTCTCATTGTGGAAATCCCCTCCCTTCAAAACTAAGGTGTTTTTGAAGATGCTGAAATCGGGGGTGCTGATGGGATAATCCTGAAAAGAAAGAACAAACTTGTGAGGTTCATTATGACACACACCTGGAAGAAATAAATTGAAAAGTTGTTGAGAATTTCAGCCACCACTGATATAAAAATTATTTTTAGGTGGTTTATCGTTACAGATCCAGGCCTTCATCAAAATTGCTGCTTCCCAAGTTCCTTTCAAACAATTTTTAAAACATGTCACTCATTTAAAATACTTATCAATGTTGTATTCTTCTTTAAGAAAACATAATTTTGTGATTGCTGGAGTTGTATTGACTTGATAAGAGGGCGAAAATGCTTGTGTTTCACAAGAGACATTAGTCAGTACAATTAACACAAGCTTGGATGTTTAAGAAAATGTTTCTCTCAATTTATTGAAATGTGTCACTCTGTAAATGAGATAAGATGGTTAATTAAATGGATACAAAGTAGTTTATTCATAAATATGAAATGCAAGAAGGTGGAAACAAAATTAATTACGTGAACAAGAAACAGCAAAGGAGAAAAAAGACACAAAGGCAAATCACATATTAAGTTTCAATACTTGATTATAAAAAATAAATAAATAAAAGATTTTCATACAAAATTATATAGAGGATAATAAATTACTTTGATAACAGTTGCTGTTAAAATCAGATGTTAAGTTATCACATCACTTTTGCTACAGTTTTATGAGGTGGTCTGGTCAGGTCCCACTGGTGGAGCCCCAGAGGAAAACCCAGGACACGCTGGAGGGACTCTGTGTCTCGGCTGGTCTGGGAAAACTTTGGGATTCCCGCTTAAGGAGCTGACCCAAGAGGCAGGGCAGAGGGGAGTCTCCTGCCCCCAACACCCGACCTCAGATAGACCAAGATAATGGATGTAGGGGTGGAAGGTGCTGTATTACAATAGTACAATAATATGGATAAACATCTGTTTGTTATTATTATTATTTTAGGAATCTTGCTAGAAAAAAACCTACATAAAACTATTGTCATTTCTCACTAAAATAGCATGATTTAGCTAAATAAAACAAGCATTATGAGGGAAAAAAGGCTGAGTTTATCTGCTTGTAGGGCGTGCTGTAGTGGCGTAGGGGGTAGCGCGACCCACCTTTGGAGGCCTTGAGTCCTTGACTCGGCCGTCGCGTGTTCGAATGCCGGACCCAACAATATTTGCCACATGTCTTCCCCCCACTCCTTACTCCTTTCCTGTTAGCCTACTTTCATATAAGGGACACTAGAGTCCACAAAAAGAACCCCCGGAGGGGAAAAAAAAGTTTATCTGCTTGTTTATCTGCACCATCAGTCAGACTGACTGGAGTAGATTTACCCATGAGAACTGAGTCATTTGACTTTATCAGCAAAGCCAACAAAAACACAGGAGGAACTTTACTTCAGTTTTCTTTCTAAAAAAAAAAAAAAAAAAAAAAAGTGCACCTAAAATGAAGTGTGTGCAAATTACATTTAATAAAAAAATTATAGAAAAAAACATTGGTACCCACATAAACTAAACTGTCACTGTTACTATATTACAAGTAAAATAAATGCTTATAGTAACTCTAACTCCAGCAATTGTGGGTATTTTAATATTCTTATTCTGGCAGATCTAAAAGAGGATGCAGTACAGAAAGAAAGCATACAACACAGAATCTAATTTGTTCTAAGTTACTTATGCTTGGCAGCTATTTTTCTTGCATTAAAACGGCGAGCCAAACTTTCTGAATTGCCCTAGTGCCACACAGATTTGTACCTTAGAGGTCAGGGCAGAATCTTTGGTGAGCATGTGATTGTGTTGTGGGAACAGAGGGTCTGGATGTTAGGAAATGAAGCATTGCTAATCACAGACTAACCTATTTCTCCGTAGATTCTAAAAGCACAACTTGTGTGCACATGTTTCAACAAATATAAACGTCTTATACTTCAGAAATAAGTATCCTCTGTGCTGAACTCCTCATTTTGCCCTTTATTTTCCTCCCTACCTGTTCGACACAGAGGAGCTGATTAAAAAATTGCTGGAAGGATTTAGGAGCACATTCTGCAGTGTTTAGCCTAAAAACCCGAAAGAAAGTGGAACATGGTTCAAAGAGTTCAACTTCTCTCTCTGTTTCTCGCTCTCTCTCTCTCTCTTTGTTCCACAAAAAAGCAAAAAGGTTTTTCCTTCCATACATCTGCTCCTTTGTCTATGTTTCTGACGGAAGCCATTTGTTGATATTCTCCTATTTCCATGCTGGTATTGTCAGAGAACTCTCCAAATGCACGTTGTTCATTTGTTCATTGTCTTTGTAGCTCAACACATTATGTCATATTCTTGTTTCGGTTCCACAAATTCCCAAGCAAGTAGTTGAACTTCACTTACAAATATGTTCTTTAACTGATTACTCCAAGTAGTAATCAGTTACTACTTGCTTTCTCTCTTTTACCACAAATACATAACATACACAGGTTTCAGCATACTTCTATATTGTACCTACTTTCAATCATAATTTCTGAAAAAACCAATTAAATGAAAGTTAAAATTCATTAATACAAGTTGAATTCTGAAATTCATACTTTACCTCAGTGTTTCATCAGGAATTTTCAGGTGAAGAGTCCCGCTTGCACATTCAATGGAATCGGTTATTGTAACTCCATGATCTCCTGTTGATCCTTATAAGCTGTAAGTAAATAACTTTAACACTTAGCAACAGTTACACCAAAAGTTGTTTCACAGAAAAGTTGCCCTCAAAGCTCCAAGAGTGTTAAGGAAATCTGATGAAGCCAGTTTCAAGCACCACCCCCTCTCCAGAAAGGAAAAAAAACCAAAAAAAAAAAACCTTGCAGACGGCCAATAAGGAGACAGCAGTCGAAAGGCCTGTTTACTTACACAAAGAAATGAGAGGTGACGCGATTAAGTAAATGAGGAGGCAGGGATGGCATAGTGAGCACAGTGAATTCATAAACCCTACCCCAAGGCTAATTCTTGAAGAGGAAAATAGAGCCGAGCAAATAGAAGTGCATTGTGTACACAGTTAAAGCCAAACAATAGGAATTGCGGTTAGGGTGTCAACCTAAGCATTAGGTTTCTGATATGCTGAGTTAATTTTACGTGAAGTGGTTGAATTCCCAGCTAAAAACTCTGTTGATCTAAGAGTATTAGACCCCAGTATATGTGCTGAGCATTTCTGGTAAATTTCTACTGACAGGCCCCATATATCCAGGAATGCTTTCAACGTGGGAAGGGAGTGTTTCACTCAGAACAATGCAGTGAAGTAGTTTGCTCTTTCCCACTCTGTGAAAATCTTTTTGTTCTAAATTTATTACAAAAATGGAGCACAAGAGATTTCTACAGCAATTTTACTTGAAACAATTTAATTACGTTTTGAAGAGCTTTTGTTGAAAATAAGGATGTAAAAATACTAACGCAGACGGTCTAAAATGTTAAACTTACTTTATCATTTTGTCATTGTCTCATTCTCAAACAACTAAATAACGCCTGTACCTGCTTCAGCAATTTGTGCAAAGTAACCCAAGAGATTTATACAACATGATTTTCATTCATAAGTGAGTGTCGTACCGGTCATGTGTATGACACGAGTGTGCATGACGTGACTGAGTGTCATACTCATGAAAAACTAACCTGTCTGTACATATGACAAAAATAACTCCTGAAAAACCAAGTTAAGTGCAAAAATATTGTTCCCTGATTAGCTTCTGGTGTCACAGTGTTTTCCTGATGTCTAATTCTCGTTTCGTCTCTTTGTCAATAGGTTCTCAACACCATGGTGCTTGTCTTATTTAGGGCAACACTTTGTCTTGTGAGTAAACACTTTTCTTGACATCAATAAAGAAAAACACTTCCCCCGAACATCTCATTATTTGTCAGCCAGTATGAAACAAGCTGTACCGGCTTTGTTGCTTGTTCTGCTGACACCATGGAAATGCTGATTTGTAAATGATGTGACACTGAAGTATCGATCACAATTTTGGTAGACTATACTTTAGTTGCATAGGACAAAAAAAAATAAAATAATAATAGTTAGGAGAGATCATGTTCCCCAAATTATTCCTAAAAGGAAGATATGCTTATGACAATAAAGTTAAACTGCTTGTTCTGTTTATATCGATTTACTTTCAACCTTATCACAATGGAAACAAGCATTCAGTGCAGAAGGTGAGCCTGTGTTCTGTGGATGATTAGTAACTCATCATTTGGCTCTGATTATTTTCTCTCTATCGCTGCTGAACGATTAACCTCACAAACCTTTGGGAAAACATGATCCCATCTTGAAATCTCTTAATTGGTTCCAGTCTATTCAAAATGTGATTGAACTAAAAGCCAAGTGTCTGTGTGCCACCGTGATGCCTGCATACTGATTGGGAAAATTATATTCAAAACAAGTTTGCATAGCTGCTTTTATTGGTATGAAAATATTTTTTTAAATATTCAAAATATTGAAAACACATTAAAGCATCTAATGCTAATACATCTATCTTAAGTATTTTTTTGGGGGGGGGTTAACTCCTTTGTGTCAGACTTTGTCATAAGTCTAGTTAAATACTAAATATTGGTTTACATTATAATGAAACCTCAAAATATGGCCAAAATAATTGTGTTGCTGTTGAACAATTGTTTCATGTTATAGTAAAAGGAACAACTCGAATCTAAGACAACTCTATTTTTATTATATTGTTATACAATGTCATAATTAATTTGATTAATTTGTTGTGTTTCTTTTTGTTTTCATTTCGAGATGACTTCTAATAAGACAGCATACAGTATTTTCCGGACTATAAGTCACTCCGGACTATAAGTCGCACCCCCGGCCAAACTATGAAAAAAACTGCGACGTATAGTCTGGAAAATACGGTAATTATTTCAGTCCACTCTATAGGATTTAGTCTCCTATGCATGTTGCTCTACATAGTAGTTTTGACAGACCACTAATCAGATACCTTCAGTATTGAAATAGTCTCATGATGACTCAGACATGAAAGTAAAGTTGTCTTCATCTTCATTGACATGTTTCTTAACAATATTTCCTGAACTAATTGCAGATAAACAAGGTTTCTCTGAGGCTCAACACAAGTGGATGCAAACAAACTCAGCTGCTTTCATGCATGTTTTCCACAAACAAATGACTGACCTGACCTATGACCTTCCCATGTGATCACAAACATCCAAAAAGAAATGATGCCCTTTAAAGTCATAGTGAACCTGATCATCTGCTGTTTCTAAACGTGTCACTATGAGTGCTATACTAAATAGGTTACAAGCACAAACCCCTCAAATTACCTGAATAAAAATTTATTAAATAAACTTGATTGGAAACAGTAGCATACTGGATTTTTAGAGTGCAAGGCTTCACATGCTTGCTAAACCTAAACCCATCCATTCTGATGAACATCTAACTGAAATGTATCATGAGCGTGCATGTAAACTAACATAAACTAACTTTATATGTGGCATATAAAGACTAAACGCTGTAAATACTTGCAGAAAAAAATGCATTTATGTCACATAAGGAAACATTATTTGAAAACGTTCATTTTTATGGACGAAAAAATGCTGTAAGCAGGAAAGAAAACACGTTACTTTAAAACATGTCCCCCAAAATGAGATAAATGTTTTCAAACAGTAATGGCTTCATCTCCACAGTGGAAGAAAAGCGGGGGCTGGAGTTTAGGCATCATGACACAGAATAAATGTGAGGTCTGCAGAGAAGAAATAACTATTTATGAGAAAGTATTAAAAAGGCAAAAGAGTACAATAAACAGAAAGTATTTCAAGATGCACATGCCAGCATTTATAAACCTAATTGTAGAAGAACATGATCTGAAAAGCATTAAAGTGCAATATCGCCCTGGTGTTTTATCTCAAATACATTCAATTCTGCGGAGCATGTCGGATGTCTCAGTCACCGTATCAAGTAGAGTTTGCTGGAGAGCTCTCTTGGTATTTCTATCACAGAGGAGATGTCAGAAGCAGAGCCTTGATACTCTTCATTGAAAGGAAATGAGAGAAAGAAAGAGAGAAATGGAGGGATAAAAAAACTCCCAAACAGCCTCTTAGCTTCTTCGTGGAATGAGAGAGAAAGAAGATATCCAGTATCTGTGAATGTTGCGTTAATAAAATGATATATCAGGAATTAAAAGTTTATGCTATTACCAAAATACTGATGTCAGCTACATATGGCTATAACCGTTGCTTTTGCAATGAAAAAAGATATTAGTAAGTTCTCCAATAGCAGAAGTGGCACCGCCATGGTGCACACTTCACTTATGTGGAGTCACAGAGAGACCTCCATCATGCCATGTACAGATGACATAGCAGGGCAATATCCGACTTTTCAAAGAAGACCAGCATGAGGCTGATATATGGGTCACACACCAGGAGAATTAAAAAAGAAAAAAGAAGAGATAAATGAGTAAGGGGAACGGGATGGTCAGGGGGGCAAGGATAATGAGGTCAAAACCATTGTCATTAAGCCTAAGATTGATACCAGGGTTGGTGCCTTTGACTGCTAAAATGACATTCGGTGACCTGGAAATTACATGCTCCCCTTGGTAGGTGAAGAACTTTTTGCCTTGGGTCATTTTGGTTTTAATTTACGTATGACCATATTGTATGTTTGGTTCCATTTATAATTACACAGGTAATATCAGTGTAAAGTTTATCCTTTTTAACAACAATATACGAATGTAATTCTGAAGCACCAACATCAGATCAAAATCACAATAGTAGTATTCCTGCTTTCGTTTTGTAAAGCTCAGCTCTGGAACTATTTACTGCATTTCAATTCATAGTTTCATTCTCCACCTAAAATATGTTGTCACTTCCATTTCATAAATGTTTACCCAATTCATTATCACCAACAACGAGGAATATTTCGAGTAGATTTGGAACTAGATAATCACAAGAGTGCTCAAGATCGCATGCAGTGTAATTTATCTTCTTGGCTTACTATGTTCTGAACATTTCTAAATTCACTTTATTTCCATAAAACAAGGTTCTAAAGCCCCATATGTAACAATATGCTTTCATAAAATATATTATGGACTATGAAGGTTTATTTTATTATAGAAAAGCATGTAGAAAGTTATTTATATCCTTTTTGACTATCACTGGAAACATCCTTATTGGCATTGCAGCAAACCTTATAATTGAAGGTCAAGGTTTTTCAATGGTGTTTTGAAAAATCACTTTAAATCTTGTAATTCTCCAACCATTACAAGTTGGAGATGAAATATCCAAAATTTCTAAGTTCAAAATGGCAAAGGGTTAAAATAATGAGCACCCAATAATTCATTAATATTAACACCAATGAGCTTTTCTAACTTTGCAATTTGAAGAGTTTAAATTTTAAGTTAACCGGCAGAAAAGATTTGAGATGAAGAGTCAGAATTTTGAATATTTTGAAAAAGCATATTTGAAACTATTCGTCACTACTTTTCAGCAATGATAATTAAAATGAAACAAAAAAACCTTAAAGCTAATTAAAAACAAGAAGAGCTATTTGTTACACTTTGCTTTTTTTTTTATCATCTGAATTGTGTGAAGATTGCCTATAGCCTATTTACCATTTATCATATCTTTTACTAAATGGGTGATAAATGATAACTCATTATCATAAGCATTACTTACAAAGTTGATTTTTTAATTGTTTTTGTCAATTGTCTAATTTCTTCTTTAGCATTTTTAATGTCTAAAAGACTTACAAAAGGAACAGATTATCCTCGTCATAAAACAATCCAGGTAAATTTATGTCCTATTTAGCAGTGAGTCCCAGAATTGCTACTATGTTCTGAAGGACAATTATACAACAACAAACTAAGGTAAATATTAAAAGCTGGCTGGTGAGATTTGTGGTCACCCAAAAAGATCAATAAGCATATTTAGTCTGGACAAACATACAGAACAGATCAGGGAAGTGTTTGCATGCCTGTGCGTGTGTGTGTGTGTATTTGATTGGGATGGGAGATCTTCTATAAAACTGTATCTTTATTTGAACAAGATGGGACTGAACTGAAATAATAAAGCAAACATCAGGAATCGCCTCATCTGTAAATAAATACTCATCTGCCTGACTCTGCTGGGAATGAGCCCTAATTGAGTCCAGACCAGGTTTGTGTAGAATAATTGTCCTCTGATTATCATAACTTGTGTACAATGTGACTAAATTTGCACATTGCTTTGGGAAATCTGCTGAGGTGCTTGGAGCATTATTTGAGACAAAAGAGAAAAAACTCTCTCTCCATTTTAAATGTATTTATGTTCCTATTTCAAACTCACATGAACAATATATTATAGGACAATGGTTCCCAAACCTGGTCCTCAAAAACATGTGCCCTGCATGTTTCAGATGTGTCTATGTTCCAGCATACCTGGCCTCTTCTATAGCCACCCAATGCTGCTAATCATTCATTCGTCTAAGTGTGTTTGGAAGCAAGGAAACACTTAAAATATGCAGAGCAGGGCTACTTGAGGACCATAAGGGTGTCCTGATCCACTTTTGTAGAACAGGAAACATGTCAGCATGTACAAAGCTTTTAAAAGCAGACCAGACCTTGGCTTTCAAGTTCACATCAACACATCATTTGAGATTTTAGCACATAACTAAATCTATGACATGTATTTCTTTATTTTCTAACATCCCCTATTCATCTCTTAGGAACAATAACTCCCACAAAGGTGGAAAAGTGGCATTGCTCCTCACAACCTCAACATGGCAATGGTGTTGGTTTTGACAGGTTCAGAGGGACGAGTATCACAGTACTGTCTCAGCTAAAGACCACATTTTCCTGCTTCTTTACCACACACACACACACATACACACACACACAAACACGCACAAGCACTTCCACAGGCTTGTCTCTCCACAGCAGGACACCCCTAATCGAGATGGAAGAGTGCTGTGGCAGATCGAAATGCCTGCAAATGACAAGGTTGGAATGGATTGGCTCCCGTGCCCTTGTCATGTTGCTCCATCTGCATCAAACAGAGAGGAAGACAGATGGATTCCAACATTGGCAGAAGGCTGGATGCTACAGACAAATGCTTAGGAGAAAACACAAAACTATGGGGTGCAATGACATCAAGAGAAACAAACCTGTCAGAATACATATTTTATCATTCACACGTTCCACTGCTTATTAGTGTTGTGTATACAGATTGTTGACTCCCTTTCGACTCTTTAATCTTTAACGTTTGACAGTCCCGAGTAGTTTGCCATATGTTTTGGACAGCATACAGGCAGCACACTGAAAGTTTTTAATCATGCAGCATGGCTCATCAAGTTCTGAAGTTAAATCTAAATCTAGAAATGTTCTCTTGCCCACAGAGTCTTTCCTTCAAAGTCTGAGACCGCAAAAGGTCCTCACAAGGAGAAGGGCTGATTGGTCCCACTGGAAAAGGTAAGTGTCTTCCTTAAGTGGAACGATTGGACAGAGTGGAAATTGGATAAATTGATTGGGGTTTTGACTGCAGTAAAGAATAGGAGTGTTCTGTTAATGGTGATAAAAGAACTAAGTTAAAGAAGTGAGATCTAAGTCAACATGTAAAACTTTAGATTTATTTATCTGTCAATGTTCCAAACATCACTTGTAGTTATGAGATGTGGATCATCCCTAAAAGAAGAATCAAAGGGAATATTGTAACTAGAAGTGGCTGAAATTAGCTTTGTTTGTTTGTTGGATTAAGCAAGTTTAGCAAAGCAAACATCATTAACATTAGTCCATGTTGATCATTAAATTGCCTTATATTAAAGAAATATTATCTAAATTGTTGCTAGTAAGGAAAAGAAAAAGGGAAACTGTCACTCTGCCTGTTATTGTTTTTTTTAAACTTCTTTTCAAGAAAAGAAAATGTCCAGGGAAGACTTGAGGAAAAAAATCTTTACTGGTACAGTAACTTATTCACCATTTGCTGTCCACAGATTCAAATGAAATGCTACAATATTTGTTATATTGACACAGGATGTACCCACTTGAAAAGGCAACAGTATATTATTAAAATGTTGTTTTTCTATTTCAAAGGTATACAGAATGCTATCATAGTAGAACTTTTATTTTTAAAAACTGTATTTATAATAATAAAACTAGTACAAAAACTAATGTGTTGGCTAGCAATACCACATGACATTTTATTAAATCCAAATCCATATTTCGGGCAATTTAAGGAATGACAATTACAACTCTTACTGGTGTGGGGTACATACCTGAAGTAGAAAGCTAACCTGTTAAACCTGTTAAAAATTTAACATGCTTATCCTCCCACTTTTCTGGTGTAGCATACTGTGGGCTGCTGGACCAAGGTGTTTCTCCAAGGTGATGCAGTAGCAAATATAGAGAGGCAGGTTAATGTTGTTTCTCCTGCCTGGGGGATTAGTCACATGTCCTCATAACAACCTGCCAAATGCCAACATAAACATCCAGGAATGCAGGGGAGAATCTGCCAAATGCAAACTTTGAAGACAGCAGAGGAAAGAGGAAAACTTGGATAGTTTAAAGAGAGGTAATAACTTTAAAAAAAAACATAATATAAAGTAACAGGGAGAGTAAAAATAAGTTAGAAGATGTCAAAAAATAGGGTTTGCGTTTATATTTTTAAACTTTAAAAAGAGTATAAGAAATGTATATTTTACCTTTGATACTTGTCTCAGAGATACTTGAATGCTTTGTTGTTATGACAGCCAAAAAGCTAAAAAGCAAAGAGAAGGCAAAAACAAATATCAAATATTGAAGGAAGCAATCTCATTGTGCTTTCTGGGAGTCTCTTATCAACATCTGTTGATGACAGTTTGTCTTGGACAATGTCCTTTGTTTCACCTCCCAAGGTCTCTATCACTACTCCCTTTGCTCTCCTCCCTCTTGTGCTCCTTCACCTTCATTGAGATCATAAATTGCTGAATATAAAGCCTTGTTTCCAGTCCGTTAGATGCACCAGCCAATGCCAAGGGCCTTCGCATCCCCCTTTTGCACCTTCGAAGGCACTTATGTGAAAAAAATCTGTCTCCCTCTCTGTATATCCTTGTCTGTAATATGCACATGCATCATTCAAGCACCAACCCACACCCCCAGAATGCATCATATCCCCTCACAAGGCCATATTGTAGCACTGCTATGTATTGTAAATAGACATTTGGTTAGAAAAGTGGATATATAAAAATGGGTTTAGCAAAATAAAAAAAATGCTGAGCTGGTGAAAGTCAGTTGACTGGTCTCAGAGGAGACTGATGTTTATATCATAAATATACTCACATAATTTGATAAACAATCAAATCAAGATCATTCTACTGATCAGCAACTCTACTGATATAAATATACTTCCAAGAGTTGAATGAAACTATACATTTCCCAATTGCTTTTTCACTGGTTATTCACCAAAAAGTTTTAACCTTGTTTGTGTTGACCAACATAAAAGAATGTAAAATTGTAAAAAGGGGAAGGTAATTAATCCACATGGTTTTCAAAATGTTTTACAAATGCTGTGATTTGTTTGAAGTGACTTGTATTAAAGGAGAGTTTGACCAACCTCCAAAATCATGTTGCGTGTCATATCTGTGCAGTGCTCTCCCTCTCCTTTTGTTTCCGTTTGTCCTCGCACGCACTCGCTCTGTTGTCATACAGAACAGAGTCCTGTATGCCACATTTTCCTTTGTTTAGTTTTACAGCTGGGCTGGATCACATGTTTGAGTTTCTATGACTTTTTGTTCCAAAGTGGTGGATGGGTCTGGATCTGGACAGTATCTAGAGCTCATAGTTTCACATTTTGTTTTCCTAAACCTCATCCCAATCACTGTCACACTGATCTGTGATATATTTTGGTTCATGCTGATTATTCTTTTTGTTGCCTATTTTACTAATAATTGAAATTATGCTTCAGCATTCAATTTCATTGATCATGAAATTGAAAGACAAGACATATATGTCTTGTCTTTTTCATCAGTAGCCAGCTTCCACATTTCAACTGTAATATTGAAATACAGTTGAATGTAATGTTGTAATTCTCAGATTAAGTTGAAAACAAGTGTGTCAGTCATAATTTTTTCTTGTGTTAGAAGTTTTCTGCTGTCCAGAAGCCGTGAATTTCTTCTTTCATCAAGGCTATCAAGTTTTACTTATGATTCCAAAAATTGGTGCCACAATTCAAATAAAAAAACAAAACTTCATTAACAATTTAATTGACAAATTAACCACTTAAGCAAAACATTGATGCAAATCTTGGATTTCCAACAATTGTTTAGCATTGAAAACCTATTCCAAATTGAATAGTGATTAATACATTTGCTAAATAACAAATTTGTTCTAGGCACATCACAGGAAAAAAAAGATTAAGATATTAAGATATTGAAGAAATCTTTAAATGAAAAACTATAGTAGATTAACTAAGGTAGATAACTCTCCATACTAGTTACTTTGATTAAATTTATTGCTCACAACAAGCCAATGGGTTGGATCAAATTAACTTTCAGTGGTGCTGAAAAAAACTCTTTTCAGTTCATCAAACATTTGCTCCAAATAAATAAGGCAATGGAGGAAAACACACACAAAAATGTGGTGAAAGTGATTGCTGTTGTATTTATTTTTCACTGCCTTATTTTTCTGTTCAACATTAAAGCTTCTACAAAATATTCCAATAGATCACTGTTAAATTTTTGACATGGGTGTTGTTCTGGGAAAGAAGAAATGAATTCTGTTCTCGGTTCCTTTCGAACACGAGATTAGATGGAAAACCAGTGTCTGTGGAGTCAAAGTTAACACAACAAAGTAATCTACTGTAGGGAAGATATTGACTGATTATGATTTCTCAACAGAACTACAAACTCCAGATATTCTAAAACTGATAAAATATTAACTTTTTTGAGTCTTATTGCCTCTTTCTGGCAACACTGGTTTCTCTTGGGGAACCTCTGTTGGCTGTGCTGTCATGATCGTTGGCTCTGTGCTTTGTTTTGATATTTGTATTCTGCCTCAATATTCTCCATGTATTCTCACAAACTTCCTCAAATCAATTTCAGTTTCTTGCTTTCCCTCACAGCTGCACCCAGTTTTTAATCTAACCTGCTTTTAATTTAACCTGCTTCTTGTTCAGTAATCAACTCTCCAGCTTAAAAATCACCTTGTCAGAGACCAACGTCACCTCCAGCATGTCTCTTAGCTGGACTTTGCTGGTTGTGTTTCTCTATTTCTGAAGTTTAGTAAGTGAAAAATGTAATTTTCAACTGTCTGCCTCTCTGGGTTTGGGTCCTTCTCTTCACTGTTTTGTGATGTGCATAAAACAGTTCTCATAATGGAAACACATGGCATATGTAGACACTAAATTTATTTTTAAAAAGTTACATTTGGATAAGAACAGTGTTTCAGAGAATGCTATGTCTTCACTACCCCTTCTCTTCAGAAACCAAATAAAACAATATGGAGTGAGGTTCTACTCTCTAGTGGCTATTTTATGATTCATATGTGGCACACCATCTCATGCTGCATTTAGGTTTTTTTTCTTATCCTATAAAATTTTGAAAGGAAGTTGACTGAAAAACTGATTATTTTATGATGCATCAAACTGTTATTTTTACTGGCTGGAATTATTTTAAAATAAACAGAGTGGAAATGAGAGCCAATTGTCTTGTATCATCTTCTTCAGTGGTTTGCAACATTTTTAAATATTCCCACTGATGATCTAATCACTCTAAACTAGTAGAAGTTTGACTCAAGGTTTATATCTTTCTAGCCCCATCAAGATTCACCTCCCTGCCAAGACAGATGTCTGAGTTCCCAAATATTGTCGCAATTGAAAAACAAATGTTGTGTACAAGGCCTTGTTTTACCCAGGTAAAAAGGCTCATCAACTGAAGCCTCAGGGCTGTTTTTACCTCCTCTAAGATTGGCAGCAAAAAGTCTTCTGTGTTGCTGCAGCTCTCTGATAGTTTGATATGATGTTGTCTGGATATGTTGGCTTGCCCTTTTTGTGAACTCTGAGCCAGCTGGAGAAGACTCCAGCTGTCATGAGGAAGCTGAGGAAATCGTTTGATGTAGTTTCTTTTCAAAGTGTCAACAGAGTTAAACCCCAGTTGTGTAGGAGACAAATAACTATCGATGTAGTTACTTTACAAAAAAGCCTTGCTTTTTGTTTCTTTTTTTAAAATCTGAAATGTAGAAGAGCATAAAACCAAAACATTCTTTAGTATTCTATTTACTGCAACTTAAAAAAAATAAAAAGTAGTATGCTCTAAAACTCTTCATTCAAATGTCCTACAGTGTGTTCTGTGCAACTTCAAACATCAAACTGTTTCATTTGCTGCCCCAGAGGAAATACTTATTTCCTATCATCATTAGCCCCATTCCAGACATAAAACTCTCACTCAGACTCTATTAATGTCATGTAGGACACAGGTAATTTAATTCATAAGCTAAGATTACATCTGAGTTGTAATGGCCTAATGATGAAGCATGATGTTGAGTTTCGCTTAATAGGATTGCTTAATATATGACAAAGACTATGCAATTATCCACTGCTAAGGAGCAAAACAGGCACCAAGTAACCTATTTTGCCAAAATCTGGTGCTCCCCTGCTGCCAAGACAGAGCGTGTGCAGAATGTAGATTACTTCACACTCAGGTTGGTAATGGAAACTTGATGGTGGATTATGAGCACATTTATGTGTTCATTTTCATATGTATCCTACAATAATTAAGCCAGATGCCAACCTTGGTATTTTAAAAAACATATAGACACTTTGAGACCGATTTCAGATAATCATGCTCCTCCACTCCAGCGGTTCAGGTGAAGAGGTCCTGATACACAAATCCCATACTAATCTCCTTTGTCTGTCTTTCATTCTGTGTTTTGGCTGGATCCATATCAGCAGCTTATTTTCTATTTGTCGAACATATGAATGAATAATAAGTAGTGTCTGTTCAATGTTTTTTTTTCTACCTCTATTCTTTGCAATTCATGCATACTTAAGCTGCTATTATTCTGATACGGGTCATTTCATGGCAACAATAGGCCCTGCATTGGCAGATTTGCGACTTTGCAACAGTGTCCTTGGTATTTTATTTTATTTTTCAGCAGCATTATTAGCAGAAATAGGTCATTTCCAAAATATTCACAGAAGACCATATACAAAGACCAATAATTCAAACATGTCATTATTTTGAAGTATCTATCAACAAAGCCCTAATCATTGAAAATTTATTGGCAGAGCTGAAAAATTTTGTCTGAGCAAAGCAGCCTACAATCTGAGCCAGTTTAATCAGTTCTGTAAGTAGGAATTGGCCAAAATGCTTATAAACTATTGTGAGAAACTTTTGGAAGGATTCACAAAACATCTGAAGTCATATAGCTTAAAAGGCAGTTCTACTAAATACCAAGTAAATGCATGTAAAGTTCAGAATATTGAGGGAAGTTGAAACAAACTCCTGCTGTTTGACAAATGAGCAAATTAGTGAGTCGTTCTCATTTAATTTTGGTTTTCCTAACTGACCAAACCGTGTTTGAAAACGGACAATAAAATAATGCACCACCAACATACTGCTAGTATTATGCGAGTAAATATTTTGGGAATAAAGATATGTTTAATAATGCAGAGTCACAAAACATAATCATAATTTCCAAGTAGAAAAAAATTACACACAAGAGAATTGTTCATAATACAGAGGACACAGATGCACAACAGGGTTTCATTTGTATTTTTTTTTTTTTTTAAATCACAGTAATGACAGGATGCAGGAAAGTGTATTGAAAGTAATGGATTACATATTTGCACAAGGATGGACAACTTAAGAAACTCAGAATTGGTGATCAAATAGTTGAACTTGAAATTGGTTGTTTTCATATTTTTCAAAACATACAGTCAGACTTACTGTTTAACCAAATGTCTACCAAACTTATCCAATAAAGCATTTAGGCATTTTTTAGATGTAATTTCACAAACACTCACTGTGTTGCAAGTTTTAAAAAGTGTTTTATTTTTTTCTTTAGAACGACATTTTTAGCTTCTCCCTATGACTAAATTGATCTGAATGGAACATTTTCATGGAGCTAACATCTGAATTTGTAATAAGTTGTTAACACTCTGAAATTACAAGTCTAAAGTATACAAATACCAGCACATCACATTGCTTTTAAAGCAGAGTCTAATTTTAGAAAAGGCATTTACATCATGTGAAGCTCAGCTTAGCTCATTCTCCGTGTCCTCCATCTGAACCCTGTGTTTATCTCTACAGCAAACCCTCCATACTCATTCTTTACATTTCAAAGGAAGCGTGAACCCCCTAATTTGCATAATCCAGTGTGTGCGTGTGCATGTATGTGTGTGTGTTTCTGTGTGGATGGGCTTGTACTGGACCAAGCACTGAGCTATTTTATGCATTCCCAAATCTAATTATCCTGACTGACTCAATGAACAATTTCTGTTCAATGATCAAGAGAGAAAAGGTGGTCATAACTGACAAAGAAAGAAAAAAAACTTTAGGGATGTAATAGCTGACACAATGGATTGTGAGAAAAATTTAAATCATCTAATTAGGAAGAACATCCAAAAGTCTATATTGCAGGTGTATAATGGTTACTATGCAAGCATCATTATTTACTGTTATAAAAGTGAAAACTGACAATATGTCCTTTTATATGAGCTGATGGGTTATGTAAGATTATATGATAGCTAGCAATAAATAAATAAAATTTATTCGGTGATGATTTGCTAAGAAAATGTTAGGCCTTGGAAGTAGCTAATTTCAATTTAAGGTAAGTTTATGTATATAACATCATTCACAACAAACGTCAACTTGGAGAAAAAAAAGTCACTTCAATCAGACAGACTAAAATGTTGCCTGTATTCCAGTTTTATTCTAGTTTTCAAATGATGCAGTAAAGCTCAGTTCATCATTCAAATTGGCTAAAGGAAATTCTGATGATTGCACCCCTCCATTGCTTTGCAACATTCCCTCTGCAAACATGTCAGGACAGCAGAAAGGAAAACTCACCTTAACAGAGAGAAAACTCCAGCAGAACCTGGCTCAGTGTACATGGCAATGACCGACTGGGCATTTAAAAGGACAGAAGCTCTGATCCAGAAGTGCTTTATATGTTAAAGAATATATAAAGAGTAAGTGGTATTTAAAAATGATACTCTGTATTCTCAAGAAAGTTGACATTTTCTTGAAAAAGCCCAAAACTGTTTTCTCTGTGGAATGAAGTCAGCCAGCTGAAAACCCCTTAACAGGTGTATGTTCCTCATACGATAAGAAGAAGCTTAGAAAATGTATGTTTCTGAAAATAAAACTGACCACATCTTCATCTTTGTTTTTTTTACAGTTATAATAAACACTCTACAAATGTGAAGGAGAACGAAAAGGCAGTGGGAGCTGAAGATTGGCAGAGATCCGTTCCACACGAGAGCCTCCCTCGATCAGAATCCTGCCTTCATTTAGGTATGCACGGCCACTCCCACCTCCCTCCTCAACACACTCCTTTCCATCTTCTCATAGCTTTCCTTCATCTAAGCCTCCCCCTCATTAAAACTCTTAATTGACTCATTCACACCTGCTCATGCAGCAGCTCATTTGGGACAAGGCTCCACCAGAGCAGATTTTCTCATCAGCCATGAGTTCACTCTGGTGCACAATGTCCTTCATTCACCTACAGGGCAAAACAATAATCTGAGATGATGCGTGGGTGAACACAAATATGTCAATGCTTTCTCAATGTGCGGAAGTACACATGAAGACATGGAAGACTTTATAAGGCTGCAGGTTACTTTGGCCCTTCCCCACTTCATAGCTACATATGGCACATAGGTGTTATCATTTTGTCACCATGTCCTTTCCTTTGTGTAACAATTTATTTCTCTTGGTAGTTAGGTATTTATTAAGCATAGGTTAAATCTAATTTATAATACAGTTTAATTAAGTTGTTCTAAAAGCTTAAAATCTTTGGACAGTCACTGATTTTTTTCCCTCCACATTTCTAAATGGCTTTGTGACATGAAATGTTTAATCTGCGTCTTAATGTTTGACCTAAATGTTATGATATATGCAAATTGCCTATGCCCTGTGCGCTACTTCAAACATGTATGCTTTTGGTGTTTCTAAATAAAGCACCAAATAAAAAGTTATTAAAAGTAAACATAGAGTCCAGTATTAGTTCCCAACTGGGTTGGAACTGAATTGGGTAAAAGCTAAGGCAGGTTTTGGGGGTGTTTGATTTAAAAAAGCTGAAAGAAGACTTTGTAAAAGAACAAAATGGCAATCAAAAGCAGAAAGTAAAACGTTAGGTCAGATATTAACTGGTATTTACCATTAACACTACCCTTAATTTTAAATGAAGATATCTCTCAATACTTATTGTTTTTAGCCATAGGCAACAGTGCTACCAACTGCGCCACTGTGCAGCCCTAAATATACCCATCTCCAGCTAATGTTTTTTCCAAACACAAGAAATAGCTGTTGTGTGCTTTCCCCCCTCTGATTACATTTTTAAACAAATAAAATTGCTTCTACAATCTTACTGATCCATTTTGCACAGATTAAGGAAACCGTACCAATCATTCACTGTCATACTCAGTCTTAGTTTCTGGTGGATTGTCATTCATGAACACTTGTTTTACAGTTTTCTCCCATTCTCCCACAGGGAGAATTTAGGTTGGTGATTCAATGAGGCTTTACAGTTCCTCCAAGGGTGAGAGGCCGCAGTGTCTGCACCCTTTTGAAATAATATTGTAGTGTGCATGCATCCTATATATTTCAGCCCTAACTATCCATGCAAATAAGCAAGAAGAATAAAAGAATTGAAGAAAACACAGTAGAAGTCTGCTTCTACACCTGCAGAAAGAGAGAATGAAACAAAGAACTGAGGAAAACACAGCCAAAAACAACACATATGTATAAACATATTAACAATGCCAAAAAGCAGACATAACTTGTCAATGCAACATTTGTGGCAACTGCAGGACAAGATAGTGTATCTGGGGTGCAGAGACACTCCCGCTGGAGGATAGCAAGCACCAGCCCAGCATAATGTTTAAGATGCTGCAGAAAGCAAGTTGGACCCTTGAGCAACAGTCTGCAGTGTTTTTTCCTGTGTCAATTCTTGGTTATTTATGTTCATTCAGTGACCAAAAGAGTCAGGCGCTTATTTTTCTCAGCATGAAGTTGCTAAAGATTGGTGTGACATTGCTCTTCTTCTGAGTATGAACTCAGTGTAGTTCAGTTTCTGTCCTCCACCTTTTTCCTGGCTCATCCCTGTGGCATCTTTGTGTATCTCATCAGTTTCCTGCTGTGTCTGTCCTGAATTACAATTTGTTTATGACTTATGTGTTAAGGTTTTGTGTATCAATAGCTCTTTTATCTTGATGTAAGAGCTATTGATACACAAAACCTTACGTAGAATTATTAAAAATAGTTTAATATCACACCGGTTTGTTTTACCAACCTTTAGTTTTGTTTAAACAACATATTTTGATCCACCTGAGGCCAGCAAATAAAAAACTCTGCAATTGATCTTGCAGCTATTTTCATGGTCAGTGCCTCTCTCTGTCCCCTTTGTACCCCATTCTTCACACTACTCAGAGATTAGCTTTCCCTGAGTAGAGCTCACTTCAGCAAAATGGTCTCATTAATGGCCAAAGAAGCTTGGCTGAGGGCAATCTGAATCTGTCTGCGATTAGTCCACACAAGACATTTAATCTGCCTTGTGCATGATGGACACTGCTGGAGAAATTGAAACCATCTATAGTAGGACAGCCCTCTGTTATTACAATAAAGAACAGTTATTAAAACTGTCTGAAGCATGGGGGAGTCAATCCTAATAAGCTCAACAGTGATGCCCCTCCTCTGTCCTACTATCTGTAGTGTCTGATTTCCTCATTTTTCTATCAACCCTCCACCCACCCACACACACGCACGCCCAGACACACACACACATTCACTCTCTCCAAACTCTTTTTTTGTCAATATCCCACACGCCTTTCACAAAACCAGTGTCCTGATCTGTATTCATTTGTGCTTTGAAGTTTCTCGTCGACAATAAAAATCACGTCAGTCAATGGGAGGCATTATTCGGTACCAAATAGGAGTTTTAGAAACAAACATTCAAACTTGTAACCAATTTCTTTGTCTGGAATGGTAACCTAAGAAAACATGAATAGTTTTAGATAGTTTCTGAACATAAAAAGTATTTTTAAAACTCCTCATAGAATAAAAGAAAACATAAAAAGCTAAGTTATGGTGAAAAATGCAGTTCAGGTCTACAATAAGCATTTCTAGTAAGTACAGTACAGTAAGTACAGTAAGCATTTCTGGCTCTAGCTAGTGCAAACCTAATATGTCCAAAATATTGTAGCTCAAAGCATGGCAATGTCTCAGTAAAAGGTTTGCACATTGTAAAGATATATTTCAATGCAAAGAAATCTCTGTTTTATATCAAAAATATGTTGACGTTATGAAACTGTTAAAGATGACTTGCATGAAAATAAATGTGTGCACCAGAATTAGCAGCCTGACTGAAGTGTCCACCTGAAATAGCTGCTGATTCCTGGTTAAGAGAGAGCATGTATTTACCAATACCTTCTTGGTAAATACATGTAGGTATGTACAAGTAAATACAAAGAGGTATTTATCAATCCTCAATTCTGTTCTCATCATTCAGAACATAAAAACAATACCTACCTTGTGCTTCACCTTTCCCACCACAACCACTCGAAGATGTCCCAGCTATATAGACATGAGGAGAGATTGCTTATTACACCTTTGTGTAGTTGTGTTTTCATTATTTTGTTTTTCTTTTTGTTTTGTTTTTTACATTTCAGTGCCATATCTGACTGATTTGCTTCAAATATTGTAAACTTTTGGAGAAGCGCTATAAAATGTATTCCATAAGGTCAAACTAAATATTTGTTTAGGGTTGTTAAAGTGACTATTTAGCTATTAACATTTTTAAAAAGCCAGAAACAAGTATTTTTAAAGCCATTTCATACTGTTGCTCCTTCAGGGAGTCTAATTTGTCACCAAGCGGGGTCTTGCATACAATTCATAATCACAAGGTGATTTATGGTGCAAAAATCCCTGCAGGCTAGAGCTCCCCTTGCTGAGGCATAGTATTACTAATGGAACTGTGTGGAAAGCATGAAGCTGTAGATTTGTTTTAAGGTTGTGTCACTTGGCAAAGCATTGACAGATATACAGTTGATCACAGAGAGTCTTATACACTTTTGATCAGAGTGTGTCACTGTGGTCACACTCACTGATCATAGATGAGTTATTGACCCTCCACAGAGCAGTGGCTTTTGTTAAACAACTGCAATTTATCACATGCCTCATGGCTGGAAAAGACACGTGTTTCATCACATGTGAATTCAAAAAGAATAAGGAAACCCAAGGACCAATTTTACGTCCTTCTTTGGACAGAGTTTGCTGGCATTTCATTGAAGTCTCTGGTTTAAAAGTAATCTACTATTCTTCCTCCAAATTTCCTGATCTGGCATTAAGACTGTTTGGCCTATAAAGGTTTACCTTTGCATAAAAGATGGCATGTTGGAGGTTCTTTTAGTTTGATCATTCTTGGAGTCATAAAGCATGTCTTGCATGTGATTATAATTCAAACAAAGCTTTTCTTTGGCTTTTTGGCCTTCAACAATGTAACTTGAACTTTAAATGATAGGTATTGTGAAGGGTTCTTAATGGGTTTTAGAGATAACCACTTACTATGGTTTCGTTCAGAAATTCTTGAGTTTTTACCCCAGGACACTTCTGTGATGTCTGCCTAAAAAAGCTGATATATAAAATTGTAAACTTGTCTTATGCCCTCTGGTGGAAGATAGAGGAACCTCAGTTGGAATTTGCCAGTTCGATGCAATGGACAAAATTGGTAATGAGAGAATCATTATCTTTTTGCAGATTTATCTTTATTGCGAAATGTTTCTTTCAAATGTCGACATGATTCCCACCTAAAACTTTCAATCCTTTTTGGAAGATTTTATTTTTCATAGCTGGCAAAATATTCTTTTTTTCAGCTTGCAACAAAAGGTATTTGAAAATATACAAAAAGCTTCTGTAATCTACGAGTTTTATTTAAATTTCTTTGTTTTAATAATGTTAAAGTAAATATGTAATATCCTGATTGTGCAGGAGCAGAACAGTGCAGTTTTTCAATCACAAGCACCAATAATTAGTGCACCTTATGGCAACTAAATCTTTATCTGCAAACAGGTGTGTTTCTGTGCCCTTGTGCTGTCAGACATAGATGTGCTTTTGTTTGTTGAAGCACACTGAAATATTTAATCTGTAATGCGACTACAAGTGTGTCCACAAGGTGAACTGAGCTCAATTAGGAAGCACAAACAAAATGTGTGTGTTCCTCACTGCTGTAGAAGAGACAGATTCTAATCAATAACTGCCTGTCCAGGCAGAGCTATTAGCAAACAGTACCATGCCTAATAACTGAGGCCTGACCTTTTTCTTTAATGCTTTCTCTTCTGAGCCTAAGGCAGTAGCGACGGTATGACAGAAGTGCAGCAAGGAGAAAAGGTGAGCATTGTTTTAGTAGTTTGTAAATGTAATGCAGATTGATCACTGTCTTTACAATCTTCCATATAATATTCTTGTTTGCCAAGGCTGTTGAGGATAAAAAGGACAAGGTTAAGGTTCTAAAGTGAAGTGATTCATGGATCTGACAGTATTTATTTATATTGAGTCATGGTATGCTTCTCTGGCATTTTTACACTTAAGGTAATCGTCATATTTCATAGAAACCATGTGCAATACATAACCTAAATCTGCAAGATAAGAAGGATCCGTTTTATTTTTTAAAAAATTGCATAGCCAGAACACAAAAATGAAAATTACAAACCAAAATGTCATTTTGCTCTCAAGTTAATCTGTGCAACAAGATTCAAACAAAAAACCTTAAACTGTAACTTTCCATTCCAATGTTGCTGCTTCAGGAAGTGTTTTATCTGAAGTAAATTACACATGCTGAGCCAACTTCAGCTGACTGCTTTTAAAACTCTTGCTGTCTCTGATCTTCACTTTTCCTCCAAGTGCAGCGTTCAATAATAATATCACTTTCATGAGTTTTGTCTTATGGGGGGTAAAGGCTTGATGGTGGTACAGGAAGACTCACATTAATCTTTGAGATTAATGGACTCATGTTTAGATAACAGCTGACAAACAGACTCCAATGTCTGTGCATCAGTGTGCAACAGGCCACTGAGAAAAACTGTTCTCTGGTCAGAACCAGCTCCTCTTTTCTAATGCTGAGTGTTTGTCAGTGCATATCCATTTATATATTTGTCTTCATTTTCTCTTGTGAGATTACATTTTATTGTATTTTCCAAGTTAAAAACAAATTTACTTGTGAATGTTGTTGGACAAAATTTGGCATATAGCTGTGAATGCTGTTCAGAACACAGCTCTTAATATTTAAAGGACCTTCCTTTAATCAACTCTCATTCTGCCAAAGTTCCAATTTTGTTGTTGGATTACATGTTGTAAGTTTAAAGTTACTCCAACATTTCCATATTAGCACTACAAAGACAGCAATCATTTTATGTGGCAAATGATGACTTGCTTTCATTCTTGTCTCTGCGGCTCAAACATCCCTATTCACTCTCTCACACACACTTTGAAGCCCAACTCATTGGCATGCCGTCAACTTGAAGCAAGGCTCAATCAGCATTAGATTTGACATTGCCCCTGAGACACTGGTGTGTAAATAGGCACTTCACAGGAGTTTACACAGTCATTCACATCTCTATACCATAGGCATAGGCTTTACTCTCCCCAAACTGACTTTCTTGGCAGAGAAGGGTGTTCTTTTTTCTATTTTTCTCCCTAGGAGCATTTAAACTGTAAAACTAAATTAGGCTGATTGCAATGCAAATGGTTCAAAAAGGGTACTTTGATGAATATGCAGTGATGCCATAAAGCGCTCAAAAGAAAGTAGAATTACGGATATAACAAATGCATAACATGTTTTTTACATTTCTGGAGAACATATTGTTTTCCAGATATCACAAGATCATAGTAGGCAGTGGTGTGGAGAACACTTCATTTTCTCCTCATGTAAATTCCTCCATTTTTAAGGCACATGTGATTAGGATGCCCAAGCTTTTCCCAAGGAAGGTATACCTAGCACCTTCACTGTGCTCGGACAATCATCACAATTGTTTATAAGTAAGAAGTGGAATCAATCTGAATGATTTACTTTATAAATATTTTTGTTGGTGTTTCCCAACCCTGGTCCTCAAGCCACACTGCCCTGGATGTTTTAGATGTCTCCCTGCTTTAATTCACCTGATTCAGAAGTTTGCAGTTCAGCCAACACCCGTTAATTAGCCATCAATCAAAATTATGAGCTGAAGCAAAGAAAAACCTAAAACATTCACAACAGTGTATCTTGAGGGCCATGGTTAGGAAACGCTGCTCTCGGCATATATTATCAGGGTGAACAAGCTGATAATATCTTTTGGATATTATCAGTGCACTGGTAATATCAGTGTGCTGAAGAATGAAGTCTCCTTTAGATTAATATTTACCTTTAAAGTGGGTGAATATTGAACAAGTTGTTCTGGATTTGAAATGGGAAGTCAGTCTGAACAGAAGCTTGTGTTTCCTCAACACTATGATCACAACACTCTGAACTGCCAGGTTGGCTTTGGTAGATAGCAGCAAAGAGTTAACGCCTCAATGCAAGGACAGTGTTGAGGGAGAAGCTAAAAACACAGCCAATCCCAGAATGCCTGGACGTTGAAGTTGCTCCTTGGGGAAGTGGGATACAGGGGATTAATTGAGACTTGTATGATCCACCTCTACTCCCAGATAGGAGCAAAGAGTCACTTCTTACCAGGAATCATCAAGTCCCTGTCTACTGTAGCAGAAAGGAGAAACAATTGCCTGTGGATTAAATGAAGGGAAAATACTTCGACTGTAAGATGAAACAGGAGGGTGTGAAGCTGAGGGGAATGCTCTTAGGATGGCAAGTAATTGTAATACTTTGAGTGGGTAAACAATTTTGTGTCTGGTTTTGACTAATGCAGCACTACACACCAACTTACCATGTGCCACGTTATTCTGTACAAAACTCTTAAAACCAAAATTATAATAGAAAGAGAAAATAAACAGAAAAATTATGTGGATTTTAATGAATCTATAAAATCCCAAGAGAGGAGAGTGAACGTTTGTGTTTATGTGCCTCTGTGTGTACATGGCCCGATGGATAATTCAGAATATTAATTGTGGTATTTTCCTACCAGTTCCACATAATGTCAGCAAGCCAGGATTTTAGCACGGGTTTACCGGGGCTGCAGCCTGGGACCCGAAAGAGGCTTTGTATTTTTGTAAATGAATACCGTCACAATATCTTAATTTTATCACTGGCTGAGAGGATTTTGGCGGTGTTGTTGAAAAAATATCTGATTTGTCCTGGCAAACGTCCATCATGAATGCTTGACTTTTATTGGTCCAAGTTGGCGCTTCTTTCCCTTTGGGGCGGAGCTTCAGGGAGGGATTTCTCAACATGGCGGACTACAGAACGAATTGGCAATGGAGCGAAGGAACGAAAGAAAAAGAAGAGCGCGAACGCGAGGTGATGAAGAAAATATCCAAGCTAACAGGGTTTTTTAAAACTCATATTGGACATGGAACAGAACCGTCGTCCCTCTCTGCTTCTCAAGACGTTAGCCTTGCTAACAGCGGTTCTACGGTGAGCCAGAACCTGGATCTCTGACTGATCCGGTGCCGTACAGTACTGATCTTGCGATTTGGGTAAAAACTGATGACTTCGTGTGTGTGAGGTTACTGGGCTGAGCAAGAAGAAGAAAATGTGGATGCTAATTTTAAAGCATCGGAATCTATTTAAAAACATGAGAAACGGTTCTTCTCCAGATTGCGTTATGAAAGCCAGCTCGGAAGTGGTGAGTACATCCAAACACAGGCTGAGTTCTCCTCCATCCACCGCGGCTGTGATTGGTATTTTAAACGGTGCTAAAAGTCAGTGATGCTTTGAAACGGGGTTCCGTGAGTTGGAAAAAAAGCAACAAAACGATTCAAAGCGAATCTTTACAGGAATGTAATGCGACTGCTCTGCTCGCTCGCGCTCAATGCGAAGTCATAAAAACCGGAACTAGCTTTAGCTTCCGGCTAGCAGCAGCGGGAGGGACTGACCTATTCCTATGGCGAAGGGCCCGCTGTGGGCGTCCTGCCCTTCCCTGACACGCAGCTAAAATCCAGTCTTCACCCAATAAAAGTTTTGACCAGGTTTGGCTCTCATACGGCAAATAACGTGGCTGTCTGAACTTGGTAAGGAAATAAACCTGATAATAAAAATTGAAAGAGGGAGGGAAACAGATAAAGATAGAAATGAAGAAGGATAAATAAATACTGTACATAGATGATGGATAGAGAACATTGTCAAAATCTTCGTCCTTAGGAAAGCTTTGTTGACTAGCCATACTCAAGATGCTCAAGTATTTATTTAATAACTACTAAGTAGTTTTTGTTTATAGTAATGATCTTTGCATTCATCAGTTTCTGGCTTTTACTATCTTTAAAAGTCTGACTTTGCAAAATATAGTAAAAAAGTTGGCAATCATGGAGTAAACCTTGCATGGAGAGATGACTGATGGTGGGACTGTCCATCAGCCTCTCTCATGGTGGACAGTGGCTGTTTTTTGTGACCTTGAGGTAGATAGGTTTTGTAGATAGGATCGGTTCCACAGGGAAGCACTGCTTATTAATATCTTGAGTGAGGTCAGTTTGACAAATCATGAATTTAATTATTTTTTTTCTTTTTTTTTGTTATGTTTGGTCTTAATTAGTTACCGTTCTAAAATGTCCAGATCTCCCTTTTAGTAGCTATTTTGCCTACTGACAGTATACGGGAGTCTAAAGACTTTATGTCTACCAGGAAAGATGTAGAAATAAAATTGTTACTGGAAAGAAGTAATGTCTTCTGGGCTCATATTTGTCCGCTGACTTTCTTTTCAAACCCCTGGCAATGCGATTTGAAAATATTCTGAGGAGAAAAATAAATAGAAAAGCACTTTCTCCGAAAGTGTTGTTCTAGCCGGTATTCCCAGGAGGCCAGGTGCTGTTGTGAGCTCACTCACACTAGTTCAAGGTTTCATGCTCTACCGCTTACATCACTGGCATTTCTTGTTATCTATGAATTTAGCTGAAGTTTGACTCAAATGACTACTTTTCAATATGTCAGGGTTTTGCTGTCTGCAAGGTTTAGTTGTGCAGTTTTATTGACTTCATTAATTTTATTGAAACTGGGTTTTAACTATATGGTTCATTTTTATCTTCTTGTGTTCTGCAGAACCAAGATTAATCAGTATTTTTGTAATGTTTTTTTTATTACTGGTTTGTAACATTTATTTAAAAATGTTGTACCGTTTGATGCTTAATTCTCAAGGCTTTCACGTACATTTACACACACAACATATACGCTCGCACACACACCACTTATTTGTTTACCAGATCTTATTTACGTTTTTAAAACTTAGTTATTGTTTTCTATTTTTCTTAAAACAATCTCTTACTTGTATTATATTTTGTTTGTGAAATATATTTAAATCATATCAACAAATCCATATTGAAACTCTATGCAGATTTTAAAAAAGGAAAAAAAAAAAACAGACAGAACAGCGCTATCGTCACTGCAGTGAAGCGGGTGTGCTTGCATGTTGACACAGACTTTATTTTATGACTACGTCGCAGCTCTGGGCGGCTCCTCCTTCACAGAAACACAATATTCATCTGAGTAATTGGGTCATATCTTCAATCTCGCTGCAGAATACCGGCGCCAAGGCCTGGATTTGAAGACCCCTCGACAAGTGTTTCAACTGTTGTGTACGACTCAAAAACAAGTGAACTGAAAGTAAGTTAATAGGATTAATTTTTAATCTAATGGGCTTTTAGAAATATCAGTCTGACCAAAGCTATTAATAAACATAAATATAATCTCTTGCATGTACAGTAAAATCCCTAAAACTTACATGTTGGTGAATAGCAAGTCTACAAAAAAAAATATTAAAATATTCATCTAAAGTTTACAGCATTTTAGTCTACAAGAGATTGTTTGAATACCATTTCCATATATTGAACTTTTTAATTTGCCTCAACTGTCAAGGCATAGAAAGACTTATTGCCACATCAATCAAATGTCCTAAAAATAAACAGCCCAAGAACAGCTGTGGATTTGTCTAAATTTGTGCATGCATGTGTCTTCAGGAAGTAACAGCCAGTGAAGTGGGAGTGTGTAATCTCAGTTGTGGTGTTAGCAGATGGAGAGGGAAAACCACTGACAACACAGCTGGTCCTATGCTGTGCTACTCATAATAATCATCAAATTTTCCATAATTTCAAACCTCAAGTTTGCTTGTGTAAATCACAACAGCAAATCTCCCCACACAGTTAGATTTATTTATTTGCTGGTTTCATGGTACAAAGATGACAGCTAGCTTTAAGAGCCCCTTTAAATTTCCAGTTTTAAGGTGAACTCGTTGCTGTTAATTTGTCTATTATGAAATAAATGAAACAGAAAGCAGGGCTGCATATTGGCACGGTTTTTACTGTTGATACAGTACTGTTGATATGCAGTAAGAAAGACCTGGGTTACATAAAGAGTTGGGAGTCTTTCAGCATGGAGCTTACATGTTTCAGCGTGTATATGTGTGTTTTCTCCCGGTTCTTTGGCTATTTCCCACAGTACAAAAGAGGACTGTTAGATTAATCGAATACTGCAAACTGCTCTAATGTGTGAGTGTGTGTGTGTATAGTTATTTATCCTGCGTGTCCCTGTCTTACCCCATGACAGTATTACCCTAATTCTCACCCAGTGACCATTGGGGATAGCTCATGACCATACAAGTTATAGAAATGTGATGGGCAAATCTATGCTTTTTGGTCTGGGAGGGATAGCATTTATTTTTTACTGCTAAAAACTATTTTAGAAAACACAGTATAATTAATTTTGTAATTGACAGGGGCTCATTTTTTAAAATTTCTATGAACAAAAAAACCCCAAAAATTGTGGAGGGCCCCCTGTTGGTCAGGGGCCCTTGGAATTACTTTCCCCCCACATACTGTGCCCCTGAAAACACTTTAAGCAAATTTTATTAGATACTGTAAGAACACACACTGTTATTTTGGTAACTTTTACACCATAATTGAATAAGAATGGTAATAAAGAAAGAAAAAAGTTTTTGTAGAATGAAAGAAAAAAAAAACCCCCAACGAAACTGTGTATAGAAGCCTGACTTTGTGGTGCAGGCACAGCAGATCATTTAAATGCTGAATATATGCTGAATGATATGTTGCTTGCATTAATCTTATTAAAAGGTTAATGCATAGTGTTCTGAAAGATTTTAGTTCTGTTTTACAGCTAGGTTTTGATTACGTTTGTATCCATTCTTATTCCACTTTGTAGAATATCCTGGTGCTTACTCATATTCTGTTTCTGCTTTACTGTGTTTACCTGTTATTTAGACTACAGATTAATTTATAGTAGACTCTGTACAGTTCATTTTTCTACCCTGGTCAAGCCATTACTTTCCCTCGGCGCCTCGAGGCCTGCACATATTTTCCACAACAGAGTCATTATTTTAACTGACTTAGAGTGGAACAAGGACACTGTTTAATCTGGCCAGAATTGTTCGTACTTTATTGATAATTTAAGTATGGAACTCCTGGGAAGTTCAGTCAGCAGAAAAGTGGGAATGACATAATCTCCTCATAAACCACAACCACTTCAAATTTCTGACCAGTCATGCAGTCACTTTAGGACATTGTATGGTTTTTATTTTTTTCACTGATTATATGTCTAGAACAAGTGCAAGAAGTCTCATTCTTTCCACATTCAGTCATTGGATTCAGCAGTTTCAACTCCACCAATAATTTTTAAATGGTCTGGTTGAATTCAATCACTGTCAGGTCCTCCTCTTACCTTGTAGTCTTGATAATCTCTTCTAGTTGGACAATACATATTATTGCACGCAAACAAGGTGAATGACAGCCTCCTGGCTCTGATTGGTTGTTGCTGACCGGACGATGGAGGAGGCAGAGGAACTCAATTTTTTTTTCATAGACTTTGTCTCATGCTATAATGTCACTATAGTGTTGATAGCTTTTACAAATATGTAAGAAAAAAACCCAAAAAAACCCGGGTTTTATATGAAAGTTACCTACTGCGGTTTTAAAGCAAAATTATATATATGCTGAGTGTGTTTTTTCTAATTTCACTCTGTGAAAGTTAGTTGTAACTTTTTTTTTTTTTTTGTTATCAAAATCCTACATACATATTTATTTTTATGAAGCTCCCCTTCTAATGAATAAGTATGTGAGCTTCATTTATGCATTCATTTCTGTTAGCTATTGATCGAAGGAAGACCACTCTTCTGCACAAGTTCCGCAAGGGAGGTGTATCGACTAGAGCAGGGAATTGCATGTTGCTACACTAAGGAGAAAAGATGAGTGTGTCTATCGTGTTATGATGGATCACCGTGAGCTTCAAAGGAGCTAATTGGGTCTTGATGAGGCTAGAGATTTACTGAGAAAGAATAGAAAGCTAAATTAGCACATTAGTAGGGATAATCAATGAGAAAGTTAAGGTGTGCTATTGGTCTTTCTCCTGTTTGCTGACCATACACATTTTTGCATCTTGAAAAACTGCTCTAAAATTTTAGTCCTTATACATAAAAAAAATTGTGTATAATAAATAATGCTCACCTTTTATGAAGCAGTAACTCAAAAAAGTCTTTAGAAGAGTCCACAAACTAGCTTGCTTTCTAATAGTTTAAAGAGCAGATGTATATTTGGGCAGGTCTTGCAGGTTAAATCTGCTTATAAATACAGAAAATAAGAAGACCATATTGGTAGTTTGTATGTGGTAAGGACTTTGAATTTTATAACAAAAATGTTTACTTGAAACAGTCTAAAAAATAAATTAGTTCAGTCAAATAAATGTCAACAATGTATATTATTTTATGAATTACATTAAAATGTGCATGTTATCAATCTGTGTGTTGTGATCACAACAAAGATGTGTGTAAATTAAAATAAGTGAAAAGGCAAGTAGAACACAACAAACCAAACCACTGTCTTCTAACACTTTTTTGTAATTTTGCCATTTTGTCAGATGTTTTTGGGGGATATAAAGGGAAATATTCCACTGGACATTTCTGCCATGCATGAATTTGCACCATCCTTGGAAATGTTTTATATGGACCTTCAGTCAACCAATGACTGAAGGCCCATCTATTTATCTGTAATGTTTCACATGTAGAGATGCAATTGCTTTTATTAAAAGCCTCAATCACCTTTTAATATGGAGTAGCAGCAGTTCTTCTCCATGGTCTCACAGGTATGTATACATCCTACATCCATCCATCCATCCATCCATTTTCCGTCACCCTTCTCCCTAACGGGGTCGGGAGTTGCTGGTGCCCATCTCCAGCTGCGTTCCGGGCGAGAGGCGGGGTACACCCTGGACAGGTCGCCAGTCTGTCGCAGGGCAACACAGAGAGACAAACAGGACAAACAACCATGCACACACACACTCACACCTAGGGAGAATTTGGGAAGGCCAATTAACCTGACAGTCATGTTTTTGGACTGTGGGAGGAAGCCGGAGTACCCGGAGAGAACCCACGCATGCACAGGGAGAACATGCAAACTCCGTGCAGAAAGACCCCGGGCCGGGATTCGAACCCAGGACCTTCTTGCTGCAAGGCAACAGCGCTACCCACTGCGCCACTGTGCAGCCCCATCCTACATTGGAATCTGATTTCAAGTAGTTGCACAGAAAATCTTGTTCTTGCTGTCATGATCTTCACTTTGTGATGCAACTTTTTTTTCTCCACCACAACAGATTGGATTAACGTCTTCAGTGATGTACACCAAACCACCATCTGTCTATCCATCTTCCAATCCATTATACCATTAGTTTTGAACAAGACACAAACCTAGTTTACCTCCTGTCATGAAGATGAAGAGTGACCACCAAACCAGAGGAAGCGATGCACCTTTTTCTAATAAGAACCATAGCTTGAGATTAGCTGCATAGCTGCAAAATTTCCTTTGCACATTTTAACAAGATTTGTAATGTAGGATTGGGTTTCCTCCAGTAAAAATTAAATACAAGTCTTGTTCGTTACTGTATTTTGGATATTTATATCACATTTTGTTTTTCTCCTTCTGTCTGCAACTTGCAAGTTCTCTACAGTAAATTGCTGACAACAGTTAAAGGCCAAAGTTTAGGCATGAACAATTTTAGGTTTCAAAATATTGTTACAGCTGATTGTAAGGTGCAAATGCTAGAGAAAACATATTCATTTACATTTCAATAAGCTCCACTTATTAAACGCCAAGATCTACATTATTAACTGAATCAATAAACAAAACAAATCCCACTTTCATAATGTGTTAGTTGTTAGTGTAAGGCTGTGTCTCAATTACTAAAACTGACTAGAAAATATTTACAGCATAATTGAGTTTATTGACATGGAAAAAGCAAATTAAGGTTGGGAATTGTATAACTTTGAGATTCGCTCGTGTAGTTGACTTTAGTCTCCTTTCTGCATTCAGTGTACAAAGCTGTGTCATGACCTCAAGCAGTACCGCTTTTCTACAAGTGCTGACCACAGCACATATTCTCACAATACTGTCAATTCCAGGTGAGGGCTATGTCTGCTTATTCAGATTAAGGGGTCCAGCCCTCTTACAAGAGTCAATATTGCATCCGTAATTCATTTGCCATGAACAGGAACTTCTACAACATACACCAGGACATCTGGATTGGTATAAAGGAGACATAGCTTGCCATAGGCATCAGGTTCTTGACCCTGAGAGGAGGAGTCACACATGTTGTGTACTCTTCTATTCTTACAATGCTCACCGCTGTAAAAACTGCTTTGTATTCTATTTCCGATTGTTTTGGTCATACTTAAATGCTTCAGATTATTTAATACATTTTTATATCAGACAAAGATAACATACATAGATAAAAAATGCCTTTTCAAAATTTTTAATTCAATCGTTATGGTAAAAAAAAAGAAAGTCATCCAAAACAACAGTGTGCTTTGTTTAGTCACGATTAACTAATTAGCCACAGTTTTTGTTTTGGGAAACTTGCCATACATAGACCTGTTTTCTGGATGAAATTCAACAGCAGATTGAGATTAATCTCAATCACTTTGTTGTGGGTTACAAAGACATTTGGGACTTAAATGAAACACTGTGAAAGCCATTATCCATCTATGATGAAGACGATGGGAAAGCCTACAAGGATTGACCAACATATCGAAATTATTGCCAGTAGATCATAAAAGACTCAATAATGACTTATAAAGAACTATTGCTTTACTTGTCAAGTTAAGGTCCATGTTTATGATTGAACAATATGAAAAAAGTATGCAAAATTGCAATAATCTTAATAATCTTTCAGTTGCCCAAAATAGCAAAACGAGATACGCTTTTACATTTCTTCAGATTGAACTCATTTCCACATTTGCAAAACTAATTTCTCATTTTCCAGTCCAAATTTTTGTATTCTCTGTTTTCCAATCCTTTTAAAAGATGTGTTGTTGCTTCGATGTAGCATGTTTTTAATAGAAACATTGTTGGTAAATGAATGCTGACCCAGAAAAATAAGTTTTGAAGGTTTCCCAACAGCCAGTAAAGAATTAGGCTGTTTAGATTAGTTTTTAGAAAGTTGTAGAATGGCTAAATATTGCCAAATTTTAATAAACCTACAGGGTGTTTGTTTAGAATATGAGATAATATGCTAATTTACCACAAGGTACTCGGGTCCCTAAAACATAAAACATCTAAAATAATCTCATTAGAAGTGTAAAAAAAATTTGTGATGGATGTGGAGTTGCGTGTTTCTACTTTTCTCAGTGGCTTCTATGGAGAGTTTAAGATGAGCAGTGGTGCAGTATTCTAATTTAAACTCTGCCTGAACCCTGCATTTGAATTCTTTTGAAATCCTCTACAGCCCAGTCATGCAATTTTAAACGCATCTATACAATAGTTGCTGCCTTTCATGTCTATCAGCATATCCCGTTTTCCCACACACTGTGGCACATTTCAAAAATAGATTGACTTGAAATTTTCATCAGCTTTTACCCCCATTTCCTTCATGTCTTTTTCATGCAGCTGATTTCACCTTTCAGCTGATTGTAATCCGAAAATTTATCCTTTTCTCATTGCTCTCATCAGCTCAAATACATAAATATACAACATAAATTGTGTGTGTGTGTGTGTGTGTGTACCAATATTATACCAATATTAGTTGGTATGTATGTGTGTGTATATATATATATATATATATATATATATATATATATATATATATATATATATATAATTTGGGATTCAATACATTGGATTCTGGCATTCATGTGAATATTACTTTGACACATACCAACTGCAGATTCTTGTTTCTTGTAGATGAAGCAAAAGCCTTTCCTGAGAGACGACTAATGAGCCATACCAGAAATGCACAGGGATGCTTTGAGAAATATGATAAAGATTCCAGTCAGTACTCCAACTGGGGAAAAACCTGAAGCACCCAAACTGGACAACAAGAACATCCAAAAGAATTTGATGCAAACATGACATAGACATCTGACCATAACAGATGTCTATGTGGACATCAGATGTCTGGTGTCCACAGCTAAAAAAATAGCTAAAATATTGTAATAATAGTGGGGGAACTTCATTGTACTACTGCATTAATATTTAGCTTTTTTATCTCAAAGGTATGCAGCTTTGTACAAGTTATGTCCAAGAATTTCCGTTTCAACAAATGTGATGAAATAGCATAGTGAGATGTCTAGAAACCATCCTGACACAAATATTGTTGACATTTTTGTGGAATAAGCAACAGAATGTCCCACTACTAAAGTATTAAGTGAGTGCTGTTATGGAAATAACTTGATGATACCATTATATAACCTTATGCTTTCATACGCAGATGGTCTGTTTGCACTCCTAATTTGCATAGCTTAGTGATCTGATTCCTTGACACGGGTGACTTGGTTTTCCAGTCTTCTTGGTATTTCAAGAAGAAAATACCTGTTACTGCTTTCACACCATTCACCATTATTGTTTATTTTTATTTGTATTTTTTTTTTTTGTATTTACTAATCAACTGATCATCGGACATGAAAGTTCAAATATAAGTGACCCAAGGGGTGAGATAATTATTAGCCTAATTAATCAGAAAGTAGATCATGATGTCACTACTCTTTCTCTGAGCTTGAAATATCGAGGATCACAAGGTGAATAAATCTTTATTAATTGAGACTTATCAGTCTTACATTATCTTACATATAATTTAAAATGGCAGTGGCATTATCAGGGTATTGCTGCAGTATTTGAATAACAGCTGAATAAATGCTATAGCAGTAATGTACATGCATGATAACATGGCCAGAGTGACCGTGGGGCTCATCAAGCATAATGGTTTGGCATTATTTAACAAAAGTCTTTATCTGGCTGGCTTATCAAGTGATGAAATTATATATGCCACAGTGTTAAAAGTGTATGGAAATGATGTTGGAGCATTATTTAACTTGGACAATATATCTTATTAGGCCACTGAAATATAAGGGATATGTGCACCAGTGTTGGGAGTACTATTGGTCTTATGTGCACATCGTGGCCTTTCATATAAAGAGCACCCATTATCAGTGAAATGTTAAAGGTTAGCATAATATAACCTGATTAATTTTCTTCTCATCATTGTATTTCCAAGACACTCAGTTTAATGTATATCACAATAAATGAGGATAATTTAACTAAATGTACTAAAAACTTAAAACTCTTCTTTTCCTGGTTTTACTTAGTAACCTTCAGATTCCTCATAACTATGCATTGCCTTTTTTACTCTTTTCCCAATTTTTCAACACTTTTTACTGTCCTCAATCTCTGGCAAGATTGACAGGATGAAATTAGCCGTGTGTAAACATTTTATGCATCCATTTGCATCCCATCATCCCTTTCATCACCCATCTCCAACACATTTCCCTAGGTGTACTTTTTTGCACATTGCTTTTTTTCAGCTGTTTTCTGCATTTTCGCAGCTTGAATAGTGAGATCAGGGAAGAGAGTATTGTGTTGTTCCTTTTCAGTAATGACAGAAGGTCACCTTTGGGGATTGAGAGGTGGAAATACACAGTCTCTAAGGAGATACTGTGAAAGTTTTTAGGTCAGAATACAGAACCATATGTATTTAGTGAGGGTACTAAAGTGGGATTTGCAAGCTTGCAATAAACCTCAATTAAATAATTGGCACTTAGAGTTCAGAAAAAATATGGTGCCTTTCTGTAACTTAATTTTTTTCTCATTTTATCTGTCTTCACAGTAAAGTATAATTCAAAAGTAGATATTACCGGAGTCATTCATAAATATTCAGCTTCCAAAGCTCAATATACTTCACTTTTTTCAAATCTGTTTTTTTTGTTGTTTTTTTGTTCTTACTTTGTTTGTACGTGAGTACCTTACTGTACTGTTGTGCGTTCATTTAGCCATTTTAAATTGCTGCAGCCATGCATGTGATCAAGTGTAGGGAGGAACAGTTTTATAGCCCTATTACCCTAACTCTGGTACTATGAACAAACTATTAGTCTCACCAGCCCTGACATTAATGCCCAAATGAGCAATAATCAACACAGACACTAAACCAGATGCACGAGTAGCTCAAGGTTGTAAAGAAAATTAACAATAAAATGAAAAGTTCAGGGGTGTGATGAGTGTGTGTGGGAGTGTGCACACATGCATAAGATTTAAGAAACAAACCAGTAACTCTCTATAAGTTCCTCACCTTTCTCTCCTTTTCTGCATTTTAAAGACCTCACAGAGGATGTCACTACAGATTAAAAATGCTTTTAATCTGTAGTGGTACATATTGTTTTGTAATAGGAACATGGGCATTTTACCTATGAAAGTTGAACTGATTTATCTCTTGTCATCAGAATTCCATGTCACTAAATTATTGTATATAGAGTATTATAATACAGTAGGGCTGTTGTAAACGAATATCTTAGTAATCTAGCAATCTGTCTTATTCTTATGATTAATCGGATAATCTGTAGTTAGATTTGTAGTTAGAATGTATTTAATAAAAGAACAATGACTGACGGGGAAACAGTTAATGTTGGATCAATGAAATTAGCTTAAAATATTTTAGTGGGAAGCTGCAATAATAAAATATTTTAGCTTTACCTCTTTTGGCTGGACCTATGACTTTTAGTCAATAAAAGAATGAAGTCAACAAAACTGTATATCTGCTTAAGAATATCTCCTGTTGACTTGTGTTGCTAAACAGTGTGAAATAAGTAAGCAAAATCCACTCATTTTCCAACTTGAAATCCATCTTGTTTGAGTTGGGTTTCATGAGTTTCCCACAACAGAGTTCTGACTTCCCATGTACATGAAATCCAGTCTGAGAGGTGGAGATGCACAGTCGAGCAGAAACGCATAACCTACTCCACCTCAGTGAAGAGAGGTCGCCCTAAGGGAAAGGTCATATGTTTTTGCTCTACTTCCATTTTTGCAGCTGAATATCAAAATATAGCATCCAAATAGGGACGTGATTCAAAGTTAGTCTGAAAATCATAAAATACATATTAGGGTTTACAAACAATTAAGACAACCATTTGATTGCTGCATTGACCTGTCGGAAGCACAAACTATATTGGTGATTTTGCATAAATAATTAATTGCAGTCCTTTGTCACCTATTTTTGTCTTGCATTCAATTTTGATTGAAGTGTGATTATTTCTTCCCTCTTTTTATTTTTGGACCTCAGCCTTTTTTCTAATGCACTTTCCTTAATTAGCTCTACTCTGAGTGAAAGAAGTGCTTTATGACTGGAGCGAGAAACATTTTATTCTAAAAGAACACAATGACAGTGCGACTCTACAATGCTACTTTTCTGCTGCATTAACACATCTTTCAGTTTACACTCAGTAGTTGGTTCCAGAGAAAAGCAAGCTGCTGCACATTGTTTTCCTTTGATAGGATGATTTCTACCATGTAGGGACAGAAGTGACGCAATATTTCACTTTTAACTTTTATTGCAATGATCATTTCACATCTATTGTAATGTTGCTGAGCTCAATACACAGTACTTTTGTGCAATATTTTTTCAGATTTTATTGCAGTCTGTGCTCATTAAAGAAAATGTAGTAAGTATGGATGCTTTGAGATTAAAGATAATGTTCCCTGGGACTTTCATTGGTGCCTTCTGTCAACTTCCTACATTTAAAATGCAGCCTTTCTGGTTGTTAATTTTCTGGGGACTTGTTTATGCGTTCCACTAATGTCCGTTTATTGAACATTAAGCTTAATTGTTTTTGATAAATACATGACATCATATCCTAGATGAATGTTACTTCACAAATCGGTTCATAATTTAAACATCTGACTAATAACAAAATCTGTTTAAATTTAAGCATATTATCTCCATTAAACATTTACTTATGAAACATTGAATATTTTTTTTCCATGTGTCCACTGTTTGCAAATAAAATTGAGTTATCGCAAGTCATAAAATAATGGAGCAATTGAAAAGCTGTACTTTCTTCAAAATATGCCAAAGAAGAATTTATTTATTTGACTGCTCTTACAGAACATGATCTGTTGGCAAGATTAAAATATTATCTTTTTAACTCTTTTCATATGTGAATTTATGTCACATGTGAGATTGACCTTTTTATTTAGAGGCATTCTAGTTTAATTGCCAACTTCCCCAAAAGTACAATATTGAGACTCAGATTGTACTATAAAATGACCATGACTTGTTCGCCACTTTGGATAAAGGCAATTTTTGTTAAAAGTGATTATTTATTTATTTTATTTATTATTTTAATTTCCGTTTTAATATTGATGTACTTCACAAATGTACATTTTGGATTTTTGGCAGATGCGTCTACTTTTTACTTCAAGTAACATTATAAAATCACAAAATCTAAATGTTAATTTTTTTTTGTGATTTGCTTATTTTTTGTGCTTTTTAGCTTCTCTAGCTTTAAAATATGACGCCATCCATCCATCCATCCATCCATCCATCCATCCATCCATCCATCCATCCATCCATCCATCCATCCATCCATCCATCCATCCATCCATCCATCCATCCATCCATCCATCCATCCATTCATTTTCCGGTCACCCGTCTCCCTAACGGGGTCGGGAGGTGCTGGTGCCCATCTCCAGCTGTGTTCCGGGCGAGAGGCGGGGTTCACCCTGGACAGGTCGCCAGTCTGTCGCAGAATATGACGTCACATAACCATTAATTAAGTTTTATCAGTTTCATAGTAGTACCAAATTCCTTTGCCACTTCATCTGTCCTTCCAACCTTTATGTTTGGTCCTCTGCTCTTAAGCTGAATTCTTTTGGATTTTGATTCCTTAATTGTATTTTGTACCTTTTTTAATTTCTTCTGTTTTTAACATACAATTTCTTAACTGCATAATGTGTGCGAAGTGGAAATTAATATGCATTAGACAAACAGACAGATAGAATTGCTTACTTCTGCAAAAGGGAGTTAAAGACTATCAAAATTAACTTTGCAAGTGCGCAAAATGTGAAGTTATATACGAGTCATTAAATTAAGACTGGGGATGTAAGTATTATATGCTCCAAGTAGCACTTCAGACATGAATGAACTTGTACATTATTCTCATAAACAAGTTAAAATTAAAATATCCACTTGAGTGACTTTTTGGCTGAGCATTCCTTGGTGACTTGCTTTTGCTTGTATTGCACCTTGACAAGACTTTCCCAGTCTTATCATGGTGCAGCCTTACATATAAATTGAGGCATGGCCAACTCGCTGCGGCTGCTTTTTTCCCCCCTCTAATACATGAGCATGACTGCACTCCTTTGTAGGGGGACTTCTTCAGCTGTCAGGATACTGTGAGCTTAAACACATCCTAATGACTGACAAGCTAACAGAATTTCATGCAAATCAGGTAGTGGTACCAGAATTGAACCCCTGCATCTGTCTCACTAAATTTATCTCTGTGCTCCTTACATCATTAGCCACAGGATGTCTGTGGTGCTTGGATGCTACAGCTATAAAATACAAACGACAATAGTGGTGGTAAAAGTATCCAGACCACTTCAACTTTTTTGCATTTTGACATATTGCTTCAACAAACTGTAGTGTATTTTAGTCGGTATGTGTTTGTCTTCATCATTGTGTTACATTCTGTTTATCACATAAATTCTTGGAAAAAAAAGATGTTGTGCAGTTGGTAGTTGTACCATGGAAAAATGTGAAAAAACTCAAAGTATAATAAATATTTGTGCAAGACCCCAAAATATGCAGCTTTTTTTCCCCAATGACTATAGGAACATTTTATCTGTTATATGTACTGATGATTGTTTATTAATTTTGGGAGAGAGAGCGTTAAAAAAGCTGTGTGATGAACTTCAAAACTTTGGTTTCACTCAGCAAGTTAAACTGGCAACAATCACACACTCTGGTCTTGAACAGATTTTTAGAATAAATCAGTGGATGGATGTATCATAATTTCTCCAACTAAAGGTGGCATTTTATCACCTGAAGAACATTTCCAGGATTAAAGGAACAATGTCTCGGCAAGATTATGAGAAAGTCATCCGTGCGTTTGTCTTTAATCGGATTACTGCAACAATTTTTTTCAGAGGACCATCTTAAAAAGTCAGACAGACATCTGCAGCTAATCCATACACTGGTGCTTGCATTTGCACTGAAACTAGGAAAGTAGAGAACATCACCCCAGTTCTAAATAGAGATTAGATTTAAATTTATGGCCTAAGCCCGACCTGAACCGAACCCAAAATTTTGGCCTTAGTTGGGCCAAAATTAATTATGATGGTTGCGTCGTGCCGGCTCAGGCTTCTGTAGTGCGTTTTTTAAGTCTGCAATATTTACAGCCCAGAGAAAGCCAAAGGAGAATACAGATGTAAAGTTGTGTTCATCTACTTAATATGTTATGTCTATTCATACAGACTGAAAATGCCTTGTGATTGTGGGATGATTGTGCCCCATAAGGTTTTACACATCAATGTCAGTTACTATGTAGATTTATTTTTATAAATTTTATTTACCTGGAGCAATTTTACTAGCACTATTACTCGTAAATATAAGTAAACCCTATATTTTAAAATCAGGATTTTTAGTACCTTAACAAAGCTAAGAAGCCCTAGCTTTGGCAAGATGATTATACCCAGAACAAAACCCTTCATCTATGCTTTGTAAGCTGAGGGTGTCATCTTTTCTTTTTTTTTTTTTTTTTTTTAACAGATGGCACAAAAAACAGGGGACTGAATGCTAATTCAGCTCCCCCATCTGTTTTTGCTTTACTTTCAACAGGCATGTACAAAGGGAAAGTTTTTTTTTTTTTTAAGGATCACAAGGACAAGCAGAAAGGCCATCAGAAACATATTTTTTTCCATAATATATTTTGCTTAAATTAAAAGTCAGAAGTTTGGTAAAAGAAAAGTATTGCAAGAAAGCTTAAGAAATGTGCCACATAAGTGAATGATTATGGTGCTTTTGCCGATTTGTTTGATGCAATTGATCTATGATCTATTGGACTCAGTTCAGATCACCTTAGTTTTTTCTTTTCCTTTTGATGTTTGGTTCTGATACAGCTTTTCTTGCTCACCTGCAGCTTTTGATCTATATGAATCTACACCCACACAACCTCTTCCCAAAGTCACCATTTAGGATTTTTAATCATGCAGCGCTCACCAAACCTGGACAACTGTGTGATATTAAAAGATAAAAAATACCTGAATGTCTACATCATAGGTAAAATACCAAATAAAACAAAGATCATAATAGTTTTGAGATTGACAAAAAAGAATGCACAGATGACTTGTGAATTTCAGTCAACAGTGCAGAAAATGCAAAATATTGGGCAATGGACCAAGAACATGTTAACATTGTGTTATTTGGAAACACAAGTCATACAATTAACTTTTGAACATGTATAATATGCAGTGCACAGGTCTGTGCTGTAAACAACACAGGTATTGGAATGAGATTTCAATTGATGGCCAAAATGGGCTGTTTCTGAACTGCAATCATCTGAATGAGGTGTGTTAAATCTAAAACATACAGGGCAGTGTGCTTGAAGAATCCAGGTTTGAGAAACGATGCTCTTTTTATGCATCATGAGGCCAATAAAGAAAAAAATTATATTCAGGAATATTTTTAGTATCTCCTCCTGACTATTTGTGCAGTAGGATGATTTTGATCCTATGTAGCTAATAAATCATGGTTTTAAGTAAAGAACGTAAATGAACAAACATCCAGGAAAATTCGACTCGAACAGCTGAATTTCATTTAGGAAGATATTTATTTATGAATGTAGGGTATATTTATTGTACAGGCCGATATGATTCTCTGCAATTGATGATGGATCTTGGCCCTGAAAGACCTGTTTTGATTCAACTGATTGGAATTGAATCAAAGTTTTAATTTAAGGCTATGCAGGCTTATTTCAGCTTTCTTGTGTATTACATGTTCCCTTAGCAGTTTTGTTGTTTTTCAGAAGAATTAAACTAGAAGTATATCACATTAATGTTTTCTTCATGTCTTTTTTGTTGTTGTTGTTATTGCAAACATCATTTTAACAGGGGAATGAAATTTTTTTGTTACCAATGTATGAAACAGCCTTGCTGATGAAAACAGCGACATTTTTATTAAAAACACCCAAACACATTCGTAACTATACAGACAAGGTACCACAAGGAGACAAGTGAACCAATTTGAGGACTGGGTCCCCACTGGCCGTTAATGAGAGCTTATAAACCTGGAGAAGACTCCATCTTCTACAATCTAGGGTCAGCAGGGCCACAGTCTGAAACCAATGAATTAAACATCAGTCTATCTGTCTGGCAGGTATAAATATTTCTCTTCCATGCTGACTCTTGCAGTGTGACACAGGGCCAGAGTCCTTTTACAAAGTCCCTGACACAATTTGACATATGGGCGACAATAATGATTATATATGTAATGGGATACATGGCTAAGAGCAGCTGTGGAGAAGGTTTCATATTAAGCTTGCAAAATTATGTCCTACAGCAGAGATGGAGTGGAGTGGGTGTACTTTGTGAAGGGCTGGTGTTGCCAACTGTGCTTACTGCTCATCTACTTGACAGTATATCTGGTTTTGCCATTGTGAAGTTGTTACATTATGTTTCATTACTGTACACTGCTCTCAGGCAGTCTGTTCTTTATTTAGCAGCAACTTTTGCATTTGATGCGGGGGGATGGATGAACAAGACAGTGAAGAATCTACCTTCTGAAAATTGACTAAATTGCCAGAAATTATTGTAACTGATCTGATACAAAGCATTTTCTCAAATGTGAATGCATTTTGAAAGGGAGCGCACTACTGATACTATATGCAAGTGTTTATGGATAATCAGATTTTAAAAAATATATAATTTAATGACATTTTCTTTTAGTGTCAGTCTGAATGTCGTGTGCTAATCACATACTATGTGTCAAATCTCACTAAAAACTATTCATGCTGGTCATTAAATTGATTAGACATATTGTTGAGCTTATTGTTTGATTAGTAGATGAGTGGTGAGTGGAGCTCATTTTCAAACGACTGTAGGTTCAAGAATTCAATGAATTATTGGAGAAATCACTCAGACTAATCCTCTAAAGCCTGGAGTTAGTTTTTATGAGTCATGGTGCAGCTATATATCACATAAGCTGTGAAAATTTTCTGTTTTTTTTTTCTCTTTTTCCTTAGTGCTAATAACAAGCTTTATGTGTTGCAGTTTCATTTGTTTTTTTGTTTGCATTTAAGTTGCAGCCTCAAACTAATTTCTTTTGGTCAGCTGAGATTCTGCACAGTCAAGCTTGGGTGCAATTTGGATGTGTGTGTGTATTTCCCCAGCTGGGAGACCAGAAAGTCACAATTTCTTTGTGCAATGAGCTTCCATATGGTGCTCTAATTGTTTGTTGCAGCTGCTTGGTGAAATTATTTTGAATGCTAAGCAATGACATGACGGTGACTAATTCAAATTGAAGGGTGCTGTAACTCTGCAGGATGGATATACTTAAACTTGTCTTCCCTATGAATTGTCCAAGACCCTGAATCACTCTTGATCTCAAAGTACTGTGTTAATCTGGTGTGAATGTTCCTTAAGGTTTGAAAAGTTGCTTGTTTTTTTTTTCCAGAAAATATTGTTCCATACCTGGTCAGTCTCAAACCAGATTGTACTGATACTTCCTATTCTTCAAACTTTTTGGTTTGTTCTTGTCTCAGTTCTTCCTGAGGTCTGAGGAAGAGAACAAAGGCCTTTGTTTGAAATCACAAGGTCGAATGGAGGTCAAGCCAATAGAGGATCAAAGCATGTGTTCCCAGGCGGTGAAGAGGAATGAGTGCCTTTGATCTCTACCTTACTGTGGACAGGATGGTGAACTCCTGCTTGACGCTTTGGATCTCTGTTTACTTTACCTCTAGGGTACATTTTTGAGAGAAATGTATATACACTGTATTAGGAAGGAGAACAAGCACATGATTTTACTGAACAGAGAGACAAAAAGGAGCAAAAGCAATGATGCATATGTGAAATTGTAAAAGCATTGTTTAAAGGTGTTACTTTAGCTGTTGACATCACTCAAGACCCAAATGCAAGAGGATAAAAAACGTACCCTTTATGTTATGAATCATGATATGATGGGCGATTTTAAAAACTCTAAATAAAACTAGCTCTCAATCTGAAGGACCTGAGCTGAACAATACACTCACTTAGCTTAGCTGTAGCCAATCTTAAGAAAAAGTGGCACAATTTAAAATATCTTCTGTGATTACTGTCATTGAGCAGGGTACAGAACAAACATGTACAGAACAAACAAACTAGCAAAGCAGGATAAACTGGAGAGGGCTAAAATACCAAAAATAAACAGAGAAGTTAAGCAAATGGTAAGTGGGATAAATGTAATATTTATAAAAATATAAATACAACATTGGAGTAAAAGTGGTAGGTGCATTTAGTTCTATATGTTACCACACTTGTTATCATTGAGGCCTTGCAGCAGAAAAGTCCTGGATTTGAATAAATTGAGCTTGCATGTTCTCCCTCTGCATGTGTACAAGCTTTCCAACCTTTTCCCACTATATAAAAATATGTGTATTAGGTTAATTGGCTGTTATAAAATGCCCTTAGGTGATTGAGAGTGTGTGTTGATGTGAGCAGGGTGTATCTGAAGGTCTCACCCACTGACCACAGGAGACAAGCGCCAATTAATAATTCTTTCAACATGATGGACTACCCAAGTATTGTTGCTGGACCCATCAATCCCTTTATGACCACAGTGTACCCATCTTCGGAACACAACTGCCAGCATGTCATGAAGGTCACAAAACTCAAATCCTCTCAAAGTAGCTTGACAAACCTATGGCTGTGTGCAGAAATTTGAATATTGCATTTCTTGCTACTCATCTCAGAAACTAGTCATTTGATAGAGATTTGTTAAAAAATTATACATAAATGTTTCAAGCTTTTACTTTTAGCCTCTTCCATGTATTACTGAGTCAACACGTCAATCAGTCTCTACGCCACGTGATGGAACCCCAGATTGTTGCTGCCTTCAGGTCATCTGTTTTGTTCTAATGTCTGTCATCTTCTTTCTGATAGATTTTATATGAGGTTGAGGTCAGGAGAGTTTGTTGGCCAATCAACAATATCTCTTTATTGTTTTTGGGTTTTTTTGTGCAGACTTTTTTACCTTGCACAGAAAACATTCAGATCATTTCATTTCTTGTGTGGATGAGTCTTACCTCTGTCTCCTCAGGACAAAATTTAACCTTAAATGTAAAGTGCAAAGCTGGTGAGTGCTGGTGCATTGAAATGACCCAGCTCCTCATGAGTGTTTACAGTAAAGCATTCCAAAATGCCAAGAGGGAGACTGAGAAAAAATACATTTTTATTTACTCAAACTGCTTCTGGAAATGTAAGAATTTGTGTTCCAGGAGAAGCAGTTCTCTTCTACTGAATCAAAATACTCTTCCAGCTAGTGTACCCACCAAGTTATACTATTTCCAATTAAATTAAACACTTCACATCTTGACCCAAATTCCAGCAACAAATTGTATAATCCCAAACTGGGGAATATAATTTTAAAATGGATTATTTGATGGGTGGATAGTTTAGTTATTTAACATAGCCTACTTTAGGATTAGAATTTGAGATGGATATATGGTGTTTAATGATATTGGGAGCGTTGATGTGTGTGCATGTGTGTGTGTGTGTGTGCATGGGTGTGTCCAATGATATTGCTTGAAAATTACAGCATGCAGATTGCATTGTCTGATCACTGGAATAGGCATAAAAATACATGAAAAATTAAATATCACTATAGAGTATTGGATTTTATTTAAAACTCAATTTATTGGCTGGTAGTTTTAGTATTAGGAGTCATGTCAGATTTTTGGATCAAATGTTGGTCATCGTTTCATCAGTTAGTCTCATTAAAGCAATAGAGGAGAAAATTACTCTGATTATTGATGGATAATATTGGCAACAAGATACCCAGTCTTTCATGAATCCCACCACCTGCCACATCCTGGCACTATCCTCACTTTTCAGCAGCTGCAGTGCTCGACAACTGAGTATCACTGGCATTAATACGGCCTCGTTTCTGCACCACAGAGGCAAACATTGGGATGGTTTCGGCCATGAAGAAAATTAAATGGACTCGGGCTTTAGAGTTGAGCTGTAGTCGTTTCATTCAAAATACAGTTCTGATAAAACTTTTTGTCACCTTCCATCTAAAGACATCTAAGTTTCTTCTTGGCATTTTAGGCAACAGAGCATCACAAACGGCACACAACATTCTACCACATGGATGTGCTTTAATATAAACCAGAGGTCCCCAAAGTGGGTCCTCGAGGGCCGGCATCCTGCATGTTTTAGTTCTCTCCCTGATTTAACGCACCTGGATCAAATGATGGCTCGTTAGAGGCCTAAGAAGAACATTGACATTCTGAAAAGGTTGTCACTACCACCAAGGAGAGAACTAAAACATGCAGGATGCCGGCCCTCGAGGACCAACTATAAGGGCCCATGATCTAAACCTTTCCATCTGTAGCTTTGGCTCCAAGTTTAGGATCATTGTCCTGCTAGAAGTTGAACATCTGCTCCAGTGTTAGTATCCAATATATCTTTACAATACAGATAAAAAGCTGTAGGACTACAAGGTTCAGAAGATCCTTTGTACCCACAGCTATTGGAGATTTTTAGTAGTGACTGTTAACTTATGACTTAGACCAGCATAATGGGTGGTGGGAGATATATTTAAAAGATATGAGGTTTTTTGTTTTTACACTTGTGAACTGCTGGGCAATTTGAACTTTCATCTTTTTGGAGATGAACAGTGAATGATTTAATCTGTATAATTTCACCCTTCTGACTAGTTTTCTGTACCACAGAAGAAAACGGGCATCACTGGTTGGTCACCAGATTATTTCAGTCCAGTCGGTTAGGTTTGGTGCAGTTAAGCCTCCCTCACTACATGTTGAGAGAACAGATGTAGTAGAGACGTGTGAGATATGCAAAGTTTGGGATGTCTGACCAAGCCTTTCTTTAAACCTCTCTATTTGTTCACATAATATTCTCTAATTTTATGAGACCTCCACAAAATAACTACTAAAATTTAATTACCCACAAATACTCCATTGACACTATTTTATTTAGAAGAAATAAGTAAAAGGGAAACAAAAATGCTTCTTTCTCAGGCTCAAAAATAATGAACCACTAAAACTAATTTACAGCATTTAAATTTGCTACATATAAAGTAGATTAACAACAACCTTATTACAGCATTGTTTAAAAAATAAACTTTTATGGTTTAAACTGAACTCAAATGTAATTTATTACAAGTTTAGACAAAGAACATTGAGGATAAATTCTGCAGACTTACGCAAGCAGTCAAGTAGAATTGGTTCTAAAATATTTTTTAAGAAAAACAACTGTTGACTTAGTGTGTAGAAATTAATAAAAGGTCATTCTTTAAAGCACCGTTTTACTGAAAATAAATGCATAAATTATCACAACTGAGAACTTGCATTAATTCTTTTTAAAAAACAAATGCCAAAGCTATAGCACTAAATATATTAGTTTTGCTATTTACACTTACAGTCTTATATAGCATTTTAATTCTTTATTTCTCCAGAAAAAACAATGACCCACATTTCATTATTTATTTTTATTTTGCTTTAATTTGCTGCCCATGCATGATGGGAAAAAATATTTATTAAAATAGCATGTGAAAAATTCACTTAGACTCTTTCAATACATTTAAATGTTACTGAAAAGTCAATTTATTTAAAATAACTATCACTAAGTGAAACACAGACTAATTGCACATAGATAGATATTTGAAAGCCTTTGTTTCTGTTAATTATGACGATTTTCCACATACAGGTAATGAAAATATGACATTTAAAATAACAATATTACATCAGATTTATAAATTTGTATTTTTAAAAGCAGATTTTTTAACTAATACTTGCTTGAAGGTTGTTTTCAATTGGCACTGAAGCCAAACTAATCTTACAACTGAACATTTTTATGATGGTGAAAATGCCATGCATGGGTGAAGATGTTCATAATGCATTTAGATTTTATTTTTTTATTTGAAAAGGACAAGGCAATTTTCCTCCTTTTTACAATTTTTGTTCTACTTTGTTTTGGTCTTTGACAAAAACATATTAACATGTACAAACAACTGAGGGGGTTTTGGGGTTTTAATAATTTACTAATTGGCTCAGATTTTTTTTTTCTTGCTGAATATCTTGGACAACTTTGAACAAATGGTTCATTATTAACTTCTCATTTTTTAATAGAGATAAACAAATCAGACAGAAGTTTATTCTTTTTTTTTTCCACTCTTTCTTGTTTTCTACTACTTCAAAAACTCCATGCTGCACTTTTACAAATCAAATTTCTGCCACTTTTCTGCCTAAGCTCTCAAGCAGAATTGAAGATTGAGTTTTCTTCATGTGGATTCCCAGACAGAAAAATGCTTTCCAGTCTTAATCAAAAGTAATTTTTTTTTAATGGCTTGAGAAAAAAAAAAAAAAAATCTTTCTTCACATACGCAGTAGCATCTTTCCTTACAAATTTGTCTTTGCCATCCAGCCGTCTCTTAGCCAGAGTACCACAGTATGGTAATAAGTGGGATAATTATTTTTCATCTCATTTTTTATTTTTTAAGTAAATATGTCAATACGGATTTAATGTAGCCTGGATTTTGGATAATAGACAGTACACTATTTAGATTCTGAGTCTGAATTGTACATTTTTTTTCTGTTGTGATTATTTTAGCGAACATAATATAGGCAGGATCATAGTAATGCATTTATCTTATCAGGACAGTCATCAGGAGACAGAAGTCTGCAGACAGCAGCAGAGGACGCTCTGTGTCTTTATTCAGCAAACCTGATCCAATCTTAGAATAGAATGATGCATGCAATGAAGGGTATTGCTAAAAGCTGTGTCCATTTTTACCCCTGATCCCTTTCGCCTGTGCTAGATTCACACCAAATTCATTCAACATTTCTTTGGCTTGCACCAGTGAACTCTGTCACCATCAGAAACTGTGACATGTGAGGATGAGTTGGGCTAAAGCACTATGCCCCTCCCGCAGAAAAGAGAGAGCAGCTAGTTAAATTGCTTCTTGTCACGCAACCCTCCTCCTCATTTTTATTTATTTATGACTCGGTTACTAAAAAGTAAGCCATTGTTACTAGTTCTTCTACAGAGAGGGTTTTAGAACTGAAAAAGCATGAACATATTTAGCAGATGTTCTTATTACTTAAGATAATTTAATGTAAATACATTAGAATGAGACAAATTTGAAATATTTTCTTTATAATTCCATCACATTATTTTTGAATATAAAACAAAACTGTTTAAACATTTAGTTTTATTTCATTCATGTCGTTAAATGATTATGAAAAGATAATATATTAATGTTGTCATAATGTCAATTATGAATGTTTCCATTTGGTTAATTGGTTTGTTTTTAAGCACTGGATTTAGGTAATTTGAATATTGAAAATGTTATACAAATGACAGTATAGGTAATTTATTTACAAAAAATAACACAATTTATTATCTTGTCACAGTGAAGCAGTTTCTTTAAAAATACATATTTCCATTTCATATTTTAGAAAGGAGCATGAAAAACACAGTTCACAGTGTTTCCCTTAAAAAATATAAATATTTTACTTTTGTAAATACTACTTTGCTGTAGATTAAAAAAAAAGGTAAATCCATGAAAAAATAATATATGCAACTCATGGTAGTGGATTTAAGAAACAGCTTGTTGAAGGCTGTTATTTTCAACACATGGGCTTTTTGTGCAGAGTGTCAAACACTAAAGAATCCAATCTGAGAAAATCAGCCAAGAAAGCTTGATCGGTTAATCTTTAATTGAATTGGCTTGAGCTGAATTGTGCACAAGGGCACTAATTGTTCATGTGAAAAGCGTCACATTGACAATAAAATGTAATAATTCATAGTTTTGTTTTTTTTAATAATCAATTAGTGCATAGAAAACAAGCAATGTGGACAAACAAGCAAGATATTGGTTTCAAAAATAAATAAGTAAATTAACAAAAAATGGCATTTTTTTATGTGAAAAATGGGAACATAGACAGTGAATAACAGAGTAACAACAAAACAGTATTTTGAAATGCGTGTATTAAACAATAAATTTGAATGTAATTCATTGATTTGTTTAAATACAAAAGTACCACATTTTGTGTGGAGGTAGAATAAAACTAATCCTAAAAAACACAACTTACGGCATGTTTTGTGACATTATTATTTTCTTCTTTCTCCTTTCTCCTCCACTGGTGTGTTTATTTCTCCAGCGGCGTGCTTGAGGAGGATGTAGTGATCTTTTGCCAGTTGAGCAGACTTTTTTTCTTGACGATAAAGCTACGAGCAGGCCCGATATGATTTGTTTAATTCTTCCAGATTACCAAGTAAGAAGATGGTGGGGGATAGCAGGACATGGCCAAAAGTTTGGACCTAAAAATTGTTTGAGGCGAAAATATTTAACACACAAAAACACTTGAATGAAAAACCAACACCTGATGATATCATTATGTCATAAAATATCCAAAGCCACTAATGTTTTGATTTACCTCGTCATTGAAACAAATCTTAAAATATCTGCTTTAAAATCAAAAGATATCAGTGTCCTGTTCAATGTTCAGCAGCTCCCATGGATCAAATCAGGGTAAGGGTGTATTTTCATTTTATTTTCCTTCCTCTTTCTGCCCTTCTGCACACATCTGTCTCACTGCCTGCATGTGAAAGACTGAGTTGGAAGTGCAAATTATCCTCTCAGCATGCCCTTGCCCTTGCAGCCCTGTTTTGATCGTCCACCCTCCTCTCTGACATGTTTCCTTTACGTCTCCCTTCCCCTTTTCTTTCTCTTAATTCTCTACTTCATAGTGCACTGGGCAGCTTCTTTCTCTGTCATAAGCACCATTTAATCTGCAACTGAAAACACAATGTACACAAATGAAAGGCTCTAATTGATTCATACAACATAATTACTCCATTCTGGAGCGTCTCATAAAGGACAAACCTGGTCCCACAGCCACTAATTAGAAGGGAACAGGATTCGCAGCTAATGCAATTCATTATTTCCAAATTAGAGCCTGATAAGTTGTCACAATGCAATAATCAGACAAATATGGGGTGTTGTTTTATGTTGTTGGGGCTCTAATTTCTTTTAAGAAAAGAAAGCAACTTAACATTCTTTTACTCATGCTTCCTCCTAATTAAGATGAAAATTGCAGGTGACAGTTTGCAGACTTTCAAAACAACAACTATGTCACATTGTTCCTTTCTGCCAATGTACTCTAGGAATAAGTATCCTGGTCAAATTAGAAGTAGAGCAGAAAATACTTTGGCCTTTTTAAATAGTTCAAATATTGCTACATTTTAAGATAACATTCTGTTCATATTTAAATTAAAGTTGATGTGATGTTACAAGCCTAAACATTCTTAACCAACTTAATTTTATAACATCTTTTATTGACTGAAGTTATTGTAGATTACTTATTTTTTGCGTAAATTTGATAAAATATTTACCCAAATTCTTTTAATCTTCTACAGCTTATATTTATATTGGTGATCATAATAATCTGTTTTGAGTGTGGCTGCAAAGGTTAAGGAGCAAACAGACAGGCTAATGCATACAAACTGCAATTCCTTCAGATAAATACACACACACCCACCCACACACATATATATATATATATATATATATGTGTGTGGGTGGGTGTGTGTGTATGTCTTTTTTATTGAAATTGAAAATCTGGAATAATGGGGCAGGCATGTTAAAAATCCTCCTAAGAAATCTGTTTTACTAAATTAATTTGAAAATTTATAGGAAATGCTTGTCTGTCAATTGTGACTTTTACACCCTAGAGTTGTTTATTTCAATCCCATTTAATTACAAATCATTACATAAAGAAAAATGTTACACTTGTCTCTAACTAAAACAAATGATGTCTAATTGAGCAGCAACACATCACAGCCATACTGTGAGAGAATCAAAAATAACATCAGAACATAATTTTCTCACCCAGCAAGCTTTCTCTGTGGGATAATTGCTTTTCTTTTTACATTTGTGCATATTCATGTTCCATATTTGTGTGTTTGTAAGAACCCGCATCCTCTTGTGACCTGGTTTATGAAGAGCCGTCCTGTGTGTGTGTGTGTGCGCGTGTGTGTTTTTAAGTAGAAAAAACTAATCCATTCCATGCCTGATGTTTGGGCTATTAGAACAAGCAGCCATGGGGGTGTGGCTGTCAACACTCATTAGCAGGACTGTCACCGCCGCCACTCCAATAATTACTGCCACTGTAAACTCACAAGTCACCATAATCAACACATTGCTACCGGAGTTAGCAGCAGAATACTGAACTGAAACCTTCGGAGCCTGTCAATTAGAGAACTCGTGGCAGATATATTTGAAAATGAGCTTCCTTTTATAATTTTCCCAGTGAGCCCAAAGGCCCATTTTATATAAATAGGAGTCTTGTCAAAGGTCTTTGATGTCCTGATATATTCTTGGCAAGTATGATGCCAATCATACAAAAATAATTTTTTGCCAGACTATAAAACAATAGATTTAATGTACGATTTTAAATAATCTGCCCATTTCAATAGAAAAAGTAATGATTGATCAGTAATAACAGGAACATAATTATTCTTCCAACTTTTCATCATTTCCTCTTTAATGTTTTTGACTGATGTTTTATGGGGGGGGGGGGTTTCACATACAGCACTTTAAATTGCCTTGTTGCTAAAATGATGTTGTATACACATAAACATGCCTTGTCTTGGTTGACAGGTTTAACAGACAAATATGGATCCTTATGCTTGAAAATTATTGTTTTTGCAGAAATTATCTTTATGGCAGAAAGTAGGATCATATAATTCAATGCTTCTCGTATAATAACAGAATTTGACTAATTCAGTCTGATTCTGAATCACATTGGATTGAAATAAATGGGATTGATACAGATTTAATTGGATCAAATTATATGACATATATTTATGCATATTCAAATTCAGGTAATGTATGCAGTCGAGTCTGATCGTGACTGGATGATTGCATTATATTAAAATTAATTGAAATGGTCTCCATTGACTTTGGCTTAAAACACAATTAGGTTCAAAGTTATTCATACCTCTATCACATGTATGAATATGAAAGAGATCTCTAATTGTTTTCTTTAGTATGTATTCCAAAATCAAGTTTGTTTCATAAAACCTTCTTCAAACGTCCCTTCTGTTAGCTTTTCTTTTAATGAATAATGAGTTTCAGAATAAATAATATTTGAAACTCCAAGGTTCGGATACCTTTACATGAGATCTTTTTGCCACTGCCATCTAAAGTTTTTTTTTTCTCTCCTCTGATTTTCCTGTAATATCTTTGCTCTAAAGACTTTTCATATTGTTTTAATTTGGCTTGTTTATAACAAGCTCTGAATACATCTATATACTTCACTCCACGGAAACTTGGAAAATCTGTGCCGTCTTGTTTACCCCAGATATTGTTTTGAATAGGCAGGCCCTGAGCACATTTAGGTTTTGTAATTTGACATTTCTAATATGCATGTTCTCAGTTGTTATGGAGTAATTGGTCGGCTTTAATGTGCTAGATGCTCAAAATACAGCACACCATGAATACCAATGTGGGTTTCCAGCATAAAGAGGCGGGCTGATATATTGTAGCTGACAGCCGGACAATATTAGGTTTTCAGGAAGGATTAAATAGTGGATACAAATAAGGATTTTCTTTCTTATACTAATGCTTACAAATCTTTCCTTTTAGTTTTGCAAATGTTGGAAAGAATTAAAAATGATAAGAGGTGGTAACATATTTCATTGTACAGCATAGCAAGAATCTCAGGCTTTGATTATCTCAGGCTTTGTCCGATTTGATTATCAATAAAATATGCAATGGATTTAGAAGAAATAATACCTCCTTCATGCATTTTGCAAAAATGATATCCTGTAAAAAAAAGCCTCTGCTTGATATTTTTTACATTTCAGGGCAAACTTTATATTGCAAGGACACTTGCACCTAATTCAGAGTGCCTTCTTTCTTTTATAAGTCAATATTAGCCATAAAACAGTATGATAAAGATCAAGACGGACTCTGGACAGGTCAGTGATAAAAATAATAAAAACAATATTCAAAGCCTTTTGGTAAGGAGCTGCAAGAATCCACAGCTCAGGTGGGAGAATCTGTCAACATGACAACTATTGCAATTGGGCTCCACAAATGTATTCTTTTTGAAGAAACGGTTCAAAAAGAAAATAGCTGTGGCACTAAGCTACAACAGATTCAGTTCCCAGTTTTCCACAAAAAAGGGCACAATAAACATGGAAGAAGGTTCCCATATGAGGTGAAACCAAAGCTGAACTTTGTGGAGGCACTGTAGTAAATGATCGAAAGTCACTTTATCAACATAAACCTAAAAAGTTAAATGACAAAAATATTTCACATTATCTACGGTAGTTGAATTCATTTTCCACAGGAAGACGACATCTCTTCATTCTTAGCTTATTAGATATGTAGCCAAACATGTCATGACATAGAGACATGACACAGAGCAAGAGAACAACTTAAAGCAGAACTGAAAGTAATGAATGCCAGGAAGTGTGGAGAAAAAGCACTCAGGGTAAAACAGGCCAGCAAGGCTGAAAGAGAAGAACCACAGTGAGGTCGAACCAGGGTTAGTGAAGGCCCGGCGGCCATGGATCCGTTTCTGGGAGGACTGACTCTGATAAGACCCAGGTAGCTCATACACTGCTGAGGTTTATGGGGGCACCAAGATAACAGCCTGCTGATAGGACCAGCCAACTCAGCTGGACCGCAGATAAGAGGCAAGGTCTTACTGCCCTCGACATGAACAAAACTTCTGATTTCCACAGTATTTGCAACAAGAACCTGTTGCTGTTTTTTCTAAAAAGTCCAAATTAATACTTTTTTATTGTTGCTTTAACAGTTTTGGATGCATTCAAATTGTTCGTCATATTTATATCACTATAAAAAATGTTTTTTTCTGGGTTTTTTATACATTTTTATGTGGATTGGACATGTAAACCACTCTATCAAAAGGTGGAAGAAATTGATTTCTTTGTACTAAAATTTTTGTTTTTAGTTTTGAGAGGAATAAAGTGGTTTCATAATGGAGAAATACATGAGACAGTGCACCAGGAGGCCTAAATTTACCCTCCATCTGACCCACTGCTTTCTGAATTTACTTTGGGTTCAGGTATGCTTAGATTTGTTGCCTTACTTTACTTGTGGGTTTACATTTTGTTTGATCAAACCAACCATCTAACCCAGTTCTTAGCACTATGCAGTTTGGATTAAGACAGCCCAAGAGTGTGGAAGAGATTCTTTTCTAGGAGTTTCAGATAAGCTTGCTATTTTTTTTACAGACACTACTTGAGATGACTTGCTGACAAAGAAAAAGTTATCTTGATAGCCAATGTAAGCACACCAAGAATATAGTACCATATTTTTCCGATAGCTGCACAAAGCAAAAAAAAAAAAAAATATATTAATGTTGAGAGAAAATGCATCCTTTGACATAAATCATACTCTTTAATCCTATTTATTTAGAAATGGTTCTGACTTAAGTTGTTGTTATATTTCAGTTACTATTTAAGGGTTTGGTGTTTGCAACAAAGAAAACAGAGCACTGACATTGCCTCTATTGCCCAGAAAAAAACGACATGTTAGAACTTGGTTGTCATAAGAAAAGAAATTATGTTTCTAAGTCATATTCATGATAATTAAACTTTGTCAAGCATTTTTATACTTATGTTACTGCTTGTTTATTTTACAAAATAAGTGGTGGACATGCAATAATGTAAAATTTTTACTTTAGTGTATGGAAGTTGTCCAACTTGCATCTGGAAGGGATTTGTAAAACATTGGAAATACTTGGAGCTCAACAGTGAAGATAATTATTCAAGATAATGGTAAAAAAAAAAACTGACAAAAGCTGTTAATACATGAATATATTAGATGTTAGGATTAGTGACAAAGAGGTGTTTGAAGTACTGTCTAACCACTGATGGGCTTATTTAAGGTGCTAATTGTGAGGAAAAAAATAAGAAAAAAGTAAATTGAGATGTTGTTTTTCTAAAGCTGTGTTATTTACAACATATACTTAGACTGATCTCTTACATGTAAAGCTGGATTCTTTTTTTTCCCTTTTGCTTTCATACTGAGAATAGAACTGAAACAGAGTTGTCAAGTCTCTAAGCCCCAAGGACAAATGACATTAGGTAGAAAATGTTTTAGTTTGGCAGAAGCATGCTGGTTCTCTGATCTTTTCCATTTAAAATTCACCTCACTCTGCATGCTCCTCCTACCAGCTCTGCACCTGCTGTTTGAAGTTAACCCAGCCTGCTGACTGACTGCCTTGTTACCTTAATAGTTTGAATATGCAATTCGAGTGATTTATTACCAGCAAAGAAAATACCCCATACATGTACTTGTGTCATTTGCTGTTTTCATTTTTTTTTAATGATAAATTGCAGCAAGTTGTGCAAATTTAACTTCCATGGCTTGCTGCTCCTGTTCAACATCAGCTAAATCATTTCTGTAAATTTACACTATAGACATAAGAATAAAATCAAATGCATTATGTTTCATTTATTCACACTCTAAAAATGAATGCATTTAAGATGGTTTAAATGCATAAATTTGAGCTATGTGTGTGACTCTGCGTGTCTATGAATAAATTAATTAGACTTTTTAACGAAGTATGGGATTTGGAAAAAAGGGAGCTTTGTACTTTAAAATGTTGAATGTCAAGGCACATTGTTTTGCTCATTTTGTTAGAACAAATATAGATAAATAAGACTGATGTGTGTAAATTTGTTTCCAAAGCTGAATCCATAATACGCCTACTTGAAATGAATATCACACAATGACAAATACTATCATAAATCTGAAATTTTCAATGAAATCAACAGAAGGAGATGTAGAAATTAAACAGTCTTCAGAGAAGTTTTGTTACTCATTGACAGTGAAGGAATAGTCCTATAATTTAATGTCTCAGATCTTTCATCAATGTTATTTAATTTGGTGGAAAGAAAAACAACATTCTTCACTGTTTCATTCAACTTCTGGTTCAATTAATAATATAAAAAAATAATTTTATGTACTTTGTAAAATATATTTGAAAAGATAAACATTACAAAATAGTAAATGATGAAAAACATGATAGTATGTGTCCTGTCAACAATGTACCATACTTCCTAGTCCACATAATTTAAAAGTATGGATCAGTTTGTCTGCCTTGCTTTGGATCAAAATGCTGATTTTTGAGGCATTCTTCAGTTGAGATGGTTTTTAGTGACCGGTTAAATGTATTTAAAAGCAAGCTTCCTGACAGTGGCTCTACATGCTTAGTTTGAAGTTGATAAGAGTGAATGTACTGGTAGGTTAGCTGCCAAGTCACAAAAACTTGTTCAAGATGAAAAATTTAACCCTGGGTTCTGAGCCACATTACCCAAATGCTCACTCAGTGAACTCTGAGCAAAAACTATTTGAATAATGTAGGTAGAAATTTATTCATCAAGTCTAACCTGTTATGTTCATGTTAAGTGCATAGATTAATGTGTGCAGAAATAAATTGTGTGTTGTTTTTGAATTCTATTCCTCTGCTGCAAAGGTCTATTTAGATATCTTCTTGCATTTCCAGGCTCCTCCCTCCCTGCTCCAGCACTGGGCACAGCTGCATGGCTGGGAGAGTCTACTGCAGAAAAAGTCCAGTGCACTTCATTATTGATGGCAGCATGCAGCCTTTCCAGTAATGGCTACAGTAACAAGTAAACTTATGTGAAAGGAACTTTCAGCAGTTCCATATGCAGCCAAGAAAAGGAAATATATCCATAGTCGTGTGGCTGTGCTCCACTGTACAGCCTGAAGGAAGAAATTTGTGCTCAGAAAGTTTGCTGGCAGATGTTTTGTGCAACTGTCTCATTTCATGCCCTCCTGGTTTGTTTTTTGCCAGGCAAATTAAAAATGACTGAAAATTAATATATGAAAGAATAGAAAAATCATGCTTGGCATTTGAATGCTGTACCAAAACAAGACGTGGATTTAATTCGTAATGATTATGTCAGCCTCTGATAAACAACATTTTAGTTATAATTACTGGGAAATTCACAAGCTAGTATCATGTAATGGAAATATACAATCCAATAAATCAGTCCTGAACAACTCACTGGGGAACAATGTGAGAAATCTTTGGATGAAATATGTTTTGCTCTCTTGACAGATACTTCATTATGAACTTTCTTTAAAAAAATAGACTATATTTCTGTTTGAGTTATTTGCACCCAGAACACCATTACAGCTATTTTCTGGCCTTCTTAACTTTTATGAATTTCTATTTTCTTGTTTTTTGCCACATCATCAATATTAACCTGTTTTTCATCCACTTCTCTTTGCCATCTCTGTCTCGCCTTCTTCTCAGTCACCTTCACTCCTCCTCCTCCTTATCCACATCCTTCTACTCTGCCATGTTTTATGGCTAAAAGCTGTTATTCCGCTCGGCTGCAGCCCGACTCCTCTCTGTAATATTTCATTCATCAGAACAATTAAAGCGGAACATTGGTTTCCAGGGTGATAATTAGGGTTTGATGAGTGAACCTGAACACCACCAGGACAAGACAGCTTGATTACTCTCATTTGCCGGTCTCTGTGCTATTCCAGGGTTATTATCCATTGTCTTGTCAAGCAAATAGAGGAAGAAAACAGCCATGAAATGGAGAGAGGTGAGACCTAGAGAGACAGATAGAGACAGTCATGGGAGAGTTTGTTTGAGATGAGTGGCTTGTAATAGGAGCAGGTCTTTCAGATAGTGATACACCACATTAATTCTGTTTCCTGCTGCTCTTCAGTAAAACACACATAGCATTTCTAAACCTCTGTATCGCAGAGGTGGACTTCATGTCCAACAAGAATTTCTGTTATTTTGATCTGTCAATTTGATTTCACTATTGTGTAAATATAAACTTTACTACATCAATATATGCATATATAGCTCATTGAATTGACTCTTAGTTAAGTAACATTTTATGTATGAAGAATATATATATATATATCTGGAAAAAATAAAGAGCACTGAACCCCATTAAAAACCTCCTGGTTATTCCACCAAATGTTGATTTCTGACCTTTCTTGAGTTAAAACATCAGTATTGTTGTTTCTAAATGAATATGAACTTGTTTTCTTTGCACTGTTTAATGTCTGAATCACTTGATCTTTGTTATTTTGACCTTTTCTCATATTTTTCAAATAAATTTAAAATTGTTGCTTGGAATTTTGGACACAATAAAAAAAACAATGTTCATTTTACCTATAAAAGTAAAATCAGAGAAACAGATTTTATATACACGTATCTGTGTGTTTACGGTCTAATTATTAAATTAATATTAATTCAATTACATTTTACTGAGTAATTGCTGAATCTGTGCTTTTCTTTATTGCAGTCACCATCAACAGATCTGTTCTTAGATTTCCAAGCTCTTACATTCATTGATGGAAATTTTAATAAGCTGTCTTTTGCTCTTCCAGATTTTACACCTTCTTTTGATGAATAAATTAGTTTTAAGCAAAAGCAATTGCGTTCTCTATGTCAAAGATCAACCCTTTAAACTGTTTTTGTCTGTTAGTTTCCAGTTTTTTATATTCCATATTTTAATTTCGTCCTCAGCTGATCATATTTTGAAAGTCATTGAAGCAATATATATATTCATCTATTCAAAACATGAAAGTTTTTTTTTTTTCCAATTCATCCTCAAAAAAGATTAAAGTCTGCATGAACTACACAGCATTAGCATCGTTTGTTGTGCCACATGGCTGCATTTTCTGCTAGACATCTAGTAGTAGTGAAGTTTTGGTCGAGAAACTGATCAGTTGTGTCTGGTTGTGGTTATACTCATGCATGTTTGTGTGAATACATGTCAGAAATTTCCTAAGTCATTGTGCACATTGCATTCCTTCGGAAGAATAACCAATCAATCAGGCATTACCTATTCAAGGTCGAGGCTTTGGAGGATCAGCCAATGAAGAAGCTGTTTATTCTTGATCTATTGAATCTGAAGCAGCAAGTCAGTATGTGCGTCGTTGTCTTTTGGAGCATAAATTATCATGCAAACATGAACACCAAACTTGTGCAGTGGAAGTTAAACAAAAGCTTAAGATATTAGCATTTGTCTGTTAAGAAATTACCATCTCACAACATGCAGCAGTGATGTCTAAGCTGTCGGAGATGTTTGAAGGTACAAGTGATCTCTCTGTACAGACACAAAACGTGCTGCCAAGTGGAAACAAACTGCTTCCAGTCACAGCTAGAAAAGTGGAATTTTCGACAACTATTGGCACCTAGCACTGCCTTGCGCTTAGAGATTGAGCAAGAGTTTTTTGTCAGAATGTAGGGAGCTGCGAAGAATTGTCAAAAATTATGTGTCCGTGTTGCCCTATCAACCCCACTCTTGCTTATGGGACTCCGCAATCGACAGTTTTCGACTCCCGTGAGTGACTATGCGCTTCCCCGCTAGCTGTCAATAGCTGTCGCTCACGAGCTGCGTTTGCGTCACTGTTCAGTGTCAAAAACGCCTCTTTCCACGCAGTGAGTCGTCCCACTTTTGTTTTGTTAAGGTCAGCTGAGTGACATTCTGTGGGGCCGAGGCACTTATACCTCAATAGTAATCCCTTCAAACTTAGGACGCCCCATTTGCTTAACGATTAGACACAGTGAGGAGGCTGGAAGAATTTTGCTGCTGATTTAATGCTATATTGAGCCTGCTAATTAGAGTTAAATGTTAATGAACAGTAGTTATTGCAATTCAAAACCAAGGTAAGGATTTCCAGCTAAACCTAATAGAACAGGCCATCTAAACATCTTGTGTATACAGCATTCGGTGAAAATTGCCACAATAATAGTAAAAAAGATTGTAAGTAGCATTGTAAAACTTTTGCTTTTTTGAAAGAAATATTGTTTCCACTAATTTATTTAATAGGGAATCATGAAATGACTAGAATATGAAAAGAAGGTAGAAATAAGCTGAGAGGGGAAAAGCAATAATTAGAAGATCGAAGGGAAAGGATAGGAGGGAAAACAAATTGATGTGGAGTGAGGATGCAGAGCTTTTCTGCGTATAAGAGAAAGAGAACAAGAAAGGGGGTGGCGTTTCCCCCTGCAGCAGTCTGTCGGCTCAGTGTTCACGGTGGCTGAGCAGAGTGGAAGGCACAGCCGGCCCGCAGGGAGCACTTGGCACGCCATCAGCTCTGCACCGGGCACACTCACCGCCCAGCCAGCACAGCCCAAACACACAAGCTTTGGCGATCAAAACAACACCAAACAAACACACACCAAACACACTGATGACGTGTGTGCGTGTGGGAAAGGGTGGGGGGTCGGCTTCTTAGGGGTGGGTACAGAGCTGGCAGAAGCATAGTAGAGCTGAGGCTGAACCTCATCCTGTTCTGCTACTTAGCGACAGATGTGAGATGACCAACTGAATTATTTTATTGTTTTCATTGTCATTTTAGTGAATATTTGGTCCTTAGAACATAAAATTAAATTGTTGTGTTTTAGGAAACTACTTAAGATTTTATGGGTAAAAGAAATATGCAAAAATGCAGTTTTCTGGTTTCAAGATTTACTGCAAGTTAAAAAGAAGCTGACCTTTCAAAACCAGAAACATTTTGCCTCTTGTCATTCCTAAGATTTATATTTGTTTTAAAAAATGTAGTGAAGTTCTTTGTCCAGCTATATAGAGTGAAGGACAGCACTCCAGTCCCTATAAATTGTTGCTGTGCATTGTCAGCAAAAGAAGTAAAATCCCCTAAAGTTTCCACCTCTTTAAAGCTGCAGTATGTAACTTTTATTTGAAAAAAAATAAAATAAAAATAAAAATTACACATTTCTTAAAACTCTCGCTATGGTGTGACAGTAATACACAGATAATCTATTTAAAAAAAAATGCCTTCTGGCTGTGCTTTTATTGCCATTTGCAGAAATACACAGTTCTACCAATCAGAGCCAGGAAGAGAGTCTTAGTGCTGTCAATCACTTGTGTACAAGCTGCTCACATCCACCTTCTAATCAGAAAACCTGTAGTGATTTTCTAAACTACCTCCCCCCATATTTATAATTCTAGCTTTCATCCTGTGTATTGCACTTTTTGTGAAATCCCTTGTCTTGATTTCCATGTGAAACATTGTGATTTAAAACATACATAAAAATACCTACAGCGGCCCTCAAATGAATGTTCACATAAATAAATAAAAACTGCCCCCAAAAAACAGTATTATTGTTGTAATGTAACAATCACAAAGTACAATGGGTAGGGAGAGTTTTGTAAGGCCCTATGGCCACATAAATCACACACAATTATTGGAATCAATAGTATTAGAATTATCTGTTTGAACTTTGTAATTTTGGAGAAAGAGTTAATATGGAGACTTGGCCAAGCAGCAGCTTTAAACATATTTGTTCTTAGAGAAAAAAAATCCCAAAAATATTTCTAATGAGTGTCAGTGCTTTGAGAAGAAAGAATCTAAAGTACAGCTTTAATTTAAATAAAATTCCCCACCCTAGTAGTGTAAATAAATAGGGTAATTCCTCCAAGCTTATGTAAGAAGACAGATCACTAATTAGTAGTTAAATTTTCTACTCATTGCTGCAAAACGTGAATAACTTCACCTACTGAAAGCAGGAATTAATTAATACATTTTATTCATATCACTCACAATAAATGATCTGTTCACTTCTCTAGAACTTCAGTGGGTTGTCAAAATCTATTTTTCAAAGTTTCTCTCCATTATTTTAGATAAAATCTAAGAAGCTGCTAAGCTTTTATTAGCACATTTTCATTAACTACATTTTGAAAAGAACATTGTCCACAGGATTTTGAGATAATTCAGAAATGTTGTCAAAGATTATGTAATACATCATATTCAAGTTGAAAAACCTAAAGCCAGGAAAAGAGAAACTGTTTACGTTCTGAAGAACAAAAATCTGCCTGGCGTTGCCTCTCACCCAGACTTGCAGTGTAAATGATGGCATCCTGAATCATCCATGTAATTGTACCGGGCATCAATAATTTATACATCCATTTGATATTTTTCCTAGACACAACACTTGCATCTATGACAACTCGATATTTCTAAACATTACATCATTTTAATGTCATCTGTAATTCTGAGAAGAGTCGTATATTTCAATTCCACTTGGCATCTTCTTAAAGCAATGACTCTGTGTTGCCCCTTTGCCTTCATTCAACACAGCCTCAGCAAAATGAAAGGAGGCAAAAAGCAGCACCTTCAGGAATCTTCCCTGAGGGTTTGATTGGGTTGATTTTCAGTTGATTTCAATCAGCTCCTTCACAGCACTAAAATCACTCCATCTCCAAGCGCCAGACAGAAACTCTTAACATTTCTAAAAAAAAAACAAAAAAACATGCCAACACAGGTGGCAGTGGGAACCGAGACGTAGGTTTCAGGTTTCCTTCGGATTATATGAATAATGGACAGAAAATATCTCTTCATTGCCAGTGGTGCATTTGGTCCAAAAATTTAAAAATGGGATATATTTTGTTGCTTTTTTTTTTTTGGCAGGACTAAAAAGGTTTCATCTAATAAGATGAAATAAATATTTTAGGACTGGTTCATTTTTTTTCATTGGCTTTAGTTAAAATTGATTCACTACAAATTATTAGTAGTGAATCATTATTAGTAGTGATATTACATATATGTAATATATGTTGGATATATCTTGGATCAAGTTCAAAGAAATTCCCGCTCACAATTTAAACATATACAGCTCTTAAAAACTGAGACCACCTAAATTGATAAATTTCTCAGATTTGACTTTTTACAGATATGTGTCATTAAAATGAAGATTGTTCTTGTATTCTATAAACTACTGACATGTCTGGAATTTCAAGCAAAAATAATGAAATAACAAAAAGGTGCAGTACATTCAGATCTCAAATAATGCAAAGAAAACAACAATATTTTAACTCAGGAAGAGTTCAGAAATCAATATTTGGTGGAATAACCATGAGGTTTTCAATGGGTTTGAGTGCATTGGGCTCTTCATTTTTTCCAGACCTGTACATAATAATATACAGCACTCTTTTTCTATTTTCTGTTTGGTCTCTGGATTAAGTATCTGTATATTGTGGGGGAAAAACAACAACTTAAGACAAAATCAAATAAATAAATGAAACAAGCACTGGCTTCCTGACCATTTTCATTATGAGACGTTCAAGTTGTCACTGGGAAAAACAACACAGTACAAAATCCAAGGAAGTGATTTTTGTTCATGAGTTTTCTTAATTAATTCTTAAACAAATCTAAACTCTAACACTATATAATAAGCCAGGCTGAGAGTAGATAATTATGTAGCTGCTGCATATTGGTATATGGACGTGTAAGTGAATGTTGTTCTGGAGTAAAGCACTTGGAGTTCTATGTAAGATTTAAAAAAGAACTATATCATATAAATTCATAAGCATTAGTTACCTTAAGCTCTAGCTCAGTGCAATTTAATGAATATATATTTTCTAACAATTTAGGCTTGAACTAGTAGTAGCAAAAACAGACATTTGTGTCCTTCTGAGTCACTTTTTTTCCTGAAAAGTTTTCATACAACATGTCTTCAAAGTACCCATCACCTCTCACTACCCAGAATCCAACAGCAGTCAACCATGATGCACTAATTAATTAACAACTTCCTTTTTAATCTAATTAAACTGGTTGTCAACCCCGGAGTCCAGGCTCAGGAGTATCATCACTCACCTTTTCTTGGATCCAACCCTGCGCAGTTTGACTTGTTTATAATTAGACAGGTGTGGCCATTTTGATTGCCTTTTCTTCACCTTAATTAGCAGTGAATAATTAGAGAAAACGAATGGCAAGCAGGGTGCTACAGCTCTTCATCCTCCAGAGGAGTGAGAAGTCACACAGATCAAATGTTAGAAATCTTGCTTTTTTTGCAGAAATTATCACCGTAGCCACATTTTTAAATTTTAGTTTTTGCAGGTCCAGTTGCCTTGAAATTATAAGGCCAATTACACATCATCCTCCAAAGGCACTTTCAGGACATTTATGCATTGTGTCTGATGCATGCCTATTGAAAAAAATAACAAAGCCATGGTAATAAAGAATTGGCTAACTAAATAAATATTTTTTAGCCATATAAATGGAGTTGTGTGATAACAGACAAAACATGTAGTGCATTAGTTCATTGGACAAGAAATCTATAAACCATACACTTCTCTTGCCTTACATGAAAGACTTTTAAAAAAAAAAATGTATATTTTTTTGTATGGGGCAGTAGGTAAGTGCCTGAAGAAAGCCTGGAGAGTACAAAAGAAGTGATGAATGGCAGATTTAAAGGAAAATATATAAATTACATTATATGGTGTGGAAAATATGCAACAAAATATACATGAGATCATGCACAGTGTAAGTAAGGGGAGGTTTGGCTGAAGGACAAGATGAGAGGAGATGATGAAAGGAGAAGCCAGCCTGAAAAGTGAATGGAAGAAGAAAGGAATACTTAAAAAAGGGAAGGAAAGGAGGGAGGTGACTGACTATAAGAAGAACCTTCGGTATTTCCTCAGCATTTGCCATTTTCAAGAAGCTTTTCAAGCTGTTTACACCTTTTATACTCAATTAACATCTTAACAGCAACAGTAATTGTTAATAGGATCCCTTTCACTCTTGGAATAGTTACAGCAGCAGTATTTTTAAAGTAGGTTCATCATGAACCATCATCAGGACTTACATTTTGCCTCTGCTCTTAGTGGTACAAAACGGCAGCGGTATTAGGACTCATGAATTATGCAGTATATTTCAATTTTGGCTTTGCTAAAGACCATTGAAGCAGTGAGAGCTGGATAGAAGAGAACTTCTTTTCCTCCATTAATAAATCACTATCTGAACACACACACATACAAATACGCAAAGAAGAGCTGCCTTTGAAATTGCACATGCATATGCAGAATCTTTACAGTTCATTAGCAAAGAATGGTCTCTGTATTTCAAAGCTCTGTGTGCAGAGTTACACCAAACTAGGAGTGTTCGTAAACTGGAATACTAATTTACTATGTAAGAACCAGTAGATAGCCACTTTGTAGAGCAGATTTCACCTTCACTCTGGAACCAGTTCCGCCATACTGTTAGTCTATCTGCTGACAAGAGAGAAAAAATTTCTTTAAAAAAGACATTAATTTTTATATGAATACACTTGAAGCCACTGTTTTTGCCAGCCTACATCTCCTATATTCACGTTATTGAATTGAGAAAATGTCATATAGAAGAATAAAATGAATTTTGTGCATCTTGTTAGAGGTAGTACAAATGTGTGAATACATGTAGGACATTTCTTAAAATTTTTTTTTTTTTACCAATGTGACTGTATTTTGGGGGGATATTTATGATAAACCATCAGAAGTAAACTGACAAAATATGGTCAGGTGTGACCAGGATTTAACATTTTGTTCTACATTCAAAAGTGGAAATGTAACACCTACAATACACAATGTCTACTGTGAAAGGTGGTGGTGGCAGCATCATTTTCTGGGAGTGTTTATCTTCAGCTGGACAGGGAAGGACAGGAGAAGATTTTTAGCTTAGCAATTTCAGGAAAAAATCATTCTACGAACTATTAAAACAGCCATTCTATAGTTGTTAGGTCTTTTATGTGGAAATTGAGAAAACAACTGTATTTATTACAAAAATTTATTTGATATTTTGTGCTTTTGTCACAAAGTAAAATATATATAGTTCAAGTTTCTTTTGACTTTTAAAAAGTTTCCCATAGTGGTCCACAGGGTTGTCGTATGAAGGAGTTCACCATTGGGTCTGCTGCAGTGAACAATCAGTCAAAATTAATAGCCTCATCAAGCATCCAGGATGGGCATCAATTAAAACCAGTGAAGCTCAATATTGTTTTATAGTATATTTACATTTAAAGCTTGATTTAATTAGCCTTGGAGCAAAGATCTTTAACTATGGTCCTCCCTTTTTCAACACCCATACATCACTTTGATGCATAAAAAAAATTGAAAGTGACATAAAAGACAGAGTTGAGCTGTGTGGCTTTAAGAAACAAAGTGAATGCTGGACAATAGTTCAAAATCAAGTATTATCATAGGATAATTCAAAACATTTCATTTTGAATTTTTTTTTTATATAATGTTGAATATATGAGTGATATGAATGATGATGATCAGTCAGGATTTTCTTAAAGTTGACCACAGTTACCTGGTTTTTGAAAAATTATCAATTATGATTCTTTAGACAATGTAATTTTCAGTTTTTTTGTCATGGTACAGTGTGCCTTAAAAAAGAAAAAGATAATCCACCAGATCATTCTTGGATTGTAGAAAGAATTGGATCTTTTTAAACACTATTTATATAGAGTTCCTGGGGAGAAACTCCTCTCGCTTTGATCACAAGCAGCCCAGCAGTTGAACTGTTGCAGGATGATTCACAGTCAGTAATGCACCAGATGCTCCATTTTTTATCTATTTATTTTTCATTTTTTTGTACAGACAAATTTACAAAACAATTCCAGGGAGGAATGTAAACAAATAATCTCCTTCTACAGTCTACTGCTGATTTTGGCACTTTTTAAAATTTCCTTCTGTCCTCAAGGCTTTTCTTGTTAACGAGTGACCTCCATGCTGCCTTTCCTTTCACGTGTCTCTTGTCTAAAAGTCTTTAGCTTGCTGTGTGTGCAGATGCAATCACGCCCACCTTCTGCCAATGTTGAGCAAACTCTACTGTCAAGCCAACACAATTTTGTGGAAAATGTTTGTTTTGTTTTTTTTCCGGACTCGGTTGGATATCCTGAAGGTTTTTTCTGCTGCAGTTCAACCACTTATCTTGAAGCGTTATTTAGTTTGAAAATGTCTTTTGTTTTCATTGTCTGTAACAGAACTCTAGCTCTAAGCATTTCTCGTCCCCTTTCTATAGCACTGAGTATCTTAATAATATTGAAATTAACCTTCTTTTTCTGCTTCAGCTGTGGTTATTAGAAGAGTGTATTAATAAGATTAATGATTTTTATTGGAGAAAATACAACCACATTTTACTGTCTTTGGCTCATTTGTTGGAAATTAAAAGAAAAAAAAAACATCGGGTTTGATGCTTCTTAGTCTAAATAACACTGAATGTAGGCAGACTTTAGTATATTTAGTTGAGTTTTGACACTTCGTAGTTTGATATTGTCCACAGAAAAAGTCTGTGTGGCTGTCACACATTTTCACGCCAGCCAAAAAGTGTGCGTCGATTTACACAAAATTTGACGCAAAGTTAAAAGTTGGCATTTTACACACATGCCAACTTGTGTGTAAAATATGGCGCCGCACATTTTTTGTGTGCACGCACTCTTTATGCATGAGGTCCCAGTTGATTTTAATTATATCCTAATTAACATGGGGTGTGCTTTAGTTTTCCATTCACTACCCTGTTATCACATTTTGTCACTTGGAGAAAAGACTTTTAAAATACAAAATTGTAAGATAATGAAAAGGCAAAATGAGTTCCTCCTTCATTGGATAGTGTTTATTTGAAAGTGGCTTATCCTTTTGTGTAGTACTGAAAGAAGTAAAAAGTAAAATAAATATATGGCCAAAGAATAACCATAGAGCAGGACAATGCTTTAAAGAGCAAGCACTTAGAGGGAAGAGTCCATTAAAGGCCTAAGAATGAGGAGAGAAAAGGAAGTGGATGAGAATGCGAAAAGGATTAACAAGTGAAAAACCAAAGCGAGGACCACTACGGGATGTGTAGTTGACATAAATTGTGAAAAAGCAAGGAGAGATGCACACTGTTGTGTGCATGAAGGCAAATAGAAGAAAAAGTGTGGCTGCTGTTGAAGGAGCAAGAGAAGCATGCGTTTGCTGATGGACGAAGGAGGCAGAGGGAGACAGAGGGGAAAGCATGTATTAAGTCAATGGGATAATGATGTGTCAAAGCGTGACCAAGCTGTGAAAATGGGAAAATGTCTTTCATCATCACTAAAGTGTCCTCTCCCTGACCCCTTCAGGTGAAAATTAAAATGGTTGGGACTCGATGGAAAGACTGTTTCAATTTACCTCTAAGTGGAGCAACATTGATTTGGGGTTGAAAGCAGGGCCCGCAGGCTTACAGACACAACAGACCTGTCTTCCTCTCTCTCGCTCTCCTTCAGTTCGTCTCACTGCCTCATCCTCTACATCTGCAAAATCAATCTCTTTATTAGGTCACATGATTTGAAATGTGTTCACCTGCCTCTGTGTCATCTGTATTACTATACTATTTATAGTGAACTATGTAAATATTTAACAAGTGCAGCAAATATCAGAGCTGAGTCAGTGAGACAGCTGTCAAATCAGTGTGACATCCTGTGTAACGTAACAAGGCATAAAAGTGGAACAGATAATATCACAGACGATTGGTTAATTGTAACCCCAAAGTAAGAACATGCCTGCAAAATTTGAGCAATTATTCTCCAACCTCCTGCCAAGATTTAAGTTGAATAGATGAATTGGGTGAATGTTCTTGTTGGTACACTTAAAAAACACACAAAAATGTATTTCTAATTTTTATAAGTATTACCTACTGGAAAGTATTATTTCCATGGAAGTTAAATTGTTTTATTGTTTTAGCTCAAAAGGTAAATATTATATTGTGAAACATAACTTTTCAGCCTCAGTGTTTCCTAACCCTGAACCTCATCCTCCCCACCAACACATAGCTCACCTTAATCTTTGTGATCGCAAGATAACACTTAATGATCCAAGGTATTGCAAAAATTTTGAAAACTAAAAAAGAAGAAAATAAAGACTCTCTTCAGAAGTGAAAAACAAAAACTAAGTTGTAGAACTGACTCAGATGTTTGGATGCTTTTGGACTTTGTGGAAGCAATATAATTAATAAATACAATAACTGTAGTTCTTTCATAATGTCCCCTACCTTACATACTGCAGAGGATTAAAGGATTGTTTCCAAGCTGCCTTAAGCTCTTTGCCAAAGACCTTTATGTCTTTAAACTCCATATGAAAAACTAATTTGTTTCTAAATAAAAGAAATAGAAACAGAGAAGATAGTGTGATAAAGAGACAAATCCCCATCTCTAAGCCAAACTTTGGGAATTCACAATGAGTAATGATTCTCGCGTTAATGCCACCATGGGTTATTCCCACCTTCTGCATTAAAACCATTTGTGTTTTTAAAAATACAGTTAAGGTTTGACCAGTCTATAGGTCAATCTCATTAGTTATGAATGCATATATTCATTCATTCATACATAGGGAATTTTGTCCTTCTTTGTTGCCATCCTGGAGGTGTAATTTTGCATCAGAAAGTTGATAGCCTGCCCTTACCAATAAGTCACAGCGACACAGGACATATGAATGCTTTAAGAGAAAAGTATGACACATATTGACTTATGGTAGGCTAGAGACAGTATTGATTTAACAGTCAAAGATCCAGAGACAGACACATTGTGAGGGACGAAAGGGCAAGCTTTAGCTCCCTGACTGCATTTTAGGAAACATGCCTGCTTTTACGCACTCTTCATTGGATCACTTTGAATTACATGGTAAATCGCAATTTGTTTTTATGTGTTTATCCATATCAGTGCCACTTTGAGGGTGCACACCTATCTCCAGTGGTCAAATTTTGAGATATTGGATACACCCTGGAAAGTTTACCTGTTTATCCAAGGAATACACAGTTATATTTGATAATTAATATATCATTGAACTGTTCAGTTATTTCAGGTACTGAATTATATAGATTAATTACACATATACTGATGCTCTCAGGTCTTTTTTATTCATTATAATGATGTTCCACTTACCGCTAATTAAAAAAATGACAGGATTAGAAAATTACAGAAGACCAATAAAAATTCATTAAAACAGAAATGTGAGCTTAATGACATGTATGTTTAACAGTTGATTGGAGGTTGTGTGTTAAAGGTACATTTAATATCATAAAGAAGTTTAATTGCTATGAGTATTATATTTTAAATTTGACAGTATACATGAATTTATTTATATATACATGTATAGAAAGAAATAGTATACAGAACTGTGACTGACATTATTTTAAGGCACAACTGTGTTAGTGTGAAATCTGAATTCATGGATTGTTTTTGACAGAGATAAACACATTTCAACTTCTCGTATGTCTTGATGACGCATTTGAATTGCAAGTCTTCGGTTCATTATGGTTAAGCACAGCAAGGTTAATGCCGGCCATAGCAACAGGTGACTTTGTCATGCGGTGGACAATTGATGATGCAATTACTGTCTAGGTAACACTGAAGTCTGTGTCCTCTCTGGCATTATGTCAAAGGAGCGATGTATCTCTCCACATGCTGGACTGATTTCAGTTCTCATTCCTATCCAATGCTTGGTGGAGATTTCACAAAATTTGATCTCTTCTACTGGATTTGAGTAGTATACTTGGTGCACAGAAAGTAGACAATTTTCAGAAATGCTGAAATGATTTCAGGTAACGATTTAATGAAAGATTGACTTGTGACCTCATAAACCACATCAGATTCATGATGATGTTCTCACTTTGGCCAGAGGACAAGACTTCTTCAGTCAGCTTGAATGGAAAGAGTGTGAAAAACAATTTAGCCACATCTGCTTGATTGGATTCAGTTTTTAGCTTGAAGTGGTCTATTCAAAGACAGGAATATGCTTTGAACTAAACCTTTCTAGTGTAGCTCTGGCTCTGTGGTTGTTTTTATGCTAGAATGTGAACATCTGCCATATTCACAAATCTTTTTCAGCCTTTAATGGATTATTTTTTTTCCAGTTTTGCTAACTTCTCTTTAACTCTGACCAGCTTCCCTGTCTCAGCTGAAGAAAAGCATATTGCTGTCACCAACATGTTTCAACAATGTCTGTTGGAGGTAATATGCAGCATTAGTTTTTCAATATACATGTGATTTTACAAATAGCTGAATACATGGTGTCATCTGATCTATGCATAGCACCTTCTTTAAAATGTTTGTGTAATTTCCAAAAGACTTGTATAACAATTGAAAATATGTCCACTGATAGCTTTATTCAGTCAAAGCCCTTCTTATTGCCGCTCTTCTAAAAAGGATCTGTTGGGGTCATGGCTAACAGTTGACCCCTCCTGGAGGACCAGTAGCGTTTTAGTTGATTCTGAAAATGATGGTTTTCTATCCTTGCCTCAGTTCAGGTAAACAGTCTTATCTCAACTAGCTTTGTAGTTGTGCTATTCTTTTTCAATTTTCCCAATAATGGATGGTACAGTTATGCATGGGGATGTTTCATGCTTTGGATATTGTTTTTAATCTTCACACTTTTGCTCATTAGTCCTCATGATGTTGTTTATTCTCCAACAAACTTCATGGAACAACTTTATTTTTACCATGACTAATCTGCACAACAGTCGACTATGTTTACTAATTTGTTGACTTCTGGAGGCAAATGGATTGTCAGATTAAAAGATAATAGGTCATTTTCGGATCTTTTTTCTAAGTAAAAATCGTAAAAAGTATGGAATATTTCCCTGCCACTATACTTACATACACTATGGGAAAACGTGAATCCCTGCAAGGCATCACCTCCTTATTTTGCTATTCTTATTTCAGTCACGTAACAACAGCTCACCCTCTTGCTTAAGTTCAACTTTTAGGTAAACTGGTCCAATGACAGGTCAAGAAAAGACTGTCTGGTCACTGGGTGTGTTAAGGGTTTGAATAGCCCACCCTTCACCTAATTAGAGCCTTGTGAGACCACCCGGGTGGCTGCCAGCAGTAACCTGCAATATTAGCACAACTCAGCCATGTGAGGCTTGCGTGTGTGAGTGGAGCACTGACTTTATTTCACACAGCAGGTGGGGACTTTTACTGTTATTACCTGCGGTCCCTTATGCAGACAGATGCCCACTCAGTTGGGGGCATTCAGCTGAGCAACACGCATTCCAGGGAGTACACTTGAATCCTCCTACATATGCATGAAAGTGTTTGTAAATCACTGTTTGCGTCTCCTGCAAACAAAAGGTGGGTTTAGATCACATTGGTGACTGAGCATTTATCTTTGACCTTTGTGATACACTGAAAACCATTTGAAATTTTAGGTTTATTTTAAAGAACTTTCCTGCTAAACGACTTGATCAGCAGTTTCTTTAATCTCAAAATACAGCCTTATAACAACTAAAACTATCATGAATTATGAGTCTAAGACTAGCTAGCTAAAGAGATCAACTAATCAGCAGATTTGGACAAAAACAAGTACAAAAAGATCTATGTGTTCATTATCTCTCAAGAGATGAGGCTGTTATGCAAGAAATACTGCTCAGAAAGAGTTGGCAGGAAAAGTTAATAATGATGATGTCTGTAGCTGCAATAAACTCTTTCGCTCTACAAGGCCAGTTAGAGTTCTTTATCACATGAATTACTGATCAAGACTAATCATTGTTTTCAACTCATTGCATCTGCTGCAAATTTATTTATTACATCCAAACAGTGGATATTAGTACTGACTAATAACAGACAAGGGGACTATTGAGTTAATTGTTGTTTCATTGGTCTCGGTAATTTGTCCAAGTATCAGTGTATTTCTGGCTGTTTGTATCTCTTGCCCTGCGATGAACTGGCAACCAGTCCGTGTGTTGCCAGGTTCTCTCCTGAAGGCCGCTGGAGATGAATGTCACTAACTCCCACTCCCTATTCCTGCAGACTTCATTTTTTGTTTTTAAGTACCGAAAAAAAAAAGGAAAGGGAAAATAATCCAAGTTCTTTCAATAACTCTTCAACATTTTAAAACAGTTTTGGATAAAACCAGATTTTATCTTCATGTAACTCGATTAATTAAAATTACATAGTTATCCTTTTTACAATTCCTGATAAAAAAAATCTTATCATTGTTTACACATTTGTTTACCCTAAGGTACAGTCTGTACTGCTGTGTACAATATTATAACTTTATTACAATTTAAAATTTGCAACAATATATTTTCCTCTGGAATTTGTCTGGGATGATATGGTCTCTGGTTCAAGCAAAAAAAAAAAAAAAGAAACTTGGGATGATGAGTTTTGTAGTTGCTATTATCTTGGTTCACCTCTTTGATTATTTGTTTCTCTCAGTTTGTGTGAAATAAACTGTTTATTCTAACTATTTTTTTAATTCTAAAATTTTGTAATTGACTTAACAAAAAAAGATGCAATGTTTAGCGCCAGAATGTTCAGTTTTATGTTTGCATAAAATCTACAGATCTAAATAAAGATGCCAATCTAGATATTAATGTGTACTTAATCGGAAAAGTGAAAGGAAAAATAATCAGTGAAAGGAAAAAAAAATTATTAATTATAAGTTGCATAACAATTTGTTTGAATTATTATTACAGTCGTGATTGTTAAATAGCCTTAGTCCTGGAGAATACATATGAAAACTAACTAGTTACATTTCAGAGCCCCTTTGAAATTAGCCAGTAATTCAACCTTTAAAAATCTGAATGGAAATTACATATTTAGATTGTTTTTCCAAGAAAATTGTTTCCTCATTCTTCAAAATGGCCTCGATGTAGCTCAACATCTTTGCCTCATTTATTCTCAAACCATGATTATGCAAATTGGCTCCGCATTCATATCTTCTGTTGCTCACAGTACTGTTCACATAAAACTCTGCTCAAATAGCCAAAACTGTGTTACGCTACACAAAGTTAAGTTGTAATTGGAGCAACTCAGCCATACATGCTTGAAGCAGAAGCCAGCTATGAAAAGAAGGAAGGCAGAACTGGTCAGGATTGGAACATCATTTATCAGATTGGCGACACATCTTCAGTGTTGCACCAATTCTTCTCAAAACTTCACAACAATTAGATAGGCCTTTAGTTAGTTAATATTACAGACATTGTAATATGTTGCCGATTTAAAAAATACTCATCAGCTGTAATCAGTCACTTCTTGAATAGTAGCTTTTTGTTGTTGCTTCTTTTGATAAAACAGCAATGTAATGACAGAATTACATTATTTAACCTTTTACTAGAAATAGAAAACAGCAAGTGACGATTTTTTGGTGTTGAAAGTACTTCATACAGGTCAGCTTAATCAGATTCCTTCTGTTGCACAGACATTTGTTTGCATCTGCATCAACAACAAACAAAAAACTTTGGAGTTACATTTTGTATCATACAGTTGTCACAGCCTATCCGTTCTCTGTAAAATTTATGTTTGTTAACAAGAGTTGAACTGAGGTTGGAGTAAACGTTTGCCCTGCACTGTCTCTTATTTCTGTTAAGTGGTTGCAGAGGATTCTTGCTGACTGAGCTCTCCTTGCTTGTAGAACGTGTTTGAAGGGGACTTCCAGTGCACTGGACTGCATGCATGGAGGCTGTTTTTCACACACTCTGAACCTCACACTAAGATTTGCAGCCTGAATGATTATGCATGTTGTAATTCAATACCAGCTCTTAGTTATTAAAGTTACTGGTCAACAAAGGATACTTCTAACTAAATCAACTAAAACTGAATGTACCTTTATAAAGCATTAGCAAAGACAAGTTTGGTTACTCATATAATACTTCGAATATTCAATGTTTTTGCATAAGAAAAGCAATTCATGTTTACGTGTTTTAATGAGCACAAGAGCAATCCTACAGTTATGACAATTTGGGGTATAATTTTCTGTAATATAACTTAAATTTTATAGTGCACTCTGAACATTATGTTATGCTCTAATATACATGAAGTCTCAAATGGGTGACATGCATTTATATCCGTTTTTCATGAGTCAGTAATTAGTAGAATAACCTTTCACTGCAATTACAGCCACTAGTCTTTAGGTTTAGGTCTTGACCATCTAAAAGCTTTCTTTTATGTATGTATTCAGTCAGAATGACTGAAAAGTGTCTGTGAGCATCTTTCTATTGTTGATTTCAGTCTTATCACACCAGAGGTGGCACTTGACTTTTTTGTTCTCCATCATTTTGACCGACAGGATTAAAAAAAAATTGGTCATGTACGATTTTTACCCGTCAAATTATAATCACATTAACATTGGCAATTTAGCCGCGTTTTTATGCGGTTTAGTTAATATCCACCTAGTTTAATTCAGATCCCATCCCACATAAAACAGATGAACACATCTAAGGTTTTCTCCGTAGTGAGAAATATTTGGAGGGTAACGTCTTCAGCTCTATTTGTTAAGACCGCAGGATGAGTTAAGTTTAAATCTTTGCAGAACATGCAAAGTACGCATGCAGCGCACTGTGCATGTTACGGTCTAATTCACTTCTGCACCTTTATTCATTTCCTCAAGATAAACTGTTGGTTCCTCTGTTTAGACTACAAACAGAGCTCAACTTTGCATTCTTTTTAGTTTTCTCTGGTTTGTAGTGGAGACTGGAATGAAACGCGTCATTTCTACCAAAAGTTTGGGATGCGCTTCTGAACCAGACGCGTTCCAAAGCGTCTGGTCCTGAACTCTTCCTCACGCTGTCAGCGCCCAATCAGAAAGATGCATTTAGTTCAGAGTCCATGATATTCAGAAAAAAAAAAAAATAATAAATAATTTGAATTTTCTCTACGATTAAATCTTTGCGTAAAGTTTCTAATGTCTGCCCATGTTCACCAATCAGGGGTGTTAATTACAATCTGTCAAATGACCAACAGGCTTCAAATTTTCCCATCATTTAAAAAAGTAACCGATCAAATATGGATAATATTCTGTTAACACAACCTTTGGATCACACATTTCCTATTGGATTCTTGTCTGGACTTTAACTTGGTCTTTGCAACACATGAGGATTTTAAATCTTTATTATAATCATACTATTGAAGATCTTGCTGTATGTTTAGGCTTATCCTGATGGAAGGTAAATCACCACCACGGCCTCAGATCTTGTTTTACTTACAGGCCTGCCATGTATTTAGCTTCATTCAGCCGCCCCTCAAGAAAAATAATAGTAACAGCATGCAACAACCACTACTACAGTGGAGACAGGGCAATATTCCAAGTTGTTTGTCCCTGTCACAAAATGTTTAGCCAAATACCCAAAAAAGGTCAAGCGCATTATTTTTTAATAACCCTGATGTGAAGTTCTTGCTCTTCCTGGTGCTGTTTGTTTTCTAATGTTCACATTACAATTACATGCTCAATTCCCATCTCATGAAATTTTAATTTAAAAAAAAAATGCATTTGTAATAAAACAGGAGTGTGCCTTTTCTGAAAGTTTCAAAGGCCATGCCTATAAAAATACAACATCTGAGCTATTTTTCAGAAGCTCAGACCTTTTTTAAGCTCCTGTTGTCAAAGTCAAGGAAGTTACAAAATACAATTATTTACTTTTGGAATTAAACATGGCATAAACAGTCATGTCCTGTCTTTCATGTCAGGAAGCTAAACCCTCATCCAAAGCTCACAACATGAACGTTTCTGGCTTTAAGAGTGAAAACAAAACCAAGACACGACAATTTGTCACATCAAACAGTCTAATTTTTTTGCCCTTCCCCCTGCCTCAAATTTTTCTTTCATCACTCTCTCATTACTCGCATAATTCTGTTACCTAGCACCAAGATGAGACATCAATTCCTCTGCTGCTGAGAATTGCAAATTAGCTTTGAGTTAGCTCTCGAGGAGATGGGAGGAGACGGGAGTGGGAGGAGGAGGAGAGATAAGCTGATGAGTATGTTTGAAATTAGCCCTTTCCCACAGAGGGAGAGAAACAATGCTGGGAAATTTGAGAGAGTTTCGGTGACAAATTAGAGAGTTTTAATGTCATGAGCGACGACTTGCACCAGAGCAGCATGCTGTGCTGACTCCTTTCCAGTGTGATTGGGGTCTAGCAGAGCACTCCCCAGTCAGGAAAAAAATTTACATACAGTGGAGCTTCAAACTGGTTTTCCAAGGTCAATGGAAAGGAAAGGAACATGTCGCCCCAACCCTGCCCTCCACCCCCACACTCTTATTTTTTTTTTTTCTTCTTGCATTCTTGTTGCATTCCCTTGCAATAGTTTTTTCATTTCCTCACAATAATTTAGCAAATTCACCCTGATCTATGTTGCAGTCATGGTGATAAAATTTAAAAAAGTATATATGTACAACTTTAAAAATCCTCAGTAAATATATGTAAATTTTCCACATAAGTTTGTGGCAGGTTTATGTCTTAAAGAAAAAGATATCATAAAACTTCAGATATTTCAGAAATGACGTGTGAACATAAATGTAAAGCTTAACAAAAACCTTATATTTTAGCAGGAAGACATTCGGTATTCGAGGTGCCACATGAACTGACAAGTAAATATTTTATTCTTCTATGAGACTGCAAACACTTTTTTGCGAGGGAGCACAAAATCTTTGTAATGGAAGGCAAAATTATTGTGAAGGTATGCAAGAAGAAAAATTATTCTGTGTCCCCTAGGAGGTTTCTGAAGGGAGGAATAATGAGCTCAACAAAAAGGAAATGAAAACCAACATGCCTAATATTTACAAAGAAGTAATATTATATATTTAAAAAAGTGTCTTGTTTAATCCACTAAAGTAAAGTAAGGCTGACCTAAATTAAATCTTAAATGTGTTAAGAACACCTTCAGAAACATCACACTCCTCACAGCACATTTTGTCAAACACCACCTGCTTTTGATATGAAGAATTTCCCTCATTCTTAACCAACAAAGGCCAGACAGGGACAGATTAAATTTCCAAGCATAAATAAATATTGTGAAAAGGTCACCTTTCCATCTGTTATTTGTGCAACCTCTAAAAGTAATTACACACAGAATGGTGTCAGCAAAGCTGTTTGTGCACTTCTGTTGTCTAAACAGCATATCTCCCAGGGCTCATTTCATATACACCTTTCAACTGTGAAATAGTAAACAAACCCTGTAATATATGCAAATTTTGATTGGTAGCACCCATAAAAACAAACTTTACTGTCATTCATCATAAATTTGTAAAGAAAAATATGTAAAGTGCTATCTTTAAAAATGTTATTCTAAGGAACAGGTTAGTTTTTACTTATATTTTAATATATTTTTTGTTGTATATCCAGAGATCCTACATGATCAGCTCTTAACATTTGAATTAGCACATGTAAAAACATGCATCACAATAATAAGGTAGGAATATTACTGAAATGCATAAGCCGTGATGCAAGCGTTGTAAATAACATAATAGGCCATGCATTCCCTGCAGCGCAGCATTGCGTGCTTTCCTCCTTTTAGGGGAGGCTAGAAAAAGAGGTCAAACGTGACATCAGGAGAAAGCGAGTGACGGCACCGAAGCAACACACTGTACTTTGAGGAGAGAGAGAGAGAAAGAGAGAGCGAACTTTCTCGTGGGACTGATTTTAAAGGCCAAGTGGTTTTCTTAGTTGTCTAACTTGAGATTCAAATTACACCAGCTTTTCTGACAGGCTGATGTTTTCCTCAAGAATTACATTGCATACTTTTTTTTTCCTGCCAATAAAGGAACTGATATGTCAACAGCAGTTGCCGGAAAGAAAATGGGATTTTATTCAGCAAAAAGTATGTAGATGTTAGAACTCTGAGAATCATTATAATTAGGCCCTCAACAGAGCCAGCAGTGGATTTTACAAACATGGACCACATTTACCACTTCACCAATTTGAAGAAAATATAAGTATTTGATAAAAATATATAATGGGTACAAATTTATGTGTTCCAATCCCCCACTCTTTTTTTAGGTTGGGTTTAATAATGCCATAATTTATTTGAGAATGAGTGCTTGGATTTAATGAATCAGTGTTTTTGTCACAGGTGTATTCTTCACTGAATGTTACCTGTAAACTGAAAATGATTGGAGAAAGGAACATAACCTTGAAAAAGTACTGTAAATGTAATGTAAATGTAGTCCAGCCACCCCATGAATGGCAACAAAGCAATAGTAAGACCTGGGAGTACTTTTAAGTCTTCTTTTGTGGCACCCAATTGTAAAGAAGGTGCAGTGTTCTTGCTTTAACCATCTTCATGAAAATTCATCAGAGCTACACGTTACATCCCTAACATAGATAAAAACATAGAGTGTGTGTGTGTGTACACTTTCTAGCAGCAATAAAAAGTTGAAATATCCACTCTGGGGTTGTGTGGTAGTGTCTTGACACCCCAGCATTGCAGTTTTAAAACCTGGGCAATCTGTACTAGAGTCTAATGTGAAGCAGCTTGTCGTAAACTCTTTGTTGGCCTCACAGACCGGCAAGCATGATGCTAATAACATCAGTGTTGTTAAAATTTACTGTGTTTCTACTCACCAGAGACAGATCCCTCATTGATCAGAGTAAATCAACTCTCACCAAACAGTAAAAACATCATCTCAAAGTGATGCAGCTAATGATCTGCCTCAGCTGACGAGACCCACCGTCTCAAAGGCTGCTACTGCTCCTCCTGCTGTATCGAAGCCACATTGTCTGTCTCCTTCCTCCCCCATGGCCTCCTCACACTTCATCTAATAATGGGAATTTACTGCAGGTCTTTTTTTTCTTGCTCACTTGGCGAGATAAACAGCCTGATGAATCAGGGGTAATGCACAGGCTTACGGGCACAGACAGCACGCAGCCCACAGTAAATATCTGCAGACAGGATCGGATTTCAGCATTAGCAGTGAGGAGATGCATTTATTTGCCTCTCACCAGACTCGTAACAGCACTGAGGCTCAATTACCACGTCTGAGAGGTGCAGATAATACATGCAAACGGCACCACTCCCAACCATTACCAGCACATATATACAGTTTGCTTTTCACCCTGTCTGTCTGAACTGCACTTCATTGAACAATGTTTGTAACATCTATAGTTGAGTGATTATTTTCTTAATGAGGTGTGGGTGTGCTGTATGTTTGCCTGTTTGTGTGGTTTTGAATGTTTTTGTTTTTCCTACTGTTACTTCCAGCCACTATATATAATAAATTATGGCTGTATGACACTGAATTCTGAAACAATGCATTTTTTTCTTTGAACCTATACTGTTTGTGTACTTTTATTGACCATTAAGAATGTATTAGGGCTTTGAAGATGAAGGTCAAGACGTTGTATGAAAATTTAATTTTCTAGATTAACTTCCCAGGTACTTTCTTAATTATCATAATTTACTACAATAATTTATTGATTGCATTCACCTTTATTTTATCTAATTACAGTAAATAAAATTACAACAAGTCAAGCAACTGTGATGGAACACAAGACAGATGGATAAAACTGGAAGATATGGACAAAACAGGTAGATCTTAATAATCCCACAAGACTTTAAGGTGAACATTTGTTGATGATTGAACTTAATTAAATTTGGCTCTGAAAGGAAATCTAAGAAAGCATAAAGTTTAATATTTACCTAAATGTATTCAAATGAAAATAGGCTACCATTTAAAATGTCACTCACACACTGTTTCATTTGGATAATGCATACAGTCAAATCAAACTAATCTGGACACATTTTGTTTGCATAAAACTCTTTCATACATTAGGTGAAATGATAAGTAATGAGTCTTTGGTTTTTTTTCTTGAACTGAAGGAAGAAGCATCCATTTCCCCTGCAAAGATGTGAATGTGCAAAGTGTGCAACAACCTCAGCAGTCAATGTGTAAACATCTGCATTAAGTAGGTAAGATTTGTTATAAAAGTGCCTCTGTTTTCATCACCTATTGAGTCTCTAAAACTACTCCGTTAGGAAAAGGAATGTGTTTGTGTACAACTGTGGATCTATCAGATTCAAATTCAAATAGCAAGAAGTTTGATTTAAGTCTTAATAAAAATTGTATTAAGCAACTTTTCTTCACTGTTACTGAGAGTTTATGTGGTTGTTTCATTCTGTGAAAAGGCCTTGCCAAGCCAATATCTTAGTCACAATGCAGCATTTGCCGCCTGGGTACATTGTCAGCTCCCTCCCCCTCCTTTGCCCACTGGATGTCAGCCCTGAATTGTGTTTTGATGTTTCCTCAGACCTACAATTGAGCTCTATTCTCAGCAGCCAAAACAGACATTTGTCAATTCATATGCATCAGGGCACTTTTTTACCCCCCACCCACTCATCTCCTGCTACTTCCTACCTCAGCTGTGTCTTCCTTCATTTTAACTCTGCTGCACTCAGTAACTGCAATCCAGTGTGATGATTTCAGTGACCATGAGCCCCCCTGCTGAGAGCAGTGTCACATGCGATTACCATTATTTATAAAACTCACTCAGGCTCGGTTGCGCAGGCGGCCTCTCTCGGCCCCTCGTCCGTACACACTACAGTCAATATTTGCACGCAATCCTGAACTGTTGAGACGTTCCATGGTGGTGAGAGCCTCCATTACATGAAATATTCAGGGCGCATGGAGACTCCCATGAGGCGCAGCGCAGGGTTTTTACTCCGATTTGATTATACGACATGATTTTTTCATGAGCTATGACAGTCCTGTTGAATTAGAGTCAGCTCTGAATCTTTGTGATAGTCACGGAAGCTGGAGAAGAGGAGGAGCAGGCTGTCCTCTTCCCTGACTCTGTCATTAACTCTGAGTCTGACGAACAGGGAGAACACACTTTACCAGATGCAGAGGATCCCTGTTTAAACACACAGGCTACATTACATATGGACCTTGTTCTGGGCATTATTCCTGTGTCATAGAGATAATAGACCATAGTTTCTCTAGATAATAATTACTACAAAAACCCAATGTTTTGTTGATTTTGGAAACGATCCCATTATCTTTGATCAGAAAGAGTTTCTTATAAATGTTTTCTGATTATGTATATAAAAATATATATTTTTTATTAAGTTACTTTTAAAAAAACAACATAAATAGCTAATATTTTTTATGTACACTAACTTTTCTTTATAAATTAGATATGCAAACTATGCATAAAAGTTTTTGATTGGAATAATTTTTATGAAATAAAATACTTAAAAAAAAAAAAAAAAAAGTACTATGTTTTAAAATGCATTTATAAACATAAATACATATTTTACTATGCTATGTGTACATTTAATAAATACAACTAAATAGAATAAGTGTTTTAAAATAAGTAAATATAAGTTAATTAAAAATGTAAAAGCAAAAAATATTTATCTAAAAACATACATGAAGATACACAAACATATGGAGGCAGATAAATGAAGCAATTAGCCTTTATTATCATACTAACAAATAAACTTGGCTCATGTTTTATTGCACATAAAAAAGTTATGATCATAACGTATCTCTGAATGTAAACTGTAACCTTTTACCATGCTTCTCTAATACAATCCTGTTCATCTATTGCAGTTTACTACAAGCACTGCGTCACAAATTTTCGCTTTGCAGTCATCTGTAGATATCCATTGACTTTTCCCTTTGTAAGAACACTAATAAAAGTTAAGAAAGGATATGAAGAACTAAGTGTTCACCTTGAAACTGAGAGTAACTCAGAAGACTCAGAAGTAGGTGAGGAGTGAAGAAAAAAAGCAGTAAAAAGTAGAGTCCAACAATAACCCTAACAGTTCTGCCATTATGAGCATGGAAATTATCATTAAAGGCATGTAATGGCTGAATCCGTCATGCTGCCACACAAAAACAGTCGATGTTTAGACGACGCGTACAACAGAGTCACTGCACTGTGGTGATCATAGGGCTAAACAGAAGAGCCACACACAAACCAAAACCATACTACTATAAGGTAACTATTTTCAGACAGTAAATAAATGCATTGAAACCCCACATTTTGTCTTGAGAGATGTTTTTATGCAAGCTTTTTTTTTTTTTTTTTTTTAATTTTGCAAATTAAATAATATTTAAAAGAAACAGTTTTGGAATATAATAAAACCTTAATAATTTTGAGCATAAAAATAAAAATTTGGTCTTTGTCCAATAAACATTCCCTGTATTATAAACCTGGCGAGCTGCCACTTGTCTTTTTCCATGCTAAGCGTTGTTTTTAAACTGTTTTTGTTATGCACCAGCAACCATGATAGCAAAAGCTGGCTCTACAGGTGATATACCGAACGTAGACTGTGTTTGCCACCATTCACGCAAAACAGACAGGCCATGTACCAGCATTTATATGATCCTTCTGTGTTTTGTTGTGCAGTCCACACAAGCACATTTTTAGAGATTTGACTTAAGCACACAGTAATGTGAGCACTTACATACATTATGTTAGTTCTGGGTGTGGTTTATTTCCATCCAGTTAATTAACCGATTACACTTGTAAAACAAAAACATTACTAAACAAAATGGATGGATTTAGGAACAACCAAGAAGACCTGACAGAAGAAATGCTTTATTTTTGTATTTAGCAAAGCATACAAATATTTTACTTATTACTGTCCACTTTAGATTTTTTTTTTAATTTGTTTTACTTTTAAATGTGACTAGCATACGTTGCTTTGAGATCCACTGGCAGATTAAAAAAATACAGGTATTTATTTTAATTGCATATTTTTGTTTTTTTTCCTATTTGTCAATTGTGTCTTCCAGTAACATCATGACTTTTACATTTTTAACTACCAGAACATGAGGGGCTGCTGATGAATTTCCATAGCACCTAAATTCAAGATTAGCGAGTTTCTAGGGGAAACCCTGAACTCTATTCGATATGTTTCGATGAAGTATTGTTTCTTTTTCTATATTTGAAGAAATCTTAATCAATTCTCCCCACATTTTTTGGATTTTACGTGTTTGTATTATATTTCAATAATTTTCAGTGATTATTTCAGAAATCACATCTTTCGAAGAATTTGTAAGACATTTAAGGGGGGATGGCAGTGCTCTTCTCCGATAAGTTTTCACTTTGCTGTTCTGATGCTTGATGAAGAAGGATGTGATATTTTCACACACTGGCTGCTTCTTACCAGAACAGCCAAGGTCATCTCAACACCTGCCTTTGGTCCACTGCACTAGATGATTGTCAGCTGTATCCAGCATTGTCGATTTGGCCTTTTGATTTTGTCTCTCTTACACACACACACACACACACACACACGCACGCACACACTTGGTGAGAAAATATTGGCTTCTGGCCTTAACAGGCTAAATCTTTGCTTCCCAGACACAGACTTGGTTGTGTGTGACCCAGCTTGAAACAATGATTGGTTAGGGGCCACCAGTGTGCACAGAAGGACGGCAGTGAAGGTACATCTCTAACACGCTCTACCACATCTGTCTTTGAGAAAATTCCCCATTCAGTACTGCTAACTTCATAACTACACTCTCTGGACATCACATTTTCCATAATGGCCTTTATCAAGCACATAAAGCAAGCATTACTTGACTCTATTTCAAAATATTATCTTGAAAATTAGCCTTAGACATTCACAACATATTTCCACACAGAGTGGATCACTTTTAAATGCCTGTGAATTTGTGTAAGCTGGAAATAAATTTAAGATGAGCACAAATTGAATTACTAACTAAACTCTCACTAATCACACTCCTTCGTGATAAGCAGTCAATATTATAGGTTGACACTTTTCTAAAAACTGAGTTTTTTTAATCTATGCAATTATTTAACACCTCATGACTAAAGTGAGCTGCATGTTATGAAAATGTTTGCTTGACTGTCTTGTGAAAAGTGAAAGAAAACGTTGTTGTTCATATCAACTGCAAGGGACAGAATGTTCATTCGTCATCATGTCTCTGTTTAGTGAAGTTCACCAGTCCCTGCTGTGCCAAAACACCCACACTGGGAAAGTGCTCTCTGGCTTTCAAGCTTCCTCATTTTCCGTCTGAGTGTAATTATCGTCACTATGACTAAACACCTAACTTAAGTAAGTAAATATTAAGGTATTTGTCAATGCACTTACACATGGAGGTAGAAGAAAACAATTCTCGTCGTCTTCTACAAGCAGAGAAAAATACAGTTTCACTTAGTGGTCTCTACAATAGATACCATCTAATTCAGCACCCTGAGCTCCATCTGGGTGAATATAAAAGAAAGCAAAATATCTCTCCTTACAAGAATGTTCCAGATGTCAATAACAGAGTTTTAGTCGCCTGATGGTAAAACACATTTTCATCAAAACTCTGTCGGATCACTGCAACCGAACATTTGTTATTATTATTCCACATTCCCACCTTTATTTTTCACATAATTCATTTTACAGTCACAACATTTGGTTTTATGTAGCCAAATTTATCTGCCCTACAACTATATGATCAAGTCCACACATAGAAACACTTATTATTTAAAATATTGTTAATGTTTTAATGGTAATACTGAGTCTAGCTGTATTTTATTGGCTCAAAACATTTTTGGACATTTGTTAAATTTTAGGTAAAATAAAAAAAAATAAAAATTATGTTCTCTGTGTGTTCACTTCTGTCCCTCATGCTCAGTTTACATCTTGGTAAAAACAGATGGAGCTCTGCTTGGAAATCCTGACTATGTTATTCATAATACTTCCCTCTAGATACATTTGGCGGAAGATCAAATGTTGTAAATGGAATGGAATAAATTGCATTTATGATAACCAGACATTTCTCAGATATCAGATTATATACTAATTAGAAATTGATTGTTGTTACATAAAAGTCTTTCATAAAATATCTATATATACAGCACTACTGCTCCCTAATTTCTCTTTATATGTTTATGGTTTCATTTGAGAAAATCTGAAACCAGTTTTGACATGTTTTTGCACAGTTTCAAACAGAACAAGCTACCGTCTATGGATAATACAGTCTTGAGCTCTCGCTAAGCTTTAAAACTATCCGCCGGCCATTACAAATCTTTGATTCTTCCTGGGAACATCAAGCCTGCCCGTGCAGACCCATATTAATCAATTTTGTCAGGAGAAAAAGGTCAAGTTTGCATATTCTCAATTGTTGATAGCCGATACTTACTGTTCCTCAAAGTGGACAGCACTTTAGGCAGCCTGCTGCTCTGAAACAAATCAAATGAATTGCTTGAGATCACTGCTCTGTGTGACGACTGGAGACACAACACAACTATGCCTGATTGTGTGACTTAAGGGTGAGTCAGAGGAAGAGAGGTGGCAAATGGAAAATGAGTCTGACATTCATTCCCCTTATAAGCACTCTGTCATAGAGTTGCTACATGAAGTTATATTGAGATATATATAAAAAAATACTATGTACAAATTTCTCATAAATCTGTATTAGTGGGATTGTGTCATAAATCTGAAAGCCAAAGGTCCAGCACCAAGATTTTTATTTTTTTTCTACTTTCAAGGGCTTTTTGTCACCAGTGTTTTTATTCAGCAGTAATTTCATATGAAGAAGGGCAGAGAGAGCAGCGGAGAACAAAGTGCAGTAAGTGGTTCAGGGCCAGGAATCGAACCTGGGACCACTGCGTTGAGGACTGTAGTCTGTGCATATAGCGCATTTACTCCACCACTGAGCTACATGGTGCCCATAATGTAATCTAAAAGGAATGTATTTCCGTTGTTACATATCAAAAATGAAGCCTTAGTAATGTACAGATTTATTACATTAAAGGTAATATTCTCCAAGCATTTTTTTCTGTTAATTCTGATTGGTGTGTCTTATAATTAAAACTCTTTATTTAGTTCCCTAGAAAAATTGTTTTACATAAAACTCACAAAAGATTTTTAGTAAAAAGAAATGGTTTTCTATGGCCATGTTATGGTCTTCACAGTGATCAGGAACAATACTTCCCTTACAGTTGTTCAGTTGGCAATGAGCAACTCCCTTTAGAAGACATTTAACCTAGAAGACATTATCTCTGAAGAAGATCAGTGACAAAGTGCTGAATATCAATGAAAACTTGAATGGGAGGGAAAAACTGAGGTAGAAAAAAAATTAATAGCAATGTGAATAACAGCCTTGAGAGATTTATGAAGTAAAACCTATTCAGTCGTTTGTGATACGATTACCAGACTTCATCTGGAGTCAGAGGTTTAAAGGCCACCACAAATAAATATCTCCAAGCCATGGGCCACACAACCTTTGCCACTTCTGAATCGACATCTCTCCTGGGCATCAGACTGCTGCTCAGTTGTCCAAACTCATCTTCTCAGACAAACCAAATTTTACTCTTCATTTGAATTTATTTTGCTGGGAGTCTGGTGGAAGAAATAGAATCTAATTTATGAGGTTCAGTGTTAATTTTCTACAGTCAGTGATTATTTAGTCAAGGCTGATTTGAGATGTGATCTGATCATCAAAATTGATAGAAATAAACACTTGTTTAGTGTAATGAATCAAAATATGAGCTTTGCTTTTTTTATTTGAACTCCTTAAACACATTAACTGTTCAATGATGTTTTAATTTATGACACATACAATGAAACGTTATTCCAGAATCAATATAATATAAAGCCAATGTTTCAATCACATTCACAGGGGCTTTATAGCAGAAGTAAATCCTACCTACTTCCTATTCATAAACACTTATCCAGAGTGTAGCCAAGCAGTTTGTTAAAACTGCTGTGTTATTGCTGGTCTAATTCAAGTGTTAACAGCTTCATCACTGTAGCTTTGGGGCGTGGAAAAATGAAGAATACGGAGTGTGGTTATCTATTATGGAGCTAATTATAGGAATACGCCTTGGGCTCAGCAACTGTCCCCTGCACCAGGCAATCTGTAATCTATCTCAAAACTTCAGAGTACTTTACAAGGTTAGAAGAGGGAGGAAACAGATATCATAGTAAGTATATTTTATGTTGTATTGTCTACTAAAACCATTTCAAAACAAAAAGTGGAAAATTGGTTTTGAAATTAGTTTGATTGAAGCCATTTTTTCTTGCAGGTGCATTCATATGTGGCTATTTAAGGGTGCAGCTGTGTGAGCGGAATAATTGCGAGACCGCTGATGAGAAGAGCCTGACTTGGAGAACATCAAGATATTTTAAATAAGTCAGCAGCTTTCCAAGTGGTTCCCCTCTTTTTTTCTGTAAAGATTTTACTTCTATGAAAGGTTGCAATTACTACGTCAACTGCAATATAAAAAGAAATCTCAAGCTAATTATTTACTCTGTGGCTCAGACAGTAAGTAAGAAGATAACTGGGTGATGGCAACATAAAAACAATCTTGATACCTACATGTTGGGGGAATCCCAGGTTACAGGCATTCCCCCAACATGTTCCTTTTATTGGAAGAGGTCCAAGGGGGATTGGCTCGTGATGCAGAAGTAGAGTAGACGCTGTTAGCCCTCAACGTAGTACTCCTGATTCCCAAACCTTCGCTGCAGGTCTTCCCCCACTTCCCCTTCCCATTTCCTGTCTGATTCTGAAAATCAAAGCCAGTAGTGCCACAAAAAACCTTCTTAAAAACATGATAGCAGCCAGCATAACATGGCATATTTATGTTTTACTGTTTACGATTAATCAGTGTCAGTGAGTTTTTACTAAGTAATCCATTTCTCGCTGTTTTGTTGGGGTTTATGACATGACAAGCTAGTTTTTGCTTAATCTTTGAGCATCAAGCTGGAAAAGGATCCATATTCATCTTGGCACGTTTCACAGGAAGCAGAATGGTAAGAGTTGAAAAAAAATCATCGGAATAATGTTTAAAAATGGCTTTACTAAGTTCACCGTCTCTGTTAGAGACTATCTGCAGTACCATCCCAAAGAGTTAATGGTAATCTTGTCAGTGTACTCAGTTATTTAGACAATTGGTTGAAGTAAACCGACTTGTTTTTATTTTATTTATTTTTTCAGTTGTTGTTTGTCTTTGTTTTCATTTTGTCTTACTGGTAAGAGTATATGTCCCCTATTCAGTAATGTGTCAAATATATATATGTATGTTTTATACTGTTGTGTATAATTTCTGTATGTTGCATTTTCTAAAAACTTAATAAAGACATATTGGAAAAAAAAATGTTAGAGATTGTCTAAAAGCCAAGGAGCTGTGTCTCAGAAAATGCCTTTTTGTTCTACATCAACAAGTATAAACTCTTGGGACTTTGACTGCAACTATGTGATTTAGTAAGATGAGTCAGTTTCAAAACGTTTATGGAGTAATAGCAATTTTAGCTCATCAAATCAAATCATCAAAAATTGTGATGCTAGTTTCCTTACAGCAGTTTATTTGGATAAAACAGAGCAGTGGAGCTGTAATTTTTATCGGATGAAGCAGTTGAGTGTCGAAAACAAATCTGGGTTTCATTTGAAACCCTGGCTTCCATCACACCTCAGTGACCTTATTGCACGGTATTTTCTCATCTGAAGGGACACCAATTTCACATATTTGCATGACAAACTGACCCATGGGATTGATTTTAGAAGGAAAACACTTCCAGTTCAATGCACAGGAGCTCAAATCCAGAAAAAGATCAGAAATAAAACATTAATAGAACACCTTTTCCTGACTCCATGTTGGTGTGGCATCTTTTCATATTCAAATACTGGGTATATACCCTTACCATAAGCCTAAAATTAGCTTATCATTAAGCAATTCTATTGGTTGTTTTAGAAAAAATCATGTTTGATTCTGCAGATCTATTTCTATTGACAAAAAGTTTGCAGTGGACTCCCAGTATTTTGGGGATTTCGGGACCAGTCAGCTGTCAACTATTAAAATCTGTGAATTCTTCACACCTCCTCCAAAGATGCTCATACCTGCCTGTTTTGATAATATTCACAGGTTTTCTTTTTTCTGTTCTTGGGGTACAGTTAATCAGTGCCAAGGAAAATAAATGGCACTTCTTTGGTATTAAGCAGCATTGCACTTAGGTTTTTCAGCTTCCCAAGCAGCATTTTCTTTTGAACATCTTAGTTATGCTATATGAAAACAACTCAGCCGGGTTTTCCATGAACCGGAGGCATGTTCCACAGAAAAAAAATTCAAAATGAATCCGCGAATACTGAACTGCAGATAGTCAAGACTTCATAGGTGAATTGTGAATTGTCTCTGAAATGTTTGAGAAATATTTATCTGACAAAAAGTGTGCTGTTGTAAGAAAACAATGTTTCATTTGCAATATATTATGATGTTTCCCAGAAACCTTTAATTTTTTTTCTACATAATGCAGCATGAGTTGGGACATTGTAGCCAAAATGCATTTTATGTATATAGATACAGGTATATAGATTCTTAAAGATTAAATATTTATAAAGTCAGTTTCTTAATATATATTTTCCTTTTGCTGCCTGCAGTAAAAATGTATATTTTCTTTGTATGTTGGACTATATTGAAATTGTTTAAAAGACTGGACTCAGTATCTTGTTGCATTAGGCTTTGTAATAAATGCAGCCTCTCAAACTTACGACCTTCTTATACATTGATTATGATGATTATGGGAGTTTTTATTACATGAAGTTCAATTGTAAAATGCTAAATATCTTGTGGGAAAATCTAATTCTTCACAATTGTGGGGGAGGGGTTTCCGCCCAAAAAAATAATCAACTTTCAAACACTTCCTTCTTGGTACATGTCCAAAAAGAAATGCTTCAGTGTGTCATTTAATGTTTCTTTTAAAATATTTCAGATCTGCCTCTTTAACTGTGTATCTGTTCACATTTCAAAATAGAGGGTAACTCCATGGAGAGTGACGGTAAGATATACAGGAAATTGGAAATAATAAAATGTCTTTATTTCCATGATTATAGTGGAGACTTGCAGTTGTATGAAGGTATTGTTACTATTTTGTTTATCTGGCTGCAGCAAGGCCTTGGATTTCACACAAACACAAGGACACACCTGAAACGAGATTTCTGGACATGCTTGGCATCACACGTGCACAAGCTTGCACCTGTCGATGTGTTACTGCAGGTTTTTCCTTGTCATTGTTTATTTTCCTCACGCCTTTGATTTAATTGAGTTGGATGGGTCCCTCTAATCCCTCATGTTATTGGAATTTTGCTAAGGAAGAAAAATTCTGGCTAGTTCAGGCTTTGCTTTCAGCCAAAATATTTCGAAGCACTTTGATGGAAAAAAAGGTACTTCTTCCAGGTTATTTTATTGAACTTATAAAAACTAATAATTTGTGCTTATTAATAATGTAGTAGGATCAACTGTGACTAAGAGATGTCATTTTTCCATTTTTAAGAGCATTTTTTTATTTTATTACATTTTCTTATATATTAAACATCCCAAGTATTTTACTTTTTTTTCTTTTTTTCTCCATATTGCTAATTAACATGTTGGACTAGACAAACACTAGAAATTGATGTAGTTGCCGGAACGTTGTGCAGTCTCTACCATATCTGACTCCAGTCTCCAGACAAATGTAACTTTGTCTAAAATATTAATTTCAAACAATTGAGGCTAAATTATACTATTATTGGAGTTAATATAAATATTAAAAGTAAAAAAATAAAAAATAAAAAAAGCTGCACCTTGGATTTAAAGCACAATAAAATATCGTTAATTTATTAGTTAATAGTTCATAATTAACTTGAAAGCTGCTTTAAGCAGTTTGTAATTTATTTTGGGTAAAGTACTGTTAATTTGCCACAAGTTTGATTGAAACATACCTCCCAAAACTGTGTTTTTGTTCCAACCTAGCTTATTCTTTAATCTTGTGTTTTCTGTCATTTTATTGGTTGATGTAAACCGAATGTCCAATCATATATATGAGGGCGGGGCCTAAGTCAGGTAAGTCAAAGGTCATTTTAGCTTGTTGGATTTCAGTTATCATGTTGTGTTACCTGCGTTGCACTCTGAAAATAAACATGGATGCAGAATCTACATTTCTCTTTTGGACTGTTAAATCTTCTGATCAGTAAGTACTCGATGTAAATGATTTTTGTGATGCTAATCGGGAGTTAGCATTAGCATTTTTGCATGACTAATGGATAACTGTATGTAGAGCAGTGACCTGTGGTGAGGTTCATAGCTGGTGAGGCACTAACTTAATCACAATCATATTAACAAACATAGACCCCCTGCATGTTATTGTTTACATATGGAAATTTTGCTGTGGGGAATAAAGCTGAAGGGCAAAAAGACAATTCTTCTACATGTCATTCATTGCCACGCTGCCGCCGTAGAATAATTTCTTTAACTCCTCAGTGAATTTAAAACAAAATAGCTCATAATTTTTTGTTTGCTGGAGGCACCTCTATAACTAAAAATCTTAAATAAGCACACCGGATCAAAACTGACTTGTTTTTGTTTCTCCTGTTTACCAGTAATTGTTTATTAGTGACATGTGAACATTCCCAGGGCCATGCCAAGAGTTAATGTCCAGCTTCTTGGGTTGAGTTCTACACAAAGAAAAACAGGGTGTGATGAAAGTAAGGATTACATTTGTTTTGTTTTTGATGAAGGATAATAAAAAATATTTTAGGGTTTTAAATATTCTTAAGATAATTTCTTATATCTAACTTAATTTCCCAATAATAACTTTGTAGATTGTCATGTATTTTATTTTAAGGAATACTTAAGGAATACTTGTCCACTACTAGGCCTGCATAGTAGTGGCCTGCATCCTGACTTTCAGAAGTCCTTTGATCAACTCTGTTTTTGAACAGCGGAGCAATTTGTCTTTTCTTTTTACTCTAAAACCTTCTTCCAGACAGCCAATCGTATCCTCAACCTCAGAGGGGTCATGAGAAGCACGTTCTAAAAAGGCCTGTCTGACATGATTGACTCTCTCAGGTTCCCATAATGGATGGGTTATTTTATACACCATTAATCCATCTATTTGTCAATTACAAATGGAAATTTTTTGGAAAGACGGTAAGGACAGTGACGTGCGGTATTTGGAGCGGGACAAGTTTCAGCAACTGACAAATCACTAAGCACTACCTTGCATCACTGGTGACTGTAATTACTCAGCCTGTCTGAAAACTAATGGAAAGACTCGCCACATGAAGGGAGATAGTGGCTAAATATAAATGATGTTTATTTAGATTACAGTAAGCACTGTTAATTTTATTGAGGATTTATTTTGTTGATGCCATGCTAGCATGTCCGTAGAGTGCTGTGCAGTACAAACACATGGCAGAATACTCTAGGTTTGTTTTTTGTTGTTATTTGTACCATTGTCCTCCCACTTCACATAGTCATTCTGTATTCTGTCCAAATCAATTGTATAAAGTCTGATATATTACCATCTCCCAGTATTAGCACTGGGAAATGGTAATAAGGCTAATGGTGCAAATCCCCCCCTGCCTTCCCAGTGGAGAGTCAGGAGTTGAAGTAGAGTGCTGTGCAGTACAACCAATGCTCGCTCTCAACCGGTGAGCATTGGTTGATAGCATCACTCAACTTTACAAATGTATGATTTATTTGCATTATAAACAAGGAGTTGAACGGGTCTCCTCTGCTCTGACTATCAGACTGACTGCAGTGCTGAGGAAGCGGGAGAAGCTAATGGCAGCTCTCACTTCTGGCTCAAGAAGCCCAACACTAGACCGTGTCTCTGGGCTCCATCCACTTTGCTGGATTTAGAGGTAAATTTGAAAAAGTGTAACTAACATGTGACTGTCCCCCTTTCAGAAGGAAGATAGTTACACTTTAAATAATGACTAAATGATTTGGACACAAGATTTGAAACATCGTCAAATTAAATATTTAAGATGTCATAATGCTTTAAAAAGAAAAGTCACTTGAATTTTATTTTCCAGCTATGTAGCTTGTGCTGCACAGCTGAATTGCAGCAAAGTTTGCATGTTCTCCCCATACATGTATGGGTTCTCTCCAAGTACTTTGGCGTCTCTTAATTGTCCTTGGGAATGTATTGGCTGTGACTGACTGGCGACCTTTCCAGGGTGCACACTGCCTCTTCCCAATGCCTGGTGTCCCATTGCCTTTATAAAATACATGTAAATATTTCCACAGGAGAAAATAAAATTACAATAGAGTACGATAAACTTTGGAAACAGGTCAGTAATATCAAATGAATGTAGAAGACCAAAGGCAGATGGAAAAACAACTATATCTGCCTTTTTTTTCTTCTGACATTTTGGAGGTAGGGCAAAGAAAAAGGTTTGCTAGAAACTATTGTCACTGTCTAGAAATTACCCCATCACCCCAAGTCATCCCATTTCCTTTCCTCGTCTCCGAACGATGTGCGGATGTCTCTTTAACAGCTGGAGTTAGCGACACACTGGCTCTCCGGACTGATGAGCTGCTCTCTCTATTTGCTCTGCTCATTCTCCTGAGCACCTTGGCCATCCAGATTAGAGCCTATGGCCCATTAGGTAGCCAGGGAGGTGGGCAGCGTGAGTGTTGTAGCACAAGTGTGTACACGCGTGTTCCTGTCTTTGTGCTGAAATGGACACCGCAAGCCATTTTTGGGAATAAAAATATCTTTTAGCCCTGTGCTATGATTACTTCATTCTTCAAGATATCTGAAATTCTCAACACTGAAAATGTTAAACAGAAATAATTTCATTTTAGGCAGACTGAGGAAGTTTGTGACAGTTTTTGGTAACACTGTATTTGACGGGTTGAGAATAAAACTGTCATGACACCGTCATAAACGTGTGATAACACCTGTCATGAACATGAGTAAGTCTTCATGAACATTTATGACTGTTGTCATAAAGTGTCATTCAGTAAATCATGACACTTTTAATACAATGTTTACATTATTCAAAATTTCTTTGTTATGACAACTGGACATTAACCAAGAAACCAAGAAATCATGATCTGACATAAATTTATTATAACAGTGACGTTTGGGTTTTAACAACTTCATTAAAAATACACCTTTACATGCACACTCTTCCTAAAGTCTCAACCCAAATGTGACAATATATGTCAATGTAAAAAAATCCACTGAAATTCAATAATGAGTGTGCTCCATTTTTAGCTGTTGTGTAAATGATTTGGACTTTTTATTTTATTGTTGGGAGCCACTTTGCTGCTTTGTGTAGCCAGGCACTTTATTACAAAGTGGATTTTATTGAACCTATTCGTGCTATAAAGTCTCATAGTCTTTGTCAGTTGTGCTGATGTGGTTCTGTCCCAGCTTTTTGCCTGTGATGAGTACAGCTGGATGAGGGTTGCCCTCCTCAAATGGGGGAAATCATACCTCACCGTTAGGCCTGCAATACTCTACAGTCACACCTCATTGACTACTGTTACAGCAATGGAAACCAGATCATTGCTGAGGAGGTTCCACACTAAGGGACCTGTCTCGACCTTCTAAATCATCACTCAGTCATATTGCTAGTTGCACTGTTTACAAGAATGACAGCTGATTTAGGATGTTAGCAATATGTTTCTTTTTCTTTCATTTAATACAATGTTATGAGATAAGAAATGTCAGTACAGAATACAGCTATTTCAGAGACAATGGGTCATGAAAAACAGAAGATGCTCTTTACTTGGAAAGGTTGCAGGATGCTTGTCCAGTAAAGATGGATGCACTAAAACGGAAGTTAATCCTCAAAGAAAATTTTATACATTTTGCTGGAAATTAAATTTCAATTTCAACTTGAATATAAACCCTGACTGTACACCGAAAGTTACATTGGGATGGTTCGAGTTGGGCATTGGCCCAATCAATGTACCCACAGAAATTAACTTAAAAATTTATGTTCACTGACATTTTCCAGCTAATCTCAATGGACCTGAGTTACATATACATATACATATACATGTCAGAAAATGCTTTTTAGACATCTGTTATCAAGAGATTTGCACTTGCACCATTTCTTTCATAGCTGAATTACATCCGTCTGACATTAATAGTTTGATATACTATTATAGAGCTTGTGGCCTCCCTCCATGTATGGTAGACACAATGAGACAGCTGTGGTCAATACATTCTAGTCTAAAACTCTCTGTCCTCCAGCGTGTTCACACAATGTGCCACGAAAAGTTGCTGGCAGCTGCTCAGCATTGTTTGGTGATTGGCTGGCAGCTAAGTGATGGTGACGGACTGTGATGTTGATGTATTTACCTCCCCTCTGCTGACAGGAAGCTGTTCCTACATCTTGATTGACTGGGCTTCATCTCAGCAGCCAGCATTGCTTTGTTTAACCGGGTCAAAGTGAGGAGGGTTTGCTTACTCACTCAATGAGATGTCCAGGAAGATGAGAAGAAGACCTTCACTAATCTTGGCTGACATTGGCATGTTGGCAGCGCACTGTTGCACAACAAAGGATGAATATAAACTATAAGTTTTCCAGATAAATCTTACATCTATGAATAAATTCAACGTGGAATGACTGATTCACATCTCCACAGGTGGATGTTCTGTTATGTGACAGAACACTTTTCATGAAAGCATGATTATAGTCTATGGAAACATTAATCTGGGTTTGTAATAAAGAAACTTGTTTAAATCAGAGGAACTTGAAAATATTTTATTTAAAAAAACAATTAAATAATGTGTAAATCCCTCTTTAAAAAGAACATAATAAGCCTATAGTTGTATGTTCCACCATTTAAATATTCCTTGCATGACGAAATGTTTTGATAATTTTTTGTTAGCTCACCCCAATTCTAACATTTTTGATTTGCTTTACTGGCAGGAAGTTAAAAATGAAGATAGAATTGATGTGCCAGTACTGCTGTGATGCTAATTTATTAACAGTCAAGTTGATTGGAGTTTTATTTGGTTTATGCTTGTAATCTTTTCAGCAGTTTTATTGTAAGTCAGTTAACATATGCCAACTGTTTACAGAGGGGCTCAACAGATGCTGCTTGCAGTTGATTCTGTCAAAGACAGTTGACATGCTCTTCTGCAAAAGCCTTGATCCACACAGACTTAGAAAATGTAAGTCAAGGAGAGAAACTACAATCTGTCTTTTTTTTTTTAGTTTAAAATATAATCAGTGCAAAATCACTTCTCAGTTAAATCCATTTTCTTGGTAAAGTAATAGAAAACTAACAGACACAAGGGTGTAAATAAATGATCAATTAAAAGGAGTATGGCGTTCTATCAGTGAGGTCATTCATTCTGTTGTTGAAAATCAGTCGTCGACGATGGTTCTACATCTAAATATCAGCTCAGTAATTCACAAAAAACTCACTCTTAAACCATTTTCTTTTTCAGTTTATACACTGAGTTTGAAAGAAAAAAATTCTGCTACCTTTTAAAGAACTTTGTATTTTTTTCCTCACTTCAGAGTGAAAATATATTTTCTGTATGTTCTGATTTGTAATAAAATGTGCAGTGTTCCCACTGCAGTAGAACGTATGCAAAAAATATCTTTTTTTTTTCTTTATTTTGTTCAAAATACAGCAGACCAGCCGACATGTTCAGTATGCAATTGTAAATGTTATAAATATATATAAACCTACATTATAAAATAGAAAACTAACATCTGACATTTCCATCAAGATGGATATTTGATGACTGTTTCCCTTTTAAGATCTCAAGACGAGCAGAGCACTTGAAATAATGGATGGAACTATATGTACATCTTAACATGAAAAGAGAAATGTTCTCAGATCGAGAAAAACTGACACGTTTTAATTTTTAAAAATTTCATCTTTTAATAATTAAGTATATAATTTGTCAGCGATTCACTTTCACTTAAATATAAGCTCAGACTATATTTAATTTATGTTTTGAACCTTATAACCCACATTATGTGCATTTCTTTTACTTAACCTGTATATGGCACAACTGTTTTTTTAGGAATTAATCAATTTAAAATTACATGAATACATTTTATGTTTTGACTAGGACACCTGGTGTCCCAAAACTTTGACACATTTGTGTCCAATCAAAGAGTGGAACTATTATGTAAATCTTCAAATACTGAATGTAATTAAAATCTGTACATCAGCAGTGTGTATACAGGGACCCAGTTCTGCAGATGAGTAAGTAAGTCGTTTTTTTTTTTAGCTGTTGCAAAGGTAGAAAGACCCGTTACAGAAAAAATGTAGCTCTTGGCATGACAGATGGCAACATCTAAAGCTATTGGAGCTCTGCAGGCGCAAATGATTAACGCATGACAGGTGTGGTAGTTGGAACAGTTGTGGGCGGAATCATAAAATGAAGATTGAAGCAAAACAAGAAAAATAAAGCGTTTAACAAAATAAAACTGAAAACTTAAGATTAACAAAATACAACAAACCAAATTTATGTTTTTAACTTTGTCTTTCGACTTTAAGGGTTTTTTTGTTTGTTTGTTTTTTTTACACTTTAATGCGCTAAACGTCCAAAATAAGCTCAAACAAATCAATCCAGGTGACAACTTAGTGAGAGATCCAGATGTCAGAGTGCATCCCAAGAACTTTTCACCAGATTCACATCATCACACATAACACATTTAATGTTTTATTACATTAAACTTCAGTCAAAATGGGGGGGTGGGTCATGTTTAACAATTACCAGTCTTTAGGACGCTCAGCTTAAGAACCAATGAGATGAACGCGCGCACACACAAACACACACATCCCATTGCCTTGTCAGCTAACCCCCTCTAGTGCCGAGCCTCCTGCACAGATGCGCGCAGTCCCACAGCATCGCCTCCACTGTTGCTGCTGTTCCGCTGCATCCCAATCATTCCTCCGTTCACCTTTCACCGTCTCTCTGCAGCAGCGGACCGAGCTGGAGCTGCAGCCGGAGCTGGCAGTCCGCGGCGCCCTGCCGTGCCAAACACACGGCGTCTCCAGCCTGTCACGACTCCAACGCGCTCTAATGGCAATTTCGAAACACCAAAGAAGGTGGAGGGTGAAGTCCGTTTAGAATCTGCAAAGTTTGTTTTATTAGCGAAGTGTTTTCAGCCCCGTCAGAAGGTCCGAGTTCACTTCAAGTATTTTGGGGACTTTATCCAACAGCTGTCCATTTAGCGAGGGAGCTGCGGCAGCCGCCAGGTGAAAAGGATGAGCCACCTCTCGTTCCAGCGCGCGGCCGCTCGCTCCACACGGGATCAATTATAAGGACCAGAACCGGTGGACCGGAACGGACCCAGAGCGCTTCGCCGCTGATCAAACAAGAATTAAAGCCGCCGGCAAATACTGCAGCAGACATGACTTTTGGAAACAGATTCTTCGTTTCACTCTTTCTGGGAATTACGATCAGTCGTTTCAGCCGCTGCAACCAAGGTAAGGCAGCGCAGTGCGATCCACGCGGGTCACCGGGGTTAGTTTCCGTCCTGTTGTACTTTTGGACAGATGGTTCAGTTGAACTACAGCGGATGTTATTCGGAAGTTGTGGATATTTAGATATATATATATTTATTTTTTTGATTTTCTGCTTGGCAGGAAATTCTCATCATGATGCAATCGCAGCCTGACAGTGAAACAAAGTCATCACAAAAGTCGTGCAAAGCATACAGACTTTACAAAGACTCTAAAGCGCTAAAGAAAATGTCGGTGAACAAAATCAATTGAACAATTTGAACAATTTTCCTGTGCTATAGTTTCTATTTGAATGAAATATTGCAGTTGCATTTGAACCTATGAAAACTATTAAGACATCCTCATTTTAAGCATATTCAGATCTTGGTAGTCTGCACAGAAATGCATCATGTCGAAATTTAAATATAAATGAAGAGACGATCATAAGCCCAGAAGGATGGATTCCCTGTAGTTATTTCTTGAGGAAGTGAAAAATTACTTCACTTTTCTTGAAATTAAATGAAATAACTTGACTCAAAGATTCCACCTTACACAGACACATATATGGGGGACTGCTAAAAGATCAAATTGTTAAGTAGGAGACCTGTGTAAGTTTCTCTGAGTGTATGAGATGTGTCACTTTCATAGAATCAAGTACAATCAATTTTATTGGTGTAACATTCAATTTGTTCACAGAGCATTCATGTGGAAACAAATATAGGAACCAGTAGATTCTCAATTTACTTTTTCTTAAAATATCAAAAGTGGGACCACATGTCTGTCTTTGTGTGTGTTCCTGCATGTTTACCCCCCACCTTCCAGACACACACAAACACACACAGCCTGCTGCATCAGAATGGTTTAAAATAGTCGTATTGATTGTGTGGAGAGAGCACTGTGGGATCTGCCCCCCAGGTTATATTTTATTGTTCTCTGTGTTCAATAAGAGCGATGCTACTCCCTGTTCTCCCAGACAGCTGCTACATAACAGCCTCACTGTGTGTTTTTCTGCGCCGCAGATTGAATGATTGAACTCATGTCTGCTTTCAGCTGTAGTTTAGTCCTTCATATTGACTGGTACGAGACCTCAAGTGGCACAATTGTAGCCGCTGTCCAACACAAAGCGTTGTGGCTCAGAGGAAAAGCAAAAAAAATAAAAAATAAAGCTAAAACTCATATTAATGGACAGAGTTTCAAAACAAGAAATAACTTGATGGAACACAAGCGGAACTAAATCTTATGAATTTTAATTTGTGACATCTATGTTAATGTTGTGATTTAAATTGTATCACAGTAAAGAATACTTGGAAAATGTTTTAATCTTATTCATTTGGGTTTTGCAGTCCAGTTTATCTGGAAAAAGAAAGCTGAGGTTGTGGTAGCATGAAATATGACTAATTTCATTTGGAAGTTCTTTAAAATCCTAAAAACAGGTCTGCTTTAAATGAGCAAGAACTTCAATTGTCAAAGTGATCTATCCATAAATCTGTAAATGATGGGTTATTTTTAGACTCATTCTTGACAAACACAACTACAAATTAAAAGTTTTGAGATAATCTGGGTGCTCCTAATCCCACTCTTATCCCCACCCCTGCTGGGCTGTTGCTTAGTTTACTTATATCCTGGGCCTGCTCTGATTTTTGGCCTGTGCTTTTATAAAACTCTGATTTATAGTATTACCATATTTACAAGGACAATTTAAATAAAAATGCATAATACAGTTCACTTAAAACAAAAATAAAACAACCAGTTTTCCTGCTGTTGTCTAAATAAATAAAATAATAATAAAATTTTGTTATTATGTTCGTATCGTTAGTTATATTTTTTTTGAAATGACGCGTGCTTACTTAGGTTATCTTTCAGCCAGCTGAACAGCTGTGTGCAGCAATAATTGGGAAAAGATTCCCACCTGGTTATTCTATGTTGGAGAAAATCCCGGTCACTTTGGTACTGTATGATGCGTTACGGTTTTGTGACTTCTTTGGCAAAATTGGGAGAAACATTTGACTTCAAAACTGAGAAAAAGCTTTTTCTTTTTTTTTGCCTCCTTTTAAGAACCTCGAGAACACATGTCTTACTTGCTCTGCAACAGCATTGACTGTGTTTAGTCTGTAGGTTGGGGACGGAGCCCAACTCCATCACACAGTAGCAGAGATCAGTGCTTTTTGATCCGTACTTTCTGAAAAAGACAAGTTGAACTACAGAGATTGAGGATTTCACTGGCAAAATGGTCACATGTTGGCTGCTGGAAGAACAATAAAATCCAATCACTTTTTGCTTCTTGCTCGTGTGCTTCCTGACGGAACAACAGATCCGTCACCTGAACCCAGCAGGGACTGCAGACGGTTATTAACAAAGCTCTACTCACTCAAGACTGAACAAGCCTATGTGCTACCCACTAACAGATCTCCTCTTCACATCAGTGTTTACCAGTTTGTCATCTTGCTAAGTCAGTGGTAGTGGTGATTGCTGTAATCTTGCGTCTGTTTTGCCAAATTATTTTCAATAACTTGAGCTAAATTTGGAGATGACGTTTAGATACAAACCTCCAACATGGTTTGTTTGCTTGTTTTAAGAGCTTTTGCACATCCAGTTAGTCGTCCCCCTCAAGTAAGTTCTCTGCATGGGAACAAATGTTTAAATGAGTAAAAAAATAAGTAAATGCTGTTTGCAATTACATACTTACTGTTCTTCAAATATGCATTGATCTAGCTGGGAAAGCAACACACAAATAATTATTCACCTCTCTGCATTGATTTATGCCGATGGCTGATTAAAGCTTTTGCTCTTACAAAGCCGAGTCTAGCTGAGAACAGCTATAACCATCACCACACAAAGGAGATATTCACAATTAGCATGAAGTCAAAGAAAATCAATCAACCCACAAATCCACATCAAACTGAAAGTGGTAACTCTGCAACTTTCACTTTGTGAATATGCTGGTTTATATATTTGTATGGTCCGTATCAGCAAGTGGCTGTCACTACATTGAAGAAACATTATTAGTGATTCCACTGTTTTCATAATTTATTTCTACTTTGTAGAAATCAGTTACAGCAAAATCTGCGGCTTTGTCATAACATCTAGTTTAATAAACAGTGGTAGAATAACGCTGAGTCTTTTGGAACAGTAAACACATTTTGAAGGGTTGTTTATTTTCTTGCAAAACTTTGCTTTTGTCGCTGGTGTTTTATTTTTATTGATTTGAACTTGGAGGAACATAGTGGTGCTGTAGTCAGCTTTGCAAAAGTAGCCATTTATTATGTTGCTGGTCAGCTGGGGGGGCACCTTCGTCAAGTTTGTGTGCTCATGCTGTTTTATTTTCTGCTTTGGCTGCTCCTTCTTACTCCAGAAAGTCTTTTTTTTTTCTTTCTTTCTTTTTGTGAAGAAAGTTTTGTGTGGAATGAGCATGAACCAAGACTCATCCTAATTCTCTAAAATGTAAGACACAAAAGAACATTGTTCACTCTCTTTTGTGTTTCTTGGAGCTGGATGGAGATTGTGACAACACACCTCCACAATTATTTCTTACCATAACTTTTAAAGCAGCAATTGCTTCTTTTGCAACTCTTTATCTGTTTTATTTTATAGAATAGAATATTTTAAAACATTAACATTTTTCTGCTGTTCTCCAATGATGTACCCTTACATTTTCCAACAAATAAAGAAATGGTGCTTAATAAAAGACCGAAATTGACGTTTCTTCAGTCTCGTCTTTTTCACCTGCCTTTAAAGTTAATTTGCTATTCTAAACTGATTGCATTCTGTTGAAGGTTGTCTGGCTTTTTGTGTTAGTCCTTAAAGACACACGAAATAATTCTTTTTTTAACATATCTTTATTTTCTTTATTCATCGCTGACTTGTCTGCTGTCCTCAACCTTTTATTATTGACGACTTGATAAAACAAGTTTAGTGTTTCCACTTGTGATCTGATATATAACGGCTGCATCGTGGTGTAGCGCTGTTGCACCACGGAGGTTTACGTGGGTTCAGATTGGTCTCTAAATTGTCCTGAGGTATGAGTGTGCAAACATGATCCCGCCTCTCACCCAATGACATTTCGATGCAAACATCTCCCCACGCTTGAAAAAAAAATGGACTGGGATTTTAGGAGACGCGCATTTTAAAGCGGGTGGACGGTGCACCTTCCCCACTCAGCTCCACCAGATTACTGGCAGCAGCAATTAGAAAACTCCTGCTGCAAATGCACATCTGCTGATCTCATGAGAACTACTCAGTCCGATGCTACCAAGCATAATGGAGTAGCCTTTTTGAGATCACGTGCTGAAGGCGGAGTGCTGGAAAGAGCAGGCACTATTTAAAGAGATAGAGGCCAATTTCAAGTCATAAAATTGCAAAGTCAAATTTCTTTTATGTGTTTTTATTAAAACTGAAGGTAACATAGTTACCCTATTATGCTGTTAAATGTCACTTATATGCCTGGAGAATACATAATACCTCTCCTTTAACACTTGTTAAATCTTAGCCACACATGTCAAACTCCAGTCCTTGGGGCTGGCATCCTGCAACATGTCTGTCTGTGAACACATCTGAGTCACATAATTTGGTTTTTGCCATGACTCTGATGAACGTAAGTGCATAAGAAGGTAATTCAGTCCTTTGATGCAGGTGTATAAGACTTGGACACTTCAACCAGCTGCAGGACACCAGCCCTCGGGTTTGGAGTGTGGCAATGTATTTATAAAACATTTGGAACTGCTTCGTTGCTAAAATGTGCTTTACAGATAAACTTGATTGATTGATTGAAATGTAATTTTTCTGTTGGAAGGAAAATACTATGCTATGTCTTAATATCAAGTCTTTTCCATTCTCTTACAGTTTTTCTTGTGGGCCTAAACTATGTTCTTTTTATCCATTTTCCTGTTAACTCGGAACATTTTTTCTGTTTCTGCTGAAGAAAAGTGACTCCACAGCATAATGCCGCCCCCACCATGTTTTACTTTGGTGATGGTGTTTTCATCTTCATATTAAGCATCAGTTTTTCTGCCACAAACTGCATTTTGCATGCAGGAAGTGGTTACTGCTTTGAGGAGAGCATTTCCTTTCACTTGTTTTGTGTGCCAAACTGCATTCACAATGTTTTTGTCTTCTACAATGATTCCGTTGCTGCTGCTATTTTATTTTTTGAAAGGTCAAGATTGGGGAATAAACTAATGGTTATCCTGCTGACCAATTCTCCCACCTGAGTCTTAGAAATCTGCAGCTTCCCCACAAGCATCGTTTCTGCGTTTCTCTTTATTGATTAAGTGGATGGTTTTGGTAGGTTTACTGTTATCCCAAAATCTTTTTGGATATTATGTGAACCAGGGAATGTTTCAACATCCTCGTTAAACCTCTCAGCACGTCTCTCATGGTGCTGTTTGTTCACAAATGTTTTCCCAAAAACGTCAAGCCTTCACAGAGCACCTGTATGTGCTGAGATTTAGAGGAACACAAGTGGAGTCTAAGTCCTAAACCTTTTTTATGTAAAGGTGCAGAGAAAGACAAGAGGAACACATATACACACCAAAAATCTAACTTAGTTATATTCATTACTTATTTACTGCTTACTTTTGTGAACTATTACAAGGTACACTGCACCTGAACAAATCTGAGCACTTTCAAGTGAATTGTGTGGATATGTTTACTGTATCATTTGATGCTTTAGCATATTTAGTCAGAATTTAAACAGAAAAAATAAAAACATGCCATGCTTTGTACCTAATTTGCCTTTTAAAACTGTTTACGACTAGTATTAAAATGCATTTGGATGCTTTTCTCTCACAGAATACACTGTTTGGCCAATTTTAGTGAAACTGTAAGCTGTGATTTGAGTGCAGCTGTTTGCAAAAGTACAGATGTAAATCATCTAGTGTTAGTAAAATGAAGGTTTCTGTTTCCAAACCACGATTTTTTGGGGGGGAAACTTGGTGTTAGTTATTCTAGTTGTATAAGCATCTTTTTTTATATCTCTATATTTAAATACTGGTTTCAGAAGCAGTTGCAGAAATATATGCACTACCAAACCAGGTGCATGTGCAGTTCTCAGACCCCTGGATCTCTTTATATGCATTGCTAATTCGCCCTGATACGTCTTCAAAATTAAAGGGTTCTTCTATTGATTCTTCATCCAAGATGAAAGAAAATTATTCTGACACACTATGAGACCTGCCCACTTCAATTTATCATCAGAATCTCCCCTTTAAAATGCTAATTTAGGAAATGATTACAAATTCAATGCTAGACAGAAAGACTAACAGCCTCAACACTTCATGCCTTCGTTCCACAACTAATGCTATGACGGCTACCGGGTGATGACATCACAGGTCGACATTACTGTCACATATGGTGACTGGACACTAAATGATGATCAGTCGTGGTTAAGTATTTAATTATTGACTTTTTACCCATGAGTCCCCTTTGCATGTTTAGCTTGAACACACCTCATTCTGAAATCAGCCACATTAAATGGTTTTCTTTTCTTGTCCTTTATTACGTTGTTGGATGCATCTTTTTTGTTTTGTTTTTATCACGGTGATCAGAGAGAGAGTGTGTTGAAAATTCTGTCATGCCTGTCAGACTCCCTCTGTTATGGATAGTTTTCAATTTCACAGCATATCATCTTTTCATCTGTTGAGAGCCCAGTGCTTTGTTTACACCGCTAAATGACAATGTGCAATCCACAGTGAAACACTTGCCAGAATCAATTTCCACAAGTGTCTGTTCATCAAATGTTGCTGTTTGTGTTTCAACATGGCATCCCGTTTGCTGCTTAACGGAATGAGCATGTTGCAAACAAAAAGTTAATGTTATCAGCTGTAAATGTGGGTTACAATCATTTTTTAGTAGTTTATAGTTGCGTTCATTATAAGTGTCACATTTAAAAGAAACAAAATAAGAAGAATAGGCCTTGTTGAGGCTTCTGTTCCATTTAGAAAGGAAGTGATGTTCACATCTGTCGATGGCGTTCACTACTGATTTCTGAACACTGAAATGCTGTTCTAGTTCACATTTACATAAAGTAAGACTTTAATAAGCCACATTTGCAGGAACAGTATAGCTATTTCGGGGTGTTTGTGTGGCCTGTGAGGGGTGTGGACCGGACAGGAGATGTCATCATTCTACTTGGGCTTCATATATTTATGGGCTGGCCAGCACACGTTCTATTTATATCCAACTAGAGGAAGTCCCAGGGGACCTGCAGCTCCAGGCGGGGTCTTATGGGTGCCTTGCCCAAAGATAACTCTTATGTAGTGGGAAAATGGATGGATGGATATTTACATGCAGGCAGTTTTAGGCTACACTGGCAATGTTCACAGGGCCCAAATATACACACTACCAACCAGGTGCATGTTCATGAAGATGTGGGCTCATGGAAAGATTCAAACTGACTTGTTTTTCTTTTTAAATAAACTTTGTTCTTTGAGTCATGTTAGTCCACTAGCAATGAAAATCGATGTCAACTTTTAAAAAGAATATGCCATCTTACTGAGAAGCTGAATTCACACCAATAATATTCATCAGGAGAATGTTGACATATCCCAAGCGCAGCATGTCTGACTGAATATTGACCCAATCTGCCAAACAGCCTTTATTTCACTATTATTTAGCAGAAGATCTTGCAGCTTAACTCCACATACTGACTAATTTTAAGTGGAAAAGTGTTTGACCTTTATGAAACATTTGCTGGAGACGTTCTTCTATAACTTAATGGTCTTAAATAATTTAATTGTTTCAGAAAATGATGACATACAAGATCATATTCTGTAGGATCCACAACGGGGGTAAGACTCAATCATAGACTAGTAACTGTCTTCCCTTCTCGTAAGCTGTCATGTGCGTTCCTAAAGAAAATGTTCACATTTGTACGATTTCAATCCAAAAATTAAATGGAGCAATCGCAACAAAATTGCTACACAACAAAGATTACTTACAATTATGTAAAAAAAATAATAAAAAATAAAAAGCTAAATCTTGACTTGTATCTGAAAATGTCATTATCTCCACAGCTACTTTTAATGGCTTTTAAACATACTATTAATTCCTGTGACCTATAGTTTCAATAGCTCAGGCAAAGACTAAGCAAATAATTATTGCAGTGAGTTTGCTAATGGCTAATGATTCACTTCATTAGTGAAGTTCCTTTTTGAAAAATAGTAATATCCTGTCAGTGTGATGGGCAGCCAGTGATGTGGGAAGTTCAAAAAGTAACTTTTTGAGATCAGAGTCAAAAGCTAGTAATTAATGTAAGACATTAGCATAAAGATCTCAATGGTCAATGCTGTTTCCTTGCACTTTTGCAGTGTTATAAGTAGAGAAGACCAACTATGCAGGTTATGATTTTAATTAAAACACTCTGCAGATTCTTTTTTTGTGACAGTTATTCATTGTGATTATGAGTAATATGAGAGCAATCCATGTCACCGAGTGGATCACCTGTGGTAGTTTTTATAAACGTCTGTTGCTCTTGTAGAAACCCACTGCTTGGGTATCTGTTCTCCAATTACCCCAGGAAGCTCAATGTCTTCCTATTGCAGCTTTCCAGCTCCAAATCAGAAGTGATCTCTATCCTTTCAGGTCACAGCAGCTTACAGTCACTTTTTCTCTGTAGCGAAGTTTACTTTATAAGTAGAAGTAATCTTATTCTGGTGTCTATCATGGCTTATTATAAGAAATTTGGTCCTTTTCCAAATAACTGAATAACTGAGCTGGTTATCTGACCACAGCAGTCTAATGGTATCCATTACCAGCACTGGCAGGGTCAACTGGTCCTGCAGCCTACCAGTGATGCAGACAGGGCACAGACCTGTCATCAGTTGGGGAGAAAGAAACGCAGAGATGCTGGAACAACCAGCCGACACAGGAAATATTAAACTTGCATTAGAGAGAGGCTGTGGCTGCAGGATAAAACGATCAGCATGAAGTCTGTTCTTTCTACACTGGACAGGACAGTCAATCAATAGAATAATCTGTTGCAATTTCATATAGATCAATGTCCATTTTCTCCACCTAATCTCATGCTGCTCTAACACAGCATGAGTCATTAAAAGCTCTCAGTTGCTGTTCCAAAGAAATCGTTCAGTTTCTGGTTAAATCTGTGCTATATAAATATCCTCTGTTGCTCATGATTTTATGTTCTTTTTTTTATTATTATTTATAATGCCTCTGTATGAAGACTAATTGTAAAAAAAAAAAAAAAAAAAAATCAATGAAACCTAAAACTTGTTGACAAAAGGTTTGGTTCTAAAATGTAATTTAACTGTTCAATAATCAAGAACATGAAAACTGTATTGCAAATAATTATTCATACTATCTATGACTGGTTTTAAATTGTAAATTTCTCTGTTTGAGATTAAATTTATCTTGTTTTTTAATCAATCCTCTGAAGGTCACTTCAGATCTTTCATATGTTAATGTTTGTTCTTTTTGGACTATGATTGGATCCCTTTTTCTGCTCTGTATTTTCGGAATGACAATATTTATATATATAATATTTTTCAATATATAGAAAACTTAGGGAGTACATATTTCTATATCCCTATAACTCCTGTTTATAATCTCAGCTTTTCAGTTCCCATAATCTATCCCATAAATTAAAATGGCCTGTTAATATGTTAATGCATTCTGGGACACAACAGGGGTTTCTACTCCATTATGCAGTTTGTCTTTTCGCCATCCTGCATATGTCAAGTGTTTGGGTTGAGGAACAGTGAGAACATTCAAAATATTATCCTGGAAAAGTGCTTTAATATCAGAATATGCTCTTTATAGACAATCAATCTGTGTACATTTTTTTTTATACCCAACATAAAATGATTTACACAGACCATATCATGCTTGCATGTAGCACACACCTGGGGAGTCTGGGCAAGTAAACTTGGAAATATTTATTTTGTGAACCATCGTTTTGATGAAAGATAGACATGTAAAATATTTTATAAATGCTGGCATTTGTTTTAGAAATGCCTTAGGCTAAGATCGCTACATAATTAAGATTTTCACTACCATTCAAGAAGACTATATTAGGAGAAATGAAAGTAAAAGCAAACACCAAATTCTGGCCAAAAGGGCCCTTGATGCTACACTTCAGAGATTAGATCTGAATTAGGATGTTTCCTCACAGTCTAAGGAATGTCCCTATGCATGGGAGGATTCGGTATCATGACCATCGGTTTTAACCTTTTCGTGGAGAGGAAAACACCAGTAGGACTTGAGTTTATGAGCAGCATGAAACAATGCATGTCAGGGCTTCTTTGTGCAGTGTTGTGCGTCATAAACGATGCCATTTCATGCAGAAAGTTTAATCTGGTGCAGAACTCGTATATCTCGGTGCAGTCAAATCCTGCATATAATTAAAAAACGATACGTTTTTCCAGAGATGCTTTAAAGGTGAATACTTATTGCTCTGGAGCAAAAAGTATTCAATGTTTTCTTGTATATTTTTGCTGTGACTGTTGTCCAACTGTATTGTAAAGTCTGTTTCTCTGATTGTTCCTTCTCCCTCCCTCACATATCTAAATAGATTTACTTTTGTTGGCAAATATTACATTTGTTCTGCAACCTGTAAATATTCCTTTGGTCAATCTGGCTATATTTTGAAGTGTATGCACTTGGCCACAGCTAAGACTAGTCCACGCAAAATGATTCGAGCTATATCTGCTGCTACGAAGCTCCTCAACACTAAATCTAAGACTCAGATCTACTGCCATTACAGTAATGAATCACATAAATCTCACAACAGAAGTTTTGTGCATGCTCAAACTAGCAATGCTGCTATTGTGCAAAATGAATAGCGAACCGAGTCCTTGATGCACCAGAGAAAACCTCTCCAAGTCCTTTCAGAAACCAACACTACTCCTTTTTTTGCAAATGATTCTTTGGTATTCAGTTCCCATAATACCAAAGAATTATGGGAACAAAATCTTAAGATGCTGCTTTCTGTTATCGATCAAAGTTTTCTTGTTACCACCCAAGAGTAGGTTGTTGAATAATCTGTCAAACAGGTGCAATCAGAGGTGATCACTGATTTCTTGGAGAAAATATTCTACTGTCAAAGGTTCTATTTCCTTAGACAGAAATAGAGCCATTTTTGTATGGAAACAAGTTTCTTGAGCTTCTTTTTTTTTTAAATATATATATAAAGTAGTTCATTCACAGAAATAATGCTTATGTAGATTTCTTTGGAAATGCCATCACTAATAATCATGTGTGTTAGTATAACTAGCCTCAGAGGTCTACTTAAAAAGCTGTAAGTGGAAATTCATGACAAACTGACACATACAATCAGGTGATTTTCAAGACAAAAATACACATTGATTTGTTGGGGGAAAAAGAGTTGGTATTGATCTCGTGTGAATAGCAATGTTATTTTCTTTTAAAAGCAATCAAGCCTGACCTGAAAACATATTATTTTCAATGCCTACCTCATGTTGCCTTACACCTACATATAATTAGGACATCCTGTAGGTGTAATGTCACATATACCGTGTACTTGGCTTGTTTGACAAGGTGAATAGATGGGCCTCATTTAATATTTATGCTTTTTGAAAATATGTTGCGGTTTTAGTCTCCTGGTTATTCCCTAATGTTATCACAAGTGAAGGCAGAAAACATTTCTATCAGTTCACTGGATATGCTGGCATCTAACCGAGAGTAAATTCAAGAAGTCTTCTACTTTTCACTGTAAATGACTTTTCTTGAGGAGAAATGCTTTCCTCTTGAATTATTAAAATCTTCTGTCCTTGAGAGCCAGAAAAAAAAGTATTGACAAGGTTGGTGATATTTTCCAGACCAGAACTGCATTGTCTTCTTTTTATAAACTGTCCTAGAAAGTTTAACTTCAGCCAAAAATGACATAATGCTTTTGCAAAAAACATAAAAATATATATTGGGTGATAAAAACATCTTTCTTTTCCATATCCATATTAAAAACCAAAGAAACATGACACTTAACTGCCTTGTGAATTGAACACTGATTATCACTTGACCTTTTGCACCTGTTTGGGAGGTGGAGTATATTAGAAACCAAGGGAACAATTTTTTTTTTCAAGGGCCGTCTGGTGATGCCAGACAACTGAGTCGGAGATTTTCCTCTCCTGCTGTTCTTGTGGGTTGCTCCCAGTCTGCAGGGGTCTGTAAATATCAAACATGGTCTTAGGAAGATAGGAAGTCAAGGTTGGAGGTCTATTACACCAGATGCTGGTTCTGATGGAAAGCTGTCAAAATACACAGCGCATCACATTTTTTGCATATATAACTGGACAGCCACATAACAAGCAAGGGGCCTATGTATGCATATTTTATATTTTCAGTTCAGTCTAATGCTTCTAAAAACAGCCCAAGCGCTTAAAATAAAACAAAAAACAGTCAGCTGTTTTTGACAATACGTTAATGGTTTTTGGTGTCTGAAAAATAAACCATTTCAAGAACCTGCTGATTGATGAGTAACATTATGCCATTACTTTGTAAACCCAGCAAAGCCCAGACTGTCACCTAGCAACCCAAGTGGAGCTCCCGCATCTTTGGTCAGCTGGTTTTACCATTGGATGCACTGTACAATGGCTGCTGGAAAAGCAAGTGTCTGGTTGTTGTCTTACTATTCAGAAGTAACTTGATGCATTCTTGTTGGTTGTGCAGGAGGATCCACTTCTGCTTTTCAAAGATGTACAGTTGTACAATTGCGAATCCATTTTGACATGCGAGTGTAAACACTGAGCTGTGGAGTGTGGACAACTGCAGCTTATTTGGACTGAGATCACAAGAGGCCCTAAAATGTCTCCTTCCTTGAGGAGCACAAAGTTCCTTTCAGATTAGAAGAATCTCCTTACCTAAGAGTGATTCTGTGCAAACAAAAAAAAAAAGAGCAATGAACATGTTTTTCATAGACCGTGCACCGAAGCCCAAACTTTTAAAGGAAGCATAATAGTCCATCTTCAAAGGGTCTCCTCCTAACCTTTTGGTGCCTGATACCAAAGCGTATCTGCAGTGAAATCCATGCCATGATGGGTCACTGCAGTTTTGGCCATAAAGTAAGACTTAACAGTTGATTTGGCAGGTGGTCATAATGTTTTACCTAAGCAATACATAGGATTCTAACTGTAAACATCAGTATAATAAGATACACAGTACGACACAACAGGGCTAATTCAGATGCATCTAAATTATGTTATTACACCAACAGGCAGCACAGGAAGGGATTGTTGCTGTGGAAAGCAGAGGTGGGAATAGATTTCTGACAGGAATCTGATTTCAGTCCATCTGTCCCCAAAATATGTCACACATGACAAAAACTGTTGCACCCAGTGTAAGTGCTGCCAGCCTTCTTTATATTGATCCAAAAATCTAATTTTTGTCCTTATAAAAATGTCAGCATTAACACATTCATGACTGCTACTTCAATTTCGCTGCACATCGATGTCTTTTTCTGGGCTGTCAGATTGCTTACCGCCTTGTCTCTCTCTCTTTGTTTTCTGTTTCAGTGGTGTTGCTGGATACAACGTCTGTGCTTGGAGAGCTGGGATGGAAGACATATCCAATAAATGGGGTAAGAACAGAACCTCTGTTTGCTTTTGGTCTTACTATACAGTTTGCCTAGTTCAAAACATAGCCACTGCAACTTTAATGAGATCAATTATAGTGATGTGAACTGTCTTAGTGGCCTCTTTCATTTGTTCCTTCCTCTTGCATCAGGGTCTTCTTTTCTCAGGGGAAACGCTGTAACTCAGTGGTAGATAATGAATCATTGTCCCTTAGGAAGTTTCCCATTTGTTGTTTTGTTTCTCACCTATGAAGGTCTGTCATTGGCCTCAATTAATCTCCAAGTGTTCTTTTCAGTCTTTAACTGCTGCCTATTAATAGGGCACCATTTGAAATGTGGTGTCATTAAACATTTGAAATCAATTATAATAAGACAAATGTAAATCTCACCGTCATTTCTCCTTTTATCATCATTTAAAAGGACATTTTAGTGGAAAAGTATGCTCTTCAATCTTGCTTTGAATGTACCATTACCTATTTTTTCTCGGTTAGCTCTAACCCCCCAACATAATTCCCTTTACAACTCTAAAAATAAGTTCCTCTGGCTCCCAAGGACAATATGCTATTGCCACCTGATAGGAAGTATCACCACTGATTGGAAGCTGCAAAGCAGATGCCAGCTTTAGCATTTCTGGTGGTTTGCCAGTCAGTGTTCTCCAAGTGTGTGCAAATGATTTGTACCCTGGTTGTCACTGTTTCCTTGCTTTACCAATGACCTAAAATACATACAAACAATTTATTTTATCTTTAAGACTTATGTCTTGTCAGCCAACACCTCAGAGATCTTTATTAGGCAACACAACAGGGTAACAAAAAACATTGAGGGCATCAAGTTTAAAGGAGATACATTTATACCCAAGACCCAGAGTCTTGGGTTTCAATTCATTATGGGGCAGCATGGCGGGCTTGACTTTGACCGAAAATATGTTCATGTTCCAAGAATAAAATAAAATAAAAATAACTTGACTCGTCAAGCCACACCATAATGATTACATGTTGAGACACGTGAAATACTTTCTCCAAAAAAAATTGTTTTTACTATTATCCAAGTTATTGCTGAAATCTGACTCTTCCTCATTGTGTTTTATGAGCTGGATGTATTGGCAGACCTTTAATAAAAAGCCTAGGTTTTTATTGTACATTTTTTAACTATATATAGAAACTAATTCATATACTCATTCTAATCTAGAAGTTTTTAATGAACATTTGGGTTTTTTCCCCTCAACATTAATTTAAAATAAAGAGAAAATTAAAATAAATTACGAATTGAATACACTTTTGAAATGTGGGAGAAACTATAAGCATAATTATTTTCTGGTGATGAGCACAACTCTTGCCTTTGACTGGAAATGATCATATGCTGAGGTGATCTGCACCTTTCTGCCCTAGAACTTTCTGTGTTTCTGCATCCCTTTGCTCATGGCCCTCAGTGGCCCATATCAGGGTTATAGATGTGATTACATCATGTAGGTCGTGGTGACAGCCGCCCACAGCGGCAAGGAAAGGAGAGAGAAAGAGGCAACTGCCTCCATGATTAAGCTGTCAGTCGTCTCCTCTCCTCACTCATCCTCAATCCTCCAACTTACTATTAATATTTAAGCCATCGAGGTGAGAGGGCCTGGGGGAAGGTGTGCAGATCCGGAGTGGTAAAATAGTTCAAAATCCCCATCACTAACTGGGAGCCAGTAGGAGTAAGTCAATCTCCAACATATTAGACACAGCCCCGGTATCAGTCCAATACAGCAGCCTACCTATCTGACACATACAGTTGTTGTAGTTTTGGAAACACACTGCTGTCAGTCTGTCCTGCCTAGAGCACAGCTTTAAAGGATTTCATAAGCAGTAACTTCTTTATTATGATGTCCTGATGATGGCTGTGAGAAATTATAGATGGTCATATAATGTCGAATTCAAGGTGAAGTAAAGGTGTACGGCTGCGGAGGAGTTTGATCGAATAACAGTAACTTTTTACAGCAGAAGTGTAGAATTGTCAGTGATGAACTGCCATCGAGTTTCCTGCACAAGCATCAATACCACTTAAACTTCTTCAAAGTTTGTCACATTGCGCATACAAATTTCTGATAGAATTGTGAAGCTTAAAAAAAAGCTTGCATAGTTTCTTGGAAAAAATGTGAAATATGTGTCATTGAGCCTTCCGTATTCTACGCTTTGTAGAAATATCTCGAGTTTCTGTCTGGACTTTGAATAGACCATTCTAGGACTCTCTAATGTTTTGTAAAAGGCTATTCTACCAAATATATCACCGTCTTTCGTAATGGGTATAGTGTGTTGAGTGTGATGAATCATGTTTTCCACCGTCCTGAATTTTATTTGTAGGCCATTGTTTCTTTCATGTGTTTCGATGACGTTAAATTTTCTGCTTTGATGTGTTTTGATTGGAAAAAAGTATATATTTATATCTATAGTCACAGTATGAGCGCAGGGTAAAAGCAATTAAACTAAAATAATAATTTAATGTTCAACCATGGCAATTGTTTGTATGATTTTGCGACCTATGCAGACATGCTGGCACGTTCCATCAAAACCTGTGACTTTGAACTGGTTAAACAATATGTATGGGGAAAAAAAAGCAAAAACAAAACTGCATGTCAACCTTTTCTTTTTCTGCTTCTCTTTGGTGCCTGTTTTGCAAGAGCTTGTGGATAAGACAGTTTTGAAAAGGTTTATTAGCAATTCTGAATTGTAAATTCCTGACTTCAGGCAAATTTGTGTGCAATTATCACACTTGTCTCAGAAAACTTTTAATTAAAGTGAAAATTGCATTGGAAAGTCTGAAGCGTTTCGGTTAATTATTGTGATTGGTGTCCCACCATCCGCACATTGTGTGTCTCTGTAGCGCCACATCTTAGACATCAGAACCAAACTGAAACGCCGTGAGCAGATGTTTACTCGCTGCAAACAAAATCAAACAGTTTTTCCATGGCTGTATTTTGGCCAAGGTGCCCTTTCTCAGTCTCATTCCTGCTTTGCTAAGATAGCAAATAGACCTGTTTCAACTATCCGCAAGGGAAACCAACCAAAGTGGCTCACTTGTTAATGACTTGAATGTGAGCATTTCCTCTGAGTTGGTAAACACGTTCAACCTCAAAGGCTCTCGCCATTAAATCTGTGCATATTGAAGAGAAATCTCACTCAAGGCTATTGAAATCTATTCTAGAAGAAGTTGATACGCGTGGAGAGGAGAAGACAAAAGGAAGGCATGCTGATTTATTATTGGCTAATGTGTTGGTAGATTTTTAAGTGGGAAAGATCTCAGCTTTTATGACGTTTTGTGCTACCAGTTTCATAATTAGTAAATAGTTATGAAGCACAAGGAAGCAGGGAGTGAACAAAAGACAAAAAGGATGAGAATAGGAAGAATGCTGCTTTGGTATATGCATGCAGCCACAATAAGCTTCAGTCAGTGGGCAAATACAGTGCTGAAATATGCATGAGTCCTTTTCCCAGTGGTGAGTGGTGGTGTGGGAAGGAGAGTGAAGCAGTGAATGGAGCAGCTTATTTATTAAATTACATAAAAAGGCTTTAAGGGATTAGGAATGCCTAATGTTGCCTTTTGTTTTTGCTAATGCACGCTGAGAAAAACAGGTTGGAGCCCAGAAAAAGGGTTGTCCATCATGAAAGCAGGGGGTAATCCTATTTTCATTTATTGTTTGAGATTTCAAGCAGTCGATAAATTCATCCCCCACAAAAAAAAATACCCAGAGGCCACTTTGCAACGAGGAAAAATGTCTCATGATTATGTGTGAAGAATGTGCATCCTGTATTGCATTGTGGAGCAGTGTACAACGTGCTGTCACACCGTTTTCTAGATTGCAAATATAGAAATTTATTACATTCTGCATATTGGAAAAACAAGCAGATTATATGGAGCATCAGTTCTGTCATGTTTTTAAAGCTTCTGTGTAACTTTTAAAGTGCTCCCTGTTGGATTAGAATGAAGACTGTGCAGCCAAATGAGTCGTGCATTTGGCTACAAATGTCAGAGTAAAGCTTAGAAATAATGCATACAATTTTAGTCGGATTAATTATCTCATCTCATGAGTCAAGGCATCTGCATCCTGAAAATCCTTAATTGAACTTTGTAGCTTGTTAAAGAATAGTTGAAAAGTTTCATATTGGGTGTTTTATGCTAAATTCTCACAGTCCCAGTCATTTCAAGGACATTCTAGTGCCCTGTGTATTTACAGATTGCAATTTGCATTGTTTTTATGTAGAAGATGATTTTAAAATGACACATAAACAATGCTATGCCAAGAAAAGACAAAGATCGGCATGACAAAAAAAGGCAGATTTATCAATATCGCAATGGATCATTCACCCTGAAATATTTTAAACTAATTTGTATTTTGAGTGAAGTCTTTTTTTTTTCATAGCTGGGCATAAAATAAATAGCATTTGCAAATAAACATAGAAAATGAGAAATGGATCTGAAGAGAAAAAGATGATACAATGGAAACAGAAACTGAGACATCCAAAACATCATCTTAAACATTCCTGCAGGGTCTGAACACCATCTCAAGCCTCCGTACTTTCCCTTAGTCCTAATCCTTAATCTTTTTATTACGATATTTAACCACAGTAATTGATTGCGGCTGCTTGACCTAAGGCTTATCTCAAAGCACTTCCTCCCTCCCTAATACTATTAGCCTTGAGAGTGAGACTGAACAACAGGGAGAAGAGGAGGGAAGAAAATCTGTATGTCAATGTCCTTCATAGCTCAGATAAACTTCTTTAATGTCTGCTGTCGAGTGGTGGCCAGCAGCTTTGTGAGAGAGATAAAAAAGGAGGGAATAATCCGGAATCATTCCACCTCTCCCCATGGAGGCTCTAATATAAAAAAGGTATGATGATTTAGCACACCAGTGTTCATCTCAGGGACCTCTGCCATAACCAGGCTTAAGCAGTGCTGGGGGATCCCTTAATTGGCTTGTTTCTTGTCAGGGACACGCTGAGGCCAAAATCTAATGCGCTCCACTCGGCATCTTGCTGACAGCAGAACATATCCTGACAGCTTTTTGGGCTAACTCTCACCGTGTGATGAATACAGCGAGTCGAGTTAGAGAACGAGTGGGAGGGAGGGACGGCATGGATGCAAATGGAGGGAGAGAAACGGAGGGAGGGAAGACTGACGAGAATATTAGTGCCAAGCTGAATGCAAGCGTTGAATATATGAATATAGAAGGTGGGGGCAAGCAGGAGGAGAACATGAAATATGTGTACTGTAAGGCGAGCTGAGCTCAGACAGTAGAACATGTGTTTCTTTTTAACACTAAAATAGTTGAGGAATTACAAACAGGTGAATATGGAAATGTAAAGGTCAACTATTCCCATACTTTTGAGCCAACAATAAAAAAAATATACATATTAAAAATAAAGAAACACAACTAACCATTGAGTTATTGATTAACACATCACTTTAAATTGTTTTAACACAAAAACTCACAGTTCAGCTGTTGAATCCAGATACGGTTTTCCGTATTATAACACTGTATGTCACAGTTTATGGATGTGAACGGATATTTCTTACACAGACAGGATGTCTAGCTTCTTCTTATTGACATCTGTGAGCATAAAGTTCATCTGTTAAAGAATGTTTTCTGTAATGGCAGTTACTACTTTTTAATGTATCTGCTGATGTCCGCAGATCCGACTCACTCAATACCCTCCATAGTTCGGTGCAAGTTGCTTTTTGTGTAGCTTTAGCTCGATAATGCTTCTTGAGGCCAAAACCCAGACAGCAGAGACTGACTGAATGGACAGACAGTATTTAAATTCTGCTCTAACAGCTTCATCATAGAGGAGAACCCACACAAGTAAAGCACAGACTGATTATTTGGGGGAAAAAACTGAGAATTGCAGAATATTGCACAGCTTCCCACTTATAAATATTCTTCTGGTAGTGCTGATGCTTGTGCATATTAGAGAAACTGTGCTGATCAGAGCTGAAAGTACAGCTGACCTGAATCCGGCCAGAATTGAACTTTGAAATTACATTTTCTTGCACTTGGTCATTCACTGCTGTGGTAAATTCACTTTCATTCCTGGCAACCTGGTTTTGAACAGTTTATCCTGTTTTGAACAAGAAAATTACTTGTACAAATTTGAAAACAAAGCTTTTGCAAACATTATAAAAACCAACACCAAAAAAAGCAAAGGTTGTGATATGAATCACTTATTTGCATGGTTCTTTAAAAAAAACTGCATGTTGTTCCAACAAATCTATTTTCTGAAGATTTGGAGGAAACATTTCTTCTTGAGACTTATGACTCCTTTTGCTGCCAAAGTTAAACTATCCTGGATATTTATGTTTTGGTAGACAGGAAGTTTCATCCCTAATGCTTTGGTTTTCTAATTAATCATGGTCACCAAGAAATATCTTGTTTTTCATTTAGGGCCAAAGGTCAAATGGAAGACGGACGCTGGATTCATATATTGTTGGAGTTATTTGCAAGTTCATTTTTACAGTTTTTACTTTAGAGTTAGCTGTGTATGATTCCTACATAACTACTTTTAAAATCTTGTCGTACTTCTTAAATTTGAGCCTAATACGCTCCACTGTCCCTGAGCGTACAACAAAAAAAGGTTTAAACTCTTTACAGAAAGGAAGGACATGTAGTTGTTCCAGTCTGAATAAAAAAATTCTCGTCTTCCCTCAATACTTCCCTTTTTACGAGCAATCATGCAGAGTTTCATCTTGACCTGCAGTGTTTGCCTCTGGATTTTCTGTCTCTGCTTCCCTCCCGGCTGACATTTGTCTACAGTTTTTGTAGTATTTCAGTAGAAAATTGTCTTTCTTTTCTCTCTGTAAAGTCCAGAATATCTGCGTATTTTAAAATCGGTTACTGTAAAACTATAAAAGATGTTGATAAATATTTAACTACAATAAATCTAGATCTGAGTGACTCAATTTGGCTCCATAAATGAACGGCTCTCAGCCGCTTGGGAACCTCTGTTTTAGAGATTAAAATTCAGAGTATTTCATATAGTACATCAGGGCAGGAAATGGAGGCTGTAATTGCAGGTTAGCGCTGGTCACCTCACAGCTCTGCTTTCTTTTCAGGTGTATGAAAGAAGAATCCTCTTTATTAGCAGCTGAACAGTTCCTGAATTTCCAGTAGGAGCGATTATCGTTTCCCACTGTGATTGGAAGAATTACATAAAACATATGACTGAAATCACCTAATTAGGCAGTTGTAGAAAGATTTATCTAGTCTAAATTAATCAATCAGATGGTTATGTTTAATCTTTGAAAGCTTATACCTTCACCAGTTATTTTCAAGCTGGTGCTTTGTTCAAAAAATATTCTTATTCACCAAGATTGTTAAAATTGTTAAAAGCTTTTTTTTGTGTTCTGTGCATGGAAAAAGGCCGATGAGCAAAAGCTAAGAGGTGATCTGCTGACACATATTGTCATAAAAACTGCAGTTTATATGTTACATATTTACAGCAGGGTCTTTTTTTTTTTTTTTTCCACATGCGCAAAACCCAAACTGCATTGAAAGAACACTCTTCTACATTCAAAAAGTCCAAATATCTGCACAGGCAGCTAATCTGTTGTGCACTTAAAGAACAGTTCTGTGGCCTATTTAGAGGGAACTCATCCAAGGTCACGGTGCTTAATCTCTAGTAGGCTGTTTACTCCTGTCTGTTTCACTTGACTTGCATCAGAAAATATAGTGCAGTGACAATGACACATTTCAGCCGTGTTTCACACCGGATCCTCTAATCGGCTGCTCTCTTGCTGCAGTAGCCACTAGCTGATTGTAACTTTAGAGAAATACATTTTGGTTCTGTCAGTAGCTATGACTATTGTATAGAAAACAACTGATTCACAGAATATCAGTGTTGCACGTCAGCAGAACAAAAAACCTTTGCAGATCTTAAAAATATAATTTACCAGAGCAGCTTTGGAAATTGTACTGTGCAAGTTTAAATGTAAACAAATCTGGCTTAAATTTTCTTGCCAACAAAATTGAATGCGTATTAGCATTTGATATTGCTCAGGGAGGAGACTTTTTCTGTCACCTCCTAAACATCTTTCTTTGTCTCCCAGATTATATGTATTTGATTGAAACAGGATTTTCCTTTGCAGCTGTCTATATAGTCCTGTAATAGCTTTGTGCCTAGCAGAGCAATCGCAGTGCTCCATCAAGCTCTGACACATCCATTTGTCACACTCTCTGTGGTCGGATAGAAAACCAAGGAAAGATGCACACATCCACACTGTTGTGCAGAGAAAACTGCATCACTCCATGAATTGTCTCTTAGTCCGTACTACAAATGGTCTTATCATATTTTGATGTCGCTTACAAAAATGAATCTTCACTGGTGATTGTGTTTGGACATGAACATGCTGTGACCCGCTGAAAGCCGTTGAAGAAAATGCAACGTGAAACTTTGAAATGAAAAAGGAAATGTTCCGAGCTGAGATGGATCAGCACCAAGCCTAAAACTGATATTCAGCTGGGCGGATGGAGTCAGGAAAGAGACTAAATAAAACAGAAGGCACATTAATTGATCTTTGCGCAATTTCTCTGTTTTATCCAGATTATCGGGTCCTGTCAGATTTTTTTCTTTGTTTTATTTACCTAAAATTGCCAGGTGGTGAGTTTTTAATTTAACTTTGGTGATCAGGAATGGACTTAATACATGAGATTTCACTTGAACAAACTTCTTATTCTGAAACTTATCAATACAATGTTATTGATAAGCACATAAAGCAGGAACTACACAATACAATACTGCTTTCTTTTCCTGAGTTTACAACTTTTGGTCCAATTTGTTTGTTCCACTTTGGAAACTTATAAACTTTTTTCCTGCTGCTTTGATATCTTTGTGCTAAGGGTTCCTTTCAACTTGGCTAGCCTATTGTGCCGTCCCATTTAAACATTTTCAATAATTTTACTTAGAAAATACATTTTCTGATTCATGGAAAAGCTCCAGATCTCTTTGCATTAACCATGAACCTCAATTAAATAGCTGGTGAAAGGCATGAATCCTGGCACGTTGAAAATTGAAGTGATTTCCATATTTAAAAGGTCAGATGATTTGCTGTGAATTAAAAGCTTATCCATATTCACTATTGGAATTGACAAAGGTGGGCAGAGATCCTCCACAAGTCTCTAAATCACATTTTAGAGACTTCCTTTTCTTCGAGATGAATAGATTTGGGAATGGTGATCAGGAAAGTTGTAGCAATGATGTATTTATAGGGATTAAGTAACCTGCAAGAGTGTATTAAAATGCTAAATGGCCACCGGCAGACTGAGAGAGGACACAGAATATGTGAAGTGTATTAGTTTAATACGAGTGGGGATCAAAGCTGTTTGCTTGGAACTACTTCGAGGTGACCTCTAGCTAATATTTGTACCTCTAATAACAGGATGGTGTATTTTTAGCCGCAAGTTAGCATGCTACATGTAGAGATGCAAGTAAAAGTTTGTTTGTTTCTGACTGTAATTCCCATAGCAATTATTTCTGAATCCAGCAACATTACTAATTGCACTGTTAGCTAACAATGTCCTGTCTAAACAGTCCTTCATTGTGATGTTGTGGTTTGTATCTGGACTAATGTGAAACAACAGTGGAACTAGTGTTGGCTGCTGCAATGTAATTACCAGTAAATCATTTTGGTCGCTATGGAGACCAAGGAGTTGTATTTCTTAGACAAGCCTCTAACGTTTGCTTGCTCAATGTGGTGTCATGATGTTTGATGAGAAAGAACCCAACAATTTGAGTTCAAAAATGTCTTTATGCAAATTCTTGCAAGTAATGAAAACCTCATCATCATGTAACTTAAAGCCTGAATCAATAACTTTAACCATCAACTGATTTGGTCAAACTGAATGTACTTTGGATTATCTGTCACAAAAAATATTATCACCACATTTCTTTTGGACCAAAATTTACCATTATTTACATTTAGAAGAAAATTGACTTTATCTGGTCATTTTAGTCTTCAGGATTGTTGCACATAAACCACAGACTGTGGTAATCCAAAAGTCACATGAAGAGTAATTATTGACAAATATTTAATTGTCTTCCAGGGCTTAGAATGCATAATAAGTTATGTTTGCAAATAACAAGAACAATAGGTTTTTGTGCAACTAAGGAAAGGTCCTGTAAATTTAGCAGTACTGACCTGGCTACTGTTCATGAAGTCGTGTTTATTTTCAACACTGCTTCAGATTGGAAACTTTATCCCTGACCTTCAAGGCGTGTTCGTTTTTGTTGTCGTGTTATTTTGGAGTAAGATGGCATTGCAGGTGTGAAAGACGAAACTGTATCTTTGCAGAGATTCACTTAAACTGATCAGTTTATTCTTCTTTCAACAAGCAGAGAATGGTGCAAGAGGAGACATCTAGATTAATTTTTAGACACTTTCAGTCTTGAACTTCTGTCCTGTATGAGAACATTAATGGGGATTTTGGGGTCACAGAATGGCTCCCATTAGAGGGATATGGTTTCACTGGAGATGGGTGTTTAGTCTAGCCACGTCTGTAAACCCACTTAACATTTCATACAAGTTCTTTGGATCCCGAAAGCCATACCCTCACCACATGCTTTTTCTGTCGGTGTTTTTGCTGCTTTCACTGTCATAATTGATCGAGTAGGCCAGACAATCGCATCTCGTCTCCACTTATTTCCAGTCAGGCTTAAACAAGCCTGACTGGAAATAAGTGCAGACTGGAGTCTGATGGCCTTGCAAAGGGAAGATGGATGTCTCCTGCTGTTTCCATAAAGACGGGCAGGCAGGTGAGACACTTTGTGCTAAATTAAAACTCTGGGCAAACAGTAATTTCCTGTAGGAGAAGTTGATAAGCCTTGAAAGAGCTGACAAAATCCCTATCTCCATGCAGATTAACAAAGATTCGGCTTTTATTTTTAAATTAAACCAGCACAACTTTTCCATGGGAAACTATTTTTATACTGATTTTACTCTGCTGTAAAAGTATTTTCTCCCTTTTATTGTGTTTTTCTTATACTTGAATGGTTTCACATCATTGGGTTAGCTTTTATTATAATAGAAGCAAGACCTCTGATGAGTACAATCCTTCAAATGACGATTTCATTCAAGGTATAAAAGCTTTTCAAACCAACCGTTTTTGAACATATTGTCACATAAGTGAAATAGGTGACTGCCTGAATATTTTCCCCTCTTAACAGTAGAAGGTAAAATTAAAGCACCAATACATCAGAAAGACCTTGTGTGAATTTGTAGGAGAATTATTCAACTAAAGCTACACAGAGAGTTTGTTCCATCAAGGTGGATGTTTTGGAGTAGCCTAGTCAAAGCCCTGATCTGAGTCCAATTGAAAATCCGGAAGGAGAATGTTTGGCTATCAGTTTGTTACCCTAAAGATAAGCATACGGTAACACAGCAGCTTACGCAACATGTCAGATACGTTTGGAGCAGCCTACTCAAAGTCTTAATCAAAACAATTCTGTATAAAAATGGACCAAAAATTTTCCTTAGCCTTGTAAAACATGGATTGTTGACTCAATTGTTGCTGACTAGTTCAAAACAAGTTTGTGAGGAATCAGAGTGGTTTGGAAAGCTTTGTGAGAATGTTTTGATTTACTCAGATTATCCAAATCTGATATTAAAATCAGTCTCATCTGAAACAATTGCCAAGTACAATCTCTTTCAGATAGTAAGCTAGAAAACAGAGATATTGCCTTTCATTTCCTCACCTCCATCTTCATGTCTTCCTCTCTTTTCTTTATATTATCTGGATTCTCTTTCTGCCTCTCCGACAGCATCTTCCTAACAAAGAGCAGCCGAGTGTGAAAGCAGGAAAGAAGCGATGTGTTTTAGGTGTGATTGACTGGTATCGCGTTTGTCTGCAAAAAGAACAATGGTATAATTACCTAAATAATAAATTGTAAATCAAGTCAGATTTTTATTTGTTTCCCGTCCTTTTTGTTTTGAAGTAGTCATCAAATCAGCAACAGCAAGGCCTTGTTTGACCTCAAATTTGTAGACTCAATTAATTTATCAGAGGTGTGGAAATGATTTGAACCAGAAAATAAATTATTTTATGTTAATTTCCAAATGTACAATGTAGTGGAAAAGCAAAACAAAGCAATTTTTGTCAAATGAAATTAATTCCACGGTGTCTTTTATTATTGACTTTGCTCAAGCGTACATCCATCAACAGTACTTGATGGCAGCACATTATTGCAATATTATTCCACCTCAATCAATACAATAATGTTTCTGCAAAAAGGGTTGCTTGTGAGTCAAGCCAATAATGCAGATTAAAATTTAATTGAATTTGGAATGGGAAGAAAAAAAACAATAAAATGAGAAGGCAGTGACCTTTCCTATGGTTGAGAGCTATATCTTTATCAATGACTTCAGTGCTCAGCTAAAACTGACACCAGTTTGGACCTTGCATGCACTGCGCTGATATTGAGAATGCGAACAAAACGGTGAGAGACATTTCTGTGTGCAGCAGTTCCAGCTTTTGTAACATGTGTTCAATATTTCAATTTAATTCAATTCTAAAATTAAATGTTGTTGTCTCCTTTAATTAAAGTTATTGCAGTTAGTAGCATATTGTTTTAAAATAAACATATTGTTTATGAAAACATTTAATTTTACAAGGATTTAGGCATCACATCTTTTTACTTTCACTTTCCAGCAGGGCCCACCTTGTCTTTGCGTATCACATTCGAGCTCAATTAAACACAGTGAAGCTTGTAAATGCAGTGAATTGCAACGTGTCAAAAGATGACAAAGTTCAAGCCATCTGAATACTTTTGCAAGGTGCTGAATTTCTGTGTCTCATTGCAATTTTTCCACCTGGGCAACCCGTTCTTATCGAAGTTGTAGATGGCTTTACCCTCCCACTTCACCCAGTGGCACAGTCTGTGTGTGTGTGTGTGTGTGTGTGTGTTCGTCATACCACTGTGTGCAGCCGTCACTGTGATCTCACATCAGTCAGAGGCTGCTGGGCCACACATTGACATTCCAGACTGCCTGCCTGCCACTCTGGCAAAAATAGATATGTAAAACGACAAGTTCCCTCCCCCTCAAGCTTTCCCACGCATAGTTTGTCTGAGCTGGTGGGGAGAAAAAGAGAGGTCTCTGGTCTGTGTCAGCTCGGATGAGAAACAGTCAGCAGAGTGTGTAGAGGAGAGTGACACATCACCGTTTAAGAAAATGAGATAGAGGAAGAGGTTGAAAGGAGACAGGGTTCATACCCTTAACCGTTGTTCGCTGTGATTGGAAGGCGGTTGTGTTTTTAATGACTGGAGTTGCTGTGTCAGGTTTAAGATTTTGTTTCCAACAGGCTTTGGAAATATAAGTTGAACTGGAAAAAGACTTGAATCGGTTTGAATGCATCTCCGACATTCAGTAGCCTGGAAGGATTTGTTCTATGTGACAAGAGGTCCAGAAAAATAAAAACGTTAAATTACTCGCATTCTCCCATCCATCTTCTTACACCTTCATCCCTAGTGGCGTCGCCGGGCAACACAGAGACAGACAGGACAAACAACCACACACACACACACACACACACACACACACACACCCCCACACACACACACACACACGGACACACACACTCACCGAGGGAGAAATTAGAGAGACCAATTATCCTGACAGTCATGTTTTTCGGACTGTGGGAGGAAGCCAGAGTACCTGGAGAGAATCCACGCCTGCAAAGGGAGAACATGCAAACGCCATACAGAAAGACCCCGGGAATCGAACCCAGGACCTTCTTGCTGCAGACATTTGCCAACTGCGCCGCTGCGCAGCCCCGAGTACGCATATCATTTGTTAATTTATTGACTTGTACAGTAAACATAATTTTTTGTGTGACTCCAGTCCTGAAGATTTTTCATTTAACCACTTAATCTTTTATACAACATTAAATTATATTAAAATATGCAAATAATTAAATTCCTTTTTAAAATAAGAATTAGTTTTGTCTGAAAATGTCCAGACAAAAACATTCCTTTAGTGTGTGCTTGATCAAAAAAATGCTTTTAACATTAACATGGTAAAACCTCAGCTCTTTCTGCTTGACTTAACTTTAATACAGTATATGGATAATCTATTGATTATGTTTCTGATTAACCAATTAATAAATGGATAGAAAAAGGAGATTAGGAGGATATTCTTCTTCTGGAACTGGGTAAAACTAAAACTAGGTAAAAAGCTTTAATGGCGGGAAATGACTAATGAAGACAGTGATGTACAGTTATTAAAAATGTTCTTGGATGCGTTTACATTTTGAAAGTTTTGCAAACATTGAGTGACTGGCTCATTAATTTTTACGGCATTAAAACTAAAATTTTTCATTATTATAGGGCTTACATTTTGTTTCTCTTAAACCATTATGTGTTTCATCGTGTGAATTTTTGGAACTATTGTGATTCCTGCTTGCTTTGTATCCATAACAGAGTATTTATTGTATTCTCTCTTTCTCTTTTTGTCTCTCTCTCTCCATGATATTGTTAAAACACTAAAGGCAGGTAAACCTGCTCATATAATAGAAAGATGTTTTAGTTCAGCTCAGAGTTCAGAGGTCAGGCATAGCTTAATAACAGACTCACTGGTGATGTGGCAAAGCGACTCACTCAAGGACACTGCGGTGGTTTCTGATATGGTTTGTGAATTAGAGCCGTCTTCTCTTCAGGGCCAGTCTTTGATTTTCTTTTGCTCCTTGACTTTACAAAATGAGACTTGTCAAAATACAAATTAGCTTTTTTTTCTTCTTTTCGATTGAAAGGTTAAAGGTAAAGCTTTGCATCTACTATTGTCAGTCTTGATTGATTTGCAACACAGGGAGAGTGATCTGTGGCTGATCTAAGCGTATGATGGATTGGAACCTCCTTCAGAGGCCATAACCGTAATAGATTTTATACAGTACTAAATGGTATAAATGCATTACTGCAGCAGTTGGTGCTAAATTGAATATCAGACGCCTCAGACTTAATGTGGAGGAAAAGTAAAACATGTTTAACCTCCAAGCATGGCGCTTTAGCAGCTTCACAGTCTCCTTCTGATATACATTAATGTAACTATCGTATCATTTTTTATTGTTGCTCTGACATTTATCATCCACCATTCTGCTGTCTTTTTAGGGGGAAATATATGGAAGATGTGTGACTTTACAAGGCAAATTCATTTTGTATAGATGTGATGTATTATGTGGGAATCAATAAAACCTTGATGGATAGTGCTTAGCATCACATGGTGTGAAGTAGATGTCGAATTGCTTCCTTTTCGTTCTCCTCCAGTTTCTCTTCTCTGTAATTTACCAACCAGGGTGCTTTAGGACGTTTCAAAAGATTGCATTTCTAAAGAATATGAAACTTCTATCTGCTCTTTCTTAAAACCCCCTGTGTTCAAACATACATTTTTTTTTCCTCAACTCAAACAGAGTGATATGAGGAGATGGCCCACGGTGACACAGAAGGCTGTGAGTATAATAACATAAGCTGTAAGTGAGCTGCTTTGTGCGCTTTTCTCCAGCTGAAGTGCTGTGATAGTTTACTCAGTTGGCTGAAGCTTCTCATGTTGCCTGGAGAAGTATTGCTTGTTCAAACAAAAGTTTTAAAGTTGCAGAAAACAGAAAGCAAAGGTTAGCCTGTTTGCAGTCACTGTGCAGACCCATAGTAATTATGGAAAACCCTTGCTGTGGGGAGTCTGTGTGTATGTCTTCATTTTTTATTTTCAATTTTTTTATGAACAAATAAATCATGTTAGTGAGAAGGAAGAGTTTTTGTTTCAACTCTGTTGAACCTGCAGTCATATCTGTTTCAGGACAACCAAAGCTTCCTAAAAGGGTTTTATTATTCATGTTTCTACCAGCCGACATTAATTTTCAGGTGCCCTTGCAAAGTGACCACAATGAACCCTAGAGGGAACACTTTATCTTAGTCTTCGAAGTGTTATGTTGACCTTTTGAAGTGGTCATCACACAAAAGAAACTAAATGACCCCCAAAGCGCGGTCTAACAACAACTGTTGCAAGATTTGAGCTCTATTTTCAGTGCCCTAAAACCTCTTTGACTTGACTGACTTGACCAGCATGTCTGATAGCACCACTGGGATGACTGATGAGTCCGCTGGCTCCACCCTGTTTCTACCCATCTGCTGTGATGGATGCGGGAACGAGAAGAGCACTGGGTCTTTGGATTTCATTTACTCAGTCCTGTTTACCTGCTGTTATTGATTTCAGGGTGTGTTGTTCATGTACTTAGGCTCTCGGAGTGGTAGAGAGTGTGTGGAAGGGAACTGTGGGTTTTGCTTGATTTTAATTTTTAAATTAATCACCAAGGGGGACGCAGACGCACACGGTGATGTATTAGAACGGTCTAGTTTGGTGGGTAGGTCCCCTCACAGCAGGCTTGGATCATGATTGCAGCTGGCTGATATATTTGGAAATAGTCCTTTCCTCTTGAAGGAGACACATTCTTTACTGATTTCATTTGCAAAGCTTTATTTGGGTGCACCAGTCTCAAAGATATTAAATCAAGGCAGTACAAGTCGACAGGTTTTTTTTTTATTATTGTATAAAATAATATGGAACCACCATCCTTTAGCCTTGCCCCCAAGTTTAAAGTTCCTTCCAAATCAGATCTATTCAAGGTAAAGATATCTATTAAGTTGTGGGATATGGCATAATGCCAGCATGCTGTTTGTCTTCCACACCATTTCTTCTCCACGCCTTTATTGGTGTTAGAATCAAGGGTGAAGGCTGTTTTCTGCTTCCTGAGCACTGACCTGTCGTGAAATGAAATCGTAGAGATGACAGTCTCATTTTTCACTGGCATGTATTAGACAACCAAAGTCTTTGAGATGAAAGCGGATTTGATTGTCAAAAAATTGCTACCTTAATTTCAGTAATTTGAGTGGAAATGTGCACCGATTTGTATCTTTTCAGAATGTTGATTATAGCAATTTCCCTCTGAGGGAGAGAACCTGAGAAGTATGTCTGCTTTCGTTTCTACAGTAGAAAAACTTTTTGCTCACTTTTGCAAATTTAGCAAATGTAGCAGCATTTTAGATTTTTGTAACAATGGTTTGTTAAAAAGGATTTAATAACTCTCCTGGGCCACTGAGGTTAGAAAATAAGACTAATCTAGTTAGAAAAGAATTGAAGTTGATTTCTGCTTTCTTAAAAACATCAAATTAAAAATATATATATTTATATAGCAGCTTAGATAAACAGCATTTTATAATTTGATTTTTTTTTCTTGCCCATATTTGTTGGGGTTAGTGGTTACAGTTTGGTCAAGAGATTCAGAATGCTTTAAGATGGTGTATAATCAGTGGTTGCAGTTATATTTATAGACACTCGGTTATTTTATTAGGACAAGTTGGTTGTTTAGGAAAGTTTGTGTGTGACTGAGCAGCATTTATAGGTACCAAATGTCAGAAATGCTGTTTGGCATCATAAAAAGATTTCACAAACACCTGCTGATGTTCACAAATTAGACTGGAGATATTTAGACATCAGATTGTGGGATGATGAGCAGATACTGGGATTTGTGGTGTTAGACTAAACAAAATTACTTCTCCGCAATAGAACAAATTATTGATCTAAAATATAATGTGAAAGAGAAGCATATGTGTCACTCTTGTAGCTTAAACATCAGCTTGTATGTTAAGCACTGAAAACTTTCAGTTGAACTCATTTTCTTTATTTTGTTTTAGGTAGATCAGAAAAACACACTTGGTTTTAAGGTTGCTAAAATCAAATCTTGCCCATTTTAACCCATAAATAGTGCCATGATTAAGCTGCATTGTGGATATAATTTCTGAAATTTTTTGAAGTTAATGATGCCCAAAGATTTTCTGACATGTTCATTGTTGTTCTGTACAGTTTTCCTCAGAGTCTCGTCTTGCCAATATACCTCATCAGCAAATCGTTAGAAATTTAATTAGGAGTCCTAAAGCACTCAATGATAATTTATTTCCATAATTCCCCAATCAAAGTATTGAATTTCCTGTTGACACTCTGTTAAGCACAATGACCTGTCTGAGGTTGCCATATATTGATGGAATCCCCATTTTAAGATTCACTTGCCCCTAATAAGATCCCAGCGGGCCAGCTTCTTTTGATACATGTAAAAACGCGCGTATACTGGGCATAACGACGGAACAGAAAAGAAAAGAAATATCTTTTATTATCCCTCGGCGGGGAAATTCAAGTCTATCAGCAGCAAAGTGACAGGCAAATGGAAGGATGCAGAGCCGTGTGAAATAAAATGACAGTAAGGACAAATCTAAGACAAAAGAGAACAAGAAATGTGCAATTAGTAAAATAGTATATTCATATCTGAAGATGTGTGCAGATAAATATTATAATTGAAGACAAATTAGGATATTATTAATGTCTTATTAGATATGACTATTCAAGTTATATCACTGGAAAAAGTGTTTCTTAGACCTTGATGGCAATAAAGTGCTTAACTTGTAAAAATGTTGACCATATTGTCTGTAACAAATTATTTTTCTTCTATTAAAGTTTGCAGTTTTAGTACCTCCTTATTTTTTAGTTGTTTTCTTTCCTAACAAAGACCTGACATCTAGTTTCCTAGTGAGGAATGATACTTCATCTACCACAGCAGTAATGATTTGTGTATGCATGCATGTAGAAGGTAGAGGTGGTGTTTCATCATCCATCACAAACAGAAGCTGTAAGATTAAATACAAATCTTTCAACCCCAATGATAGCAGTAACACAGACATAAAAACAGTCAAACAGGAACAGACAGAACGTATGGGGACGACAGATAGTCAAGGTGTTGGGAGATTGCACAGGACGAACAGAGGAGACTCGTGGGAACCGGAAAAGAAGGAAAACGGTAAGAAACAGTGAAGATAGATGACTGAAAAAGTGAATATAGGAAAATATAAAATAAAGTCCCACACTCCAGCAGGAAAATAAATTGCGTTGTCTTGCAACACAAATTTTCACTTCACTGTGTGCAAAGACTGTCGTTAGTATCCTACAAATTTTATTACAAGGTTTTTCAAAACCATCAGATTGATGACCGTGACTCCCAAAACTCCTGAGCAGAGGCTGCGCCGCTTTTTTACGTTGTCTGTCATTTTCATTTGACGAGGTCAAAAAAATCCTGTCAGTTTTTCTTTTTTTACCTGACAATTTTTAAAACGATTACGACATATTCATTACATTTAATCTTCATTCAACTTAATTAACAGAGAATCCAAATTGTGCCATCAGATGAATACATGCAACTTTTCGTCTCCACAGTGATGAAAACCATAAATTGCGGCTCCAGTACATATTAACAGTGGAATTAAACAACTGCATTTACATTATAACTCATATTTGCACACAGTTTTTCCAAACTAACGGCTAAATTTTTGCCCATCCTTTGCTCTGACTGTCCCATTCTAAAACACAAATCTGTTTTGCATGAAGGGCAATCCTAATATTTATTCCGAGTGTAAATTTCTGAAATTTCAGCTGCGATACCGTCACTTTGACAATTCAATAAATACTATATCTCTAAATTAGACTGAGGTTATTATTTCATACACAAACTGACTGTTCTGACTACTGTGGTAAAATCATTAACACATTTACAATCTTGCTATTCTTCACAGTCGGTCTAAGATGAAAAGAATTATTCAAATAATATAGCACACTGTCAGTAAGTATCTTCTATTTTTTTGCATTTTCTTACATTCAAAGTGGCTTAAGATGATGAGAGAGAACACCTGCTACCAACTGCTCTGCTTCTCTCTCACGTTGTGTGTTTGCAGCAAGAATCATTTCTTGCTTTATGTAAATCTGGGAAGGCAACTGGACATTTCATTTTGAATTTTGAATGTTTATTCAGATCGAGTCCCCGGCAGCCCAAATGAACACCTGTGACTTAACTTTATTCTGTGCCAGTCCTAAGTCCTGCTTGGGTCCCATTGGACATCTGTAATTCCTCGCTGAAATTGTTGAGAGACCCCACTGCTTCCTTGCTGCAGCTTGGAGAACAAACATGGCTTTTTTACATTTATTATTTTGCTACTTTTTACTATTCATACTTTCTAAATAACATTTTAATGGTGATGCTGTGCAAGTGTATTTGTTCTATAAATCTAGGCATGTCTGGACATCATCCTGTCACAGCTGCAGACTTTATCTTCTCTAGTTTCTCATTTTCACTATTTCACACTGAAACGTGTCAGACGGCCCGTTATATTAAAACATTTCTTATTTTTATTATTCTTTATTCTATAAGGTTTTGAATTTGGCTGCAAAATTTAAAACTGGAAAAGCACTCTAAGTTTACATGAATATGAATCCTTTACTTTTTAGCCTTTAGTGATGCTTTTGAACGCTGTTTTGTTTTTTCCAAATATAATTATAATATCCACATTTAAGGATTTTTGAAAACGCAAATTGGATGCACAATTTTGAACTTTTCAAAGTTATTGGATGTATAAATGTGTAAATTTGAGGTATATTTTTGACTCATTTTGACCAATCGATCCAGTACAGTCAACATTTACTTTTAAAACAACTAAAATTATTCCATGTATAACCATTTTACTCTGAAATGGGAACTATTTAGATTTATCTCTAAAAGGCCAAAAAGGCAGGATGACATTCATGTCTATGTAAAGTGTTATTCTGAGCAACGCTATAACTGTCTGTGATCACGTCTTCATCCAGTTAAACAGAAAACCTTTAAAAGTTCGGCTCTGAAACCTGCCCTTGGTTCAGAAATCTAACACTTAACTTTGAGAAAGTGGGCCGTAAAATTTCAGTCATAAATTGCATTAAATACTTTTTCCTTATATCCTTTTATCCAACCAGTGGGAATGTTTGGGATCACTAAATGTTTAATTCTGATAAAGAGAAGCCATTATGATACTAAAGTTTAAAGTAGAAATGTAAAATGGGCTCTGGGAGCCACAGTGTTAATAAAAGAATCCCTGCTCTGGGTGAAAGGCCAGTAAAATGGCTGACTTTCTTATGTGAGATGGATTAGAAATGGCTTGAACTCAGGCTGCCATCAATCATCTGCATTTTCTCGGTTTTTCCAAATATGTATGTCAAGGCAGGATGGTAAGGTAGATGGCTGTCAAGTAAAGGCTTTAAGCTTTCTACTTTGAAACAGAAGTAAGACAACTCTTATATTACAACTTGCAGCAGAAAGTGGTATAATGTGTCTAAAATTACCCCTTTATTCTATTGCCTGTGTAGATGAGCTTTACTTTTTATTGCTTTTGTAATATGGAAATAAAAATGTATTCAGTTTGTTACAAGAAAACCCGCATGAAATTATTTAGAGTGCAACCATCATTCATTGATGGGCTGTTTCAACAACTTCACACAATCTTGGAGATTTCTTTCTCTTGTGACTGGTGTTCAGTTGGGAACTGAGCTTTAGGTGTTTATTAGAGGATCCTAGAAACGATGTGTTCCTATCGCGCTGGATTGTTTTACTCCTTTGAGACAATTTACTGTGATGCTGCTGTTTCAGTCTTTCTGTCATTGGATGATATCCAACCTGGCATTTAAATTTGTCTCATTGAAATCTAACTTTAGTTATTACCTTGCAGCATCTGAAGAAAATTGTTTTTTGGACACAAACCTCCACACAATCTTGGAACTCTGTTTTTCTCTTCTCTCAGCCGCCTGGTGTCTTATTTCCCCCCTTTGTCTCTCACCTCTCATTCGGTACTCTACTGTTAAAAAATGCAATCTAATAGGGGGAATGCATTCAATTTTGGACCAAGATATTAGCTATTATCTGATATCCATTTACAGCAGAGGTGGCCTTGTGATCTATAAAAAAAAAAGTATCTTGAATGAAATGCTGAGAGCTATCTCTGACCTTGCTTTGTGTCCGTGTCCATGTGGGAAGCGTTTTTTTTTTTTTCTTTGCTGTTTTCCTGAAATAAATTTAATATATATATATATATATATATATATATTTTTTTTTAAAATATTTACTATTTTACATTTGAAAAGAATTGAATTACGTTTAAAAACACAATGGATCCTGAATATTATACTCTTCTGTTAAAAGGCTTTTCTGGCTAAAAATATGCTAAATGCTAATTTTTACCATTTAAGTCCCCTAAAATTGTGGTAGAAGTTTATCAAACTATTTGTTGATATTATTTCCATTATTCACTTATCCATCAGATATTTTTAAAATTGTCATAGTTTTAGTAATGAAGGATATATTCAGTCTGTCTTTGGTTTGATTCTCAAGCCCAGATTTGTTGGACTGCTGGTTATCATCTGATATTATGTTTTTATAAAGTTTAACATCAGTAAACATGTTGTTGTTTTTACCGATCTGGCAGCTTCAAGTGAGTTGATGTGCAAAATTATGACAACATCTTTATTCATTTCTTCATTTGAAAACTTTAAGTCACAAACACAAACTAATATAAAGCTCAATACATTTTGGTGGACAGAATATTTCATTATTTAGTTGTTTTTTTTTCTAAAGCTATTTTAAATCCTTTTTATTAAAATAGATTTTTCTCACCACTGATATCCATAGAAAACAATTTCAAAGGGGGATTATAAGACAACTCACCATGAAGGCAATTTAATTTTGTGTCACGACATCTCAGGATATTAAAATGCTGCAATATTTCCTTTCTGAAAAAACGTATTATCCAGATGCTTTTAGTGTGTGACTTTGTCTGGTGAAGTAGGTTTATAAAAATATGTCCTTTTTGAGAAAAAAAAGGAAAAGTAAGACAAAAGAAATGTCTTCATTGCCTTTTGGCAGAAAAACCTTCTGAGAAAATCATGAAATCCATCATTTCGGACTCGTCTTTTTTCGCTGCCCCAGAAAGTTTTCTTCTTTTCTTTTTTTTTGCAAAATCAAGTTGAAATTGGAAATTAACTTGTGCAAATATTTTTAAAAAGCCTCCGTTTATCTAACCGGCTTATCTACTGCAATTGTTCTCCATAAGAAAATCATTAACTAGACTGTAGGTCGCATACTCTCTTTATGTTTTATCCGTTTTTTTTCCCTTTGTCCTAAAAATTACAGTGAGAGATTTTAGACTTAATTTATAGTGAGCCTGGGATGGACAATATTACATCTAATCAAAATCAATTTCACTGTAATTCTGGAATTACACCTTGAGGGAAGAGCAGATTAAAGCCTGTCGCCTTTAGATGATTGAATTAGAACATGTTATTAAAAAGGATAATGAGTATGCGAAAGCAAACATTAGGCTTTGATTACTGCTCTCAACAAGAGGTAATATTTAGCTAAGTGAAAAACGGCTTATTAAATGTGCAAGCTTATCAGGCAAATATTGTTAAAATAACCAGCAGCTCTGCAGCCAAAACTCTTAACTGTGTTAGTCAACAACGGGAGCATTTTAGTGCCGTTAATTGGAACGGTCGGATCTTCACTCTCAGCCTCAAAGTGGAAACCTGAAGAGTGTTTATGTTTGTGTACATGCGATTCAGCCAGTTTACTTTTAATTACCGAATAATGGTTAAGGGTGTGTGTGCGTGTGTAAGGTGGTAATTAATAGCCTTGTTCTTGGTTTTGTGAATAAAGCCTCCCAGTAAAACGCTCGCATATCTTGTTAAAAAAAAACAGGATTAATTGTTTGGATGAAGTCTGAAAACGATGCATTTTGTTCGTCTTTGAGTTCAGTGACCAGCCCTAAATTCACATCGCAATTGGAACTGTTTGTTTTGATAAAAAGTACAGTTTACTACAATGTATGCGATAGGATGGTTTTAATTGCAACCATAAAAGTTACAAACATAGTTCAGCTGTAGAGCAGTGATAGGCTGAAGAAGATTTTGTGTAAATAGAAAAGGGCACGTACAGAAAGGCAAACTCCGTAGCTTGCACCGTAGAGGGCCCGACGCTGCATCGTAAGCGAAGTGATTTGAGAATTCCTATTCCCAAGCAGGTAATTTGAGTCTTGCAGGTGGATGTTTGGTGGTTATAGGGTCACCCTTGAAGCCAGTCCCAACTCTAATAAAACCAGAGAGCAATGCAGGACCGCAAGGCTAAAAACCCCCATTAACTTTCTTCCCTTCAACATGGGGACAGGTAACCTAATGACCCTGCAAAGCTGCCATGCTCCCGATCACATGACTTGGGAGTTTCAGGGTTGATGACTTGGCACCTGAAGCGAGACATCATTCTAGGAGAAAAATACGACCTGCACCTGAGGAAATAAGAGTGAAACAGATTTCAATCTTAAGAAATAAAATCTACAGCCCAGCTACAAGGATTTTCATGCTTTATATGATATGAAAACCATCACTTTTTATATAATTTGTAGCTTATAGCTTCTGATCTAAATGTCTAACTTATTTTCTTCTTCCTCTTTACCATCCTCTTTCATCATGTTGCTTGCTCTACGCCTTTCTACTATTCTTTATGTAGTGGGACGCCATTACGGAGATGGACGAACACAATCGACCCATCCATACTTTCCAGGTTTGCAACGTGATGGAACCTAACCAGAACAACTGGCTTCGCTCCAACTGGATTTCTCGACAGGCGGCCCAAAAGATCTACGTGGAGCTCCGCTTCACCTTGCGTGACTGCAACTCCATCCCCTGGGTTTCTGGCACCTGCAAGGAGACATTCAACCTGTTCTACCATGAGATGGACGAAGCTCACGGCGTCAAATTTAAGCCCAGCCAGTACACCAAGATTGACACCATTGCTGCTGATGAAAGCTTCACTCAGATGGATCTGGGAGACCGTATTCTCAAGCTCAACACGGAGGTGCGGGAAGTGGGACCCATGACCAAAAAAGGCTTTTATCTGGCTTTCCAGGACATCGGCGCCTGCATTGCATTGGTTTCAGTGAGAGTTTACTACAAGAAATGCCCATTCACGTTAATGAACTTGGCCTCGTTTCCAGACACAGTCCCTCGTGTGGACTCTTCCTCGTTGGTGGAGGTGAGAGGAGCATGCATTGATCATGCTGAAGAAAGAGACACACCCAAACTGTTTTGTGGAGCAGACGGAGACTGGTTGGTCCCCCTGGGAAGATGTGTTTGCAGCATCGGCTATGAGGAGATTGATGGCTCATGTGTTGGTAAGTCTTTGAAACTGCTGTATTTATATTTTATTCGCAACATTGTCTTGGGCAGATAGGCAGCCACGGCTGGATTATTGTTTTTAAACTCACAGGGAGTCTCTGATTGACTTCTCACTACACAGAGTTTGTCCATACATTTATATATATAATTGCTATTGATTTCCTAATTTCTCTGGATTTGTGTGTGTGGTATTTTCCCTTCACATTGACAACTTTTAAACTAGGCATTTCTTTTGGAATTAACAGCCGAACCCTTTGGGTAGCATTATTTCCTTGAATCGAAGCTGTCTGAGGAGTTAAATTGGAATATTAAGCAGGAGGAATGGAGAACTTTACATGTGCTTTCTTTTTATGTCTCTCTCTCTCTCTTGTGGGCTGTCAGTGCACTAAAACACTATCTCTGCATTTAACTTCAATCAGAAGTGAATTTTTATTTTATGAAGGTAAGGTCTTAAAATTAGCACAACCTGTACCGTTATTTCAAGCATCACATAAAGTCTTTATAGTCAAATGTACATGAGACTTTCAGCGTCTCATGTATTCTTCCCACATGATGTGTCTGCATATTTACTCAGTTATAACAAAGCACACAAAGAGGTTTGGAGGTAGGATACAAGGTATTTTCACTCAAAATAAAGTGTGGCAACTGACATTAAAATCTAATTTTATTTTTATTTGCTCTCCAAATTTGTGTATCTCCTTAGTAGTTATACACACCCTCCATTTTGCTGCTCTTAAACACTAAAGACATGTTTATACTCTGGTATTTTTTCCTATTTTCGCTCCTTTAGCATGACTTTTCAGTTTAGTACCAGTATTACTCACTGAAGCCTCTCTGGAGAATAAGTTAGTAAAGTGAGAAGTTTTGCCTTGTTTTGGATCATAAATTTGCTGTCAAAGAGCTTTACTGTTGCTGAAGCTGCATGTTTATATATGTATTTGTAAATGCTTGTGCATGCACAAATACGAAAACACATTTTGCAGTTTAGAATATAATCCCATGAAATATGTTTTCTCCTAAAAACGTGGCATATGACCATACAGCACTTTCTTTTTTATCTTGATTCAGATTTATGTAAGTGAGGTTCTGTTAAAAGAACATAAGTAGTTATTATCTTGCAATAGTTACATAATGTTTTTGGTGTTTTTTATGGCATGAATTCGGATTAGTTGGCCAAAGAGGCTGCAGCTCAGGCTTTAACCAATAAAGGCCAAGACCTTTATAGAATAATCAACCAATAGAAAAGTGAGGTAGTGAAATTATCACTTAAACTGCTACTTTTTTCATACCCATTCAGTCTTTTTTCCAGCCTTTTATCTCTCTAAGAAATCTTCACCAAATTCCTGTTGAGGCACCTTTTCCTACCTCCATTTCTTATGTAAATAATCAGTGGCTTCTAAGTTAATAACCTTCAAATGCAAACATGATAATGAGAGTGATTAATAAAGTAGTGTTTGCATAACCTACTCGTTATTTGTGAGGTGTAAGATAGTTGATGCTTGCCTTGTCCTGGGCTTCAGCCTCCAGAATCTATTTGTACTGAATGAAAACTTCAAGCAGGTAAGATATTAACTGCCTTCGATCAGAACCTCACTTCAAAACGCCTAAATCACCCATTTAAAGTATCAAACTTCACAATTGTTTTAGTTTGTGGCTTTTTGTGAGAATTGTTAGGATCAGTATACAAATGTTTGATTGTTCTCTTTTTGATATAATACAGACCTTCAGGAAAAGATAAGAATGTGTTTTTTTTTAGGAGTTTTTGACTCTGAGTCACCGATAAGAAAGTGTTTTAGAGAGTATGTCAAACTTTAAAACTTAAGTTTATCTAAGAATCAAAGCCATGTCAGAAGGTTTTGTTTTAAAAATTTAAATCTATCTGAAAAAATGGTGCAGGGGTGCCTACGATGAGACACGCTTGTATGTATGGTGTTGTTTTGTACATCAGTGTTCGACCACCAACTGTCCGAGGGGCTATCTCAGTGAGAAAGATTACCTCAGCCAGCTTGGTTGCAGTTTGATCCTGAGCCCTCTGATATGAGCTTTAGGTTATCACTGGCAGTACCACTCACTGGGAATGCTACTTTCAACAAGGTCCAATGCAACTTCTTTTTAACCAGGCAAAGGCCCGATGTCAGGTCATCAGATACACATGTCTGCAGATCTGCAATCTGCAAGGTACCTGATGTGCTTGCCCAGAGAGTGGCATCATAAACCTCTGAAAGATTCTTGATTTAAAGGTCAACTCCAGACTGTATGAAAACAGATATCGCACATTTGTGCACCCGGTTAACTTCCTAAATTAAACAGGATGTATGATCAATATCCCGAAGCTTTGAAACTAATTACCCTTGAAAGCAAACAACAGCCTCGTTCCCTGACAACAATGATCTATAAGTCCTCTGCTCTCATAAACTGCTGCCTTGCTTTGCCTACTGTAGGACAACTCTTTCTAGAATTCTCCCTGGATCTTTTCCCTCATCCAGAACCAGATGTCTTTGTGGAGCTGATTACAATTTGTGGAGTGACACAGGTCGGCTAAGCCTCCAAGCTGCACCTGCAGCTGCATCGCAATCAAGAGGGCAGAGGTGAAACTGCAGCTGTGATTAGAGTCTAACTGTTCCAAAAATGCTGCCTTTTTTCATGTGCACTCCTTTAATAGTTTGTAATATTCTGAACTGTTTGTTACAGAACACAGTCTGGAAAGGTAGAAAAGCCACTTTTTAAGGCAGAAATTGTTACAAGTTATTTTTTTCCCAATTCAATTGTGTTAGATGCTTTTTCTTTAAAGTGGTGTAACAAAATGAGTTAAACATCTACTCTTGGAAAGCTCTGTGATATCAGCCGTGCTGAACTTACAAACTGTATTATGTAATTCCAAAAGTTGTTGCACTATTTGCCCCTTTTTTATGATTTAAAACCATCCTAATCAAAACATCAAATAGAGCTAAAAAGCAAACCTTTCTCATTAACAGATGAAAATATTAGCAAAGTCTAAATTGTCTCCATCATGCATCCCTGTTCAGCTATACACAGTATATAACAGAATTTAAATCAACCTTTGTTTCCCCTACTCTGTGCTCTCTCTGAAGCAGATTTCACAGTTGACTAAAGTTTAGCCCTTTGGGCAATGTGATGGCATTTTACTGCAATGTCAGCCCTGAAATGCAGCTCCCGATCATTGTTCCAGGACTCAAACAGGCTTCGTTATTAAATGCCTCCACACAAAGGAGCACTGGAGCACCTTGAGCATCGAAGGAGAAGGCTGAGGTGGCATGCTCAGCCAGTCTTTCAGTCCCCACTTTACAACAAGCTGTTTTGTTAGGAATAGAGGCTGTTAAATTAGGCTCGATAAAGGAATTAGTTCTGCTTTTGTTTTGATTTGTTTAGCACAACTTGGGCGGATTTTGCCTGTGTTTGGATAGACAGATGACGGTTTGTGTGCAAACGTTCAATGATTTCAAGGTTAGACCTCGTTTTTTGTTTTTTGTTTTTCTTTTATTACAAAAAGTGCCAAAGTGATGATTTCGTTTTTGTGGGTTTTAGGAGATTCCTTTTATAACCATTTCTTAGTTTAAAGCAAACTGCTTGTTTTTGGTCATTCTTGTGATGAAAATATATTAACTGGTAGGAACTTATTTACATTTTGTTGTAACTTATTTAAAAGCAGTTTACGACATGTACTGTGAAGGAATGCACCGTCCCTCTGGTCTTTGTGGTTTCTCTGTTCTTTCAGTTCTGCTGTTCTGCTGTTTCTCTAACTAGTTTCCATGACCTCAGTTTTCTGATTCTTTCTTAGCTGCGTTTCAGTAAGTGACTGCCAATATGTTTGCTGGATCTGTTAAACAAGGTTCTTATATCATAGTTTTCTCTACACTCCCTTTAGATTTAGAGTAATTTAATCTCCTTCCATCCTTCGAAGCGCATCCTCATTGTCCTGCAGGTAAGATGAAGACTAAAAAATCCAAGCAACATAAGACAGTCTACCGTAAATGCAAGTTGTGTAGTTAAAAATACTAACTGAACCACTTTGCTCAACATGTCAGTCATTTGAGACTTAGTGCTACTTTGGCAAACAGATTTAACACTCCAGTTTTGCCGTTCCTTTGTTGGTACTGTCTTATGTCTGCTGCCTGTTTAGTATTCTGGATTTTGAACTTGTTTTTTTAGGCTAATTATTTTTGCATCATCCTACCTCCCAGCCTGCCAGCTTTCATTTGAGCCATACTTCATTTCCATCACAGTAACAAGAAATGGGAGTTATTAGATTTGTAAAGTTTTCTGATTCCCACGACATAAGCTCAAGTTTCTGAATAAGACTGCAGGACTTTATTAGAACAAACAAACTCTAACAAAGCACAAGAGATAACAAATAAACATTCCTAGTAAGAGCTCTGTTGCAGTTTTAATGCAGGGTTCACTTCTGTAGAAAGATGTTTTTCAACAAAAATAAATTTCCTGAGTTCAAATTGTTGCTAAAGTCCACAGTGATTTCTTCAAAACTTTTCCTTGAATACTATTTAAAGTGTAAGTGTGTTATAGAGTTGTCATTTCACTATTTACCCAACAGACCCTTCTGTTTATGCACATTTTCCAGTGTTAATTTGAAAACCCTTCATCAAAGTATTCTGCAGAGCAAACTTCACACCAACTCTGTTAGTTTGACTTAACACATCAATGGTGCTGCTAACTCACTAATTTAATTAAATTCCAAATCAAAAAATACTTTACTGATTGAATGGGGAAACTAAATGTTGGTTCAACTCATAATATCCAGGTTGTAGATGCTAATCGCTGCAGAAAGTAAGGATCTTCTGCAGCGACCTGAAGAAGACACTCTGTTGTTGTATAACGGTCTCATGAAGGCGATTATCAGGTTTGTCCATGTTGTGAACAATGGACTGATGCCAAACTAAATGGCATCCAGAGGAAAGAATATGATGAAGTCATAAAATCTTTAAAAAATGAGCCTGCAAGTTAACGATTGTTACAAGTGGATTTTCCAGATGGACAATGATGCCAAGCATCTCAGCAAATGTCAATGTTTTTCACACAAACCCTGATTTGAATCACAGATAATTTGTGGTCAGAGTATTGACTTCCCAATTGGTTATCATTACGTTCATTTATTGTAATCCATTCAGCAAAATCCAATCCATGTTCCTCAGTAAAGATATGTCCAAAAAGAAAAGTTGATTTATAAGCCAATATAGCTTAAATCAAATTGACATATTAAGATCGGTTATCAGTTGTTTTATAATATGTTTAACTTTTTAATGATTGTTGCATCTCAGGTTTAGCAGATGTATTTAATAAAATTTAACTGCTGAACTTAAAGCAAAAAACTCACTGTGTTTAAATTCTGAGCATAGTTTCAGTGAAGCCCCGGTTGCGATCCCAAATGGTTTGAGTCTTTTAAATCCTACATTTGCTCAACTTGTTTAGTAGAACCGGAGTTTCCTGTAAGATTTTACTTCAAAAAGAGTATGATGTGAAAAGAAGTAAAACAAGCACTTTCTCTTCATTACATATTTTTGTCTACACTTCATTATGTGGTGAAAAAAAGTTTTCTGTAGAGTTGTCAATGCATGAAAACTCCACGACTTTGTCACTGTGAGTACAAAGATATCAAGATGCATAAACATATTTACATGTGTAAATATTTAGTGCATATATGTTCTGCATGTGTGTAGGTGTGCACGCATGAGTCGCATGCAAAAACAGTCTGTCCTGTCCAAAAAATGTCCTTCATTATTGGCACACACACTCTCACATTTCACAGATTTATTCTCTGGGAATGTGTTTCTCCCTCTCCTCCTCCTTCCATCCCTCACACTGTAAGACAATCTGGCTGATGCTGTTATCGCTCTGTGTTTACAGCAGCCCTTGTGTGTTTGTCAGGCTCTGTGGAAGAGCTCTCAGCAGTGCTATGAATAATGTAATTGCCGCGTGTTTGGGTGGGTTTATTTATATGTGAACTCCAGCGAGTTTTGTGTTTGTATCAGAGCGGATCTGCCCTGCAATGGGTTGAGGCAAACTAGCTGCAATTTATTTACATTGTAAAATCTTTCTTTGCCATATGTTTGGGAAATGATTGCATTCCACATCTTACGTATCAATCAATGCCCGTGGAATAAAACGAACACATTTAAATAACATTCTGTGACTTGACGTTTTCTTGCCTTATCATAAATCGCAGTGCAAAAGTTTAGAGTCATTTCTCATTTTAAAAAACTTTTCTTTGAAGCTTGCTTGTTTTCTTTAAAGTAGCCTCTTGACATTTTGTCTTCTGTTTCTATACATACATATAAATAGATTTTCTTAGATATTCTAACTTAAAATTCAGAAAATTCTTTAAAAAATAATTTTCTATCAGCATTGTGCTGTTCTTTTCTTAACTTGAATGCATGAGCAGCACTAAAAATATGTTTTGTAAACCCAAAATTTCATTTATATTCAATCATTTCTCAAGTACATAATACAACATATATTGTTCTTGTCAGAGAGAAGGAATGGCAGAAAAAAAGAAAAAAAAAAAACCTTAAAGACTAAGAGCAGCTTATGAGATAAGTGAAAGAAGCCAAAACATAGAGATGAAGGTTTTCCAGGAAATTAATAAAAAAACTAGAAGTACAAAGTGTCAGAGAGACAGACATCTATTCAACGTGTGAAATTACTTTATATTTGATCATTTTGTAGCTGAAGGTAATAGATTATTGATTCTCCTGTAAAATAGCACTATGAGCCTTGAAAATACATGCCACCCCTTAAACAAACTAAACTCGATTTAACAACCTTAACCACTCTGAAGAAAAGACCATTTGGAAAAAAATATATATATATATATATATATATATATATATATATATATATATATATATATATATATATATCTTTTAATGTTAAATAAGCTGATCCAGAATATTTACCTTAAATGTATTACATGCTGGTAATTGTGCAGATAATAGGAATAGCTGTGTTAACATTGAGCGTTGTGCTTCCATAAACATCTTGACGAAGTTTCACTGATAAGACATTCTCAATTACAGCATGAAGACAGTCAGACAACAATTACAGCACATATCCTTCAACTTGTCAGCCATCTAAATGAGATGTCGCACACGCATCAGGATGTGGTGGGTGAGGACGCGCACAATCAATTACATGAAACGCACAGGCAAAGATAGAAAAGGCCAGAGGTACGAGCATTATGGTAAACAACAATCATACAAAACAAAAAAATCTGCTCACATCAGGAACAAGAAATCAGAGTAAATAACATTTTGCTCATTGTTCTTACAAACAAACACATGCAGACCCACCAGGGGGTTTAGGTTGGCAGCAGCAATAGAGCTGTTTACAGATGGGCTACGCGGCAGGGAGACGCTGTGACATTTCAGAAAAGTATGGTTTTAGTTTAACAAGGATGGTCCCTCAGGCTTAATTGGGAGAGTCTGGAGAGAGCGAGAGAAACGGAGTGTACCGTGGCGGTGGGTCATAACATGTCATATGAATTTAATCCCCACTCACTCAGCTTCGCCACTGACTTGTCATATATGACAGCATTATATATTCAGCTGTTTTACAGGGCAAAAGTTTTACAGCCTCACATAGTATTGTCTTGAAAATGTCACATCCAGCTTATACATTTTAATTGCTCTATATTTTTGATCCTTTGGGATGCAAAGGCCACTCTATACAGGAAGCTGCCTTTTTAAACTTGATTTCGACTTAAACATTTGCATATTCTGTTATAAAAACTACTTAACATTAACCTTTTTTGATCATTTATGATATGCATATGGTGCAAAATAGAACTTGTAATTTTACTGTTGCTGTTTATGGCGACTTGTGATGAACTAGCAGCCTTTCCAGGATCTTCTTTGCGTCTTGACCAATGACTCCAAAAACTCTAAACCGTGTTTTTATTTCACTTATTGCTGCAAAATAGCAATAAAACAATAATAATTCAAACAGCTAGCACTTATCTCAGCCCATCTTTGCCTGTGAAATATCTAAATATTTACATTTTTAGTGACTTACTCTTTGTTTGCTACGTAGAAATTAAAACATTTTTTCTAACTCAATTTTGAACACCATGCCTTTGAAGCTGATACTCTGTGAAATGCTGTCTTTTGATCATCCAAGCAACTTTGTTTAGGAAAGTTCTCTCTTCCTTCTTATAAACTATCTTATAACACATAAGCATAATTTTCACAGCAAGAATCACAGTGATGTCAAGAGGTGCAGAAACTTGTAATTTGCAATGCTAACGATTTAGTTAATTACTCTGAATTCTTTAAATGTTTCTTGCAGATTTTTTATTTCAACTGTGAAAGGAACACGTGTGCGTCTGTGGACGAATTGAAGAAATACTTACAATAATCCACACAAAGTCTGATGATCGGGGACCTTTACTTTTGCTTTGAACGGATATCAAAACAATTCTTCAGTCTTGCACAGAAATCCACATGTAACGGTCAAGAAACTGTATGGAGGCAAGCCAACAATGTCTCATCCGATTTCTGATCTGCTGTCACACAAGGCTTTTCTTCTGTTGTTTCAAATACCTCCACTAGATGGAACATACTAAAAGAAAATCTTACTATTAAAGAAATGTCTAAAGAATCAAAAGTTGTACAATAATCATGCATAATAATAAGCAATGTTACAAAAATTACACTTGTGGATCAGAAACAAATTGAAAGCGTAAATCTGGCCCCAGCTGTGCCCAGAAGAAAGTTTTAAAAAAACAAATGATTCCTAATCAGCAGATTATCAGAACATGTTGACATGAGATGTAAAGAAAATGAACCTTAATGTCACTTTCTTGTTAAAACTTCCAACCCTATTACCAAGTTTGAAAGGATCTTGTAAAGAACATGCAGTATGCACATAATTTGAAAATTACATTTTTATGGGAGGCATGTAGGTTAGCGGTAGATTGAGCAACTCAGGGACAAAGGCTATAAGTTCTCTGCACGTCTTCCCCTCCATGTCCTGTTTAAACACTACAAATAATGACATAAAGAACCTTTTAAAAAGATTATTTCTTTCTTTCTTCCTTCACCTTCATGGTTTATTCTGTCATTTTGAAACAGTCCTAAGCGTAAAAGACTCAAGTGTTCTCTCATCAAATTGTAATTGCGAACAAATATGTAGAGGGAGATTATTTAATTGCCATTGTCAAGAAGCGCTGGGTTTATGCGGCACACAGAGATCTTTTAATCTCTTTCCGTTTTTAACTGTTTAAAGAATGAATTATGCAGATTGGAGTTTTTGCGAGTCCTAGTTGAGATGTGAACTTGCCGTGACTTCTGCTTGGCTTTTTTCCCCCTCTTTGCTGCGAGTTACTTCAAAGCTGGAAAGTGATCAAAGACAGCCGAGTTAAAAAAAAAAAAAAAAAATCCCTAACATACCGGCACCCTGCTTACGTACATGTAGCTTCTGCCTGTCTCCACGCGGCAGGCTCTCTCTGTTAGAAAACAAAAGCAAGCGACACTGTCTGATGTTCCGTCTTTTTCTCTCCTCAAGCGCTCTCCTGTCAGACATTGCAACATTTCAATTGATTTCCCTTTTCCTTCGTGTGTGTTTGTTCTATTTTAGAACGCAAGCCGAGAAACTGAATTAGTCATTAAAGGCTATGTATAATATGACATGGCCCAGATAAAACATCACAAGCCTTGACTGAAGAGCAGACTTGTCATAAATGAAAGTATATTTTAGGCGCTGGAGACAGCCGCTCCCAAGTTAAAAGAGGAGCAAAAAAAGAAAAAAACTGGGGTTATTGAGGGTTCAGCATCAACCATGACTTTGTGTTCAGTAACTGTTTAGTTGCACCAAAAACAAAAAGTTAATCACTTAATACTCATCTGTTCTACAATAGGAACATGGACACATTTTATTTGCTAGATTTTGTGTGAATCATTTGAAAGTGCTAGGAAGAAGCTTTGAGACTGGTTTTGGAGATTTGCTATAATTAAGACATCTGTATTTCTATCCAGCATTTTCTTATGCATGCCGATGGGTTGGGTCCATGAACCAGACTTACAGCTCCATTGACAGAACAACTCAATAATGTGTTTTCAGGCTAATTTCACAGCTGCACACACATTAATGCACTCTCCAAACTCAGTCTAAGCTTCATGTTTTCACTTCTTTATTCCTTGAAACTCCAATATTCAGTTGTGTGATACTCACATGTGCATCAGACTAAGCTGAGTTTTAGCATATTGACTTTCAAAGCTGCATTTTACTTTTACTCAAGTAAAACCGATTTTACTTGAGTAAACTTGGGCATACTTCTGGCACTAATCATGGATTGATAAGATACACCAGTGTAGAGAGCTAGCAGAGTGGGAAAGGTGGATAAGTTTGTGACAATAAAAATAAAACAGTGGAGGCAAATAAAGCCAGTACCCTGCAGTAAAAGACCAGAAAATACTGCAAAGCTTGCACAGCTTGTTGTAAATATTGTTGCATATTTTTCTCAAAATATAAAAAATGCATACCTTTATGAAAGTGACCAATTAGTATTCAAAATGTTTTATCTAAAAATGCACATCCCATTGAATCATTTGCATTTTTTTTTCTTTTGAGACTCATACAATGAACAGTCTTGATTAAATGTTTTCTGATGAAAATTGCGTTAAGACTTGATGCAATAAAATGAGTTGTTCATTTTGATAACCAGGTGATTACATGGAGGATGCATGTTGGCAGGGACTTGTACAAATACATAATAAAATATCAGTAAATTTGTGTGAATATTTATGTTTATTAAGTAGGAACATGACAGAAAATAATTGAGAAGCACTGGCTTAAAGGAAGAGCATATTTTCCATCCTCTATATTTGATGGTGTAAGACACGACTTTATTTTGTTTGGTTTTTACAACCATGATGGTCTGACTTTTTCTTTACAAAATGACAAAATAAGAGCATAAGTATGAAATCCGGCTTTAACAAAAATGTCAGCACAGTGACAGTAGCATCACCTCTTTTTCACCCTTTCCCTCCTCACCCTGTCATCTTATATGTGACCAGTGCAGAGAGTGGGCCAACAACCCGAGGGTATGAAACGCTTTAACTAGCAGTAGGTGTCTCTCAATCTGCCAGACTGCGACAGCCAAGCTTGTTAGTCACACTGGTGGAACTGCACACACACAAACACTCGTGCACAAGTGTCCTCTGGATAGACTTAATCCAGTCATTGAATGGGGTGAGTGGTGATTGCAGAACTGGGTCAGTTCTGGAGAAAACAGCGGTGTGAAATCGTCTCACATGGGTTGGATTGAAGCCTAAACTCTGGTTGACCCCACCAAGTTTAGTCATAAAGTGAAATCTCAGAATTTAAATCTGTTCGAAGTAATGTTTACAGCTTCAGTGATTATGCTAAAGTGTGGGCTTAAGCCTCAAGAAGAGTATTCTTGACATGGATTAAATAGAGAAGCTGTAATTGGGTTTCTTCATGCTGAAATCAACAAGACGAGTGGCAGTTTATGCATGAGAAACTGGCCTGGATTGTGATTTATACAACATTGGATGTAGTTAGACATGTGTAAGAGAGCTTTTTGTTTTATTCTTCAAAATCCTTTTTACTCAATTTTGCGTAAACGATCCAGATCTACAACCTGTCACAATAACACATTTTACTGGACGATAAATAGTTTCGATACTTGATAATGTTTTCAGGCAATATGATAGTAAAGGCATAATAATGCAAGAACACTAAGCTTTACATTTTAATGAACATTTAACACTGGAACTGGGAGACATTTTAAATATCCAAAATAAACAACAGAAATCATAAATAGGAAGTCCTTGTAAACAAAATTGTCCTTCAAAAAAAGGTCTGGTTGAGACCAAAGCACCAAACTGAAGCTTTTTTTTGTCATCCAGTTTTTGGTACAAAGAGAAAAACAATAAATCATGGAAATGAAAATTGTTTAACTCATTTTAATTCATCATGCGAGTAATTGATTTATCGTTTATTGTGACAGGCCTACATAGAACCAGTCATGAATGGTTACAATCACCGTTTTTTTATGTCTGTAAAAAGTTTCCATCTATAGAAACTAAATTTTTAGCCTCCAATCTGTGAAAAAAAGCTCAAGCTCAGCTCAACTGGCTGGAGAGCGTCTTTGAACTGTAATTTTAGAATCTTATCACAGACTCTCAGCTGGACTTTGTCGTTTTAACAGTAAAATATATTTTATCTGTTGTAGTCTGGTTCTGTGTTTAGGGTTATTTTACTTGCGGAAAGATGAACCTCTGACCCAGACTAAAGGCTGTGGAAGAATCTAACAGCCCTGCATTTATCTCCTTTGGTTGAAGTCAAGCTGCCATATATAACAACGACTTTCTTCATGCAACTCGTCCTGATCTTTGTTGAGCACAGTTCGTTTGTTGACAGATTTTCCCACCTCAGCCGGGGAACAGTGGAGCTCATCCAGAGCTACTATCAGTCTCTTGGCTGCTTCTCCGATTAATGCTGTCCATGTCTGAACAGTTGGTGAAGGATGCCAGACATGTGGTGGCACATCTATAGTTGTTCTTTTACCTTTTGAAGGACAGTCTGAAGATTTGTGAGACGTTCAGGGTGATGTGTTCCTTGGTTTTTATGATGCCGTTTGTTCACTTATGGTTTACAAATTATATTTTAAATAATCAAATCTGAGGTTCTGACAGGTTTGCTTTGTTTATATTGAAAGAAAATTGCATGCAGATGAAAGTTGCTGACTAATCAGGTTGAAGTGGGTGTGGTATGACTGGACAAACAAAAAATTATTGGACTAGCATATTGGAAATATCCTTATTAGGCAAAGGAAATCCCAGCAGAAAAGGTTTGAAACAGGTGACTTGTAAAAGTTAGTGGTATCAAAATAAAAAGTTGTGAAATGAATTGCACTTTTCAGATTTCTTTCTTTTTTCTAAGACATCATTGTTGCTACACTTCCCAACTGTGCAACTTTATATTGATCTATTGCATTAAGTCCCAGCAGAATTGACTGAATATGTGTTTGGAACGTGACAAAGTGGAATGAGATTTAAGGGGTATGAATACTTTTAAAAGGACTTTATTTTGCACATAGTGCGAAATATGTTAATTTCTTTCGTCAGAAGACGTTCAAGCTTTTCTTTAAGGTTCTGCCCGCCTACAGTTTGAGTTTAAGTGCTCCTGCTGGCCCACAAATCAGTAGAATGTTAGACTATTGCCCATTTTAAAACCAATTTACACTACCATTAGTCTTTACAATGAGAACACTTTGTACCATAAGGATTCATAAACGTATCAGATAGATGGTTTTGCAGGAAGTTTTCACATCAATATGTGTGAATTAACTTTTTATAAAATGGTAAAGGGCAGGACACATCGAGGAAAAAAAAAAAGAACCACTCTTTACTGTTTAATATTTTAGTAGTTGTGGTATGAGGACAATAAAAGGAGATTGTGTACATTTTCATCTTTACTCAAAGCTTTAAGTGTCACTTTGCCACTGGCTGTCATTTGAAATGCCTAGTTGTGCTTTCATTAAGGTTTATGTGTCATATCATTTTCTCAACCTAAACTTGTGTTAATTGTGTGGCTTTTGCTGTGAGTTTACTTTATTATCTATCAACAGCTGCAAGTAGGCAAATCTCCCCACTGCTTACCTTAAAGCTTGTGTGTTTACTGAGCAGCCAGAGGCAGAGACTGCAGATGTGATTCATAAATCAATACAGCTTGCTTTATGGGGAATTGATCTGACTGTGTGTCCCTCAGTGACACAAAATCTCTTTTGTAATTTGGAGTGACACGGGGAAACAAAGTTATGAAAGTGACAGAGAAGTATTAAACTTTACACATTGTCTTTTTAGTGTTGCCACTTTTGTTGACTTTAGTTTCAGCAGAAGTGCCGACTCTAACGTCAGCCATTTTATCTTCATCTTCCAGATAAAGATAATATCAAAATGTAAAAAACAAACAAACAAAAAACAACAGATTGCAGTCTCATGCATAACCATATTATTAAAGATCAGCCAGTTTTAACAATATTCTGTTTGGTTTCTTACAACCAAACAAAATATTATGATTTGAAAACCATAACAAAGAATTATAATACAATATGCAATGGATTGGCGTGGTTAGTGTTGCAGCATCCATCTGTTGCGAATGCAGACGGTTTTAACAGTGTAATCATTTGTCTCAATTCTCTATGTAAATGCTTCTGAAAATAGTAAAAAAAAAAATATATATATAGCAGTAACTTAAAGAGAAAAAGATCACAACAATCTATTCTGAAATGACAGTAAAGTTTATTTAACTATAGTTTGTATCTTTAGAAAACACAAGTCCTTTTTTAGCTTCATCTTCAGAAAATTATTGTAAATCCAAAATTCCCCAAATAAATTTCCGTTGTAGTTATGAAAACGATTATCATGAAGAAAAGTGTGACAACACCCTGGCTGGTTTGGTGTTGGAGTCAAATCAATTAACATCCAAAGTTGTCAAAGAGTTTTGTGAGTTTGAAACGAGCAGAAATAAACACATCTAGAAATATAATGTTGATTAAAGTTTTAAATGTTGGGATTATGAATTTTCAAATATGCTACACATATTTGAACCAGCTAATTTAGTTTTCTTATTTTATAAACCCAACATTTCAAACGGGTCTTTGTTTGATATTAAACAATATCTTGTGCACACATCTGGTTTTAAACTGCATCAACTATCATCTGCTCTACAGCACTGAAATTCTTTCATAAGCACAAGACATGTTGATTAATTATTTTGTTTATTTTGGTGATGAAATTGGTCTGACCTTTTTTGTACTTTGTGCGGTGATTAGCATCTGGACAGCAGAGGACTCCACTGTATCGGATCTAAACTTCTCAGCCAACAGTTGTTTTTCTGCTGTTACACACTTTCACACACTGCCCCTCTCTCTCTCTTCCTCCTCTTCCTTTCTCTTTCTCAGTTTGTCATGTTTTTCATCTTTCAATCAACCCAAGTCATAAAAGAAATGGCGCCGTGGGTCAAAAACACTTGCACCATCTGTGGTTTTCACATCTCCTGACAACAAAGAATGACAGAAAGGATACAAATTGATACACACAAAGTCTCAGGGTCTCAGTCGGGTTGACTGCAGAAATGACTACAGTCCACTTTCTAAAGGGATGCTGCAGAAAGTACGTCATTAGTTTCTGAAATGTTGACGTATTAACAATAATGTCCCCATGTGTAAATCTCAAGCAATTTAATAATTCTTAGAAATATTCTTAGGGGCATGCATGGGTATTTTTAAAGGTTGTACATTTAAACTCTTAAAGGGTTTCTAAAGCAGCATAACTGAGTATTTTATGGAACATCAAGTCCAGTGATGCAGTCCTGATCTGATTAGTGTGAATACAAGGAGTTTTGGTATGAAAATGAGCATTCTATTGTGGAACCGTTTTTTTTGTTGTTGTTTTTTTTCAAGCATCTATTATGAAAACTTATTCAAAACAAGATTATTTAGCTGAAGAAATGTTATTTGAGTCGCCGTGCATCAGTTCTGTACCAGTGGCAGACATGCACAACTCAGATGACATGTTAGCATCGATGCTGAGGAATTTTTGATGAGCGAAAAACGCAACAGCCCGTCTTACATGGTGATAAAATCATGTGTGCAAGTGTCACATGTGTAGGAAAGCAATGCAAGAATGTTGTTTTCTTAGGACACGACTCTGTGACACTGCTCTGCCGATGGCACAACTTAATTACCCCACTGAGGGGCAATAGAGGATAACTCTATTCTCTTTCTAACAGTAAAAATAAAATAATTGTGCGATAGTGTATTACTGAAAACAAAACTTTAAGTGAATTGGGAATAAAATAATTCTTTGTATTAATCAGTTTGAAATTGCTGCTCACTTACTGACAATCTCACATTAACATGGATCTAAATTATCGCTCCTGTCCTTGTGTCTGTGCACTGGCTCCAAGTTTAACTAAGGATGCAGTTTAAACTGCTGTTATTTATTTTATGGCACTAAACAGCCTGGCACTTAGTATCTGAACTTTTGAAAACCCAGCAGAGCTTCACAGTCTGCTGGTCAATGTCTGCTGGAGGTGCCTCGCTCGAGGCGTAAGCAGTGGAGGAACCGTTCCTTTTCATAGCTTTCCCTGCGATTTATATCTGATTTGATTCTACTCAAAGCCAAACTTACGACTCATTTAAGTTAAAAAGTTGTTTGTCTTTTAGTATTTTTTAATGGTTTCTTTTAACCTGGTTGACATTATTTTTGTTTCATCGTGTTTTGTATTTGTTTGAGGTATTTTGTGAATCACCCTGTCAATGCAGGGTTTTGTTTGCAAGAAGGTTTTAATGATGAAATGGTTCATAAAATCCAGAGTTTGATTAACAATTTAAAGGTAACATTTTGGGTTTAACTCAGAAGCCATGGGTTATATATAGCAAGTAAAACCTCATATTTTCTTTAGAAAAATATTCACTGCACACCTACTGTATGTAAACTGGACCAAGTTCCCTGCTCTAAGACCTTCAGTCATATGTTGAAATCTTGAATCTGGCATAAAACTGCAAATCTTTAGCAATGAACTGCTTAAGTTATACCCATTGCATTGTCTGACTTTTAACTGAGAGAGAGAATAAGTTGTTCTTTTCCCCAAATGTTATTGACACAGATGGCAATTGGAGTGGCATACTTGGGTAATGGGCCAAAGTTTTAAGAAAGGGGCCTACAGTGTTACACTTATTGAGGCATCACACATCTCAGCCTCCCTGGGAATTATATCGGAGGATTTACTTATACTTATCTACCAACCCTGAAAACGAGTATCTAGTTTATATACTTTAGATCAACATTAGAGTGTTTTTCTTCTTTTGCTCTTTCCTTTGGTTTATTTTGTTTGTACTTCCTTTTAATTCCTATAAAGCACTTTTTATTACCTTGTTGCTGAAAATGTGCTATATAAATAAAATTACCTTTGCCTGGGGAATCTTACTTAAATCTACAGACAGGATCTTAAGGCGCAGCTGTGGAGAGGAGGGTTTCTGGTCTGGGAAGCTCAGATTGTGATTGTTTTGGCTTCTTCAGGACACGACCCCCAGTGTGTCCTGGATCCACTCGCTGCTAAGTGAGACTAGAGCCCTGCGACCCTCTCCTATTGCACAGGTCATGACTAATTTTGGCCATTTGTATCTGGGACCCCAGATTGTTTGAGGAGCTGTACCAACTCAAAGTAGAGCCGATGCTTCTTCGCATCAAAAGGAGTCAATTAGTGATTCGGGCATTTGGTCAGGACGCCTTCTGGCTGCAGGTTACCCATGCATGCTGGGAAAAGTTAATAAGGAAGGCCCAGAATAAGCTGGAGGGACCAGAAAAACTATATGCATGCATGTATCAATATAAGAGTAAAAATTTACATGTATATTTAAGGTTTAGTGTGTGCCAAGTAGCAGATTATGGCAGTGGGAGGCAACTGGGACGTGTAAGCTGTCATTAGACAACATTGAAAAAAGTATAAAAGGATTTTTAAAGACGTTTCATGCCTTGTTAGTATTTTATGGAACATGTACAGTACATTTGTGGTATTAAGAAATTGTACACTGAATGAAAACTTGATTCAGGATTTAGCAAAGGTTAAATAAAATGCATAAACCCAGATAAACTGGACATTTAGTTTCATTCTCAACACAGAAGAAAAACTGAAAAATATCACATCGATACTGTTTGTTGATTAATTGTTTTTCTGAAGTTTACCATCTGTTTGAAGTTGAAGATAAAATACAATTATTAGCATAAAATCTAATGAGAAATGATCTGGTAATGAGTCTGGAGAGATCATTTACAGGAAACTAATTACACATGTTATGATACAGCTTGCAGTACACTCATGCTGTTGCTTTGTGCCCAGTTGTCAAAGCCTTACACAGACCTTTTGGTTCATTGCATTGGTTAACAGCATTGATGCACAGTTCAGTGCATCTGTTTCCCAGGAAAATGCTCAGCTGCATATCTTACAGATCAACACACAGGAAAAAAGAAGCTGTTTTCGTATTTCCTTTTAGTTTTTAGATGGACAGTTTTCACAGATCTACAGGGTTGTTTGCTGCAGAGAGATTTTCTTTTGTCTGCCCAAAGAGACCAGAGGGAAGACGTCTGTTTTGCTTTGTTACTTTATAGAAAAGCGATAAACTTAAATCTTTAAAGGACAACAACAGGAAAAGAGCAACTTTTACTCAGTTCGTAGGTCTAAACATCTTTTGTAAGGTACTCTAGACATGCTCTGAAGACCTGGATTTATGTTTTATCTTTGTCATACTATTGCGTATCTGTTCTGTGTTTTAGTCAGAATATTACGCCGCCTTAGGTAAACATTTTACATGTGAAGCCGATCATATCCACTGATCTGATCTACCTCAGCAAAGGTCTGAAAAATCAACCACTGTCCTTCTTCTGCTCTCCTGTGAGAACTGTGACTGGTAAACCGACCACCAGGTCATGACTGAATGTTACCCCACTGTTCCCAATTCAGCAACTTTCTTGCAGAATTTCAGACAAAAACAATTGGCATCGACCAAAATCCTAATTGGCAAGTCAGGCTTCTTAAAAGATTGGTAATCGGCCAGAAAATTCAATCAGTGCATCCGTACATGTCCATAAAACATAAGCATCACAACCAGCACTATGCAGCCACAAATAAGACTGCAATGTTCTATCATAGTGCAAAACTATTCAGGTTTTCTTCCTGCATTAATAATGTCTGACTCACCTCTGCATGTCAATTGCTTCAGTGACTAACTGAAAACAAACTCACCAATTGCTTTTAGTTGTTTGACCACTAGGGGGCGCTCAGGGAGTAATGGACAGTAATGTAAGCATAGATCATAAAATAAACCTGTAACACAAATACAACTGCAGTAGATATGCAACAGTAAAAGTAATGAACCCAGTCCTGACACAATAGGACACTGAGATTTTTTTACACTATTCATCCAGATACAGAGTAATGACTTTTAATGTTCCCCACAAAATGCGCTTTTGATTTCCTCACATTTGGACACACACAACATTCACTGCAAGAAGGAAAACAGTGAGACAGCAACGTTTGTGCGACATAAATTACAATTCTGCAAAGATGAGTGAGGCAAAATTCCTTCACAGCGCTCTAAAACACTCATTGCAAATTATGGCAATGTTGATTGCAGTTGTTGCTGCTTGGAATGGCAGGTTTAGGTTTCTCAAAAATGAGAGGCCACAGCGTTTGGATTTCTTTTTATCGCGTAATAATACATACCTTCATTTAAGAACTGCAAATTGGGTTTACTTGGGTTGTTTTTGACTAATATTTAAATTGATTTGTTGTTCGGAAGTGCTGAAATTGGACAAACAATAAAAAAAAAAAAAAAAGGAAATCAGGAAGGGGGCAACATTTTTTCACACGACTGTACAGAAAAATAAGGTAAAATCCCATTTTGCAAAGTGCATATTTGAGTTTTTTTGGAGGTTTGGGGGAGATTGTTGTTGTAATTCCACAGATTTCTGGCCATCAGGTTCCTGCTACGTTGAAGACCAAATGGCCCCAACACAAACATACCACACAGAAACACACTCCATCTCTGATTTGTCTGCCTGATAGTGTTGTCAGTGAGACTGGATGTCAGAGAGAAGGAATCTATTACCAGATCGATTTGGCTGTGCAATTAGGTGGCAATGGGAATTTCTCATTTCACTTTTTGCCTGTGACATGCGTGTCTCGGGAGCTTTGAAGAAGGGATAAAGTGATACACTAAGATGGTTGGCGGAAGAATAAAGAAGAGACGTGATGTGTGTGGAGGAAAAAGAGGATGAGTGTAGTTTTGTTCCTCTGAGACATGTGGGAGGTGTTTTAGCTGTCTATAGAAGCACAAAAAAGAAAGTGGCGGGAGATGGGATCAAATTTATCTCGGAGCACATATGGGAGCAAAATTACACTCATGCCTATTTCCTTTTGTGGCTATTTCTAATCTTTTCTTTCAGACTCCTCTGACTCCTTCCCCAGCTCATCTTCTTTTCATTTCTTGCTGAACTTTCTATCTAATTGAACACTGAAACAAATATAGGTGGTAACTTTCTACTAGTTTTTCAAGTTTTGTGTCCATTGTTCTTCATGGATTCGCTGAAATTGCGAGCATTAACAATAACATTTTGAAAATAACACTGTTTAACTTACTCTTCCAAATACAAATTATCCAATTTAATTAAAAATAAAAAGCATATAAGCCTCTTTATTGCTACTGAAAAATTTCTATAAAAATATAGACATTTTTGTAGACATCCCATAAAAATATCTAAGCTAATAGCAGCATCAAAGTGAGTAAAACACTCTTCTGATGCATCTGTCACTGCAGAGACTTACCTAATAGCAGTGAGCATTTTGCATCAAGGCATAGCCTGGCAGGACAGGAGAGGCCAGCGGAGAGATTTAATGAAGTTTCCTCTGCCGTCTAATTAAAATCTTTCTCTCACTGGTTCTGTCATTAAGTAAGGTTTTAGCAGGAAGACAGAAGAGAAGATAACCTGGGACCCTTTATTTGCTACAATGTTGTGCACAGTGTATGTGTGTGGGTGGAGAGTTTGATATATGGACAGCGCGCATGTTCACATGTAGTTTTCCTAACATTTCAACGCAACTAACAGTTGGAGTTTAAAAAAGAAAAACAGGTGGAGTGGCAACTAAAACAGCCAAAACAGATAGAAAATGTTATCTAATATTCATTCTCCTCCATGCCCTCTGTGTGCCTGTGGATAGGCTAATGGGCTGCGGCATCATCTTCTGACACAGGCATTTTTCTAATATGTTTGAACTGCTGGAGGACTCTGCTGGGGTTTAATTGCAAGGGAAATAAACAGATATGTACTTAATTAAATCCCCTTACCGAGCCATGTTGTTGTACATTTGCATTTTATTCAGAGGAGGAGCTTTCCCCGATAACTACTCCATGATATAGAGAAGAGCCTCTCAGCTGTTATAATGAAACCTTTCAGACTTTTTTCTCTGTTGTGGAGACAGGGGCTGGCTCAAGGGAGCTTTTTGGCTCACTGAACTTGTCGGAAAGCTGCGCATTCAACAACTTTTAAATGATTTCAATATGCTTATTTTGATGCACTCTGTGGCTGCTTGAGGGACTACCTTGCCCAAGAGCTTTGTGACTGTAGTGAAGTTTATTACGCGGGATTTAAACTGCATCACAGTTGCATTATTGCTAAAGAACTTAACCTAAACTGAATAAAACGCAGCATTTACTTGTGCAAATTCAATATACAGTATATCTCCCTCTATTTGTCGTCTCTATTTACACTTTTGATACTCAGTTTTTTAACATTTTATTTTGGACTCTTTTTAAAGTTCAATGTTAGAAACGGAGATTGAACTTTTACTGTCCCGTCATATCACTCTATCTTTTCTAGGTTCACTGCTTTTTAATCTATATGTCAGCCTTTCTCAAAGTACAGACTCCCGTCTGGATCTGGAGCAGACAGCAGATCAGTTTGGACTCTGGCCATGGTGCGAAAAACTACGGTAGAATCGTGAAATTTGAGTTATGAAAACATAGAGTATTATAGAATTTGTTCATTTGTGCATTTGATATAACAAAGATCCAAGTGTCCCATATGTAGGCGAACCCTTGCAGTAAGTTGGTGCAGTGACCCACTCAGCTGAAGCTCTGGTTTCTCTCAGACCGACGGCCGTCTGAGACCTGATGGCAACACAGAAAGGCAGATTTGTTAGAAAGTTTTGTCCACTCTAATTGAAACTCAAAAGAAAACATTTTCTGATTCTGGTCTGAATTATTAATCAAGCAAGTCATCACAAGGAGGAAATGGCTTGTGTTAGTTTGAAGTTTCTGGAATATAATTTTTAATTCTTTTTTTTTGTGTGTGTGTATTTTTTCCAGGTTGACTTAGAAAGTGAACAATTATAATCACGTTTTTTAAGCTACAGTAGAGCTGCTGACATTAATATCCAATGTTAATGTTTCCTTACACTTTCAGCACCATCCAAAAGTGACCGCATGGCAAACATTGCTTCAGTTTAACTTCCCATAATCCTTTACTGTTTTTGTCACATGATTGAACAAATACCCCATGTGTTTCAGGACTGTCCTCAAATAAACTCTTGTTAACTTATCTACTTATCTTAGTTCTCTCATTGATTATCTCAGTGCAAAAAGAAATTACTCCATCATTTTCTTTTCGGTTGGACACTTAGTAGGAAAACAAGATGGAGTTCTGAGATCATCAATGCAAGACATCCCTTCCTAAAAGAGAGGCAGCTAATGATTTTTATTTTTTTTTTTGCTGTTGTTCAAAACAGTTCTTAAAAAAATATGTATCTGCTTTGGAAAATATAGCACAGTATTTATGTGATTTATTGATGTGTTACTTTTAATTTCAGCTCTGAAAAAAAATTACTTTAAATTTTTAAATCTCTGATTTTACTTTTTATAGGTACATTTTGAGCAAAATGAACATTGTTCTTTTATTCTATGAACTGCTGACATGTCTCATTTTGTATTTGCAGAAAATGAGAAATGGTCAAAGTACCAAGAAAGATGCGGTGCTTTCAGACCTCAAATAATGCAAAGAAGGTTGCATTCATTTAAAAACAACTATACTAATGTCTTAACTCTTAGTTAAAACATTAGAAATCAATATTTGGTGGAATAACCGTGAGGTTTTCAATGAAGTGTTTTTTCCAGAGCTGTATATACATTTTAGACAGTGTGATGTGTTTTTATTCTGTGTTTTTTCTTGTTAATTTGGATTAAAAACAGTGGGTCATTTGTTGGCTAAATTCTATTAAGCAGTTGACAAGACTGATGTGTAAATTTGACATCGCTTCCTGAAATTACAAATCCACTTTTATTTATTTATTTTAAATATTCAACATGCTCACATAGCCACAGTGCCTGTAGGATATAGTACAACAGGAATTGCCCCATGTGGTGGATCCATTTATCCATTGGAAGCCGCGTTGCTTGGTCCACCAGCATCCAGCTGCGGCAGTGACAGCTTTAATTTGGTAGCTGGCGGTCAACATGATTAGCAAACTGCGGGGAGCTTTTACAAAGTGGACCAACTAACTTTACCACCCACAGTGAGGGAGGAGAAGAGCATGCAACCAACAATGAGAAGGTCCAGAGTTGCTATTAACAATGATGATTTCCATCATTTATGAGTTTCGTCAGCTTTCCTCGGTCATCTTTAGGTAAAGATGAATAAACATTATAAATAAATACCATAATGGTTTTGTTTAACGCACTATTTGATTTTATGTTTCACCATTAGTAAGATGTTACCCATTCAAACACAAGTGCGCACATCATTCATTCCTTCATGCAGACTCTTTGCTTCATTTTCCAGTTGGCAGGGAGTTGATGTGTTCAGATATGATTTATTGATTATGTAGAGCGCATGTGTATACCCACTGTGTTCAGTTAAAAAGCAATAACGCATTTAACGCCCCCTGTTCCATGCGAATGCAATAACACTAAACTAATTATGCAAACTGGGGACAAAAGTGTGATTCTTAAAGACCTAAGCTGCATGCTGACTCCACCTTCAGAGAAACAGAATTTAAAGCTAATACAGTAAGAACTGATTAATTCCTTTAAATATTTACTTTTTAGTCTAACAGAAAATTAGCCATGTGCATTAAATAGAGAGACCAGACATATGTCATTAACAGGCCATTCTCTTGAATTTTCTTAACGCTTATTTTCACTCTTGCAATCACTCCAATTTTTTTCTCCAATAAACCAACAAAAATGAAACACAAAAGGTTTGGATTTTAGTGCAGTACAATCAATAAACAATTTTGGCTCAGCATTTCACACTTTCTTCACCATAGTGGATGAAATCTGTCATGAATTTCCTCCTCAGCAGTAAACTCAAAGGACGAGATGATGGTTCACTGCAATCCTATGGAAATACGTTTAAATTCACATTTGTATTAGGTAGGAATATTGAGCCCACTGATTTATTTTTTATTCATTATAGAGGTTGATTATTTTTACTTATAGAAGTAAAAAGTATAGAAAAATTTTTTTAGTATTATAAACAAATTTCTCTACTGATATACTTCTTGTCAAAAAATAACTACATTCCTGCCTGGAAATATTTGTAGATCAACTAGAAAATGTTTTTGTCTGCCATCAAGCATTGTGATTACAGCCTCAACCTGCTGCAAGGAGTTATTATAAGTTTTCCAAATCCTGCTGCTTTGTGCATGTGATGTTCTGTCACTGATGATTTTAAATTGGTCATCGTTTGGTTTGACAAATAACCAAAAACCTGTTAAGAATGACAATATTAACTTTTCATCTAAAGTATTTATGACATTTCAATAGTTAGACTTGATTTTAAATGGAATGAAGTGAATTAATTTGATCGACTTCACATTGAACATAGCGAAAAGAGTCATTCAAACATGTAATTGTTAGAAACAGAGCACACAGACATGCATAACTTCACAGAATGCAGTCAGCAGATTGAAAACTTATTTTTGCTTTTTCTTTACCTTCACCTCATCGGCAGTCCCTGTGTGTCGTCTCTCGAGTTGCTCATGATGCATCGTGTTTGTGTTGCTATGCCGCATCAAGGAAAACTTACAGAGCTTCCAAACTTTGGCGATTTGTCATCGGCTAACTTGAAGTACTCTTGTTCTTTGGACCAAGTGGGCTTTTGAAAACATCCAAACACATTTTGGACCAGGTCTATTTTATCTGTCATCTTGTCTTTGAGTGAACGAGGGCTGGAACAAAACATGACTAAGAAACACAGGGTGTGCTAACACACACACAACTGTGATATAAACTTAAAAAACACATACGTCAATTATGTTGCACACCTTATTATTTTTGCACTTATTTTGTTTATTGAAAAAGTATGGCCATATTTGAAAAAAGTAAGCTAGCTGTCACATGTAATAAGATATTTATTTGAAAACTGTATTTTGTTTATTTTCTAGTTCTGTTTCCAAGAAATTCTAATTAGTTTAATATACAATATTAAAGTGTGACAAAACTTTAGGGGAGTAAATATTTCTACAGTACCTTTATAAAGACAATTTATTTAGAACTTTTTATACTAGTTAGCTGTTTGCTTATCTTCGCTCCAAAGAATGAAAATTACATTCTTCTAACATGATTGTATTTTAATCAACTAACTGTAATTATATTGATCTGTATGCTCTCTTAAATTAATGAATTTTGCACAGAAGAAAAACTAAATCTCATATAACAAAAATATTTACACGTGACAAAGTATCTGTATGTTTTTCTCAGCTCTGAAGGTACAAAAAAACATGGATGCACTCACAAATATTCACCATCTGAATGATTAAAAGGCACCAGCTTTTTTTTCCACAGTTATTTCTGCTTTAGACCAGTCAGGATTAATTTTTCTTCATCGTATGCCGTTATCGCTCCATAATAGAAAAACATATTAAACCGAAATGAAAAGAATTGCCCAGGATTTGAGGAAATGTGGCATCCATCAGCTATTTTTCCTCCCTTCTATCAGTGGTAATTGATATTTGAGGCCTCGTTTTGTGCCCAGGTCTCCTTTTCTTTAAATGGGCTTTTGTAGCGCAGAGAAAAAACAGCTGAGGAGGTGGAAATGGAATTGGTTGTGTGTCGGTGCATGAGCGAGTGGGATTATCCCAGTGTAATGTCAACCTTATTAAAAATGTTTATTCTTTATAGATCAGGAAATTGGAAGCTGAAAAGGAAAAGGATATACTCCTTGCTGGTGTCTGTATAGGCGTGTCTGCCTTGGGAGAATTGCATGGCCACAAATTAGAGCAGTCTGCTAACAGTGGATCTCTAGATATTTACTCTGGCTTGGTATTTTCACAAAGTAACTTGAAACTTTGTGGATAATCATGCTGTGTTTCATAGCACATTCTAACAAACAGAAAAGCATCTTCGGTTTATAAAATAATTTGAGTTATTTTGAAAACGTGCCAAAGCTGCGTACTGGCACACTGTCAGATCAAAGCGTGTACGGAGATAGCTGGAGGCATGTTTCTGATTCTTTTTCTAAGAATTTAATTGACAGATCACCAGCTTTCTTGCTGGAGATGACATAAACAGAGTTCTGGATATTTTTTATTTAATTTTCTTTTTAAAGTATGACAACACATCCTCCGTTTGTTGCAAGCAAACGGATTGATTCTTCTTTACCAAAGTCAGGAAACTTTAATGTACTGTGTCATTATTTCAAACAATGGTACAGAAATGTTTCTCTTTAGACTAAAGAGGATTTTCTTTTCTAATTTTTGTGGAGTTTTTTCTGTCTTATGAAGGTATACTGAGGTTTGAAACAGTTGCAGTCTCAAAACTGCCTTTCCATTATTACAACTTTCAATAAGAGACCACAGAAAGTGGTCTCTGGAGGGACCAGAGTTTTTCCAGGCTGAATGCAGTTCAATGCATTGATGGTCAATTTTGTGTCAGAAATCAAAACAACAAATCAACTGTTTGAAAAGATTCCTGGCTGCAAAGAACAGGGACAATAAATGTGTGGAAACAATTATGATTTCTATTGGGGCAACTTGGTTTTTAAATTAGTAAGATATTAGTGACATGTCTCCAGAGAAACTGTGTGCTAGCTTGGTACTGAAACAGATAGCCTGACTAATTAGCTGGCTAATATTTTCTTCTTACCTTTAAATTACTCCATGAAGAGCAGATTATAAACATTAACATCCCCATTTACTTTAGAACTGGTAGCTTTACTACTTTTGCTATATTGTAAATTGTCCCTAGTCCTATGAGCCTTAAAACAATTCCAATAGATTATATAATGTATTTAAGCATTATTATGTATACTGCAGAAATGTCCCTCATATATATCTTTTTACAAGAATTTCTTATATATTGCTGTGGTCTATAAAAACAAAAGCACTGAGGACAAGCAGAGGACAGAAAGTTATTTAATGCCTAAACAAATGATGCAGTTTTTGTTAGAAAAATAGAAAAACAAATTAATCAAAAACCTGACACCGTGTACAAAAGATCCAACATACTATAGCTGGTTTATTTTGGGGGTTTTTTTACATGGCATGTTTTTACATGTCATGAATAAGATTACTTATTTATTACATGGGCTGTGACTTTAACATGTTGATTTTGATATGTTGAATTCATCAAATTTAGTGCATTAATTTTAATGCGTAACTTTTACATCCAACTATCCCGAGGCGGAACCTTTGTATTTTGTTTCTGGGGGTTAATTTTTGCTTCAAAAGCCAATCTGATGAGACGGCAGATAAGACTATTGTTGTGTGCAAATTTTACAAAAGGGAGTTGGCCTATTACTGAAGTTATTCAACCCTGAAATACCATTTCAAGATGTATTTCAACAAGCACAGACATAACCAACTCTCAGCGATCGCAGCACACGTTTCTGAAGAAGCATTTTTTTCAAATGGTTCCATGAACGATCAGGGATTCCTGAAACACTTGAAAGCCGACTGGCCATTATAACACCTTGCATCAACCTGATGTTAAATACCCTAAGAGACTAAAGAAATATTAAATATTTTGTCATTGAACACTTATTTAATAATTTAGCAGCAAAAAAACTGTTGGTTATTTTGTCAAAAGTTTTAGATTCAAATGAAATAAACTGTGACTAAGTTTCTGCAATTAAGACAATAAAAATGTTTTTATCAGATTCCACCATAAATTGTAGTCCTCTAAAACATACTGCTTAGACTTTTAAAAGCCTCATAACATCTTAAAAAATCCACTTAAACAATTATGGATGCCTCAATCCTTTTGTAATGTGCCGTCATTTTTTTCTACATAAAGAAATGGCTGAAAAAGAAGCTGAGATGTTTATAATTTTCCCTCTTGTAGGTCCTGACTGCAGGACTACATGGGTGCTTGAGTGAGAAGCACATAAAATCAATGACACTCAACCAACCCTTGTGTTGTCGGCTGTTATGTGTTATCACACAAGCACGACAGCCGCTGAAAAGATAACAAAGGACCCTCAGAGCCATGAGCAATATATTAGATCAAGTCAAGCCCACAACAACCACTTGAGGGAGGCGGCACTAAACACTGATTTTAGCACGTACGTCGGTACACGTCAGCTTAAATATTTTGGTAAGCACAAGCAGCATTTTTATTCATCTGTTGGAAAAGCTTTTTTTTTTTCTCTTTTGTGCTCCTTTACAATTTAACTTGAGTCAGCATGAAGCTCAATAATGTCAATAGTTATCGGTCATAAAAGACTTTCGGTTGCAACAAGTTTGACGTAACTTTGAATTGTACTTTGAACGAGGGAAAAATGACAGACTGACCATCTCCAAACCTCTGCTGTCAGACAACCTTATAAAGAAATTTTTAACTTAAAACATAAAAATCTTGCTTTTATGACTTTTGTCTTGAGTGGAAGTTGTGCAGTCGTGTTCAAGTTCAGCATTCAAAACAGTGAGTCTTTGCTTCTTTCAGTTTTTACTTGATTTCGATTATAGAAATTAATGATCATGAATGACGCTGTCATGGGCCACAAGGCTGCACTCAACTGAAATAGGCAATGTTTAAAAAAATCAAAGAAATCTCTTTTAGAGTTCTTCAATAAAAACTCAAACCGATGGCGTCGTTGGTATGTCTTTCACATTTTACTCCATCGCCTCCCTTCCTGGGTCTAAGAGGGAAATATGTCCCTTCATTCCGACATTATCATTGAATCCAATTTGGATTCCCATCCTGGCTCTTTACTTTCTCTTCTCACACACAAACACCAGCACTTGTTTTCTGTGGCTTTTCCCTAACAGGCTGTTTTTCAGAGCAGATCTTTTAAGAAGCTTTCTCTTACTTCTCATTAACACTTCAGGAACACATTTGATTGCATGAGTGCATTTTTAACTGCGAGTCGGCTCACGTTTTGTGTGCTGGAACCTGTCCCTTATTCGCTGTTGATGGTGGCAGGTCACGGGTGGGTGCAAATAATCCCCTTACATTTGTGCTGTAAGGTGGAAACCCATCATGGATATTGTGGGAGTCATCTTTTGTATTTGCTTTGAGATAAACTCCACCTACACAGGCTTAAATTTAATGTCTCTTTTTTACATTTTACGTTCTAAACCCTGTAAAAAAATAAGTTTCTCAGCCTTCCTGTTTTAATATTTAACAATACAATAAGGTTAGCTTTAACAATGCTTTGTAAAGAGTGTAATGTTTAACATCTTGTAAGTTTGGAGTGCGGTGAAACAAATTTTGTCTTGCTATGTTGCTGTACACGATTTGGTCAACTGACTGGCACATTGACTTTGAAAGAGGGGAAGATTCAATCTCCTGTTCCTGTCACTCGATGAAAGCAGTTTAGATTTGCACTAAGTGCTGGAGTAACTGATCTGAAACAATGTGTCAGTTTGAAAATGTGTGTGGGATTGAAGCCATTGTGCAGACTGTGCTGTCTGCAGATCATTAACAAGAGAAGCTTGCGTTCCAATTGTCCTCATTCTTCCCTAATTACGGGGAAATGTTCCCCACTAGTCCCATGAAGCCCCTCTCCATCATCCCAAATGACTGCATTTGGAGGGTTCCCTGTCCTTTGTTAAAAAATGTTTATTTAATACAAAAATGCTTGCTGGATCAAAAAAGGAGGTGCAGGCTATCCATGATCTGAAAACAACAATTGAAATTTATGGATCCCTAAAGGCTTTCAGGGAAAAAAGATGACATGAATTGATGTTTGCTGCTTCAAAGAATAAGAATTACTTTTTTGTGTTTGTGATGTTTTCTTTTCGTAGTTTGTGTTTTTGTTGAGCAATCTAACCCAGATATGAAAAATAAACCTCCCATTATCTGTAAGAGTAAAGATACTGACGCTGGGGGGTAAAAGTTTATTTTAGTTTCAGCTTTGGAACCACTAAATAACAGGAAAGGAGACTTAAAATCCCAATTATCCTTTATGGCATCTGAACTGCAGACACCAGGATCCTTAAATTTCTTAGTGATAGACCATCGACACACTTAGCTGTACAGTTTTTGTTACGGTGACTAAGAGACTGAAAGGAATCCATGACACATGCAACGGTGTGCATATATTCTCTTCTCCCTGAATGTGCAGCAGTGACGGTCCAGAATGTCAATGCACATTAATTAATGTTTAAAGTTTTTGTTTTCTTGTCATTCAACCTAAAATATCTATTGAAATGAAACATATAATCTTAATTATCATCATCAACATTTGATGAACAGGAAGTATGATCAGATAAGCCAAAAATAATTTACATTTCAGCATTTCAGCTCCATTATTCAAACCTATAATTTTCTTTAGGATAAGATGATTGTTCTTGGTTTTTCTGTTATTTATTTGTAACTTTTTGCAGGTGTCAGTTTGCCTTGAGTTCTGTATGAGAATATAAAACAAGAAATGGACCAAATTTAATAGAAGTAATTCACTTTCCTTTCTTCATTTGTCTTTTTGACATTTTTTTATGCTGTCATGTATTTTTGGTTGCAAAAGGTTGATCTGTTTGTGTATTTACAATCCTTATAGTTGTATTACAAAATTCCTACTGAATTCATTTCGAATTTTCCCAAAATATAAAGAACTATCAAAAAAATAAAAAGGTAATTTTATCTTCTTTTTTTTTTCAATTATCACTATACCTCTCCACTGTTCTGATTGATGCTTATAAACCGTAACCCAACAGAAAACAAAAAGCTTTCCGTGTCTGCTCACGGTATTTACTTTTCAGACATTGGTGAGTTTTCTCATGCTCCAGATGCATCTTCAAAATGTTTTGCTATGCATCCACTTCATGCAGTTGGCCTGAAGTCGGGAGCGCTCTAAAGAAGAACAAAGTGTCGACATCATCCAAGGCATTTATGTCGACTGAGCCTGTTTAATTTCGCTCCACCTTCATTATGTGCCTGATGCTTCTAAACCACCACCGTGTCGTTATCTCCCTCTTTTGTTTCCACACTTTTTGAAAAGACATTTGCCGTTGTTTATTTTCCACAAGAAGGCGCTTATGCTAATGCGACTTCTTCTACAGACGATTTGCTGTCAATTTAACAGCGTGTTAAAACCGCAGTCGCCATCAATCAAGTGGAAGCAAGGAACACACGGAGGGAAAGGTTTCACGCAAATTGTCATGCACCTTATAATAAATACATATAGCCTCTGTGTGTTAAAACAAAAACACTTCCTCTTTGGCTTTGAAGGATTCATATAATCAAACTGTGAAAATTGTTAAACAAGATTGTACAGGGGGCTGTTAACGAGGGAATAAAACCAAACTCAGTAACGGTACAAGAAAATCTAAGTTTTAGTAAATGCATCTTTAATTTCCAATCTGCCACTATGTAACGGTGAGATTAAATAACAAGAAGCGATATAAAACACCCAGTCTCAAACAATCTGCTTTCAATAAATTCACATTCAAATAAATACTAAAATAATATTCCAAACATCTTCACTGGATCGAGCTACAGAGATGTCACAAAAAATCAAATAAGCAATCTAATGGAGAACAAGTAGCTTTGACTGGACTTTATTCTGAGTTTCTGCTCCTAAAGTCCAAATGTCAAAATAAATAAAATGCTGATGAAGCTAAAATATGAAATGTTGACTTTGACTTGCAGAGGTATTCACACCCTCTTAACAATTTAACGTTTTCTCATGTTTACAGCCACAAACATATCTGTAATTGACAGACGCCAAAAGGTATTGAACAATTGTTAAGTGAAAGTAATCGAATGTGTGGTTTTCAAACTGCACTGCCAAAAAGTCCTGAAATTTGATACCCTTAAATAAAATTCCATTTAGTAATTAGTCATTTATTCTCATATGAAAACAGGCCGACTACAGTGAGAAAACATTAATAAAAAAGAAGCATCATGAAGAGAAAATAGCAACTCTGAGAGTTCACATAAACACAAGCAAGAATTACAACGATAAGAAACAACTTTTCCTCATATTTATAGATACAGAAGCATAAATAACCCAACTGATCACAACACCTTCTTTCTAATTTGTGTAGAGACGCTAAAACACAGCAACAAGCAGATGTGTCAGAGGATATGGATGAGATAAAAAGCTGATGTGCTCATAACTTCAGATGTGAAGAACCTATTAAAGGTCAGATATTAAATCTAAAGCGAAATGCTGCTATATACCACTGTGGCTAAGATAGAATATTAGCCTATTTTACTAAATTAATTTCAACTCTCCACTGGAAGAACAAAGAACAGACCAGATCAGCAATAAAGTTGTGGAGAGGTTTAAATCAGGGTTAGGCTGTAAAACAAATCCAGAGCTTTCCAGATATCAGTGAGCACTGCTCAATTTTTCATCATGAAATGAAAAAATGCAGAGAGGCAAACCTACAAAAATATGACCGCCCGCTTTAGCGCACAAAAAACCAGCCAAGATGGAGAATCTACAACTATTGCAAACTCGTCAAATCTGCACTTTTTAGAGGAGCGTAAAGAAACAGGAAGTAACATTTTTGTCTTCATGTGTTGCACTATGTGGGAACCACGATGGTGGCAGCATCATGCTGCGGGGATTGTTTTGTTTGGACAGATAAGCAAGTTAGAATTGATGGGCTGATTGTGGTTAGAAAGTGAGAAAAGAAAATGTATCACAAATGCTGCATAATTTTATAATTTTTACAGTCATGATTTCAATGCTTTTCTGGAGACATTTAACATTTCATCCCATCTCTCACTATAGAAAATTATCCATTGGTTATGAATCAGCATTCAGCTTCTATGCACCTACAAATACTGAACTCTGGACTCTTCCTGAATATGAACTTGTTTTCTTTGCATTATTTGAGGTCTGAAAGAACTGCAGGTGTTTTGTTGTTTTCACCATTCCTCATTTTCTATAAATAAAAACTAAATTTTTGCTTGGACATGTTGTCAGTAGTTCATAGAATAAAAGGAACAATGTTCATTTTACTCAAACGTATAAAGAGTAAAATCAGAGAAACTGATCATTTTTAGTGGTCTCAATTTTTGTCAGAGCTGTAGCTTCAACTCTTGTTTTGCATATGCATTATAGTAAGACGTCTTTCTTCCTGTCCTTAGTGTAACATGCTCATTGTTTTACTTGTTGCTCCACTAACTATATTTTTTCTGGAAAATGCTCATAGGGCCCATGAAACAGCAGCCACCCCTGGCAAAGATTTACTGCTGTTTCTAAATGTTGGAGATAACCTCGCAGATAGAAACCACTATCTTTGAGCCAGTCAGAGGATTGTCTCAGCAGTCCAGCTCAGACTACATAAACAAATCTTTACTGTCCACCCTTAAGCCAGTTATAGGTTGCGTTTTGTCTCTAAAGTAAGATTTAGAGACAAAGCTGGCTCTCAATTTGAGTTAACTGATGGATTTTGAGAGGTTTACTACTTTGTTAGTTCATTCTGCCCAGTGCTCTGTCTGTGCTGCCATAAACACTGCTATAAAGGGATCAGTGAGGCTGGGCTCTGTAAAGTTCATAAAAAGATCCCTGCCTCTGATAATGTCACTGATACAGAGCAAGAAACGTTCACCCTTGAATTCTCCCATCTCGCGCCGGTTAGACAGTCTGGCTCTTTCTCCTTCTTCTATGCGTTTTCATCTTCAGTTCAATGTCAGGTTGTAAATTTGCTTTTTATCTTTTATGGAGGCTTTCTTTCTCTTTTTGTCTGAAAGTTCAATTTAAAAACCTGAGTTTATCCTTAAATGTTTTCCTAAATTAGAAGTGAGCAGGATCACTGACTTTGGGAGACGAAGATCGTGTCACACCGTTGAATCAGAAAATGTCAAATAGGTTCACGGTTCTCAGATTGCGAGAATAGATTTCTGGATCAATAGAAACAGTAAATATCTTTAGTTGACGATGGACTGATAAGCTTGAGAAGTAAATCAAGAACTTCCATTTTTTTCAAAATAGGAATATTGGAGGAATCAAGAACAAAAGCCTAGTTGTTAAGATTTGCTTTTGACCAACATATTTGATGTGTATGATTTCAGTGATGGCGCTCATCAAAATGTAATGTTTGACTGCATGGCGTTTTCTTCATAGTTTGTAATTTTGTTTTTATTATGTAAAGCACCTTGAACTGCCTTGCTGTTGAAATGTGCTGTACAGATACTTAATTTGACTTAACGGGTGTTTGAACTATAACCAGTTACAAGACGAACCCCTGCTAAGCCACTGCTGCTCCCACACAACTCACTTATACAAGATATGCAACATTTTTGCAACAGGTAAACATCAAGGTGTTTATCTTATTGCTGTAACTCTTTTACCTCCTTTTTGTTCACATTTAAGATGAGATGATTGTTCTTGGTTTCTGATGGTGTCTTCAATAATGTGGGATGTCAGGACAAAAAGTCTGCAGGCACAGAGGATTGGTGAATGAATGTCTGGAAAAATGTAGGCTGTCTTTCACCAGGCTGGAACCTTCCACTGGGTCAGGCGTAGGTTAAAGAAGTGCTGCAGAATCCAACAGAGCTGCTGTGCACAGCTTGAGGTTGAAGTGCCGAGGTTTTTCTTGAAGTGAACCGATAAAAGAATGTGTTCAGTTCATTTGCTCTGTCTAGACTTGCATCTATGCGATCAGTTTGAAGTCTGTTCATCCCTGAGCACACACCTCTTATATTGTTGTTTGCTGGACCGTGCTTTCCATCTCCTTCCTGTACACCTCCTTCCTGTCTCTTACACTCCTGAATAATTCTCTCTGTCTTTTCTCGAAGGTTTGATTTTCTACTTAGTGTTCCTCTACTATTATTTTTTTAAGGGGAGCATCTCTCTGCTCCAGCAGGAATGATGTTTCCACAGAGAAGTTTAAATAGGTGATTGCATTATATTTAGTTTTTACTCTGGTCATTTATATTTTTTTCACCTTTGACTAAAACAAAATAGAAGACATTTGTAAGGGCGGAAACTTTCTTTGATGAAATGTATTAATTATTTAGTTCACTCTGAGCCAAATGCTTTTTGTTGTTTACTAAGCTTAAAGGGCAATACTGTGTGTATTCCAGCGACATATTGGCATTTTGTAGCACAATCAGGTAACTATGTCACCTCCAGTTATATAATAAAATATCAAGTCAAGTCAAAGTTTATTTATATAGAAAATTTACAGCCAAAGTGCTTCACAACAATCACCACATCACAGGTAGATAAATGATAAAACACAAAATGAAATTATAACTTTGTAATTTAATACCTTGAAATTGGGCCTCTATTATTCTTCTCTTTCCAACAGGAAGTCATCACAACATCCCTCCTCTATTAACCCTTTAAAGCATTTTTACCAGCATGAGAAGTAGCTTGTATAATGAGCTAATCAGAGGCACAGTTCCACCAGGCGTTTGCTAATTGCTGCTGGCTAGTCTGAAGGAACTGAATGGGGAAGTCTTAGGGAAGGGCTGCTAAATCCACCCCAGGTGTTTTCACAGCTGACTGGTTGCTATGGAGATTAAAGGATTTCTGCATGAAAGTATCAAGGCAACGCTCCAGGCATGTTTTTGATGAGGGAATAACATTATGGTGTAAAGTTGATTTTACACAATACTGCCCTTTAAGGCCTAGTTATGTTTCAGTGTTTCACCATGTTTCTGGCATAATTTCTAAAGATAATTTAAAGTGTCTTCTTCCTGGCATGATTGTGGCGTTTACGCATAGTTTGCACATTTTGAGTAGCACAGTTCACATCTTTCCGAAAACCTAATGTTGCCTCTTTGTCCTGTAACAACAGAACACCCTGCTTCTAACCAGAAACCCAACGAAAGCTTTATGACCATTAAAAGGGGACATTAAATAAAACTAGCGAGTACACTGCATGGAGCCACAGAGTGTAGACATTTATATGTGACAGATTGACAACATAACCTTTGCGTAAGTGAAATGCTGAATATTTACTGTCACAACGGTGAACAAATGACAAGCCAGTGATAATATCTGATGCTGATTAATGATGCTACAGTGCAGATAATGATATTTTTCTTATGATTTAACAAGAAAGGGAAAAAATTCACACATTTCAGCATCTGATACAGATATAAATACCTTGCTGAAGCTATCACTCTGAAGGCTGCTTTTCCTGCATCACCAACCACTCATCACTTCAGCAGAGGTGTGTTAGAAAGGCCTACTAATGCTCAAGTGCAAATCAGAGATAGGACTCCTTGATTCAGCTAATGAAGAGAGTGTGGAAGTGTGATGAGCAGGAGAAATGGACAGGAAGGCAGAGGAGAGGATTGCTATTTCATTTTGAAGTGTTTGAGAGTTTTTTCTTTCTAATTACATGTGAAACTATTAAACTTAGATCCGAGAGTACCATCGCTGCTTCTTTTTTAAGCACAGCTTAAAAGGATGTTACTTTTCATCATCTCTAGTGTCAGTAGGTGGTGCATAATGCATTACAACTAGAAGCAATGCAAATGAATGTGAAAGCACAGATGTACGCGTTATATTTATTTATGTCAGTGGCTGTCCTGCTCCTGGCAGTCGGTCTTGTATTGTTTGGAAGTGGACATGAACACATGTCACAGGAGGAAAGAGAAAGGAAATGTGATTGGTACAGAGAAAGACAGAGGGTTACTATTTCACCACGCCACAGATGCAGGATGTGTGAGAAAAACACACACACTGTGTCAGCAGAGGCAAAAGGCAATAAAGACTTTACCTGGATTGCTTTATAGATTTCAAAAGGGAGCTCTGAGGATGGTAATATTTGTGTCGGAATGAAACTAAAAATAGAGCATTTCTTCCATTTTGTCTTCTCCCACATGCTCACTAAGTTTCAGGCTGCATCTCGCTTGTAACGCCACCATCTCTGCAATGATCTCTCATCCTCTGCATCGCCTCCTCACCACACTGCCTTTGATTTCAAGAGCTGAACTATTCTGCAACATTTGTTGATGTGGATCTGCAAGTAAATGCTGCAGAATTGTGCTCCTCTTGGAATTGTTCTTCTTCGCTACGACTGCCAGGAGAGGAACCCACCATCATCTGCTGCATACCAAAAAAAGTGCAAACTGCCTATATCTGAGACAATGTTGAGTGGAATGTTGTAATAATAAATGTATTAAATGCAGATATTTTAAGACAATATATATGCAATTTTACTCTTAAATATAATTTATAATGACATCATGAATGAATTTTCATCAGTCCATACAGAACAATGAGATTTTATAGACTAAACATCACATTTGTGATGTATTTACAAAGTACCTATTTGTGGTATTTTGGGGATTTTTAAGTTGTAATGCTAATTTTACAGAATTTTTTTCACCATGTAATCTGTAGCAGCTTGCCACCATTAGAAGTCACATTAATACACGTTTTCCTTTCATACACCAGAAGCAGAATAAAGCCTCAATAACATTCATGAACGTAAAAATGACAGCAGTTCTTTTATCTACTGACCCACAACGTAAGTGAGTATTGGTTGATTAAACCACTAACTTATTTAATCAGAAGTATAACAATTAAACACACAGCATCAGCAGTAAATATACAACTTATGTATTTACAAGTACAATTTTTCTGTCTTTTCTAGTATTTATAGCAGAAGTATGTTCAGACAGGGCACGATCCAAATCAGGACCAATTTTTACACCAATTCTTGGATTCTCTGCTGTGGATGATGTACAGTACCTTACCTCTAACTCCCTTTCTTCCTACTTAAAACCCCTTTGAGTAACACGTCCTTTATGCTCCGGTAGTTCAGAGACGTGCACTACTTCTTCTAGTTCAAAGGACGTGTTTGTTGGCCGTATTTAAGGAGATGAACAGAGAAACTACACATTGATATGGATTGCAGGTCTTGTTGAGACGTACAGTTAGACAGGCAGAGGCAGCAGACAGGTCTGCTGCTCATATATGATATGCCTGCCAGTTTCTCCGGTGTTGTTCGGGTCCAGTGATTATGGAGTAGAGACCTTTTCAACCAATCTGCTACCTTTGTGTCTCGGCTCTGTCCGGTGCTCTGAGCCTTGGGCTTGGAGATGTTCTGGGTGACTTCCAGATCTCATTAACCTTGAGTTAAAGGTCTAGAATTACATCAAAGACTCAAAGGCCAGAGGGTCACGATACAATTTTCACATCCTGCTCAGCTCTGGTTAATTTTCCTCTAAGGTGTTTGGCATACGCTTGTGTAACCTGATCTGTTGCTGCTGGTTGTTGTCAACCAGGTGAACACAATATAAGAAGCCGATCAACTATTATTTAAACAGGTTAACAATGATCGTCTATAACGTCGGTAAGTTTAAAGATAAAAATGTTTATTTTCATATAGAGGCTCGTTAATAAGTTACACACATTTTCAGATATAAGTGACCGGTAGAAAGAATTTAAAAATGCAGAATTATGAAATTGTTCAAGGATAAATTGAACCATAGACAAGTTTCAGGAACAAGAAACTATTTTTATAACCTTTGGGAATGATGTGTTTATGTTCTTTATTGCTGCAGTCAGTGAACAGTTCTTTATACTTCTGTTTAGTTTAGTGTTTTGGGTAAAGTCTGTCAGCGTCAGCCTGTCCGTAAATCTGAGTTTACATTTAGGGTCATTATTGTAACCTTTTTTATTTTCCTTTCAAAGTTGTGGCCTCTTTGCGACTCAGCCATGAATCACTGTTTTGTTTCAATATGCAGCTCCTGTTTCAGTTCACCTTCCTCTGAGTCACCATCAAGAACTTTTTGTTCCACAATCTTCAGCAATTTGAGCATATTAGTTTTGGCAACTGAGGCCTCAGTTTTGTAACTCTGAAACTTTTTGACAAGTATTTTTGATTTGTTCTGCATTGCTCTAAAGCCTTTGGAACTGTCATGATTTATTTTATTTTATTTTTTCTGATGATGTTGGACAACTGCCTGGTTTTATTTTGAGATAATAAACCATTCCATTTGTCTTTTCAATACTGGAATATTAAACTAAGACATCTTAAATTGTTCTGTTTTTACATTGTTTTCAGAACTGTTTAAAGTCTACAGTAGAGTTAACCTCTCTAGTGATGTCTCAATCAAAACTTTTCTTTTTGTGTTTTTAATTGAATTTTAGTTCAATATAGGCCATAAATATTTAGTGCACTGTGAGAGATTATTACTAATTTACTTTCACCCTTCGCATCCAAATTATGCTTTAAAATAAACGCAATGTAGTTTTCAATGTTTTGCAAAACAAAAGTTTCAACATTTAAGCTAATAAAACGTTTAAGTAATTACCTCACATAGATTTGCTTCAATTTTTGTATTTTGTTCTTATGCGTATATCTTACTTTATTAACATTGGTAATTTATTACAATATTTTATACTTAACTGGAAAATATTGTAGTTTAATGGTAAATTATCCTCTCAATTATAATGTCAACAAAGTAGGTTGTTGCCAGTTTGAGTAAAATCTCATCGGTGGATCAAAATCAACATTTGATGATCAGATCAGCCATTTATTTTTCCAGCTGCAACCCTCAGGCTTCATAAACATGCAACACTCTGTCCTCTTGAGTTCAGTTTGCTGTTTGTCACAGTTCTTTTTCCGCAGGTTTAAGTGTTTTTGGTGGTTCAGTAAATGCACGTGCGTGAACCCCACTTTGTACTCCAGATCAGATGACGCATGGTCACCCACTGTACAGCATCGTTGTGGCCTTGCTGCAGAGCTCATCTAGACAGATTGCAGCAGGACACAGTGGTTCAAAAAGGAGCATCCCCTCGGTTCAGCGAAGGTCAGGAAGAGGCATCATTAGGTTGACAGAGTCTGAAACTGGGTCTGCTGGGTTGTGGGAGTTGACTGACGGTTTTTGACTCAAGGACATGTTGGAATCAGAGGTTAATAATGGAGGCAGCCTTGATACGCTGTGGGGGATGTCACTTATCATACTAATACAGATTGGCTGTGGCTGTGTTTGTGTGCTGCACACCATGCATGCATGCATGCCCACATCCAACTGAGGAAGCCATGACCAGTATGGAAACAATCCTGTACACTAACATCTTAAAAAGCCTTGTAATTGGCATCTGCAGCTTACTTTCTCCTGTCCCGTCTGTGTTTCAGTGTCATCCTTTCTGACTGTGTCCTCATTGTTCTTATTTGATCAGTTCAATCCCTGGTTTCAGGCTCTTCCTTGTTGCTCCATTTGTTGCAGTTAGCAGTGGAGAAACACCTTGTTGCTTCAAGGTGATTCCCTTCAAACAGCAGCGTTTGTCACCAAATTCAATTATTCTTGTTGGTGAAAAACAGCAATAGGAATGTGAACAAGGAGCTTTTGAAGAAAAGTATTCTTTTGTCACTTAAAAAATATCAGCCAACTTGTTGTAGCATTTAATGAACAATAAAAAATTCTTTCTTCTTAAATTTGCCAGTAGAAATTCCAGCATGTTATTGAATAAAGGGCTACAATATTTTTTTTATTGGATTACAAAGCATTGAATTAAAAAAAAAAAAAAATCTCCAGTTGCATGCACGTAGTTTTACCTTTTGATAATCTTTAAATAGAAATATTTACCTTTGACGGTTTAAAAAAATGTGCAGCAAGAACTAAAACAACTCCTTACAGAAACATGATAGTTTAAACAATTGCTTCTGTTAGGAACAATAATTTATTGCTTTACAAGCGTTTCTCTGGTATCCCTTACACCCCCATTATACTACTGTGAATCTGCTTTGCATGTCATTGTTAAATGAGGGTGCACTGCCTTTAGTAAGTAATGCCACACTGTGGCTACCATATGTCACAAAATAGCAATGCATGGGTCCTCCAAGACAATGTACTTGACTAGTGAATCTCATGTTGGAGTCGTCCAGGAGTTTGCAACTTCCTGTCTTAATCAACTCATTATGCAGAATGCTTACAGCAGCTCCGACTCATAGCGGTTTGACCTACTGATTTAAAATGGAAAAGGCTTTTTATCCTCGTGGGGCTTTCATAAAACCTTGCATCTCCATGTTCAGCTGGTCATTTGTTCGCTGAATATGAGAAAAAACATGAAGATAACGTTAAAAGTACGAAACGCAGTAGGACATTGTGAATCCTTTAAAATCTACAGTTGCACAATACAAAACAGAGGCACAGCTAAAGGATCTCCTGCACTTTAAAGATGTGACGAGGCTTGATGTTCCAAAAAATGGCCTTTATTTCCACTAATACTTGTCTTTATATCCACCAGCATAGACAGTAAGATACTGAAGGTGGAAGAAAGGATATAGGCTGAAACATATTTTTATCTGGGAATCATTTGTAAGATTGCATTTTCATTTGATTCACATTCTCATTTCTTTCTTTTTTTTTGTTTGGGTCATTGTTATACTTGCTAAAATATTAATCTACCTGACATTTTCTCTGTTCCCCATTTTTTCTATTCAAGGACAAAGGAGGCCTGAAACCAAGCTGTGGTAAAATTGAGGGAAAAAAAATAAGTGAGCAGTGAACTTTTTCATTAATGTTTTCATCAGTTAAGCAAGGAAAACACAAAGTTTTGTGTTTGTGGAAAAAACCCATCAATGCTCTGATCAGACATAAATGTGGAAAGTTGCTAATGATGAGCAGAAAATAGCCAACAGAAAATAAACAAGAGAAATATCATATTTTCTTTTTGGTCATTTAAGAACTATCATAAAAATGATCTTTTGCTGTGACTCTTAATTCATATTTTCATTGCAGTTTTACCTCTTTGTCACGTCTTCAACCCAGTAAACCTGTGCTATGTCAATTTAATCTTGTCCAGCATGTTTGTTGTATATTTATTCATATTAAAAAATCAGTGTTGCATGCAGTCTGTTTTTTGTAAGAGCTTTCTGTGTTTTAGCTCAAAGGTTCTGTATAACAAATTACCACTTCAGTGAGTGTTTTCTCTTTTGTAAGTTCTTTCTGTTTGGTTTGGTTTGAAGATCCAATTACGCAACTACAGCTCATCACAAGCTACTGTACAGAGTTTCATAATTGATGTGCAGATACACGTTACAACCTGTGGCCAGGTTTCTGCTGGCGACCACAGAGGTTCTTTGGTACAACATTTTCCAGGGATCTGATTATCCACTGAGAATTACATGCCAATAATAAATATAAATACTTTGACAGTTATTATCAATAGCGTTGACACTTCTTTCTGTTTTTAATGAGCGTGAAAACAAAATGGGTAAGTTCTTGGAATCCAAATCAGGAAACGGATCCTTTCACCTCTCTGTAAATAATCTGAAAGATGCAAACATGCAAACATGTCCCTTTGTATCTTTTTATACTCCCCCACATAAGGTTGAAGTGCCAAGAAATGATCCCCTCTGAAAGCAATTAGTTGCACTGAATTTTAGTCAACGGAGTCAGAAGAAAGGTATCTAAATACAAATTAACTCCATACTTGCTATTATTCCAGAATTGTTTTATGTTTAGTTAAAATTATCCTCCACCGTCTCCTGCAGATTAAAAGCATATTTACATTTTAAATTGTAGAGCTAGTTTGTTCAGGTTGATGTGCATAAAATTTAGCAAAACGTTCAGCTTTAGTCTCATCTGACCAGAGGTAGTTATTCTGCATGTTTGCTGAGCCCAACAAGAATGGTAGAAACTTTCTTTTTACAGGAGTTTTCTTTTTGCCACGCTTCCATTAGAGCCAGCTGTATTTATACTTGGACTTAATTAAACACAGGTGGCCTCTGTACACTAATTATGTCTCTTATGAAATCAATTGGTTGCACTGGTAAAGGGGGTTGAATACAAATGCGTACCAAACGTTCCAGATTGTTATACAGAAAAGCATTAGAAAACATTGAATACAACTCTATGCAACTTCACAAATATCTCCTGCTTTGATTTGACCAAATAAGAAATTTCTGTTGGCGTAAATACTTTCACCAGGTCCTCTGGTTGTGCTCAGCCTCTTTACTGAACATCCGTGACTTGCTGCACCCTCAGACTCACATCGCATCCTGTTGTCTCTTTGTTCTGCTCAGCGTGCCGTCCTGGGTTCTACAAGGCTTATGCAGGAAACATCAAGTGTTCAAAGTGTCCTCCACACAGTTTCAGCTACGGAGAAGGAGCTTCCATCTGCCGCTGCGAAAAAGGCTTCTTCAGAGCCGAGAAAGATCCATCAACGATGGCATGCACACGTAAGCCTGGCTTATTTTCTCTATGTATTTTTTAGAACTTTTTGCGTGAACCTATAAATCGGATGCTGCTCTTATGCCTGAATTTCCTCTCTGTGGTGCAGGTACGTTCAGAGGGGGGGTCAAAGGGGACTTGAGCCCCTGCCCCTTTTATCCTTGATGCCCCTAGAGACCTTTTGAATTTTTTATTTTTTTTTAATTTTTTTTTTAATCTGTATGTCAGGAGGCCTGCTCTTTCCCTCAGCAATAATATTTAGCTAAATATAGTAATTTAGCAAAATAAACTAGTCTGGCTGCTCTCAGTCTCAGAATGACTCTCAGTTTCTGCCTCCATGTTGTTCAGACTGATCTGTGCCTCTAACCATCAAATTATGGGCAAGAATATTTTTTTTCATGCACTGTTTTGTAAATAAAACGTAGGTCTAATGTTGAAAAACCGTTTCTATTTATATTTTCATAATTGTCCTCGCAATAGCGGGACAAAACTCATCTCGTCCCTAAACACAGAAAAGCTTCTCCTGCAGAGAAATGTCTGGCTTTAACTTCATCGTTCTGCTAAAGGCCCGGTTCTATAGGCCGTCTGGGTCGGTACCACTGACAGATAGAAAGAATGTCTGTCTTTATATCAGACATGCTGATATAAAGACACGGTACTGCCACTGTTAGCACAAGTCGCGATGCACCTCAAAGCCCCGGTACCACCAGGTACCACCTGCTATATAGTAGCATCCAATTACATTCTTGATTAATATGGATTGTTGCTATGTTGTTGTACGGTGCCCTTTTTTAACTTTGAGCCCCGGCCCCTCCAAAGGCCTCTGCACGGCCCTGCTGTGGTGCATTAAAGGACATTTCTATTCCTTAAAACAGAAGCCTGACAATTTGCTTGTATGGATTTCCTCACTGCTTCTCAGTAAGATAAGCACCTTAGGTAATCTTTGATTGGTTTACAGGAAGGGAAATGATGAGGGGAATCATCCCAGAAGATTTACAAAGTAGAATTACAAATCTACAGCATTGTCAGCGATAGAAAATGTGATCATGTATTTTTGACTGATTAAGCTTTAATTATTCCAGTGTAAACTCATATTAAGTATTTCAATCTTTCTGTGTGTCTGACAATCTGGAAAGGTTTATTACTTTGTGGATTTCGCCTGAATTTGCCAGGGCCATAAATCCAGCCTCATCTTTCGGACTTATCTGGTGTGAAGCCGAACATTAGAGAGTCTCTGGATGAATTACATGGCTTTTGTTCAGCTGCCTTGTCTTCATCGATGATTCACTGACTGTCATTATGACTTCATATTTGCATTAAATTACAGTTTAACCGGACTAATTCTCCTTTAATTAAAAAGCCATTTGGCTGTCGCCGAGATAGACGGAGGCCACGTCTGAGAGCTCTCCGGGGTGGAAGAGCGTATTTGTCTTTCGTGGCAAGACAACGCAACGACGCTGTGGAGATGCTTTTAGTTTACAGTACTCTGGAAGTTGCTCTGTTTGCAAGAAAAATGCTAATCACTAGGTGGGCAGTGATGCATCCAGCTCAGGGGACCATTCATGATAATGCATGATATTGGGTTTATGAAATGAGTTGTCAGCAATATTTTTTGCAAATAGCATACAGATTTCACGGTATAGAAAGTATTTTAAAGAATGAAATGTAGTTCAGATCAGATATTCAGATTCTTTGGAACCTGGAGTCAGAATGTTTTAGTTTCATCCCAAACTTTAAGAAGATTAAGACCAACAACTGCCTGCAGCCCACAACTGTTTTTTGTAACATTGGCAGTAAATTCAAAGCAGTTTATGTTAAAGTTGTTGAAAATGTAACAAAATACAACCAGTTGATCTTCATGAGATGGGAAACTTTTTACCCACTTGCACAATGTTTGGACTTTGATTGTGCAGCATTTTAACTTGTCTGGAATCACATTGTACCTGAGAGTAACGACACATCTACTGCAAACGTGGTGCTATGGCAACAAATAATGAATTTAATGTGATTCAATATTGATTCATAGCTGCAGTAAAATAAAACTTTTAGTAAATCTAAGAAACAGAATCAATGTTTAGATTTTTAAATATACCTTGCAAAAATTGGGATATGGTGACCATTTTATATTTATCAGTTTTCTAAAGTATTTAAATATTGTAACTTAAAAGATATAAGTAAGAAAAAAAGTGGTTTTATTCACTGGGTCTCACCTTTCAGAGGGAGGCCATCAGCTGAGCTGTTGCTGTCAATAACTTCATATTTCTGCATTCCTTTCTGTCTGCCTTCCAGCCAAAGTAATTAAATATGTTATCACTGTGACTAACTACTGGAAAATTTCAAAAATTTATCTTGACAAGGTTTTTTTATCGCCCACTTTAGAAAGTGAAGCTTATACATTAAATAGATTCATTTCAAATAAAGTGAAATATTTCAAATCTTTTTTTCTTATAATGTGATTAATTATGGCTTGCAGATGATGAAAACACAAAGTTATGTCTCAGAAAATTAAAATGTTACACAACGCCAATTAAGAATACATTTCAAAGTATAAAACATGTTACTGTATTCTCACAAACATCATGGCTAAGAGTGCAGAACACGCTATTCAGACACGGGGAGGGTTAGCTACAAAAAGTCGGTGAAAAGGAATCAGTTTGTCCACATATTGCTGAATCCAAACATTATTCCTGAAACACGGGTGAAACAAAGACACACCAGCAAAATTCATTCATGAATTTGGGGAAGTTTCACAAGGAGTCGCTACCCACAGAGAAATCCTACTCATTATTGATGTCGAGCTATTCCTGAACCGGAGATAATGACCATCACTAACGACAAAAAGAAGCGGGCTCTTGCTCTCTAGTTCAAAGTCCTCTCTTCAGGTGAAAGAAAAGTTTGCATCCAATTTGGTAAGTGGTCCCAGAGTTTGGTGGAAGAGCAGAAAGGCGCAGTCTCCATGTGGCTTGAAGTCCAGTTTTCACAGTCTGTGATGATTTGGATTGTCGGTGTTGCTCCTCTGCATTAGACTTTTTAATTCGTCCATAACTTATGTTAACTTATGAACTGAACTTATGTTTTTAAATAATAACTGGATGTATTTGTTTTCCAAACCAGAATTTGCTGTGAATTAATCTGAATCAGAAGTTTACAAAGACTTTAAAACATCTGACTTTGTGAACAATATCATCCCGGTCATTGATTTAGAATCCAGTAAATATTCTTTTATTCTGATCTGACCTAAAAAAAGAAAAGTTTAGCTTGATTCAATGTCAGTGAATTGTCAGTGTCTATTTATCTGTCTGTCTTCACAGAGTTGAGTCTAATGCAGCATCTACAACATTTTAAACTTAGACATTTTTTGTTCCTGTTTGCTAGCAGTTCTGAAAAGCTTATAAAAACAATTTGAATCAGTGAACCCAATGTTCACTTCAAAGAACTTCGAACCCAACTTGGTGTTCAGGGTTGTAATTAAATATCTTGTTTATGGTTTGTCGACAGCTATTCTTCCTCAGGCGGACTCCGAGTCTTCAAGGCCACTTTCTGCTCCGAGTACAAACACTGTCTGTCTGAAAAGCCTTTTGGGGGTTTTGACAACCACACAAACTAAACATTTAGACTGTGGTTGTGCAGCATATCTGCTATCGCAACCAGTGAACTCTTACTTGCAGAATGCATTTTAATTAGAGGCTAAAAAGTCAGTTCATAAACTATTTACTTGACTGTATAGTCAAAAGACAGAAGAAAATGGAGATTAAAGAGTGAGAGGAAGACAAAGGCAGAGAGGAAGAAAGCGAAGATGTCACCAGAGGAAAGATAAAGGCGGGGGAAATGCATAAGGACTGGATGGAGTAGACAGTGTGAAGAGGGGAAGGAAGGAGGGCGCTGATACCAATCTTCCCCTCAGAGGAGAATAGGGGCTGATTGATGGCAGTGGGATTGCTCTGCAGGAGGGTAGGTGGGTGGATTCTCCCTGATGGAGAGAATAGAGCAGGTGAGATAATGGCCGAGGGAGGAACGGAGAGATAAAGAGAGAGAATGGACACACTGACAGGAATGGTGGATCGGTAGGAGGAGCTCTCCTGTCTGCTGAGAGTTTTAGCAATGTTGGGTAGAGAACATTAGGGAGGGATGTGAAGGAGAGGGAAGCATCCCATTGTCCTGGCAGACAGTGAGCTTGGCAGGACGGGAGTGTTCAAATCCCTTAGGCCTTTTAACTCCACCCTGTTGACAGCTGGCTGCCTGCTAGAGCACAATGCTTGCCCTGACACACAAACACTTACATCCAGGGAGCACAGAAAACACCACAACAAAGGCGATTGTGAGGGAGGTACCGTAAAATAACTTGGACTCTTTACTGCACTTGAAAGAATTGGGGAGAACGTGGAATGTTATTCAATAGTGTTGGGTTTTGGTTGAGCGATGTTTACATGGTGTTTTGAAATTTAGGGACGTTTGAACTCTGGTTTCCAACTTTTGTTGGATCTCAGATTAAAAGATAATAGATTTGCAGTGAGAAAAACCTGAGTGCGAAAGTCAACAGAGACCTTTCTTCTACTTCAATTTTAGCGTTTCCCTGTAAACTCTCAACCTTTCAAGGATGGAAGGATGAATGGGTTGATAGACTTTACATTTCCAGCTCCTCTGCATTCAGTGTAGAGATTTTTTGTTAGTTTTGTGACATTTTGCTTCCAATTCATAATACTTTCTTGTAACATCTTGCAGTGATTTTAATCAAAAGGTTGTAGGTCTTTTAAACATGCTTCTGTTTTCTCCTTTAAACTGCAAACGCACCCATAATTACAACATGAAAAACACTCACAACTCGACTGTTTTCACCCGTCACGCTTGTTGAGGAAAACCCCCCCAACATCCACTGTGGCATCATAACACGCTCGGCACTAATGGCTCATTGCTGACCTGAAGACGGTGACAGAAAGGTCAGAAGGTCCTCTCAGCACTGGCTGTTGATATGCGAGTGGCATAGAAAAGCTTTAAAAGCTTGTGCACTTCTGGGTGTATCCTTATTGTCAAAGGTGCTGCATCTATTGCTGGTGCCGCAGATGGTGCTGCAGTTATTGCTGAAGTCTGAATTGCTTTGACCAGCCAAACGTTGCTGTTTAAGAGAGTCTTGCTCAAAAGTGCAGACAAACAAACAGCAGAGTAGCCGTTTCAGCTGAGTAGTAGTAACTATCAACAATTACCAGTAGTTTGGTGAAATCAATACTCTGCTGGTAATTTTTAAAAAGCAGTGAGTTGAGATCTATTTTGCTGAATCAGAGCCATCAGACAAACACCAGTCACCCGTCAGGAGGAAAAATTGCAGAGTCTACAGATAGAACAGCTGCAGATGTGCCGCTTCACTTTGCAGATGTATACATTGACAAATCTGCAAATGTTGCCAGACGGCTGGAACATTTCAGGTGAAGAACAAAATAAAATCTCCAGTTCCTCAGCTTTTTTTCTTATTGGATGAAAACTTCCTTATAAAGAAGCAGTTTAGGGTTGTTTCGATATCACTTGGTAAAATCAAGTGGTTTGCTTGTTTATTGCTCTTGAACGGTTCTGTTGACACATTCATTCATTTTTATGACAGAATGTAAACATTTTCTCCTGATTTTGAAAAACCAACTCCTCCCGTAAAAACAATCCGTCAATTTTCTCATGTGATCTTCAACCAGTTTGTCACTAAACATCCACAAAAAAACAATTCATTCCCATTTTAGGTGATAAAAAGAACCAAAGTAAACAGTCAGAAACTATATAATAATATTAACATTTCTTTTTTAATCTTTTCCATGTGTTCCCTTTTACATCATATTTCAAAAGTATTCAGATGCATTTTTGATTAAAGGTTTCTTTAAAAATATGCAGAAGATTTCCACACAGAGGAAGGTAAATATGAAGGTATAACACTGTTAACATTTTTCTTAGTATACCTTTACACCCTGCAAGAAAATACAATGATGTGAGGTTCTTTACTAAATAATAAACTCTCTTGAGAGCAGAAGTGTCTACTTTTATCCTTTTATAGATATGAAGGGGTTTGTAAATAACTCCAAAGAATTTTAGAGTAGATTATACAGAACATAAAACTTCGCAACATTCACTATTTCATCTTAGAGTGAGTTTTTTTTTTCCCAGTAATGCAATGAAACATATTCTTCCAACCTCCAGAGAGGTATGGACTAAGGCAGATAAGCTAAACGCTGTATGAGCTGTGACATTATGCAAACGTTTCAACAATTATGTTTTTAGGAAATTATCCAGTGTAAAATTGTTGCTGCACAGAGTTCTGGCAACGTAAATAGGAGACTGTTCTGTTTTAATTTAAAACTGCATATAAATATTTGAGAAGGTATCCGTCATCTGTTTTCTTGTTTATCATGGTTTAATGTAACATGTGAGCAGTAAAGGCTTGGTTCAGACCTGAACTGATGTGTTTATTTATCAGTGATTTCTTCCTGTTTTTATCGACAGGCCCTCCATCTCCTCCTCGCAACCCAATGTTCAACATGAACGACACCTGCCTGATGCTGGAGTGGTCGCCTCCCAGTGACACTGGGGGTCGCCGGGATCTCACGTACAACGTCCAGTGCAAACGCTGCGGCCCTGGACCCAACCAGTGCCAGCTCTGTGAGGACGAGCTCCGCTTCCTGCCGAGGCCCTTGGGCCTGACCAATGCCACTGTAACCGTCACAGACTTCTCATCACACGCCAACTACACCTTTGAGATTGAGTCACTAAACGGCGTGTCAGACATGAGCACCTTCCCCCGGCAGGTCGCCATCATCACCGTCAGCACTGACCAGGGGGGTGAGTATAAGAAAGTTGCAGTTGTTTGCACCATCGCAGCGTCTTACATCTTTTCCACCGCCTTCACTCTTAGTAGCCGCCCTCTCTCTGCCTTGCTGCATTGTATTGAAATAAGCATAAATAAGAGCTGAGTGAGATTGCTTTTAATGGCTGGAGGCCGAACACGACTGCTTTATAACTTCTTCATTTAGCCTTATCGGTATATTTAGCTGCCTTATCTGATTTGCTCTAAAAGCTGGGTAGATTCTGAAAACAGCTAATGTTTCTGAAACTACAAACTACTTATCACTTCACTAGTGATAAGTAGTTGTAAGAATAAGTGACAGGACGTTTCAGATTGTTTCATTACTTCTGTTGTTCTTACGCTGAGAATCTAATTAACTCTCTAAATATCTTCTAGAACGGTGTATGTGACAGTTTGCAAACACTGCTGTCCCACACCTGGAATGGTTGGCTTGACTCTTGAAATATTAACTGCTTCTAACATTTTTATTACTCAAAAATCCTAAAGTAGCCATTTGATGCATTCATAGCCTTTGCAAGGAAAACTTTAACGAGTAAATTGACTGTAACTGGCCTCATTTTCTGAATAAATCGGTCAATTTATTCAGATGGAGAACTTTAACATGGAGAACTTTAAAACTGTATGAACTTTTCAGATAAATATTAACCCATTACAGTCTGAATTTGTGTAGAGCGACAAAAAAAAAGTGTGTTTTGTACTGTCAAGCAAATGCTAAATTGAGCAGGTTGTTAATTTTATATAACATTTGCAAAATGTTTGGCAAGAAATGTGTACATTAGCAAGAATAGGCATGGCTATTCATACCACCAACGGCTAGATGGTAACTGATGCCAATATTTCCATTGCACTTTCATTATTAATACACTTATTATATTATGCACTAACCAGCATCCATGGGATACAGATGCTACTTTGCATTTTGAGGGAAATTTGCACAAGTAGTTGGTATTTAAGAAGAAAATAAGATTTTGACACAAGATGACCCGTCATGTTTGTTTTGTTTATAAAGCAGTAGATCTGCTGTATGCTGCAAAATATGAAAGAGATATTTCTGCTGTTTTGGACTACATTTTCATAGTTCAAATCACCGTTTCCTGGGGGACTGTGTTTGGTTCACTGCATACTTATTAACTGTCATTTTTACACAGCTTTTGTCCACCTTCCTTTTTCCTCGTTTGTCCTCCTCTTCCCCTCTCAGGTTCTGTTTCCAGACATGTTTGTTTTACCTTTCTTCTTTGTTCTCTCCTATCCACACAACCTGCATGTTTCTACTGCTGAGAGCATCTGGGAGAAATACGTTTTCTCATGCAGCCGAAGCACATTAGCTGCATTATTCTGTGTCTCAGAGGACAGCTCTAGATAGTACATGCGACTCTGCGTTACACACAGACCTTTTTATTTGATTAACATGCCTTGTTTAGAATATAGTCAAAGCTGGTCCCTTAGCTGTAGACAAGACGCATTCGAACACTAATATAGCCAGCTGCTGCTATTTAGGATCCTCGGGGGAGGAGGCAGATTTATGGCTCGCTGTTAGTGATAAACAGCCTAATGCTGTACTTTTAACACGGTTACGTTTTCAGAAAGCAGAATTTGATCAGTGCTGTTAAATTTAATGAGGATCATTAAAGGGGTATTGATCACACAGCTGTTTGTGTTGGGTGTAACTGAACAATGTGCTTACCAACCTGCATGCTGATGGATATATAAATACGGAGCGTAAATATTTTAAAGTGTTTGGGTTTATTTCACAGGAAAATTCTTGTGCTTGAGGACGGGAGTGAAATGATGGCGTTTTATTTAATTATCCACATTTTGTCTAAGCTCATGATTACAAAGGTGTTGGTTTAAATCCACTTTTCAACTCTCACTGTTAGAATCACAAACTTTAATGTATTTTAACAGAGTTTTAGGTGATAAGCAGCAGCACAGATTTGTGCAGCGTGAAGAAGAGGGAACACAATTTGGCTACATTCACACAGCGGCTCTTGATGCTCAATTCAGCTTCTTTTTTTTTTATTTGCTGAAACCTGATTCTCTTTGCATGTCAATCATATTTTTTTGCAGCTGCTACTTTAATCAGATTTCAGTGTGAATGGTTTACAACGTCAAAGCAATCTGCACGTGCAGAACTGCAGTGCGTTTACAGAAGTAATAATGAATGTCACCGTTTATGTATTGATTTTTAAGTTTTTCAGCAGTGGGAGCTGATGGTATTGCCACAAGATCACAATAACACGAAGGAAGCTAATAAAAACAAAAGCACAACTTTTAGCAATGATCTTTTGTGGAGTGTTGACTGTGACTTGTGGAGAAAAGTCTGTTTGGATGCGTCGTTGGACCAGAAGAGGTGGGATAGTGAAGTGGTTTGCTTCAGTGACTTAGCCTTCCTTTATACTCTCATAATTATTATTTTCAGCTGTTGTTTACGTCTGGATTTACCGTGTCTTGCTTCTTCTGGTGCAGAATAATGATGCATGTCTCACGCCGATGAGGTCAAAGTTGGATGAAAAGCGACATGATCGTTCAGACTGCAAATGCTTTGAGAGTAATTGAATATGCATCTGATTTAATACCATATATGAATACAGCACAAATCTGATTTTTTCAAGCGTGAACAAACTTGTTATTGGGCCTTCCAATTTCGCAATTTGCAACTGGACTTTTGGCTTTATGCTACCACTGACTTTGTTCTTTCCACTCTTCCAGAAAAGCCATTTTTGTGGTGCGTGTAGCGAATGGTTGTCCTGACGCAGTGAATCTCTGTAGTTCCTTCAGAGCGACCATGGGTCACTTCGCTGCACCTCTGATTCATATTCACCTCACCCAGCATGGGAGTTTAGATCAAGAAGTTTATTTTTGCACTTGTGGTTGTAACATCACAAAATTGGAAAAAGTTGGATGCGTATAAATACTTTAGCGAGGTACTGTTTGTACTGTTAGGGCTTCACACTTACTAAATGCATCCTAAACTCTGATGCATCCATTCCATCTTCCTGGCACTGTGGCTTGTTGAGAAATGCCAATTTGCCTCAGTGTCAGCAGTCTGAAAGCTGCAGTTGCTTTTGAAAAGGTTGAAATGAGCTAAAGTGTGCCTAAGGTCAGCATATTCATCCCAGTCAAAGATAACCGTGCAAACCATCTGACGAAAAGCAACATTTGCATGCAGCAGGGATATGCATGCATGCTTTGGCACAAACAGAACTCTTTCTCCCCCCTCAACACGTCCACCTAAACTGCTCTGTGATGGGCTTGTTTGGAAAAGTGCACATAAAATTCATATACACCATTAGCATAGTGTTGCCATCAGCAGAAAGCAGACAGCCATGTGAATTTCAGTGTTTTCAGGAGTCTGCTGTAATAATCTACTCTGACTATAAATAAATTAAACTTTGTCATTAAAATGCAGATGGACATTTTTGGTCAGTGATTTGTTCCAGTAAAGATGTGATTTGCTTTGCTGAGAAGACAATAAAGGATTATAATGCACAAGGATAAACAACATTTGAGGTTTTTAGTGAGAGGAAAATCTCCTCTAATTTGAGAAGGAAATAGATGGCATGTTTTAAAATGTTAACATGGTTTCTAAATTTACTCATTTATTGTCAGCTCAATGGTAGAAAGGATCCTCATCTTGCAGAGTGACACTTTGTTTGGTCTCATGTCCCTGAAGAAGTTGGCAAAATATTTTTACTAAACTTTGCTGAACAGATTAGTGGCAGAGGCACAAAGAAAATCAACAAGAGAGCAAGTGGCAGAAGCAGAAACTTAATTGAGATGATGTGTTAGGCCTCCTAACGAGCCATCATTTGATCCAGGTGCTTTAAACCCTGCTTTAAAAGGAGGGAGAAAATTAGATTTACAAAGGAAAAGTACTTTTACAAATGAGAAAAAAAGTATTGCAAAATAAGAGAAGTGTGAAAGAAAACTAAATTTAAAAAGCAGAATAAAGGAAAACGATCGAGTGATTAAAAGACTAAAGAAGACAAAGCCAGAGTAAGAACCGGGATAAGTTTGCTAACATTACATTTGATGAAGCAGATAAATTAATCCTAGAGAAAGCAGTTGTGCCAGAGTCCAATTCTGCCGCAGGTTTTATCCACGCTGAAACATTTTTACAAAGTATGCTGACCTTGCATGCATACATGAATCAATAGCTTATTGCCAGAATAAATATGTTTGAAATAAATCACTTTGAGGGCAGAAAATTACTGTTATATAAAGTTATATGTTTGATTATGTAGTTAACTGTATTTTTACATCAACTGTTTATGAAAGACTGAAATTGCTCAAATTGTGTTTCTTCAACTGTTAGGTTTTTTTCTGCTGTTCTCTGTGCATTGGTTCTGACCTCAAAAAATGTTTAATATTTGATGACAAATAGTTGTGAGAAAAGTTTTAAAAACCATTTACCAAGAAGTGAATAAATAAGTAATAGACTCCATATTGACATTTATACATTTATTCATTGATGCACCGTGTAGATGTTTTGGAAAAAAGGATTAAATCAAACAGTTTTAGCTGTTTTATGCAGTTACAGAATTGTGCTGCAGTTGTACTGGAGATAACTTTGAAGTGGTCCACTTCATTGGACCCCCTGCGGTGTGCGTGCCACTCAACTTGCTCTACAGCTGACACCGTCTCCCACACGCTGCACGCTGCCCTGTCCTCTCCACCTACGCTAGGCCACTCTTCATCCAATTCAGCTCAGCATTCAATACAGTCATTCCCCAGCAGCTGGTCGCCAAATGCTTCCTGCTGAGCCTCAACACACACCTGTAACTGGGTTCTGGACTTCCTGACAGAGCGACCGCAGTCGGCGCGCATCAGCAGCGCAGCATCGCAAACCTTCAGGCTGAGCACAGGTGCCTCCCGAGGTTGTGAGCTCAGCCAACTGGTGTTTATGTCGCATGACTGCACAGAATCCAAATATATCGTTGAGTTTGCAAATGACACAACCGTCACGTGGTTCATCAGTGACAGCAATGAGGGGTTTTCCTGAACATGACCAGCCAGATTGGACTAAAAAATCCTCCTGATCCAAAATGGTGCTGCTCGCGTTCTGACCGATACCAGGAAGATGGAACACATCACCCAGTTCTAAAGTCCCAACTGGACTGAAACATTAATAAACAATCTGATGTGCAACGACAGCAAAATGTAATGTTTCACTGTTGACTTTGTATTTTTGTGTTTTTATGATGTAAAGCACTTTGAAATGCCTTGCTGCTGAAATGTACTGTAGAAATGAGATTTGATTTGATGCAGAGGGTTAGGGGTCATATGGAGCTCTCTCTCCTCCAGCCAGAATATTTTTCTAACCTTGAACAGCCTCTACAGTATCCACTGACCCCACCATCCCGTCTCATAGGCTGAGGTTCTGACGCATCAACCAGAGCTGCTGGGTTCTGAAACAATGTCTTCATCCCCTCAGTAACGCCTTCCTCTCAGACTAATGTTTAAGTTCTGTGACGTTTAGGTTCAGAAACAGTTTTTCAAGGTGCTGTGAAATGTTTTATCCAACTATAAACATTTTTCACTCATACTTATCGTTTCGGATACAAAGTAGTCAAAGTTAGATCCTCCTCTCAAGAAAATCCCCCTGTTTTTACCCAGCAGTGGCATTAAATGAATAGCATTTAGCAGCTTCGCTGTACGAGGCAGCCTTTCTTCTGGCACCATGCCACGCTATAACTAACTATGACAAATTAGCCACATACCTAATTACTAGCCTGGGAAAATCACAATGATGTTTATTAGGCTGGGCATCATAAAGCGGTGTGCCTGTGCCCCAAGACCAAAGCTCTATACTGGAGAAACACTAATAATAACAGCTATACAAATTGGCTGAGTGAAATGACCAGAGCCCCAGAGGTGCTTAGCTGTGATGGGGTGAAGAGGAAGGTGACTTTCTGTGGATTAATCAATATGGCTATCCAAAGTGCTGCTGCGTTGGGGTTTGGATACCAGTGTTTCCTGCCATAGATGATATTTGCCTGTGTGTGTGTGTGTGTGTGTGTGTGTGTGTGTGTGTGTTTTAGCATTTCTCACTTTGTAAAACCCTTTTTTATTTAAACAAATGCTATGTTGTGAGGACCCGTGCTCCTTTTGGGCCCCAAAGCTTGGTGCCCCACATAAAGAAGTACTGATTTTGGATTAGGTTATAGAAGTGCATAAAATATGAAAGGTGAATGCAAAGTCCTTGTGAAGAAAAATGTGATGTGTGTCTAGATTTAGCTGAGAACCCGACTCCATTATGGGTTAATGGGAAAAAGCAGCCACTGATAAAAATGCTGAATACATCAAGTCGCTAACTGTTTTTTTTCTCCTCTCCCTGGACATGCAGCTGTGGGTGAGAGGGTTTTTGGGGGTCCTACGTCTTGTAGTGTGTGTTTCTCTGTGGGTGTGTTGGAGTGCCGCTAGATTGCTGACACCGGCCTTGTGGAAAGAGCAGTCGTAAATAGAAGCTTCATGCTCGCTGGCTTATTAACAGTTGATTTATCCGGCTCTCTGCGGGGAACACGCGCCCTTGGCACCCGAGCCCAGAGATCGGCCGCGGGGGGCCCCAATTATCCGATGTCGTGGGTATTTGAAGATGCGGTGAAGGGAAAGTCTGGTGTCTTCGCACGCGCCTCACATCGCTGTGTACGCCAATCCCAGGGTCATCTTCATCATCACTCTTTCTCTTCCCTTGCACACTCACATTCACTCCCACCCTTTATGCCTCCTGTGGTGGGAGATACAAGGGGGAATAATAGGATGGGAAAAATTTATTCGACAGCTCTCTTTCTCTACTCTGATTTATCAGAGCATTCCCTCCGATGATGTGCCGTTATCTTTCTCAGTTTCTCTTGTCTCTCTGCTCCCTACAATTTTTCCACATTAAGCACTGCTGTGTGTTTGACTTGTGTGTTCATCACACTGTACTGACAAGTACTAACATTATACCCAGTCATATTTTACAGGGTTAAAGCTGCTGTGCGGCAGTGCTTTATTGCAGCAAGACTGAAGTTTTAAGACCTATTATTTAATCATAATGTTTGGCCTTCTTTTTATTCCTTCCTGTCAAATACTGCTTTATGTGTAATGCTGAACAAAAAAAAAAAAATCCTTGAAGGGGATTTTCTGGTATTCTGTGCTAATTATTTTACTCTATGGACGTATAAAATCAGGTGGTTTCGCATTTTTCGACTAAATTGTGTGTTTAGCATGTCCTGCAAATGTTTTGATTTGTTTTAATGCATCTAAATATGCCAGTTAAAAACTTTTTTGATTAGATATTTTTAGTAAAACACACAAAATCAACAATTGAAATGTTTTGCTGTCTATACGGTGGGACAAAACTTATTTCATAATCTTTTTCCTTATTTTTGCTGCATTTCTTGGTGATATATAATCTTTTTTGTGCCGTCTACCACAAACTGTGATTATGAAGAGTTGAACTGAAGCAGTGAAGTCAACAGTCTGGTTGCTGGTTCAAGCTGTTAAGAGCATCAAAGGACGTGATATAAATACTACCAGTAAATATCGATTATTGGCTGGACAGCAATTTTAATATTGGATATTGATGTTGGCCTAAAAGGACAATTTGTAAACAGAAATTAAAAAATTATTATTGTGCCATCTCACTGATTTTTACAATTACTTTATTCACCTTCTTCTGAAAATCACAATTTCCACAATTTCTTTAAGGTTTTATTGTTTAAATAAAATAAGAGCAGTTTGGTATTAACATTTTATTTCTGTGAGGAGTTTGATCTGTTCATTAGGGGTGTAAATGTCAAAGGACGACTGGAAACTATTTCCTAATCAAAGTGAGAAAAACAAGAGAAAAATAAACTTGGTTATAATAAAAAGTTATATTGTTATATTAGGAACAATCCAGAGCAAACTGCAGCAGTTTTAATGGTGTGAGATTTTGCTACTGAAGCTAAATAATGTATTAATTTGGAATTTGTCTTGAGGCTTTTTACCGATCTTTACCAACAGATGTCAGCTGCTGTGGAGGGCGATGTTGTTCTTCAGGAATAAATCAACCTACACGTTTGATTTTATCTCATTTAATCACATAAAATTAGGTCTCTACAGAGTTTCAGCCCACGTCGGTTTTAGCAGGATTTTGGTCTTTTCATGGAGCAAAGAGAGAAAAATGTTGACTTTTTCCCAGTTGTGCTGAAGTTATGTGCAATACTGAATCTACTCATTGTTGTATTTGGACTTTAAATCCTACAAAAGTGACTGAAATGAGAAGAAGTACGTGCTAATGGAGGAAGCTGAGCTTATAAATGTTGCTAATCGTTGCAGTGGGTGATGGAATCAGTGAATGTTGTGATGTTTCCTTGAAATGTTAATTAAAACTTCAGCTCCTGTGAAAATTACGTCACTTCTCTTATTATGGTTAACACTTACAGGCGTCAATTGGTTTAGTAAATATTGAAAATTAACACGTTTTATGAAAATGAGTCTTTGAGGCAAAACATTTACAATATTTGTCGTTAAGATGAAAACAATCCTGGATTACGGTTCTAGACAAATATCCAAATATTAACATTTCTCAATACCAATTCAGATCTTTTTGAAAAGGTTATGATTTAAAATCATCATTTCTGTTAAATGTTAAGAAAATAGACCTAAACTAGACTCTTTTATGCTAACGCTGCAGGACCAATCTGGTCAATTTTGTGAATGAACTTTATTAGATTACTCATATGTGCTCTTGTTGCGGATGCAATATTGCTACACTTGAACCAGAAACAAGTTTTTTACTGGTGAAAAACAATAAAGTTGAATTTCACAACACCACAGCGTCTCAAAATTGTTGCTTAGTTTTAGTCTTTGGGGAAATCTGTTATGGATTATCGTGTTCTGCTTTCTCAGTCTGTCATTGCTTCTCTTGATTGTTTGCAGTAAATTGTTCACTGATAAATGCAGAACACAAATAGTTTTTTCATGTAATAAAGAAGTTAAAAATGTGACTTGGAAGAAAATTCAGGATGTAATTCTTCCAATTATTGTGCACTTCAAGTCTAAAAATAACTAAACGATTTCATTTAAAGTAGAGCTGAACACTTTTAGAAAAGCATGCAACTGATGCTAATGAGAACTGCAGGGACAAAATATTCAGAGTTTTTTCAAAAATGTTAAGAATATCTGCTGAACCTTTAACTAAAATGCAATCCAAACAGGGTGACATTCTGTCCTGACCTCTGACCTCACCTCCCTTAGTGAGGCGACCCTCTTCAGGAACTTCTGACGTTGCTAACAGAAGCTAATTTCACGTCTCTCCTCGTCTTGCTAATTCTGCCTCCTTCTCCAGCCCTGATGGACCAAAATTATTTATAATATGCTTTTTTGGTTAAATTACAACAACTCCAGGTCGGCCTGTGATTGTGTGACGGCCCACTGGAAATTTCCCAGTACGCCAGATGGCCAGTCCAGCACTCGGCACTGGCCTGAACTGGGTCAACCAGTTCTGCTCAACCAATTAAAAATAACACGCCTTTGATGGACATACAGTTAAACCCAAAGTCATTAATATTCCTGGCAGATTTATATTTAACATTATTTTAATCCCATAAGAAAATATGCGAACGTTTGGTGGAAGATAACGAGTCCAAGAAGAACGATTTTTAAAAACGATGTTAACAAAATCGGCATGTTACATTTATACCTATTAAATATAAAAGCCTTTTAGGCTTTATGACAATGAAACATGTCCTACAATTCCTCACTATTGGAGATAGTAAGGAATTATAGGAAACATATTGGTAAAATTAATTAGCTAAGATTGACCTTTACTTACTGGGATGGATCATTTTGGATCATTTTTATCTGTTTCTCATTTTGTTAAGCTATCTGATCTCATCAACATTCAGTTTTGATCTTTCCAAAGTATCTTAACTAAATAACAAGATTATAATAATTTTAATCCATTCCAGCTACAAATGAGTTTCATGTAACCAGAACAACACAATGACGCACTTTGGAAGCTCGTTTAGTAATTTGTTACCGTAAGATTTAAATTAAGGTTTAATTTCAGGAAAATCATTGATTCCATCTTGGTTTGATTCCAGGTTGGTTTTACAGTGTTCGGGAAGAACAGTGTGTTCTTTCTGTCCTATTATCATTTTGATCAAAATGTCTACTTTCACCTGCTGAAACAAACAACAACAACAAAAAAACACAAAAAGAACAGCGAGTAATTAAACTGTACGTGTAAATCTACCTGTATTTTAAATCTAAAGTATGTTATATAACACGTTTTTGTTAGAGTAACCTTTGTGGGTTGAGTGCACTTCAAAAGTGTCTGAACTGCCATTATGGCTGCAATTTACTCTCTGTGCTCTATTTCTGGTTGTGGCCTGTGCAGCACTGATGAAACGGGCAGAAGAAGCTCATGGCGGCTCGGATCTCTGACCCTTCATGTCTTTTTGGCTCTTGCAGCTGCTGTCAACTTTCCTGAATGATATTAACAAGCAGCTGATAAGTCTGAACACCCACCTTCACTGGTGACCTTTCACAAAATGCAACACAAAAAGAATCCATCGTGTTGTGAACGATCAGCTGACGTTTCTTGTTTTACGGCCAGAATCTGACAGGTTGAGGCTCCATGCGATAATTTGACTCCAGCAAGCAAGAAGTGGCAACTAATGTGCAGATACTGATACTCATCAGTCAGGATACCAGAAATAATAACAATTTTCTCGCTGTAATCAGTCAATGGTGAAAATACATATTACTCTGGGCAATAAATTGTCCCAGAAATTATTGCAATAAGCAATAATCTTGTTTTGAGACAATTTTCAGGTCACATACTGTTATTAATGCAAGAGCACATGCTCAAAAATAAAAAAAACAAAACAATTCTAATGAATATTTCACACTGAAATTAAAGATATTTCAAGTATCCAAACAGAAACATCAAATAAAATGAATTACAAAGTCTTTGTAAACAAAAATGTCCTTTGGGAAAAAGAAACCAAACCACCAGACTGAAGATTTTTATCATCCATTTTTGGTGGAGAAAGAGAGAAAAAAACAATAAATAATGGTAATTATTGAGTTTGTTTTAATTTACAATGTGATTCATTGATTTATTGATTTATTGCTTATTTTGACAGGCATATACTGAATGACTAAACTATTTAAAAGCAAATTTAACAAACTTATCTCCCTATTTTTGTCTTAAATTTTTCACTTCAGATTTGCATATTCCACTCGTTTTATCGCTTCCAATGCTTCTTTAAAAATTCCTGCCTCTAGTATTAATAAGATTGCTTTTATGAAAAGAACTTGGAAAGTTTTAGTTTGTAAAGAATTTTAATACATTCAAATTAATAAAAAAATATTTTGTATTGTGCAATAGCTGTTTTCAATTTGCCTAAATTAAATGACCTGTCAGGTAAAACTTCAGATTCTGTATTTAACTTCCCAATCTGTGTCATCTTTAATTTGACTATTTCCTGATGTTTTCAGGCACTTTAGCATTTCCTTACATCACTGTGCAGATTGTCTTTATTTCATTCCAGTTATATTTATGTTTTTCAATTGTAAATACAGTGAAATAGTGTCAAAAAGGGATTTTTACGACACGTTGCACAGGTAGGATTGTACCGCATTTGTAATGCCTGAACTTTGCTGACCTTACATGAGCATTTCCTAAGAATATGTCGGCCCTCTAGAAGGTGTGTGTAGAAGAATCAACCCAATATCCTGCCGCGTTTGTGCTCACTTCCCATCCTCGCTGCCGGAGCCTAATCGGTGTGGAAGCAGAGCTCGGCCTGCCGATTGGTGGTGGATCTCTGGGATGAATCACAGCAATGAAAGGGATTTTGCTGGCACAGAAATTAGGCTTTGGGGCCAGAAATGCCTTGTGCTTTCTGAATACTCATTTCCTTTTTTCTCTCTCTGTTTGAGTCATCATCCAACAGTGCGATTTATTTCATATTCATTTCATACATTTGCATTGATCACTCAAATTCCTTTACTTTTTATAAAATGACAAAGGCTATCTCTTTTATCCTATGAGCATTTTGAGCTTTCTAGCAGAGGAGTCGAACTCACGTTTGTTTTGGACCAAATCAAAATCACCAATGCTCTTAAAGGGAAAGTTGTGCCAGAATGTTTTGATAAAACCCGTTCGCATCTTTTTAGTCCCTCCAGAATTTTGTGATAGTTTTTGTGATTTTATTGCAATAAAAAGCAAAGTGTTTGTGGTACTAATTTGAAAAGATTTGGGATATTTGTGAGTATTTATGGCAGCAAATGCAACTCTTTATTACTTGCTTACAGGCAGCTGTTTAGAACAAGGAATAAAGTTTTTGACAATTTTGAGAAAAATCTGCAATAAACTCCCAATTTTGCATTAATGCATTTTGTTTGAATTTCCACAATAATTCTCAGAAAACTGCAGGGATTGATATAATTTGGCAGTAGTCAGATAAAAATGGCATTAATTTGATTGATAACATAAAATGTAAGCACACTTAGTTTTTAGCTTAGCCTCTAGAGGGCCGCATAAGAAGCTATGGGGGGCTGGATTTGGCCCACGGGCCTCAAATTTGACACATACTATATAATGAACTTTATTCAGAGGAAATTAGTGTTAATGATGTGTCTGGTGTTGCATCTTTTTAAAAAGAGTTGCAATTTGTTGGTGACAGCTGCAAGTATAGGTACAGATGTGCAGGTTGTGTGTTTGATAAACCTACAGACATACATGCACAGCATCAGGTCTGTGCTCTACATTTTTTATAACTTTGGACAAAATTTTTGTTAAAACCAGAGTCAATTTAAATGTCATATTATTTTTGGCTTTTATTTTGAATTTTGGATGATTATGCAACTTGCATCTTCAAAAAAGTGTGAAAATCGTGACACAATTCAGGAGCTTTCTGTTCTCTTTCTGTTCTCTTTCTGTTCTTTTATTCCGGCCTAATTTTTGTAGAAAAGAAAGCTCCTGTATTGAGTCACTATTTTCACACTAATCAAACTTTTCTGCCGGACTCGCTCTAAATGCAGGTTTCAACTGCTGCATTTAGCATCTTCTCAACAGGCTCTGTTTTTATAGATCTTGGCTGCATTAAAGGTGAGTCATGCACTGAAATAAAAAATGTAAGGAGACATTTCTGAAATTATATAAATCTGCGAAGACAAGGTGACACTTCTCTCTATGAAACAGGCTTAAAATATTGAAATAAATATAGCTGTTAAGTATACATGAGTCAGATTTATATGTCTTTGTTCATTTGTTATCAAATTCATCACTGTCTTAACTGCATGCATAATCCTTTTCTCAACTCAATGTTCTTACATGAGAGTTTGAAACATTAGTCAGCAGAGCACAGATTCAGAGTAAATGATGGAGGATTCATAAAACCAAGTATAACTTCTCCTTTTATTTTTTGTCAAAGACGCCACTTGAAGTCCGTTAATGCATCATATTCTAATTTGCATAATTAAAAATGTGCATCTGATTATAAAGAACACAGTAAAAGAGGAATGTCTCACGAAACTCATGAAAATTAAGTCAAAAACATTTTTAACATTTTCTACTGTCTTTTATCTGGGCGTATGAACTGCAAACGTGAACAGAAAGTTACATTTTTGTTCATTCAATATTTTATTTATATTTCTTCCATTTTGTTTGGTTTCAACTTTATGATCCACATAGAAGTATTTGTCTTTTTATATATAATCTACATCAACAATCTGAACAAAAATGCTCTTCAAAATTTTCCTTTAGCATCAGTTGTTTGTTCTGTCGCTAAAAAGGAGAGAATTTTCTCTAAATATAGCAAAATATACTTGTTTGCAACTCGAACAAGTGTGAAATCTTTTCACTTTGAATTTTCAGGAGGTATTATTTACCAATAATAAACTAAAATATTTTTTAAAACAATTTAAAATTGATCAACTAATTGTACAATGACCCAAGAAGAAAACATTTTTCCCGGTTCTTGGTGATACTAAAACAATGAATAACATAATTAAACATTTTTTCTGATGAGTGTTTATGTTCACTTTGGTCTCCAAGCGTCTCTTGTCTTTATTAAGAAGCTGAGTGGCTTTCAGCAGCTGGTATGTTGTAAACTTTCATAAGGTTTGTGAAGGAAAACTACTTTGAAACTCTTCCATCAGTGTGAAAATTAATGCTTTGAGAGACGTTGAGTTTGGTGTGAATGTAATCCGGTTTACTCTTTTTGGGTTCTCCTGACTTTTATTACGGTAAATTCCTCAAGTTGAGTGTGTTGACCTACACACTCGTTACAAGCCCAGCCTGTCTTTAGCTCTGTTCAAAAGATTAAAATACATTTTTTATTTTTTAACACTAGTAGGACTGAAATAAATGTGTCCTTGTAATATTCTAGTAACTGCAAAGCTGGAATAATTTCACCTTTTAGGTAAAAGTGAGTTGATACACGGTGAAAACGTTAAAAAGGAACAGTGGGCCTTCAGCTTGTACTCTGTGCTTTTTTATACAACGGAAAATGTTTTCAAAGGAATTTAGAAATCAGCCACAACCTTATAAATCCTTGGCCTCAAGTTGTGTAATTTCCTAGGATTCTGACAAAAGCCCAACGTCTCCTGACAAGGTATGTTATTTATTTCTTAAGAAGTCGTTTTTCATCAAAATGTCAGAGGTAACTTTCGTAGCCTTTAGCTTTGATTATTACACGCATTCACAGTCACACGGTTTTAATAAGCTTCTGTAATGTCACAAGATTTATTTCCATCTGGTGTTGCGATCATTTTTCTCCAAGATCTTGTATTGATGGTGGGAAAGTTTGTCTGTTAAATCTCCAGATTGGGGTGAAAATCCCAACTCCGAAGTGACCAATGTTTTCTAGCTTTTGTTTGACAGTTCTTTACACAATTACTGTTTGATGTATCCTAAAGATTTGAGCCCTTTTTAAACGGACTAACATGTTTTGGTGTTGCTGAACATGTTTGGTCAAGAAATAAGAAGCTAGAGTTAAATAACTTTTTACTACCTGAATTACACAGCAGTTATGCAATCCTTGCTAGAGTTTCAAACCCATTTGCCTCGTTAAATTGAGGTGCTAATGTCCTTTAAATATTTTATTTTCATTCAAATAGCTGGATGAATTTATAAAGATGATGCCGTATGAAGAAGAGGCTTTGCGTCAGCTATGTTTTTCACTCAGGTTGATAAATTGTGTGTTTTCTTATCCAGGCCTGCTGTGCTTTTGGATTCTGACACTTTGACCATTTTGCAGCTATTTGAAACATATAAACAGCGCACTGTGATGAGCACTGACACCTCGCTGTCACTACAAGACATGAAGACTTTTGCTGCTTTAACTCCCAAGGCACTTTCTGAGTTACAAAATTTTCTGCTGTCTTGTCCATTTTAGCCCAAAGCATGACAGTTTTTTTTTTTTTTCACTATAATCCAGAAACCGTATTGAACATAAAGTCAAACTTGGAATGACCTACAGCACCTCGCAAAAGTGTTCACAACCACAAACATCACTGTGTTTTATCAGGACTTTCTGTAACAGACAAACGCAAAGCAGCATATAAAAGTGAGGCGAAATAAATCGATACACATTTCGTCCAAAAGCGGCTCATTTTTGTTCATTCAATTTTTAACCTGCCTAAAATCCAGCCGATCAGCTGCCTTCAGATTTGAACAACTTGTGGAGCATTGTTCAGTCCATCATCTGAAGATGGGAGAATACATGAGGCTTGAGAGCCCTCTAGTCACAGTAAGATTAAATTACACACAAGTGGACTCTTCCAAAGCCAGATGGTTGCATTTTGAAGGATCATAGCAAAGGGAGGTCAAAAGAATGCACAGATTTTCATTTATACAAAAATATTAAGAGCTTGGACCAATTTCCTGTCACACGTATACGTCTTTGGTTTCTTCTATGATATGAGATGAAAAGAAAACAAAAACAAAATATAATCAAGTTTAAGGGGTGAGACTACTTTTGCAAACGCCTGAGCTTCCATCCTTGACAGTTTTTTCTCTGATTGTGAACAGATATATTCGTATAGGAAGGTCATCACAAATGTCTTTAAGTTACCAAGAACAGCATTTGGTCGACATCTTGCATAAAGAACATAAAACATTTATATTGTTTTGATTTTTTTGCCTCTTTTTGCACATTTAACGTCACACAAGCTGAGTAAACATATTCAGCTCAGAGAGTTTTTCACCTTGGCTGAAATATTTATTCAGTTCAGTGACTCATTATTACAACATATGGCATAACATTGGAGTGAATTATTTTACACTTTTTTTTTCTTTTGAGATTCATGCAATAGTTGTGATACTACTGTAGGTTTGTGTCCCATTTAACTTGCCTGTTTTGTCACAACATGTTACATGACCTTCCTGTTAGCAGGAGAAAACGTGTTTACTCAAAACCCCAAAATAACTTGTCAACCTTTGAGAAAAGATCAAGGAGATAAACTCAGTTTTTTTTTTTTTTTTTCAAGAATATTGCTGCATTCGTGTAAAAATTAGCATGATTGAGTGCACTTGTCAGATGCCGCCGCTGCATGTATTGGAGCAGTGAAGTGCTGTGCTTGCAGTTGTTCGAACAGCTCTTTATGCGCAAACACACACATGCACAAAAATGCATTAAAAAGTACACAACAGAGCTGTGTGGAAAAACCCCGCACCTGTAATGAAGTGATAACGCTGAGTAAGACGGATACACACAAAACGCAAATACACACACACACACACACACATAAACACAAAGCCATTATGACTACAGCTGTGTTTAACTGGCGGCGCTGAGGAGTCATGACCCTAATGGGTTGGGATTGTTGCATCACTGGTGATTACTACTGAAAGCCTGTGATATATGGTGCCTATAAACAGACAATAAGGGAACAAATTCACTCTGAATCATGATATGAGATAATACCCTGCCAATATATTTACAACTTAAAGCCATCTACTTATCATATTGACGACATTTAAGTTGAAAAGCTAATCTCCCACCATTTTCTTGGTCTTTATGCCCCCATTGCTTTCTTTTCTGTAGTTCCATTTTTACTGTTTGGAGTCTGTTTATATCTTAATAGGCATAAAAGCTGAAAGCTGCATCAGTATGTTTACTTCTGAGTCCTGCTGTGGGTTCGTATGTTTGATTCAAATGACTTTAAACATCTTAATAGTTTATAGCATTGAACAAGATTGGAGACGTAGTCTGGGCTTACACATCGAGCTTTCTGATGGTTTTACTGCATAGATTGGCAGGTTGTGGCATAAATGCTGTTTTCTGTAATCAACCCAATTTCTGTTGTATTTAGTTCTTCCCAACCAGTCTTTCAGCTACTGTGAAATAGTTTATTATATTTATTAAATAGACAATAAACAGGCCTGTTTAAATCAATGTTATAAATGCCATATTTGTGTGACAATTTGTTAGCTTGCTACTTTTGATCAATATATCAACTAGCTCACCAATTACTCTCTGGATATCAGCCTCTTCTATTCTTCTTCCCTCTATGACTCAAGTTTTTATCATCTAAAATAATTCCTATTTTGTGAAGATTTTAATGAGATGCTTCTTAACATTAATGATCCAAAAATAGAATAATTATCTAAAGTGTGTGTAGCTTGTAAAGTAGTCCTGAGCTGCTTGAAAGAATGTCCCTTAGTAAATGTCAAAGATGAAAAACGCATTTAAAGAACTTCCAAAGAAAGCCGTCAAAGCTTTACATGATTTTCATCTTACTTGCTTCTTAGTTTTAAAGGAAACTTCAGAAAAGTGACCCTTAGACCTGTGCTTCTGTGCAGGAATTCCTTCCCCTGTGTGTCAATGCCATTCAGACACCTTATACATTATTGATTGAGCCCCTGATGGCAGAGCGTCTTAATGTTTTTCTCCAAGTGTCACGTAGAAGTCACATCTATTAGTTCTTGTATGTGTGTGGGGGCATTAAATGATCATCTGTTTGGTTATTCTGCTCCGTGTGTGTGTGTGTGTGTGTGTGTGTGTGTGTGTGTGTGTGTGTGGGGGTGTGTGTGTGTGTGTGTGTGTGTGTGTGTGTGTGTGTTTAGCAGCTCCACAGATGGATGGCACACGAGCCTCAGTGCCAGTAAATCCCAACAGACTCTCCAGTCCTGTTAACAGAAGGTTTTCCTGTCAAAGTGTCCTTGAGTAAGACAATCAAGCTCTGCTTGGTCACTTATGATAAGTCAAATAAAACCCTCCACAGAGTGAATAAAATATTTTGTGATTATCCTTCCTCAAAGAGACTCTGAATAAGCAGACAAATCAATCTTGCCGAACTGATGTCAAGTAAAAACGTTTCCTCTAAAAAGTCATGATTGACAGGAAATAGAGTCCATTCTTTAATTTGGCTTTGTTTCACTATTGGGCACTGATAAGCAAGCATTTCAAATTCATCATTCTCTACAATGCGCCAACATTTATTAAATGTTCGCAAAACTAACGAACCCATTCATGGGATCACAGATTTTACTTTCTAATATTTCTTCAATCACAAACGTATGCGCAGGTTATAAACACCAAAGAAAAGTGATATCCCCAATGTATTGAACTATTTTATTATTCCTTCACAAGTAAGATTTAGTGTCTTATACACCTGACTGTCATCACCATTTCAGAGGGTCAAGATGTATCTGAACAGTAATTTGATAGACCCACTCAGGGAAATATCACATCCTTTACCTTAGCAGAGCTATTGTGTTACCATCTCCCATGTTGAGGTGTCAAAAATGTATATTACATGCATTTAAACAAAATAATATGGAAAAATAAACATATTATTTCTGTTTTGTACTGTGCAGGTGTATTAGGTTAAACTGCATGGAATAAATTACCATCTCAGTTTTGCTTGTTCTTTTTTCTCATATTTGAGAAAAGCCCGACTTTCGAAATAATAGTTCAATGGTCCATTCGCAATCTTTCCATGCCCAAAGTGGTAAGCAGTAGTTCAAATGAATCGTCACATCACTACCCTGCACCTGATGCCAGATTAGTGGAAGATATTAACTACTGTATGTGAGGAAATGTTTTCTTTCAGCTCAAAGAAAAATTTGTTAGTTATGGCAATGAAAGTTAGCCATTATGTTCATCAAATGTGAATGTCGTCCCAAACGAGTAAACGTTTCATTTTTACTCAAAACAAGCCAAAATCATTTAGCAAAAAGAACAAACAAATCACCATTTTCTCAGAAATGGATGGTTTTTATGGTGTTCTCATTTCTGCTGGGCCAACTTGTTTCTGCCACCACAGTTTTGGACATCTCCCAAAAAAACCTGAGGTCGCCTCAGTCAGCTAAAAATAAAATTGTGCATGCTACAGTAATGTAGAAGGGTAATGCCGAGGAGTTATTTACTCACGGATCTCATGCAAGGCAATAACATGGTATACTAACTGGGAAGACGTTTATTTTTGGTAAAGAAATGCATAACTGGCTATCTAAGGCTGTTTTAATAAGACTATTTTGAAGTCTCACAATCAATATGTATCCCTATTTGACAGACTGCAATACAGTCTAGCCTCTATATTTTTCTGAATTTGGTTCACAAATGCAAAAAGTTACGCTTAGTTTCTTTTTTCATTTAAGCCCAAAGAAACATTAATTGGTGACAGACAAGATCATTAGGCTTTATGGCAGTCATGACTTTTCCATAATCTGATATCATTACCTAAAATGTGAGAGAAAACTTGTCATTCTTTATTTATTTATTATACTGTGTTCTTTATTATCCCATAGCTGTTATTGTTAAAAACCATTGTATCAGGCTGGATAATTAAGCAAACCTTAGCACAAAACTTGAGTGAGTGAGCAGAGAAAGCTTACAATAAGGCACATTCACATTATCTCCTTTTTGGCACCCTGTAGATTTTATGACTGCATGCCATTAAGTCAGCTTCCCCAAGGGAATCATTAAATTTTCATCTAATAGGAAAAATTATTTGAGTGAAGTTTATAATTGATGGGTTTAGAAAATGGGCTGAATCAGAGAGAGGGATCTGAATCCAGCCATGCAATGCATCTCCCTACCATGTTGTCATGGACTGCAGGAAATGAAGGATGCATGCTGCGCTCAAACCAGCTTGTCTTGCTGACCTCATGGGAGAAAATGTAAGAAACAAATCAGCCAAGCGACAGATTGGACAGATCCTTTTGTCTACTACCGTCACTTCCTCGTCCCCTCGCTGGTTTCCTTCTGTGGATTATTTTTGGTTTGTATTTTTGTAACTCGTTCTTCATTATCTTTTCATTAAAGTTCATCCGCCGCCTCCATCTTTGCACTTGGGTCCAGCATGAACCATTTTACATATCATGACAGAGAATCTGTGGCTGAGATCATGTTAAAAGGCAGAAAAAATAAAACGTTTAATAAAGAGATATTAAAATATACCAGAGGTGGAAAGGATGGATAAACACAATAAAAGAGGACAGGATATTTTTGTCAATTTTAAATAATGTGCAGTCACATAGGAGAGTTTATAATTGATTTCTCAGTGTATTTAGATAAAATCTTTTGTAGTCGTCTTCGGTTGGTAGTCTGGATGTTTCAGTTCCAGTCGGTTCTCAACACCCTTTGCCCTTTGCCCTGCCTATTGCAATCTGCTCAACTCATGCACATAAAACTTTTCAGACTTTTTTTTGTAAACATTTGTGAATAAAAAATGTCATTTTCTTCCACTTTTCAGTTACCTTGGTTTGGTGTTTTGCATGACTAGAGAAATACATTAAAAACTCCATTTGTGGTTTTAATGACAAAATATAAAGACAGAGTGGAAAAAGTTCAGAGACATGGATTTGATGAGAAAGAAGTAATCAAACAAAAGTTTAAGATGATCTGATGCCACCAAAGAGAGAGCAGAACAGTGTATGCTCTCCAATCAACAGCAGAGCTAAGAATGACCTGGAGCAAACCCCAGAGCTGCAGTTTCACTTCACAACAGCAGTTTGAGAAAGTAATAGATATGAGAACACAGTCATGGTACCTGAAATAGCTGCTAAATGGAGCAGTAATCAGTACAGCCTTTGCTCTTCCCCTGCAACATCACACATGTTGATGGATGGATGCTATCTGTGAGAGAGCAACAGCTAACCCACTCAAATCCCACTGAGGATAATATTTTAAGCACTGAATGATTTTCAGATAATCTACCAAGTTACAACACATCTAAACTACCAACTGCTTTTTTATATGGTCCCACACTGAGAAAGTTTCAAAGCATATTTTTGCATATTGTGCTTGTTTTATGCCTGCAGGAATTTACCGTGATAGATTCCTCATACAACATGATGTTTAGCGTGCTGAACAGTAATTAACTAAAATATTGACCTACTTGGCTGCATTTTGCATTCAAATTCAGCCACAATTCATTGGAGCTGTGTTAATTTGTCTTTTACTCCTTATGTAATTTAACTGAAATCTTACATAAAGAGATTCCAGTGAACTTATAAACATGATTTAGTCCTGAGGAGAAAAAGGTTGCATAGATTTCTCTTTGTAATTTGAGTAAATGAGGGTTTTTTTTTAGCTGTTTCTCAAAGTGCTGCTTGCTTTTTGTCATCATGACCTAAAGAAGAAGCACTCACCCTTTTTAAATCGCTTCACTTGCAGGATTTAAAGCACACAGCAACACAATGAGAGACATCACACAAAATACGTGCGAGAACTTTGAGCAAACATTCCTGGAAACCTGAGTGATGCTAAATTTAGCATATGATTCAGCATGTCCTTTCTAGAATTACAGCACATGAGAATTTCACAGCTTTTCAAGCTATGCATTTGGTCATAAAATCAGCCAAAGATGTGAATTGATCTGTACTTGTTGCAGTTGGGGTGACAATACTGGGATCACAAATATGATCCCAGTATTGTCAACACACTTTATATAAAAATATATTGTGTATAAATTATACACGGTATATCTATAATGTGTGTTGAAGAATCATTGTAGAATAAAGATTCTGCAGAAAAGTAAATTTTTGTCTAAATCTAGAAAAATGGATGAGAGCAACGTATTTTGCAGCATAAATGTGTTTCACCTGCCACTGTTTTATTGTGGCACTCTAACCATTTAAAGTGTTTTTATCGCGTTTTGTTGACTCACTCTGTTGGCAGAATGGTGCAGCTCAATAACAGTTTTTCTTACTTCAAAATAAGAATGCCAAAAGTTAAAGTGAAGGAAACTGAACACACAATCTACTTCTAACAAAAATGAACCAGGTTTTTGATTTATGTGCTTAAAGTACAGCAACTCTCAACTCCAAGTTGATCAACTTCAGGCCTCCAGATTCAGCAGAGGCTCCTGGAGAGGATTTGAAATGTCTTTAGGAGAAACGGTTGCTTTCAATTTGACTTGGATGACTGAGAATAATCAAACAGGGTGGAAAAACTTCAAGCACTCACTGTGAATCCAGGGCTTTTAATGTCTCCTGCCATGGAAATAAAAAAATGTGCAGTCCCATTTAGACTCATGCTAAGTTATGCAGATGCTCTGTCTGCACTAATAAAGATTCTCTCACATTAACATCTCAAACGCCCATTGTGGCTCCAGATGATCATTTTGAATAATTACTTGACCACTTGAGGCATTTGCATTTTGCATACAGTGCATTGACATTTCTTCCTTATATTTCCAGCTTGTCTTTAACTATAAAGACATTAAAATATAAGGTTGATACAGTTCAGCACTGTGGATTTTAAATGCTTCACATTTTACAAAATGAGGATGCATCAAAAGTTTCACACATATTTCATAGATCTGATAGGATTGGATGCTTTTTGTTTGGACCCACTTTATACTTTAACTATGCCAAAATACATTGCAAGATTTAAAAAGAAATCTGTGCAACATCAACTTTATGCATCAAAATAGCACATTAGACAGTGTTTAAAATGGATATTTAAAACAGCACCTGGGCCGTTTCTGTTGAAGGACAATCAGGAAGATGCAAAGCAGGAGTAATCATATTTATCTATGTTCAGCTTCACAAATGTAGGACAAGGACATAAGATCTGGGACATCCAGCCTGATTCAACATGCTGAACAAGGCAGAAAGTAAAAACCAAACTTTTAGATGCTGAATGCAAACATTAGGATCATAACGAATGACAGCAAAGTCAGGACACCAGATGTGATGCTCAGCCTTAAAAAGCTCTTCCAGACTTTATTAAATGACCTAAAACTACAGTGCTTAGCTGATTCTTATCATAGGGGCCCCACATAAGGCTCAAAGCTTGTGCACAAATTTGGATTCTGTAGTTGTTTTAGCTTTGTTTCTGTATGCATGCTAATCTCTCGAGGTATTTTTTTCATGAGGAGCACCTGTGTGTGATGAGTAATTACATTTTCGTCTCATATTGTTATCCAGGCTAGAAGGCAAATTCAACCTCCACTATTACCTGCGAGTATGTGGGGATTTAGGTGTGATATTGTGCCTTGAAAATTAGTTTTTTTTTTCTTCTTCTCTGGATGTATGAATATTAGAGTTAAATCTAAGCTTATTGATCTGGGAGTTGCCGCTATAGTGCTCATAGTTTGACTGCATGTGTTTGACTATGTTTTGACATCCTCGTGTTTTTGCAAAGTTATGATGCAGATTTGCGTCACGTTTATTTAGGTTTAATCTGTTACTTTTGCATGCATACTCGAATGTAGGTACATAAAATTATTCATATATTTTCCTTGAGGTTCCCTTCATTTATTGATATCCAAACGCCCACACACGCACGTTGGTAGGAAACTTTTTGAGTGAAAGCAATAACGGGGATTTCTAGAAGATGGGTATTTGCCAAGAGAGAAGAATAACATCTGTGTGTGTTTTTAGTGTGCACATTTGCCCACGTCTGTCTCGGTCTGTATGTGTGTGCGTCGGTATGACAGCTCTCGGATCACCACTTCTTGGTCAGCTGATTCTCCCCCATCTGAGGTCCTCAGCGCGGATTATAAAACCAATCAGCGGTCCGTGATTGCTGCAGCCAACCCGTGATTGGATCGCAACCTGGCCCCTGCCATCAGATCTGCAAAGTGAAAGACTGAGAGATGAGAAGAATAAGATGCGGGGAAAGAAAGAGATGAGAGAAGAGATAAATAAGGACAGCCATCACAGAGAAGGAGGCAGCAGTGGCTGGATGAGAATAAGAGAAGCAAGAGGAGAGAGAATGTGAGAGCAGGATTTTTGGCATTTCTCATCACTTTTACAACATATTTAGCACAACTAGCAGAAAGACATCGTCGAAAGTGTTCCCTTGTTTTAAATGTGAAGTTTAAAGCACATTTTTCCTCACAGCTTTAAGACAATCTCTCTCTGTGAGGAATTTAAACATGTTTATATGCAGAACATGTAATTTACAGCAGCAATTACCTTTTGAAAGGTTATTGTGACCTGCTTGCATTTCCATCAGCATATAGAGGAAATCAGATTAATTTATGTACTCAGCAGGTTAACCTGTGTGAAGCTACTTCTTTTCAGTTCACTGCACAAACTGATTTTGTGTTTACGGATGTAGTGTTTTCCTCACTGCATGTTAAAGCCGAGTTGCTCAAATAATTCACACTGACTGAAAGGAGGTAAAGAATTAGAAAGTGTGAGAGAAAATATGTATTTTTTTGTTTTTTAAGTTTCAAGTATTTTTAATACGCGTTCAGAAATAATGTAAAATAAGCTAAAAATCTTACGAGTGGTTAAATTCTGGGAATGAAAGCGGCTGACGCCTATTTGAACCTTTTGGGTTTTTTGCTCTTGCTCTTGTCATAGTTAGTGCACATAATTAAATTGAAGCACAGTTATTTTTACCTTTCTGGTGGTGCAGATGCAGCTTCGTGATGCTTTGGTTTAGAGCTGGAAACAATCTGAACTTCTATTTTAACCCTGACATTGTCCTTGGCCAGCAGGACAGAAGCCACAGCGAAGTAAGAGAATGAAACCACTGACGATATTTTGCAGCCACAACCAAGTTGTGCAAACTTCTGAGTATCGAGTCAAATGTTTCTTTTCTTAAAAGTTGACAAAACTAGCCAAGGACTAACTCGTGTCTTATCACAATATGTGAAGGCTGCTGTAATGTAAGATAAAATCACACAATTTATTATAATAGAATTTTAAAAAAGCTTGGCTTATTCACATATGTACATTCCTGGGCCATTTAAAGATGCATTTGAGGCATCGTTTTCTCTATTTGGAATGGTTGCACAAAAAGCTGCTGTAATGATTTTAAAAAGAAAGATTTGCACAGATATGGTTGATTTGTTTTCATGCTGGTTGTCTGATGCGGTTCTGGTGCTTCGCACAAATCAGAATAGTAAAGAAGGACGATTATCTCCTTATTATTCAAAATCATCTCCAATTAAACTGCAGGTGTTTCAAATCTGACTCCAGATGGATAAAGTTGGCTACAAGTTTCTGGAAGGACTGGTCTGGGTCTTGGGGTCCTCTGTGACCTTTTGGGGTCACTGAGGCGACTGGAGTCTACAGCTTTAGGTAAATAAATTGTTAGAGCCCCGAATGGCTTCTGAAAGAATCAAAGGCAACACTCCAGGTATGTTTTCAGCGAAGGAATCACATTTAATATAACTTGAAAGTCTGGCTCCTTTTATTATTTAAATAATTATTTAAATAATTTCAATCTCAAGCTGTGCAGCCCTGGTACAGACATACCCCAAACCTGCTAATTACAGCAGAAAGTGGCTCTGAAAAGTTTCGACTCTGGGGCTGAGAATACAAAAGCATTTCACATTTTGTTTTGCAAAAAGAACGAAACTGCAGAATAATCCATGAAATTATTCTCTGTTATGCTACAATCTGTTGGTTATAAACCTCATACAATGCGCTCAGGTTTGAGGTTGTTAAAAAGTGTTAAATTTTAGAAGTATGAACAATTTTCAGATTCTTTAAAGCTTTTTGGTCATGAGAGGTTGAAGATGATGTTGATTATTTTACAGTAATTGGAATAAAAAAAAACTCATCTTATTTGTCTTATTCACGATGAATAAGAAACAAACCATTGTCATGGCTAAAGCAGGAAGAGTCGATATCCCCAGTTTCATAATTCCTTAAACTAATGTCCCATCTCCTATTGCAAGTGCTGGACAGTGACGTTCTTTTTTGCCCTGCCTGTTATTTAACCCCATGAATGAATGGAGATGGTGGGAGGTATGAGACAATACACGGAGGGTGGTCACTGACCCATTTTGAATCCGCAGTCGCCAGGTCAAAATTCTGCTTCCAAAGTCAAACAGCCCCAGATGGCAGCATCCCGAGGCTGATCCACACCTTGGCTCAACTGGAATTAGGACGCCATGTAGTGGCACTGGGAAGGTAACGAGCGGGGCAGTGGCGTTGGGGCCAAGGTTGGCAAGGCTTGGGAGGATGACTTGCTGGCTAATAGGCAAGCAGATGGTTATATTCTCTGCAGGTTGTCCAGGGAAAATCACACCGGTTCTGTGATAAGCTTTGGTCCATCTATTTGTCCTTGTTTGGCTGCAGATTAAATCCAAACCCACACTGCAAAAATGTGAATTTGCTAAAGTGGGGCAGCATCAACATAAAAGACACAGAGGAGTTGTGTTCAAAATTTACCGCGCTCATTAGTGGAGCAGTTTACACTCCTTTAAACAAGTTTGACTTTAAGTTCCCTTGGTTTTCTGTGTCTAGCATGCAATTCAAAAACTCTTAAGATAATCTAGTTTTAAAAATAACTTTCCTATCTACATTTTAAAAGCTGCAGTGAAACTTGTGTTTGGCACAGTGGAGCAAATATCAATAAATTGAGCAGGTTGCACTCAGGTAACGGTGTTTTATGGTTACATTGACAGGTTTTCTCAGTTTTTGCTGTAATCTGACTCTTTCACATGATTATTCATGCTACTAATTAAAAGCAACCGCAGTCAGACCAACACACTCTCGGCTTCAGATTACTACACAAAGTGACACAAACATGATATTTTGTGAAAGATTGAAATCTGGCTGTTCAGGCAACCATGAAAAAGTCAGAAATGGGTCACTTTTGCCTGCGGTGCTGTATTTTTAATAGCAGAAACCTCGTTTTAAAGTTGTGGTGCAACTCCATTTAATATAATAAATAACAGGAATCTTGCATCAACATTAACTTGTGCATATCTGACGTAGAGAAAAGTGTGGATTATTTATTTATTGCAGTGTTTTCAGTCCATTGCCTTACTGGGGAGGAAAAAGCTGCCAGAGCAGTGCAGAAAACTTGGACCAGTAGTTGCTGCTCTCTGTGTCTCAATAAAGGTCTACAGTAAAGTAGATTAGCATTTGAAGAAAGGTAAATACTATCCATCTCAGGTCAGGCCAATATGGTCAAAAGGACTTATCAGGTGCACTGCTGTCAGCGCACAGACAGGTAAGGGGAGGATAAAGTCACATTTGCAGCACAATGCACAAGGTATTGAACTTCTGCTACAGTGTGATTAATACATCCTCTGTTTTAAGTATCAATGGCCCAACCTTGGATCATGAAGAACCGAGTTGCTAATATGACAGGAACACAACGTTAATAGAGGTTGTTAGTTTAAGCAGAGTGTGCCTCGCTGCGATTATCCTTTAGGCAGGTGTTTGCTTACTTCGCTCATTGGGAAGTTTATTTCACCTGCTTCCCCTGGGGGTTCGTTTAACCTGAGGCATCTGTTCAACTATGCCCATTATTTGACCTTCAGCACCTCGTAATACCAGTGCCTTTGACCTGCTCCTGCAGTACATATTCATAAACCCACTTACATGGGAATGCTGAATTGGTGGTCACAAACAACAGATGCCAGGTTAAACAATCCTAACACAAGAGGGGACGATTTTCAGCTTTGCATTTTGATGAAAATGCTGGAGGAATTTCATTAGTGCAACACTTGAGGTGTGGAAGATCAAGCCGCACTTAAGCTGAGTTCAACAAATTCAAACAGTAGGTTAGGAAGGGGCGGGTTATCGCAGCTGTGCTCAGTTGGGAGATCTGTAAAAACGGTCCTTTTACCTGTTGCTTTGTATTGTGGTTGGCTGGATGCTGCATACAAATACCCACCTGCTTCAGGTGGTTTTCACCCGACAGGAGGGCTGCGGCCAAAGTCATCGCTAATAAACTGCAAGGACGTGTGTAGTTTACTCTGGTTTATCTTCCAAGGAGGCAAACATTTTTTTTTCACGCTTTAAAAATATTAAAACATTCTTATGTCAACAATGACATTAATTTTTTGGGGATGCATTGATGGATGGATGGTCTGTTTTGCAAACCGCACATGAAGAAGCAGCATTCTGCTTCTATGCACCAAAAATCTAGAACAAACTTCCAGAAAACTGCAAAACAGTAGAAACATTGAGTTCCTTTAAATCTAGAATAAAAACATACCTGTTAATAGCTGCTTTTGAAGCATCGTAAATGAAACATTAATCAATATTAACGACCAAATTTAATTCTTCAATTGTTGACTGTATTTTTATGATGTGAAGCACTTTGACCTGCCTGGTTGCTGAAATGTGCAACAGAAATAAACGTGATTTCTAAAATCTCTTTTCCTCTTACAGTAACTGGATCTACATGACTGGAAAGTATCAACATAAATTAGGCTGATAGGAGTTAAATATGGACTCATATTTTATAGAACTGGATGTTAATTGAATTAAATTGTAAAAATCCTTTAGAATACTTTTGTTGTTGACTAAATTGTTCATGTAATAATAACCACTAATTCATTGAGGGATAAAATATCTCTAGAATCAAGGGTTGTAAATATGTTACAGACATCCGAGCAACAAACTATAAGTTACATTTTCAGACATTTGTACCTGGCAAAGTTATCATCACATCCATTTCCTCTTAAAATACTTACTTTTGCATTTGAAGAGTCAAAAGAAAGATGATGTTACTGAAAACCTTCTGATAATAATTGGTCAGATAGACTGCCATGCTTCAATGTTTGGGCTCTTCACTAAAATACCTACAGCACTGTGGGCTATAGGATCATATAGTACATCCCCAGGCAGCTCCTATAGAGTCCTCCAGACATACAGTAAGTCACCCATTCACCAGTCAGTGTTAAGAATAGCTTTTCCCACAGATCGCTATTCAGCAGCGCTCAGAGCAGGTGGGGAGTTTGAAGGGATAGAGATTAGCTCTTTCTACCCCAGAAAATGATTTATGCTGAGACTTTTATCAGGACGCTTTTCCCCTCACGCAAAGATCATTTCCCCTGACTTCACCTCACAACGAGCACTATTTTAAGCATTGCCTCATTAATACAGACTGATTGGATTCATTGTTCTGCAATCCTGATGGATGTCCTCCGAAGTTTCCTCCCTCTTAACTCGCATCTCAAACTGCTCTTCAATCTTCGCGCAGAACTTCCTTTGAAGAATACCAACCCATTGTCTTCTGAGAGTTCAATAAATCAGCTGCCAATGTCTTTTGTTGGTCCGCTTCTTTTAAATGAAACTGCATTATTAGCGATCCTTTAACTAAATCATAATGGCAGAAGTTCAACCTGGAATCTGCATTTATATAAGACTCACCGTAAAGGCAATTTGCATAAGGTCTTACAGTTTCACTGTATAATCAGGTCTATGCAGATAATCAAGACTTCTCTCGCATTGTATTTTTAACTGGATTCATCTTGGTTTATTTGACCCCTGATTGATAACTTTATGTTAAATCTCTCACTTTTTATTGTCAGGATCTCATTTCTTTGACATGAAAATATAAGAACGCAACCGTCCAACATTTCTTTTTCCCCTGTTGTGACCTCTTCACCAAACTGTGTAATAGTTGAGTGTTTAACTTCAGGATGAGTTACTCTGACAGCTGGTGTGTGTATAGATGGCTCTGCTTGAAATTTGCTCCATAGGAAAGCGTGTTCCACTGCAGTAAGTCTGCTGTGGGTGCTACACCAGGGCCGGCTGCTATTTATACTGTATCTCCGCTGCTGCAGCACTTCGTTCCTCTCTCTGTGCACTCCCACTGGGAGAGGAGATGAGGGGAGAATTTCAAACTATCCAAAGTTTATATTCTGTGCTCATGTTTGATTATCGCTCTATTTTTAATGTAACAAGTCAAAGTTGCTTTTCAACAAAGATTATATCTCTGCATGAACAAGCGTCTTCTGGGAGCACTGAAATTGTTGTTTTTTTGTATATTTTTCAGGGGATGTGTCCTTTGTATCTTTGCTCTCTGAAGTTCAAGTGTGAATAAATTCACTAAACCAAGTTGGCATTCAATAATAAACAAAATATAGCTCAAAATAATAAGGACAATCTCATGGAAGTGGTGATAAATTTGTTGGTAAACCCAGAAAGAAAAAAAGAACAGCTTTCAGAAAAGGGTGAACGGTTGTTAACGTAACAGATTGAAATACCAAAATGTGTATTTTAGCACAAAATTCAAACTTAAAAACAAGGAAAACTACAAATTATAAAATTACATGCTCTCTGTTAAAGATAGTATCTTAAACTACCGTCTCATTTCCTCTCTTCTTTCGCCTTTTTATTCTCACAGATGCAGGATTATGCACCCTATCATTCTTGTCAGCCTATATTTGCATCACTTTCCAATACTGGATGCTTGGTTTCAAGGATAATGAAGCTTTTAAATAAAAGCATGAGAAATGGACAGGTTGCTGAGGACAGGGACCGGCAGGGAAATCAGCTGTCAGCAGCCAGATACGTCTGCTCTTCTCATTAATTACTTTTGGGGAAAGAGAGGTAGAGGCCAAATGAGTATTGATTATGGTGGGCCAGTATAGGACCAGTTTCACTGGCCTTTCTCACACATCATTGCCTCTCCACTTCCCCATTAAGTGGAAACAAGAGGGATCAGTGGCAAGCTGGGACCTTATTAAAGACAGGACCTGGTAGTGGTAGACAGGCTGGCCAACATAAGTCTTCTCTACATAGGCAACATTTTGTTCGACTGTCATTTAATCCCTTCTCTCTGCTTTAGTGGCAGCTGTCAATGACAGGATGACTGTTTAAACGTAGTAAGGTTTTTGCAAACATCCCACTTTTTTTGTTTTTCTTTGTAACTTTCTTATTTCCGACCCACAAAATAGTCCAAAGCTCACCGAAATACTTTTCCTTCTCCCTTTACCAGCAACAACCTCTGTTTTTGTTGCATGACTGATGATTTTAATTACCTTTTAACTCCCTGTACTCAGCAGATACACATAATAAATGGTGCACAAAGTTGTTAAAGCAACCATCTGGGCTCTATTGAGCTTTTCGACACTGTCATGAGAAAGGCAGCCACCGTATCAGAGGTGGATAGCAGGTGTGCCACAGGATAACATGAAACTATCTCACTTAAGATTTGGATGACAGCTATTCAGAGTCAAAGGAATCTCATCTATTTTTCTTATCTGAGGAGCAGTAAAGAGGCATCAGAAGACGGCGGTCTGTGTAACCACAGAGGGGCCAGAGATTGTGCGAGAGATTGCTGAACAAATTACGCTGAGAAACGTGAAGCTACAATGGAATGAAATGAAAGCAGACATATTAATTACATGTATATATAAAGTATAATGGCAAGGATAATCTTGATCAGAAGCACCAAAAAATGACTGACGTAAAGGCAATATTTCTTTAATTATTTTGGTAACGCTTTATTTGATGACTGACGTGACATTGTTATGAAGTGTCATTCACTAAATATCACTTTTAATGCAAATTCTTTGCATTAAAAGTGATATTTACCAAATAATGCAAAATTGGTTGTTTCAATGGACTTTTAATGCAACGTTTAGCACAACGTTGCATTAAAAGTGTCACATGATGCTTCCTGACAAGTCTTAGCCATTCATGAAGACTCCTTTACGTCAGTCGTATGCACAACCCTTCAAATAAATAATTTCTCCTTGTATTTCTTAATGATGCACAATATTTAACAATCCCTCCATCCTTTACGTACCTCAGTGGTTTTTTGTATTTTAGTGGGGAAACCTCAGGGATCCTCACACCAGACAGGAAATACTTGCACTCCAGTGGATAGTTGTAAAAATAACTGCATTTTTAAAAATTGCATCACACAAAGTCCACATCTACACACATTATAAATTGTTGTCTTTTTCACCAAACGCGGTTTTTCTATATTTATCTTTTTCCACATGATTAAAAGGTTAATTGATTGGTCATCCGTCGCCTTCCCTGCTCATAAGCACAGATATTGCCATCAATATTTTTATATCACATGAGAAAACAGCTAAAAATGGACAAACCAAAATGTGAAAAACTGAAAATGTGAAAAACTGAAAATGTGAAAAACTGAAAATGTGAAAAACTGAAAATGTGAACAATTTTCTAAACATAATCAAAGAGTCACTTCCAGTTGGGTGACCGTGTCGGTTATTGCATTTGTTTGCGCTGTCACTTGTTTGAGTTAAATTTCATAACCACTCTATAATTAAGCCCAACGGTTTATTTGGCTTTTGTCAGGCTTCTGCTGTTTCCATGTAAGATTGGAGTTTATAACACACAGCGCATGACCCACAATGCATTGGAGGTAACCTCCAGACTTAATGAAGTGTAATGATGATGCTCCCTAAATTAGAGTGCATGTCATTTCAGTTTTGCTTACGGTTTGTGTTATTAGCAGGCAAAAACCCACAGGCTTGCTCCTACTCACCGAGACATAACACATTCAATAAATGTGATTTTCCTCAAGCTGATTACTTGTAGTCCCGTAAGCAACGCTGTAGACGGAGTAAGGCGCTTCCGACTCACCTCACGTACCTGACATTGGCAGACGGTGTTGGGAATTGAGCCGAATGTTATCGGATTGAACAAATTCAAATTAAATTCAGTCGAACTATAATCAAAGTTTGCGATGCTTTCGTTGACGTTCATGTGATTGGTTACGCAAACAGAATCCTCCTGTAAAAGGTCAGATTGGACCCGACATGGGAAAAGGAACCATCAACCACCTACACAAAAGAGACGCATCAATATGACCGCTGTAAACAACAGCTTCCATACGTGTTTCTCTTTCACGCCATCTCTTTATCAGCATTGAATCAGTGGACTGTTAGGACATCGTTTAGACTCCCACGCGGCATCAATACTGGCTCTATTGATTTTTTTAAACAGTTAATGGAAGCCTTTAGGGTAGGAAAGCTAATTAAAATCATATGCAGGTCAAGCTCATTTAAAGACTCCCCATTAGTTTACGTTGAACTTAACCACGGTTGACTGAAAAATCCATCCATGGGGCATCATAATTGACTTATGTTTCTAATGGCTTTTCTTTCTCCTTCATACAGGAGAAAGATGGGGAGTTCCTTCGGCAGATTTCATGTAGCAGGTTTAATAACCCTCAAATGGAATCATTAAAGGCAATTGATGTGTGTATTTGTGTCCTCAAAGTGTCAGTGACTGAGGAAAGTGTTTACAAAAGTAGGAAAAGTTGAAGCTGCAGAACAGTACGCCCCCTTCTCCGACACAAAACCTTGTTCTTAGAATTATGATTTATTCATGATCAATAATAGGAATAAAAATCATCCAGCAAGCGATGGAAGACAGATTCATTATTCCATTTAATTTAAGATGCATTTAGTTTTTAAAAGCAGCACTACAACTTCTACAGTGGACCCAGGTTTTTGTGGCCACATCCACCCAAGAGTAGCTGGAATCCATAAGTACTTCAGAAACTCTCTAAAAATGCTTATGTCTGTCGTTTTTTTTATTATTTTAACATGCACAGTGAAAGCTGTGCACAGAAACTAACATCGGACCAGAGTCACTCCAGTAGGACTAAAAGGAGCGCTTTGCTTTGGTCAGGCGTTTGCTGTTGAATTTTCATGAAACCAGCATGTTTTCTGCTAAGCGGTAACTCACCTCCATCTTTATCATCTGGAAGGTTTGTCAGCATCTTTTTGAAATCGTGCTTCTGTCTGGCGCAGGTCAGTCTGAGCCTGGCAGGCTGTCTGTTCTCAATCACTGAATATCTGAAGGTTTACTTCTTCAGATCATGGAGAGCTGGGTTGATAAGAGAAAAGCCTTTAAGAAAGTCACTGACGCTGCGCACACGTCCATTGCATGGAAAAAAAATACAATTCAGCAGGAAAATAAATAAAGAAAAACAAAACAAATCTTCTGAAGTGGTCCACCATTTCATGTTGTGAACCAAAATATAGATCTTCTTTGGATCTCCTCATTTGGACTCTAATTAAAAGACATATTTTGGAGATTTATTGTTTCTCTTGAGCTATAGCGTGGGCTGGAAAATCAAAATGTTCATGGCGAGCTCTGTTTTGACATCCAGAGTGAGCCTCCACATTTCTGCTGGCAATTATTTCCTTCCAGACGGACAATAGTCTCCAGCAAACATATTGTTTTGTCACGTCCCAGCTTTCAACTCTTGTGTGCTCTCTTCTCTTGGGAGTCTCTTAGCTCCCTCGTTTATTTTTGTGAATTATGTGGGAGCCACAGCGGAGGGCTCATTTGAATCTGCTAGTCAGAGGGAGATTAAACTTAGGCTGTGTTTATTGTTTCCTATCGGGAGCCAATATGCTAACAGCAGATGCCAGTGGTCTTGCTGCGCCTTAGTTTGACGGATCCACAACATGACTTTCACCACAAACCATCGCAGTTGCGCCCAACTGGCACGAGCAGCAGAAGAAGGGGGAAAAAATCCTGTAATGTCGGGGCTTTAGCAGAGCGCTTCATTACACAGTTAGATCAGATAAAATCCCCCGAGATGAATTTTCTCTGTTATCTTGAATAGGCGAGGAGGAGTGAACTGGTCATATTAGAGGTAATATGTATTAATAACACATAATAGGATGTCAGTAGCTTTGGCTGATTTTATTTCCTGTAAAGTAGGGAATTATTTTCTACTTCAGCTGCTTCATATTGTTTTTAAGACAAAAAAAAAAAGCCCCTCTCATATGCTTGCATGTAGGCTTACACACACAGAGACACACTCTGCCCTTTGAGCTTAATGACTATGCTAATAATATAAGCTGTTTCAAGTCACGCATGGCTTTATTTTGGTCAAGTTTTGCTAGCATTTCAGACTACTTAAGAAATTTTAAAAAGCCTATTAAGCAACGGGTTATTAAGGAGAAGCCATGCATTAAAACACATTTAATAATGTGAACGCGGCTGTTTCGCTACTCTGGATCCCACACCTCTGTGTTACACTACCAGCACTTTATCGGTCATGTTGACTTGGCTTATTTCATGGATATTGAGTTTATTTTTATAGCACTAATTCACGACATGTCATCCCAACATTTTACAAAAAAAAATTGAAGCTCAGTTTATGATTTTCTTGGAGGGTTAGATACATTTCATTTTTCTGCATGTTGTCTTCAAATAACCTGCAAAATGACAAGCTAAGAATAATCTAATTTGAGTAATTTTGGTTCAGATATGTAGTTTTTGCCCCTGTGTGGTTTTAACCAAACAGGGCTGGGGGTTGACATGGGTTGCAAACCAAAAGAAATGATGAAAGTCACTGCTTGGTTACAAAGGAATTGGCTGAAACGAATAACTATTGATATAAATTAATTAACAAATAACATATGATTAAATTTTAACCCATCCTTCCTACATTTTTATGCCATTTCTCCTTGCAGAGTCATGAAGAAACTCAGTGTTTTCCAGAGACAGGTTGCATCTTGGACACAAATAAAAAAAAACCATTGAAGACTGAATTCAATAGAACCAAATAAAAAATATAGCAATTTAAGCGCTACCTACTTTCTCCTACTGCTTAGTTTTAAATAATAAGTCTGAAACATATATTCATATTTAATTAAAAATGGTGGCCACCAAGATCTCTGTCCCAACAAACTAAATCATAATATTTTAACACATCATTGGGTAAAACTACAAAAAATCTGTCCTGCAACATTATCTCAGTTTTTGTGGATATATTTTATAAATACAGTTTAACTTCTAAGTTAGATGTAATTTTTTCAAAGAGCAATATTGAGCTGCAGTTTCTTTTTGTGTGCAATGTAATATATTTCAGCTCTTCCTGGAATTAAAGACACAGGCAGGAGTTTTTTAATTCATGTGAATAGCAGCATTTTTATCTAGTTCTATCCAGTTTTTACTCATTATTTCACTCTTTTTCAAACCGAACAAAAGAAATTGATTTTAAATAACTCAGGTGAAAGAGAAAGCCTGCAGGGAATCTAAAAAGATGATTTTTTTATATATATATAATTTAGCTAAAAACATAAAACTGTTTTTAACATCTAACAAGCTCAAACTGTAACTTACCGCAATATTTCTCCACATTAAAGTTTTCTCCTTTCCTCTTAAGAGCGTACATTTCCCAGAAGTCTTTGCGACATCTGCAAAACATCTTCAACCAGGCACATGAAAAATATTGACAGAGGGTTAAGTTTTCCTTTGGGTTTGCATAAAAGAAGCAAGTTTATACGTGCATTCATGTAACGAGTGAGCTATATTTACTAGATGATAGAATATATGTTAATAAAGCTGTTTCATCTGCTGACTTGTGTCTCCTGGGAGCGAAATGCAATTATTTATCCAGAAGAAATTCATAAAGCAGTTCACTGCAAGAGAAATAAGCATGCCTTGCTCAACATATTTTTGATTGAAACCAGATTAAGTTATCACACAGAGACTGATGATTGAAACTTTTTGAGACAGAAATGTTGGTAACTACATGATCATATGGCAATTTTCACTGAACAGCGTCAACCATTGGTGCTTCTGATGCACTAAATAGAATCTGGATATTTCACTGTTTCTTTTTGCAACCTCCTCACTATTCATTGCCATTTTATCACGTTAAACATTTACGTTACTAACAGACTTTGCCACAGTGGCAGCTCTGTGAATCTGTGCAAGAAAGAGGGTTAAATGCTAACATTTGTATGCAATTAGCCTAAGTTAGCTATTAGACAACCATTTTGAGAGAGTATGTAGTCATGCACAGTGCCTTGCAACAGTTTTATACCCTTTAAACATTTTGTCACACTATGAACTCCAATAATTTCTGTAACAGCCTCACATATTAGTGCATGAGTGTGACGTAAATATGAAAAGAGTTTTAAAAATATCTCAAAAGTGTAGTGGGAAGACGTCTTCACACCCCAGAACAGCTTTGTGCTACTTTCAGTAAAAGTCCAGGTGTTGTAAAAGTTTTTGAGATTTTGTTTGAGAGCCTATTTGTCCACAAACATCATGAAGACCAAGGAAAACAGCAGAAATTGCAGAATTAAAGTTGGGCAAAAAGCTCAAAAAAGGATTAGATTATTAGAAATATCCCAAACTTTGAAAATCTCAACGCCACTGTTCAAACCATCGAGAGCAAACCAAGACATGGCTGCTCACTGAAACTAAGAGGCCAGGTAAAAATATTAACCAGCCAGCTGTGAAATCACCCAAACCTTGCAACTAAATCTACAAAGTAATGCTTTATATCTGAGCCTACTCATATGTTTGACAAAACATCCAAATCTAATTGAAAGCGGATGTTGGGAGCTAAAGTATTGAAAGGAAAACCTGGCAACGAGTTTTATAGACTCATTTGGACATAAAGTAACTTTTAGTTTTGTTTTTAAAAATTCAAGGTTGTGCATAATGTTTGAAAGATAGAGAATGGATTGTGCAAATTAAAAGAAATTAATGAAACAAAATATGAGCTCGCTCACATCCTGTTCTAAAGGAAAATCTGACCTCAGTGTTTAACAAAACTTTCATAGTTGCTGTCTGCCTACAGTTTTTAAAATATCAACAACAAGGATGACAGTGAAATGCAAAAGGTGAGTTGTACTGACATTCATTTACTTCAAATCTCTTTCAAAATAATCCATTTATTGTTGATAAGAATAAACTGCATTGCAGGTTGCAGACGTACCTTACGAATATTGAATAAAGAACAATTTATTGGTGTCTGTTTGGAAGTATTCTCCTCTATCATTACATTGATAGAGCCAACAGAGAAATGCCAAAACAAAAAAAATGTTCAGAATTTTGTGTTTTTAGTTTTTGTTTGAGGCTGACTCATTAAAGCAGATAGGTGAATTCATTAGACTGTTAAATAACTTCATTTTTGCAGCCGATATTTGCTGATCCCGCTCACGCTCTGTGTAGGCTTTTTACCCAACAGCCCCGACACGCAGCCTTAGAACGTTTTATCAGCAATGTCAATAGAGTCAGCACGCAATAAATGATGTCTGCTTGGTGTGTTTACTGAACAGGTCCGTCTCTGGTGGGAGCTGTAAAGAAGGACTGGGCTTCTCCAAACAGCATCGCTCTCTCCTGGCAGCAGCCCGAAGAAACAACACTTCCCATCATCGACTATGAAGTCAAATACTATGAAAAGGTAGACTGTCACACTTCTTTTGCATGGCTATTATCCCTTCCTTATGAAATGCTTCTCAGCACAGTAACAGTCCTTAAGAAACTCTCATCTTCCTCTTGCTGACTATGAAGTTTTCATTTCGTTTGCTAAGTTGCTAAGCTAATGGTGGCATGTTTTCACATTCTTGATGCAAGTCTCTGGTGACTTACCTTGAGCAAATATTTACATTTTAATGAAAAAATATGGTTGTGAAAGTTATTCTCCTGCTTTAAAAAGCGAGTGCTCTGCAGCTGCATGCTGAGCAACCTTTCATGATACTGACGGCTCTCTTTTCACATGATGCAACAGTCATTACTAACTTTCACTGTGAATGTCAGCATAAAAGGTGAAAATCACACCGAATGTGTAAAGTAAAATCCAACGTTGTAGGAGAAACACTGTAACGCGCACTGCCAATGATTTATTATAGTTTTAAAAGTGTGTAGACACAAATTGGGTGTAATTTTCTTATCTTTATTTGATGCACAAAGAAGTGAAAATCACTGACATTCTCACAATAACATGTATCCATACCTGAGGATCCTGAGCTATACTTGACAATATTTTCCTTGTTTTTAAAATATATAAACATCAGTTGAGTTTAACATCATAACCACTGAATGACAGGGTGAAAAACACAGAGTACCTCTTCATCATGGCCTTTGTTACCTGCAAGGAACCATTTTTGTTCTCATGTGCGAGAAGAAAGAGAAATGGAAAGCACATTTATTTCAGAAAACTTCATTTCCAAACTGAAACGGCTAAGCAATTGAATCATTACTTAAAACCGCTGCTCTGCTGGGCTCTTCCCAGTCTGCAGTGGTCAGTATCTACCAAAAGTGGCCCAATAAAAGTGCACTGGTCAGTAAGTGACAGGGTCATGGGTGTGCATGGCTCACTGGCACATGTAATCCAGTCCAAAAGGCCAGCCACTGCAGCTCAAGCTGCTAAAGAAGATAATGTTGGTGCCGAAAGATTTTTTTTTTTTTTTTTTTTTGTGCATATAAATGTCCCGTTCTGCAGTTAGAGAGAAACTGCAGACCAGTCAGCCTCTGTAAGCAGAATAGCGCCCTTCACCACCAAGCAAACGTTAAAAAAAGCTAGCAGTAGTTTAACTTGAAGTTTTAGGTTTCCAAATTTCATAGATTTATTTCCAATCCCAAATTTGTGAGTGAGACTACACCTTGAATCCTGCTTATTGAATTCACAACCAATTTACAGCGGTGTAAACCAATCTTTAAGATGCATTAACATTTAAAAACACAAATTACCAATAATAACTAAGCAAGGATAATCATGTAAATGTTCTTAGATTGGAAAATTAAGGGCTTCTTGCGAAACATTGAGGTCCTTGCATGATCTAAAGGTCAAATTAAATTTAAAGTGTGATCCAGACTCTGATTAGTTTTTACAAGCCTATTTATGGCTTCACATTTTCTTTGAGATGGTTTAAGGAATGACTTCTGAGACACTCAGCTGTCACATTCCCCAAATTGATGCCTGGCACTCGGAAAATTCAAATGATTAATCACTACTGTGCAGCAAAAGGTTAAAGGACTGCAAAGTACACTCTGCAATTTTCTTAATAATTTAAGTAATAAATGGGATTTATATAAACAGTGGAGATGGTTCCAGTGGTACCTAAATGAGGACTGAACCGCCAGATTATTGCTTGAAGGATTATTTGAAATTTAGATCAAAGTTTGACTGTGAAAGGCTTTGTGGAGGATCAGAAAGGATGTGACGTCCTGCTGTGATTCTGCAAATCAACAAACAGAAAATATTTTCTTTTTATCATCTTGAATCAATTGAAACATCCACTAATTGACGCATACAAAAAATATTCTGTTAACAATTAGCCAAGTAATTTACTAAACATTAAGGACTGAGTTGTACACATAGATGGAAGACAAGAGCCTCTTTGAGCATTTCAGAAAATCAGCTAATTATCAACACAAACGTGGCTTAATGATGTTATGTTTGTGCATAATTATTTAGTGCTTAAAGGTGAAGAAAATGGTTTCTTCTACAGCAGATGCACAAGCCGTATTTCACACACATATTTAAAAGTTCAAGCCATAATTTTTGACATAACTTTCACAAAGACTGACGTCGGCATCCATATGAAATAATGAATATTCTTCAGTGCATGCAAAACTTATAACTATACAAATCTCCAACTCATATAAACTTATAACAGAGTGTTTACAGGTCGCACCAATACACATTTCTCTTTTTTTTTTAATGTCGTTATTTTCAATATGTTAATATATGTGTAAAATATTGCCTAAAAGCCTAATGAAATGTGTCGTCTTCCATTTCACGTCTCTTGAATGTCTTCTACTTATCTATTCACAGCAACAGTTATTATGCAGAACATCTGGTAAAGTGTTTGTCATACAGTTTTGTGACAAAATTATCTCTTCGCTGTCATTTCGTGTTCCCAAAAGGGCTCAGAAAGCGAGCTTGAATGCAGCCTAGAAGGCACTTCTTGTTGCCACTCCCTCATTCAACATCTGTCACTGAGCTGCAGTGACTGTGACAGTAATTTGACAAAACTGTTTACCGTGATTTTGATTAGGGTAAGCGTCGCTCTTAAAGACCGGGCATTGTGGGAAAAGGGCCAAATTGAAATCTCCCTAAAACCGGTTCTTATTTGCTGAAATATTTTTTTTAATTCTTTCTCCATTTTGTCCTTTTAGGAACAAGAGCAGCTGAGCTTCTCGTCGACACACACCAGAGCTCCCAGTGTGATCGTCTCAGGTTTAAAACCAGCAACCTGGTACATCTTCAGCGTTCGGACCCGGACAGCTGGTGGATTCAGCTCCTACTCGCCGAAATATGAATATCAAACCACAGGTGACTGTGAGTACTCACAATTTGTTGCCAATATTAAAATGTAAACCTGTTCATTGGTTGTCTCAAACACAGACTCTTTTTTTTTTTTTTTTTGCAATAAAGACGTTAAAAGGTAAAATTTGGAGAACTGATTATTTAAAACATCCACCACCCCTTTTACTCGCTCTTTTTGGACAACAAAACTTGGTCAAAGCTTTGACTAAAACTGTCATTCTCTGACGATGCTTCATTAAAATCTCAGCTTTGCTGTTTTGTTTTTTTGTCATTTCCTCTTTTTATTCCAAAGTCAGGAATATGAAATTCTTGCTGTAAACAGCAGCTCCGAGTCAAATAAAGTTCATGTTGCCTGGAGGAGCATCCAGGGCAGCTCACAGCCTGAAGGTCACAAATACAATAAATACATTTTCATACAAATGCACTTGTACTGTACAGGTTCTGCCACGAAGCAAATGCAACTGTTTCAACACAAGATGCTGAGCAAAGAAAACAGTTTGGCATTACTCTAAATGGTTACCATAAATGTGACATTTTATCAAGCATTCAACCATGCACTTATCTTTAAATTCAAGAATAAAAACATTACATTAATACACAAAAAGGCATTTACGTATATAAAGTCAGGAAGGGGGAGTCTCTAAATTTTACCAAATAATTTTTATTCTAGTTTCTAGTGCAAACATCTTTGTACACTTGAAATAAGACAAACTTACTTAAACGTAACTTTTTGGCAAATCAAACAAGTGACTATATCTTGCTAAAAAGTTTTTTGTAATTAGTTTTGTCTTATTTCACCTGCATTAAGCTATTTGACCAAAATATCCAATAAGATTTTGTTTTTGCAGTGTGTTGATGAATACAGCGTAAAATAATAACAATGTTATTTTACACAAGCAGTACAAAATAACATTGTATAAAGGAAGAAATGATAACAAAAAATAAATAGATTCAATAAAGTACAATCTTTGCTGACCTCTGCCCAAAATCTACAGCAGAGGTCAGCAACGCTGGTCCTCGACTGCCACTGTCCTGCAGGAATGCAACTTTTTGTTACATTCCTCCTCAAGCAAAAGGATGATGTTTCTCCACGCTCCATGTCAGGACGTTTTGCAAAAGGTGTGGTCATTAACTTTTCATTTAATTCAGATGTGTTTGAGCAAAGATGCATCCAGCAGAAGACTGCCACTGGTTCTCCAGGACTGAAGTTTCAGACCTTTGATCTACATTTTTGTTCATTTTCATGTATAAACTGGAGCCACTGCAGCACAGAATGAATGTTATTGGTCATCTTATACCTATAACAAATAATATTTTATCTCCAAATGTAGTGATATAATGATTTGCTATTTTTAACAAACAAAGTGGAAATAAATAAATAAATAAAAAACACTGTTTTTTGGGAGTATCTTTTAAAAAGAAAGCTAGCAAGTAGGAAATCAGTTACAGAAATTGAACTAAAAGATGCAGAAGGGACATAAATTTTTCTACAAATATTGTCAGATGTTTTTTTTTTAAAACAAATCTGTTTGTTACAAAAAAACAAAAACTTCCTGCAAAGAAAATCGTTTTAAAAACTGCAGATTTCTCCACTGACTCTTAAGACCCTCATTTTTTTTTTTATTGTTGCTTACTTTCTCCTGGTGAAGCTCAAATATTTGATGTCTTGCTCATAAACTGAAGCTCAGTTTTAAAGGCAAAAAGACACTTCGGAGTTTTTCTTTGCACAGCTAAAACCTTGGATTTCCTTCGGAGTGAATTTAATTTAGCGTAATTCTTTTAAGCCACAGAAACTAATAACCAAATACAGCCATCAAGGGAAACTGACACGACTCCTTTTGTGTTCGGTGTGTTTTGAATCACAGCGTTCCTTGTACGTTTTCGTCAGCCGTAGCTTCATTGCGTGCTCATAAAATACAAAGGTCCAGCTGCCCTTTTATGTTGGGTCAGGTTTTATTGAGAAAGAGGTGATTTGGCTTCACAGCGGCCCTCTGCTTCCAAAGCTGCAGAGTTTGGCTTTATCTGCAGATCAGAGGCTGCACGGCCAAGCCTTTGTACTGCCTGGCCTTTTATCTAAAAGAGGAGGCAGGTTTGGCCCCTGCCGCTCTCTCCCTCTCTCCCTCTCTGTCACTCTGTCTGTCTGTCTGTCTGTCTGTCAGTGTCGCTGCACTCGGGGGTTTTTTCCAGCTGCATGTGTTTCTGTCACTTCTTTCTTTGTCTTTATCTCCTTTGTCTTTCGCTTGTCATCTGTTGTTGCTGCGTCGCCCCTCTTTGGCTGGACCTCATTCCAGCACTGTCAATCTAACGCATCTGTTTAGATGTGGAGAGTGTGTTCGGCTGAGATCCGTCATATGCGGCCTGACCGTCATCACTTTCACTCATCCTCTCCCAGGGTGCTGTGTAATTATTTTTATTAAGTGAAAGGGACACATTTCATACACATGCTTTCCATGCTCTTGGCATTACACCTACATACACCCACACAAGACTTAATCACCATGCCCCACCATCTCTAATTCATATTCATTAAGCGTGAAATATTATAGAAATAAGTTTGGTAATAGCAATCATCTTTCAATTATCTGGGATTCGTTAGCCTTCTGACAAGACACAGAAAAAGGAAAATCATGAATATCAAATGGGCCCAATTTTAACAAATCATCATGGACTAAATCACAATTTCATGAATGAATAAAATTAATTAACCAGCAGCAGGCAAATGAATCATTCCAGTAAGAAAAGCTGACAGCTTTTTAGGACTCGACAAAGAGCCGATCAAATATCTCTCAATAATATCTGCCCATCAATGAGAACGCTGTACGAATGCCACACTGTGTTTTAAAATTTCTTCTCAGTTTTCTGTTGTTTTTTCATTTACTTGTTCTTTCCTAAACGTCTCATTTATCCCTCTGTTTTCTTTCTGCGTTTCCCAAACCTTCAGCTTCAGACATGGCGTCTGATCAGGGCCAGGTGTTGGTCATTGTCACAGCAGCAGTCGGTGGTTTCACCCTTCTCATCATCCTCACGCTCTTCCTCCTCATCACTGGAAGGTAAGATCAATTACAAGCCTTAATTTATGCTGAGAAACGGTGTGAGTTTTAAGAAACGTGTTTCTGGTGTAAAAGCTGCACTGGATGGAGCTAAAAACAGAAGAAACTGGGAAAGCCCCAAAAAGCCCTGCAGCTGCGACTACAGTCAAAGTTTGTTCTTGACTCTGCAGAAATAGGAATGTTATTTGGAAAACATGCTGTGGTATTTTTAAAATCGCAACAACAATGCAACTCTTAATAACATTCTCACAATTCTCAGCACAAATTTTCCACCACTTTTCATAAGTTTAAATCACTCTACAGCTGATCAAATATGTCATTTGGATGCACAGTGTCGAAGCGTTTCACTGAGCCCATCACGTCTTTTGTGACGCACTTTTGGTCTCGTAAATGTTTCTCTGGTTAATCCTCTCCCTGTCTGTCAGTTTGGCTGGATATTTACGTTTTGGTAGGTTTGCAATAAAGTTTGCATTTTCAGAAGATGGATTAAATTTGACGCTGCCAAACGATAATAACTTGAGATCTAGTCTTATGGATTTCAATACATTTTTTTTTAAATCCCTACATCTTTATTACTGACATGCTGCTCTGATTCTTAGTCTTCATGTTGCTGTTTGTTCTTTGATTTTCTCTAACCTTACGGCCTTTAATGTTCGCTGAAGATGAACTACTCACAAGTAGATGCTGGTGCATAAATAAGAAGCTTCTGATTGGTTGGAGTAGATTTTTTTTTTTTTTTTCCCAACAAATGCACATCATAGTTTTTCCTTCACATTTTATTTCCCCTTCATAATGATGCTGCTTTTTTGTTGAAGATTTGGATGAAATTTGACCAATTGTGAAATAATATTAAAACTTAATACTGCAAGGCGAGAAGATTTAACCTGTTAATTTCATACTTTAAATGAGGAATCGGAAAGAGGAAGAAGTATATCTGGAGTTATAAATATAAAAACAAAACTTATTTGAAATTTTTACCTGGATTTTTAAGTCATGTTGGAAAAAGCATCAAATTTTCTCTTGAAATTTTAACATTGAACGCCTTCTTAAACATTTCCAATGGAAAAAGAGCAACAATGTTTTTAAAACTGTCTTTGGAGCAAGAGCACATATTTAGCTAACGCCTAAGTCTCAGTACTGTTCACTACTATGCTTCTGTGTGCTGAACTTGTCAACCTAAAAGAAAATATAATGTAGATTATATTGTGTAATATTGCATTACATCAATTCCACACGTTTCAATGCCTCTACTCTAAGAAGAAAGTGTATTAATTTATAGTGCGGGACGCAGACACCACAGGTACATAAAACTCGGAGGAGAAGGGAGGTAAATCTGTCAAAACACATTCAAGCGCATTCACACTCTTCCACATACATCCAATCTGTTTTCATCTATGTGAAGATGCGATGTGCAACTGTGTGAGGGGGGAAACCAACATTTCTCTCACTTTATTTCAGAGGTGTGATGTGAAGGTATGGTGACTGAATAATGTGCCATTTCAGTCTGAACAGCTCGGACAAAAATAAATGGAATACCATCAACCCAAACATTGTTTCTCTTATGATTTGCATTCTTTTATTTCTTGCATTTTAAGCGTGGAGCGTAATCTGCACAGCATAGAAATGCAGGAAAATATGCATTTAGGGATGTAATTATAGTACAATCTGTTGCATGATTCAAAAACAAACCAAACTATATTAAAAACCAATTGTTCAAACAAATAAAAGCAAAAGAAATATAATGATTTGCTCATCTTATCAGCCTCGGAAGATTCTTTTTTTTTTTCTCTGCTGAACCAAAACCCATTTAAAGAACAGGAAGCAAACTTACAACAAAAAATGGAAATGGAAGTAGAAGAATAATCTTTGTTTCCAGTTCCCAAAATTATAGCAAGCTTTTCTAGTCTCTGATTGTACCAACTCACTAAAATTACGCCACTGGGCTCTTCATTCTTTTCATTACTTTTCTTATAATATGCAAACTATTCGGCACCGGACCCTCATTAGGGAGATAATATTTCAGCAGCGATTGCCTGAGACATTTTTTCATTTTCCCTGGAGAAACAGCAGAATCAGAGACGTGTCAATCAAGCCTTTTGAAGAGATCTAATCATGTAAAGAGAGCGAAAACACCTGTGTGGGTGGAAAAAGGTTTGCCAGGGTCTCCAGATTTAGAACATGTTCAGATTGTCAAACATTCATGATTCAATACTGGCGCATATGAATTTTTAACATAATGAGATAAATTCAAAGAACCCTCTCCTACCTTGTGAAAGTTCATAACAACTATTCAGTTTTATAAATGGTTGTAACTTTTTTAACAAAAGTTGGTTATGAAAATATGCTGTCTGCTAGAACCACTAAATCACTGGATTGTTGAAGCTTTTTCCTTTTCTTAAAGCCAGAGGTCGACTTCCATTCATCACGGTTATGAATGTTGTACTAAATTGGAGCTTCGAATATTTCTGAAGGATGGACGGTTTGTGCAGTTAACAGCTTTAATGAACTTTAAAAATAATAATTGTTTGTGTTAATCTTACCAGCTCACATTCTTTTTGAAATCATAAAGAAGCTTCTCACATCATTTGTAATTAGCAAAAGTTGTAAGATGTATTTGAATCAATTGGTTGACTTTACATTAAGATTTTGAAGGTGTGACATTATCAGTATGTGGAACAATTTTAAAAATCACAAAAAAACAAGTGAAAAAACAATTTAATTAGCACTAAACTGTGACGTCTTTAAACTATCTTCTTATGCATGAAGTCATTCCTTTATACAGATACGTCTCAGTAAATTAGAAAATTCTTTTTAATTCAGTACCTGGGCAGATTTATTGCCGCTTGCAAATGAGATTTAGACCTTAATCTGGCTTCGATCTGGTTAAATAAAGTAAATCAATACAAGATATTGATCTATTTAACACAATTCAATATAATTCAAGTGTTGTATTTTTGTCTGTCTGCATACTGCACTCAATACTTGGTCTGGGCTACTTTTAGAAGAACCGCTACATCAATGCTGCAGAATATGGTGGCAATTAGTCTGAGTTGCTAAGGAAGTCCAGGTTGCGTTGTCTGTATTGTTGTCTGTTGCTGATCATCTTCCATCTCACTCCACAGATTCCCAACCCTTTCTTGGGTAGGTTGGATTTTACTCCTCTCCACAGGAATCAGCAAAAGTCCAGTCCCTGTCTTTGCTTCAGGAGTGGCTTATCCTCTCTCTCACAAATTCTTGAGCAGGCTTTGCTTCACAAGGCTGCAGTTATCCTTGTTACTTATGCTGCCTTTTGCTTTTGACTTTCTAGTTAACTTTTTTATCAGTATGCGTCTCACAGCACTTTGTGAACAGCTTCTGACTTGCTGTACCGTCTGTGATGGTCGACTGGTTAAGTGTTAAGTTAGTAATAATGCCCATGATTGTCCACTCCATAATATGGCCATAACACAACATTTACACTAAAAATTGATTTGTGTAATGTCCTATTATACAATGTAGCAGGAAACAGTGGATATCCGCATTAAGTCACAATATTCTCAAGAATCTGGAGGGATTAATTGATACAATTTGGCAGTAAACAGATAAAAACTGCATTGATAGCATAAAATTTAAGCACACTCAGCATTTAGTCTGGAGTCTAGAGGGCCACATAAAAAGCTTCAGTGGACTGGATTTGGCCCACGGGCCTCCAGTTTGACACATGTGACAAAAAACAAGCTGGCAAATAATCTGTGAAAAAATTACAAAGTTTTTGTTGATACTTGAAGTTGAAAAAAAAAGAAAATTTCAATTCTGAATTGATAACATCTCAGTTTTTAACCTGAGTTGATTTTTTTTTAGTGTCTGACTAAAAGTGTGAATTTCCTCTGAGAGTTTATATTTACAGGTTTACCCTTTAAACCATCTGTCTACAGAAGTGCTATTTACTAAAGCCTTACAAATTCAGAGTAAGCTAAGTGAGATGGATTTTTTTCCAACCACAGAAGGATATATAATTACTATTGGAAAAGTGCGTAATTGTTTTAGCCCTAATGTGGATTTAATGAATTGTAAATTTTGCAATCAGAACCTATTTGTCGTTGATTGAAAAAAACTACATAATTGTAATAATTCAGCTTTACAGCCAGTCCTTGCACTGAATTTCGTATTTCTTTAAACGCACCATCAATGTGTGTTGACTTAAGTAAGATCTAACACATGCAGATGCAGCAACTAAAGTCAATGCTGCAGGCTTCTTTTGCATCATACCATGTTTTTAAGTGAATCCCTCTAAAAGCAGCGTCAGTATTTGGAGTGTTATTCAACTCGCTCACCGTCTCTCATTGCTGCAATCCCTCTGCCCTGTGTGGGAGGGACTTTCACTTTTCCTCACTTTTAGAAAAGCTTCAAATGTTGTTTTGCTGCCAGAGACAGATGAGAGCTTTCACTCATCCGGCCCTGAAACGGAGCGAGAAGAGCAGCTGAGGAACGTTTCACACCTGAAAGAAAAACCCACCTCTGTTTGTATCTATTTATCTGAAATGCAGAATGCAAACTTACATCAGAGCAAAGGTGTCGCAGTTGTAAAGATGCAGGCAAGTTGAGGAGGTTTACATAATGTGCTGGGTTTGCTCAGAATTATGCCAGTCTCTGCAAGTGCTTTTGTTCCTTTCATGTCTTCTCCGGTTGTCCTTCCTTTTGTGCCTTTGGTTGCTACAGCAGCTGTGAAAGATAAGAGGCCAAGTGAAAAGTAGTTTGACTTGCACTGATGCTTTGATTAGGTCCCTGAGCCTGTTTGTTTTACCGAGCTCCGCAGGATTGCACAGAACCAGCCAATATGTACTGCAGCAATGCTAGGCAGAGACCAGAGGACGCAGAGAGATGCCAAACTCTTTGAGTGCGATTGCTGTCTTTGTACATGTGTGTGAGGCCTCTTTACAAAATGAAACCCAGTGAGACAGAGACGGATAAAGAGGATCAGTGGCGAGGACTGGAAACGACTGATAAAGGCACATGCCACCAATTCTTTAATGAACAGCTTGACCCCATCAGCAGAGGTCAACGGTTGCTTTCTAAATCCCCTTCTTGTGCTCTCCGCCTGTGGTTATCGGATCTGTCTATCAGTGTCCAGAATCCCACAAACTTCACTTAGCCAAAACCCAATCTGGCAACCTATGGCCCGTGGCCCCTCTGACATCTACTCTAATATGGCAACCCGGATTATGTTAAGTCCCCAAAGGCCAGGCGGCCCACATGCGGTGCTGTTGCCGCACGCGCAACGATGCCAGAAGTAATTCAGACACTTTCTGTGTAGATTTTCACCTCTGACCTTTTCTATCACTGCAAAAACAAAACCTTACTAAGTACTTTTGGTCTCGTTTCTGCACACAAAAAAAAGAAAAAACTAACTTTAAAGTAACTTTTCATCATGAGATAAAAGCTTAGATTTAGTCAATAATCTCTTAATATTGATGGAAAAGTATTTGTTCTTAATTAAATAATCTGCCAGTGCAACAAATCCTTTTTTTTTCCATTTTATAACCTATAATAACATGTTATTATACAGCTTTGGAATAAAATCACTTAAAATGATCGGTTTCTCTGATTTTACTTTCTATAGGTAAATGTTTGAGTAAACTGAACATTGTTGTTTTATTCTATGAACTACTGACAACATATCTTGGAAATTTCAAGCAAAAATTTTGTATTTATTTGCAGAAAATGAGAAATGGTCAAAATAACAAAAAGATGCAGTGCTTTTAGACCGCAGGAAGAGTTCAGGAATCAATATTTGGTTGAATAACCAGGAGGTTTTCAATGCACTGGGCTCTTATTTTTGTCCAGAGCTGTATATTTGGGAACTTATATTTTCTCATATTGTTATATAGAAAAATATCTTTTTATAATATGGCAGATTATTTCACTTCTAAGTACTTTTTCATCAATATTAAGGAATTATTGATTTAAACACCAATATCTTGTTGCACAGTTACTTGTAAGTTGGTTTTGTCTTATTAAGTTTATTAAGATATTTTCACTAAACGTACTTGGTGAGATTTTGTGTTTTTGCAGTGATAGAAAAGGTTAGAGGTGAAAATGTACACAATGTGTAAGAAGGAAAAACTCTTACAAACTTTGACTAATGTTCAAAGTTGCACCTTGTTCCCTTTCATAAATCTGCTTTTCTTTAAAAAAAAAAAAAAGTTTTGTTTTTATGGTCCTTATAAAAAGTGATGTATCTTTATCCAGAACATTTACTGAAAACCATTAGTTTCTTCAGACGTTACACACAAATATGTCATCTCCGTATAAGTTTTTCTATTTTCAGTCACTTTTTGTGAACATATGAAGTTTATTGGATCAATATTTTACTGAACCCTCACCAGCAGAACCGCATGTCTGCACCGACAGAGCTGACCTCTGTCTGTCCGCTCGTCCCCAGCAGGACAGCGGCGCGTTGGGTCCGGATCACAGCGATGTGAATCCTCTGAGCTGCGGGAGAGGCAGGCCTGTCTGCAGCAGTGACAGTGAAGACAGGGCTCTCCACTGAAGTGCCAGTGTCACAGTGGGAGCTGTCTGTTTCTGTTTCTGTCCCGTCTCTGTTGGGTGTTGGGTCAACCCTCCGGACTGTTTTCTCCTACTTGGCTGCCATTCATTTAAACGGCGTCTTCGGTGATTTGTTGTGTTATTCCCGCTGGGTAGAAACCCCATTGAACCACAAAAAAACCAACACAGTTGAGAGTTACTACCACTGTCAGCAATGGTTTGTGTTTTTAAAGTTAATTTCTGTGAGCCGTTATTGTATAAATACTAAAACTTGAAATGCATTGACCCGTTGTGACGAGAAAAAGAAAGACAAATTGGCAAAGTTAACTTTTTAACGATCAACTAAAAGTGAAACTTGGATCATCCTTTTATAAACTTTGTCTCTATAGGTAACAGGCTGTAGAATTATATGTTCTCTCTAATAAATGATGAAATATGAGAAGTTTTATTAGGAGATCCACTTGTGGGAGTGAGCGTCCCTCATGCACATGGTCATTAATTAAGTCCTCTACTTGCAAAATACATTTTAAAATTCATCGGCCTCAGAGAGAGGGCTCAAAGCACCTTTCATTCTTTATACTATTATGTTCCATCTCACTGCCTTTCTGCAGCACTGCCACCTCCACTTCTCACAGCTATAAATACTTTATTCGACCTGCCATGTTCAAACGAAGCCATTGCGCAACCTTAAGTTAACAGGAAGCCAGGAAGTCTGAATAACAAAAATGTTTTTCTTTCCTCGCCTTAAAAGCTGTAACTGAGCTTCGTGTCGAACTGAAACAGATATTCTTTAAACCGCAGGTCGCCAGCGTTGAGGTTTGACTTCATTGTGGGTCATAAATCACAAAGTGTGGCGTTTTAAAGTAACCTCATGATCTCTTTTGAAGAAGCGGTTTTACTTTCTACTACAGCGCAAAAAAAAATAAATACATTTAACACAATTTCAGTAAATTATAAAAGTGTTTAAATAGCAACAAACTGGTTGAACTTTACAGAAACATTCAGTGATATCAAGGCGCAGTGGGACTCCTGCATCTTGGCACTTTAGCTAAATAACCTCTTAACTCTAATGCAGAGCACAGGTTGCTATTTTTGCTGTTATTTTCATCTGAGTGTCTTATTTTTCCTTTATTTTTACCAATGAGGGACAATAAGGGATATTTCTATGCTATCATATTTTAATACTTTCATCATTTTTTCTTCGTACAAAACTATTCGTCTACCTACAATAAACTCATTTAATTTGATTATCTTTATACTAGTTTTGTTACCATATGACAGAGGTTTAAGTTGAGAATTATATTTGTCGTAACAATAATAACAATAATCAATGATTGTTGGTTATTCTGTGTTGCGGTTGCAGCTTTCGGAGCAGACAGATGAAAGAGTCCAGTGATACTCATGACTGATTACAATGAAAAAAAAAAAATTAAATATCAACACAAAGTTGATCTTTTTTACCTCAAGGTCCACAACATCTGTGTTAAATAATTGGCACTATTAACTTTGATGCCAGTGAGTTTATGACAGTAACTGATCTTTGGTATAAAAATAAAGCAATCATGTGCCTCATTCACTTTCACATCTCTGCGAATGTTAGTTCAGCTACTTTCCTTTTTTTTCTTTTAGCTGCTTGTTTTATGTTTTTGGTGATAAAGAAACTTTTTTTTCTAGCAGTCAGATCACGATTTGCTTAAATCAGCTGAACTGAGTTCATCCAGGTTATATCTAAACCATTTAGCATCTTTTAAAAGAATTGAGTTGTCTTAATTCAACTGAACGTTACGTCTTCGATGTGCAACTTGAATTTCCGTGTCTTTGAACGCCTCATGTGGTTCAGCGGCAGCAATCAGCCATCATGGCTGCATCCAATATGTAGGTTCCTTCAGAAAGTTGACCTGATTGAGCAAAATCAATGTGATTTCTGGATTCAGTGCATCAAAATTAACCCAAAACAGTTAAAAAAACTAAATTTTCCAGCTGTTGACCAGTAATTATTGCTCCGTACTGTGTGCTTTCTCTCAGCTACTTCATTGAGACACTCGCTGAATGAAGTAACAGATTAAAGTCAGTAGCTACGTATGACTTTATGACATTAATCAATGTCATACATTTCATTACGACATTGATTAATTTGACATTTGAAAGGCCTTCACTTCATGTTGGTGCTAAAACGAAAGGCTTTGGTAAAAACTCGTCTTCAACAACCCTCCGCTCAAAACATAAGCAAAGAATGAATTAAAAAAACGGAACATTTCAAACTGTTTACAAGCCTTTAAACCACACGAGGGTATAAGGTAAGCTTGCTTCTACAAGCTTTTGCAGCGGCGCTTTATTGCAAACAACTCTCAATAGGCTATTCAGAGTTTTATAGACAACATTTCAGCTGTGACTTACGTTGCAGCCTTTATACCCGGCACCTTTCTACGAGCATGACTCATGCAGGGCACTTTTTGCTTTCTCCCATTTTAATTTCAGAGCAAGGATCTATTTGAATCAAATCTTCTGAGATCCTTTACAGATGCTGCCATCTAATCTTGCGGTTTTTCAGACTTTTCTTGGCAGCCGCTTTCTGTTTGCTGCTTCCTCGGTTTCTCGGAGCCCAGATAAACACCTCCAGCTCTCACACACAGGAGGACGAGACAGCCGGTGCACAGTTACATATTTTCAATAAAAGTGTGCTCTGACAACGTGACAGTCTCTGTCATTGTTCCTTTTGGGTAGGAGATTGGCTGTTTGTGTTTATCAAGCATTGAGATGTTTGGTTTGCATTATCTGAAATTTGTTGAGAATGTAAAGCTCTACCTTTTGTTTGTTTTTTAGGATAAAGTTGAATGTGATTTTTGTTTAGATACGAAACAACGCTGGTTCTATTCCATCATATTATGTTGTCTGATTCTTCCTGAAGATCTGTTTTTAGCAGAAAATATGAGATACACTATATAGTGATGTGTTTTATGAATGTACAGCTTAATTGCCTCTGAGATATGCTGTATTAATGATCCTCCACTGATTTCTACTTAGTCACATCAGGTATTTTTTTTTACTTTTACTCCTCTCTAACACATTTTGGTGTGAGCTTGTTACTGCAACTCAAATCTACACCTATATGGTTGAGTGTCGCTTTAAAAAAGGAGGCAAATTATTGATAGTCTTTGTCATGACTCTGTGGGATTTTTGCTTCTTTCTGCTTTAAGATTTAAAGTGGAGATTTTTTTTTAAAATGCGGTAATACACAATCTGGAAACGTCTGTATTTGTAAATATCATCCAGGTCTGGTTAAGTGTAGAGAAGGAAGAATGAAAAGATGTTTGAATATCCAAACTTCTGGCTTATAATCCACCTAATAAGGAATTTCCTTCAGTATTGTGAGGAACAGATATGACTTCAACACAAGAAAGTCATAGTTGTTATTTTTGACCTGCTCTATCCTAAGGCACATAACAGCCTGACATTTTAGAGGTGTGAATTTAGAAGTGAACCAGAAGTAAAGGGTAGATTTATGTGTTTTCCTGCTCATTAAAAGAGTGTCTGATGTGTTATTTCTTTGATTGAATGGACCCAGTTTGATACCAATACTTAGTCTGAATGTACAGTTTGTTGATGGCATTGCTTCTTTCTCATCTTTTATCATTTCTTCAACCCTTTTTCTTCTTTTAAATTGTCTGTTTTCCAGGTGTCAGTGGTACTTCAAGGCCAAGATGACGTCAGAGGACAAAAGACGGACCGACTATCAGAATGGACATGGTAAATCAATTTGCCTACCTCATAGTTTTGACTTTTCTATTTGGATGGTTAATCTTTTGGTGAGACGCTGTGAAAGGACATCTGCCTGGTGAGGATTTAGCTTTCTGTGGTGTGCCACTGCGGTCTGCCAGTAAACAGGAAGCAAAAGAGCTGAGAGACATTCAGTGAGTCACATTTAGTATCTAGCCACCTGCTCTTTTCTTTGCATTCAATATGCAAGGAGCATGGATCACTTCCCATGTGGATCTGGTCCTCTGCATAGTAAGTTCAGCTCTTGTATGACGGAGTTCACAATGGGATTTTTTCTCTTCAAGTTCTGCAGGAAATGATTTATTGTTAACTTTTATTTACTGCTATTCTCCTTTTATTGAGAGTGCCTTGAAAAGTATTCATACTTCTTGAACTTTACTACAAAGCAGCTTAGATTTGGAAGTGAATTAAAGCACATTTTCATTCATTTACTGCAATACCCCTAAATAAAATCCAGTAGAAGAAACTCGTTTAGAAGTCAGAGATGAATCCAAGTAAAACACCCGACAGGCCAAGGATAAAGTTTGAAGTTGGTCTTGATTATGAAATAATCTCAGAAGCTCTTAGAAAGTCACAGAAAACTGTTTGGAGATACATAAAATGTTTCCCACTTTATTTCCCAAATGCTTAAAATTTTAACTTAGAGTTTTACTTTATAAAAAAATGTTTAAAAAATCAGTTTTTTACATATTTGTTAAATGTGTGTCAAGTCGGTGTGGTTTGTCCTGCTCCCATTTAATAACAACCAATAAAAGCCCAGAGGAGGGTCTTTGCGCTGTCAATCATGCCCATGTATGCACTGCTAAATATGCTAATGACAGAAAACAACTTGCCATTACAGGTCACTGGAATGGCAAGACTTCCAAGGGGAAGTTTCTGATCAGTTTGTACATGAGGATGATTGACAGCGCTAGGACAATCCTCCTGCCTCTGATTGGTTGTTTCTGACTGTGCATATCTGTAGTTAACACTGGTAGAAGGCAGAAATTTAGATTTATTTTCCATAGATTATCTGTCTCATACCAAACTGTCACAACAAAATGACAGTTTTAGCAAATAATAAAAACATTTTTTACAGAAATTAGACACCATAGCTTTAAATACTGTAGTTAAATCATTATTTAATTAGCTAGTTGAACAATATCTGAAAAAGAAACGCAATTGCAAACCTACCAGGACTTGGTCAGTGTCCACCTAAACACAGGAGGATTATTGAGAGAAGCAGCCTGGAGGTCACGGCAGGTCCAGCTGCAGAAATATACAAACCATCAATACGACACCAGTTACCTGTTTAAGACACAATAAACCTGGCCTTTATGGGTAAATGGCAAAAAGACATCAATAGTTGAAAGAAAGACTAAAGACACAGCAAACGTGGAGAAATGAGACCAAAATCTAACTTTTTTTTACCTACAAATAGAATGTGCATTAGGTGTATTAGATGTTCCCCTACTTAAACACAGCTGAATCAAATGGACAGGTAATTAGCAGGCTGCTGCACAACCTGGTGGGAGGCTTAGGAGATAAGTAAGCTACTTGATTCAGGAGAGCTGTTGCAGAAACAAATCTTAACACCCAGGGTACAAGCTCCCGAGGAGCACACGCCAAATCTGTTGTCGTGAAAGATGGAGGTGGATGCTTGTAATTTTCTTCAGGAACAGCAGTGAGGTTGTTCAGAGGTGATGGGAAGATGAATTGGGTTCAACAAGGATAAGAAGAATCCTTAAGGGAAATCTGCTACAAAAGACATGAGTGGTCTTGATGCTGCCTTTCTTCAGAACCATGGATCTAAACATAAAATGCTGCAGGTTTAGATCTGGTTTCTCTAACTCCGTTTCTCCAGGACATCCAGTTTTATATATGTACAACATCCTTGAATTTAAAAGAAGCGTATTGTGCTTCCTTGAACAGGTTAGGTCAGGTCTGTGAGCTTCACGAAGCGAGACAATAAGATTTTTGTCTTCTCAGTTCTGGAGTATTCTTAGCTGCTTTAGGGCTTCTTGTAACTTTAAATCCAAATAAGTGGACCACCAACTCCACATTTACATTCGCACATGAAAATGGCTGCAAACGTATGTGCAATTATACAACTGTACATTTTTGAAAAGCAGGAGTGGGGCCTCCTGCACAACCAACAAGAATGCAGCAAGTGGCTTCTGGATGGTGAACAACAAAGCACTTGTCTTTTCCAGCAGCCAGCAGTAAAACCTGCTGACCACATGTGCTGGAGTTCCACTTGGGTTGCTAGGTAACAGGGCAGTGCCTGCTGATTTGTAACAATACATTCGGAAGGTTTTTGAAACAGAAATTATTGTTTCATGATGCAGTCAAGCCCTTTTGTGAGCCTAATTTTACTTTTCTCATTTCTTAAAGTTACTGTAAATTGCAAATCATTACAGTTAAGCAAAACTTTGTGCTTGTTCCATGGAATCCCAATAAAGAACATTGATGTGTTTTGTAAAGTAACAAAATTTTAAAGGTTTTAAGGGTACGAATGCTTTTTTCAATTCAATATGTTTGAGAGCGGAGAGAAGGATAAAAATAGGAGCAAAGTCAGAGAAGGGAAGGTTAAAGATACAAAAGATACAAAGAAAAGGGTAACTTGTTTCAAAGTCAGTACATCACAGACCAAAGAGGAATGGAGAATATTTTAAGATTTGAGGCCAGAGAGCAAGGAACTGAAAAAACAGCAAGAAAAAAACGTCAACTCATTTCTTTGCTGTATCACAGAGGTTTCATTTTTCAAAATAATTCGCACTTTTTAGAAAAAGATAGCATGTCTCTCAACTGCGACTCGCCTTGACGCCGAGTGCAACGTTGATGCAGATGCTTGAAGAGAAACTGGAGATTTTTCTCCATGCGTCTGATTGTTGCTTTTAGTTTGTTGATACTGTATCGATTCCTAAAAGGAGAACAGCAACTTCTTTCAAGGGCCTCCTCTCCTGTGGGAGGTTGGGGTCGAAGCCTGGACAGCAGCAGGCAGTAAAAAAAAAAATTTACCTGTTTGCTCAAGGACACTTCATCAGGGCGGCTGGTTGATTGAAACAAAGTGAAAAACTTGTGCCAAGTTAAACGACTGGCTCAGCGCTCAGGGTGCTGCCCTGCTGCTTTTCAGCAAAAAGACCTGTGCTCTGAAGAGGAGAAGATATCGAACAGTGTACTGTAGCTGGAGCCCCTGCCTCTCCTGATCAATAGCAATGGTTAAATGTGTCTCTCTGTGTCTGAAATGTTTGTCTCAAGAGTGGATAAGTCATCGTTTAGTTTCATACCGTGATCCCATAGTTCATAAAGGCAAAATTAGAAATTGAAAACCTATAATTCTGCTTCTCCTTTTCCCCAACAGTCCCTTTTCCAGGAATAAAGACATACGTGGACCCCGACACATACGAGGATCCCACACAGGCCGTCCATGAATTCACTAAAGAAATCGACCCGTCCAGGATCCGCATTGAGAGGGTGATCGGAGCAGGTACAAGCACACACCCACACGCGCTTCACACTCATCTGACGCTACGTTTCTGAATCACATCGACGACGTGGGCAGAAGAGGACCGTTTCACACCTGCTGTAATAACAATAGATTCAAACATTCACAGATTATCGTCTCTCTTCCACTGATTACGAACCCAACAAACTTCCCTCTATTTCAACGCAAGACACAGAAGTTGTTTTATCGTCTCCCAGTGATTTAGTCATGTTCTCACCGCACACTGTTGGGGTATTAACACTTTAATCGACTAAAGGAGCAAAAAAGGTGTTAGGATTTATTTAAGCCTCTTTTTTTATACCTGCAAGAAAAAAATGTGATAAAGTTGAACTAATCAGAGAAGTTATGATAGTGGAGATTAGATGGGAACTGCAACACTGCCCCCCGGTGGCAGACTTTGCTCGCAGCGTCTGGTTTGGATTTTGTTCTGAGTTCGGCTCTTTGTGGTGGATAAAAGCAACAATGACTGATTTAGGTTTGCTGGGGTTCAGACGTTGTTGTTGGGGAGTTTTTTACCTTCTGCACAATAAACTAAGCATGAGATATTTTAATTAAATAAATACGTTTTGTTTCATTTGCTTGAAACATTGTAGATCCAAAACTGGAAGAAAAAAATTATTCTCAGCAATAAAAGCAGAATCTAGATCAGTTTTAATTTAGCAATTAAAAGCAGATTTGGATGCATCAAGTCAATTAGTGAAAATATGAAGAAACTAGGAAGCTTGGAAAAGATGATCAGTTTGTGTAGCATCTGATATTTTTATAAGTAATTTTATTTATGACACATTTTCAGCAACAAGGCAATATAGGATTTAAAAGGAAATACAAACAAAATAAACCAAAAGAAACAGCAAAAGAAGAAAAAACTGATAATAGTGATCACAGTAAATAAACTATATACTCCTATTAATCTAATTAATCTATTATCCTCTGGTCTAATTCCTTTTCTGGTTTCAAAGAATAGGAGTCTAAGAAGCAGTTGTTCAGGTAGTTTATCTGGGTTCCAGGTTCTGATGCCTGTTCTGGGTTCCTGAATAAAATAAGTAAGTCTGGACCTCTGGGATGCTAGATAAGTATAACTATTCTCTGGACTTTCTAAGTAAATTTGTTAAAGTAATGTAATGAGTACTCTACAGTTTCTAAGTAATAAAAATTAAATGTTTCTGTTCTGGAAGAATCTTTTCTGGTTTGTTCTAATTCCTCTTCTTAGTTGCAATAACAGGAGTCTCTCTGCCTAGGAATCTAATATTGATCTAAATAGTGAATACTCTACAGTTTCTAAACAAATAAGCTAAAGAGTGACTAATAAACTAAAAATCTAGAGTCTCTGGATTCCAAGTTTGTTCTAATTAGCAGATTTTAATTTAAAAATCATAATTTAATGTGTTCTTGAACTGCAGTCCAGGGGCCGCACAAAATCAGTCCACAGGCAGCAAATGGCCCGCAGGCCCCACTTTGAGCACCCTTGGTCTAAAAGAAGGGACAAAGCAGGACGCACTTGTTGAGCAAGATGCTGCAGATCTTCAATAAGTTTAGAGCCTCATGTCTTCTGCAATCATCTGCTGCGGCAGCAGCATCAGAATCAGGAGCCTAAAAAGGCTCAGCAACAAAGGCTGGTTCTGTTCTGGTTCTGTTCTGGATATAACCTCTGGACATTTTGACACCATTAAGGATTTTACATAAAATCAAGACATTTAAGCATCCTCTTCATGAGACTGTTGCAGAAAAACAGTGTCTTCAGTCAGAGGCTTCTTCAAATGCTCTGTAATACAGACTGCTACAGGAGATCATCAGGAAGAATTAATGTAATTGACAAAAACACTTTATATCTCTTTAGGATCATTACAGTATTTTTTTAATCATCTTTGAATCACTGCTTTATTTATGCATAAATAAATACATTCCTGTACTTTATAATTTACAATCAGATAATTTAACAATACATTTACAATTTAATATTGGAAGGAAAGGTGAGAAAATAAAAGCCAGCTAAAATTCAGTGTGTCCAGCATTTTGTTTTAAATGTTCAAAGTCCTGAGCATTATGCGCTCATTGATTTCTCGAGGACACAAACACAAAGGAGACATAAATAGATAAAATAAAACCTAAATAAATAAATAAATAAAATTGAGCTGATGCAGCTTCTCAATCAGCTTAAATTTATATTCATGGAAAACATTGAAAGAGAGCTTCAAAGCCCCTGGTGGTGCCACTGGGTTTAGATTAAAGTCACGTTCAGGCCAAATAATTCGGTGTAATCACCTTTGAAATGGTGGAAACATGATTGTGTGTGTGTGGTTGTGTGTGTGTGTGCGTGTGGTTGTGTGTGTGTGTGCGTGTGGTTGTGTTTTGCAGGTGAATTTGGCGAGGTGTGCAGCGGCCGCTTGAGAACGCCGGGCAAAAAGGAGATTGCGGTGGCAATAAAGACGCTGAAAGGAGGCTACGTAGAACGTCAGCGGCGGGACTTCCTGCGGGAGGCGTCGATCATGGGCCAGTTTGATCATCCCAACATCATCAGACTGGAAGGAGTGGTCACAAAAAGTAAGAGGGCGTTGATGCATTACAACATGAGCAATAAAGGGAATTGTTTCCACTACTTCTGGGGTTCTTCTGGACCTTAAAGAGCAGATCAATAGCTTTGTGCAGCAGTTTCATCCGTGTCTATTTCTACGCAGAGCCTTAGAAGAGCATCCTCTCACTTTTAGCTTTTCCACATTTGGCCAGATTATAATTACAAACTACATCAAATAACTCAAATATGCGTCACTTTTTCTTTTTAAAAGGTCTAAATCAGTCAGAATGGATTTACCTGCATGTACCGTGGAGAACATGGACACATGTTAAAGCATCAGCTGATAGATAACTGGTTGTTTTACATGCACCTTTCAGCTTTACACCATTAAAACATCACAGCATCAGCAGTGAATAATCATCAAAACACCCCAAATATATTGATTAATGTTCCTTTTACTTCTAATCAAATTCCACTCTGTTAGTCTAAGAACTCAGTGTTTCGGCTGTTTTGCAGTTTTTTGAAAGTTTGTTCCCGATTTGTGGTGCATAGAAGCTGAATGCTGCTTCTTTGAGTTTGGTTCTGGTTCTGGAAATGCAGCGCAGACCAGAACTAGAAGACCTGAGAGGTTCTGGGAGGCTGATACTACAATCTATGTCATTCAGTGATTCATAAACTAAAAAAAGAGTCGATTCTCTGAGCTACAGGGACTTTATGTGACAAATCCTAAAACAATAAATCTCATCAAAGGGACACCCTGACTATAAAAAAAACATCATTTTGATTTTTGTTCACTTATGTGGAATTTTACAAACAAAAAAGAATAATTGATTAAGCAGCTTTTCTTCAAGCAATATTTGTCTGTGGCAAACAAATGCTGTGTTTGCTTTTCGACATATTTCTGCACATCTGTGTGTCTGACATGCATGGCTGTGTAAGTCTGTTTCCATTGTTTGCTTTAGGAAGAAATGTATTGTAATCTCAAAAGATCTGCGAGAAAACAACGAGAAAGTGAGACGGTGCAGTCGGGGGAGGAGCTGGAAACTTGTTAACAGGCTTAGTTTTACGGGATTCACTAGGCGCAACATATGGTTGTATTTACAGGGGGTGTATAAACTGAGACATCACTGTGAATATAAATGTGTCCCCTGAAGGGTTTCTGCCTCTCTCTGCATGCAGATAGAGGACAGACTTCAGCTCTGACCCTGCTGATGAAGACTCCTCTGATAAAGGCTTATAAAGCCAAAGATTGCCAAAATTAAATTAGAGCGGCTCAAAATGCTGATATTCCAACAATAGGCTTCAATGTGGTTTTGATGATCTATTATCTTGAATAGGACTGAATAGGGGAAAAAAATCCCTCCAATACAATTACATAATGTGATTATTATGGTGAAAGACGTATGCTGAAGGTTGACGCTTAAATCTTTAACACCTTTCATTTACTTTATTAGAGTTTTAAAGTTCGACAATTTCCTAAAAGGTCATAATTTAAACCTGAACTTTGCCTCCTCGGTTCACAGAATATTTTCCTGCAAGTTTGAATATAATTGAGATGTTTTTTTGGGGGGGGGGGTTGGCCAACATGAGGCAGGACGGTTTGTTGTTTTTGGGTTTTGCTCTGAAACTCTTCAGTACCGTTGTTTCTCCATCTTTCTTTCTTATTGTTGAATAATTGATACAACCTTTAGGTGTTGCTTTGACTTCACTAGAGATTTAGTTTTTGAGTCATTTTTTGTACAGTCAGTCGTTGTTCCTTGTTTTTTCAGTTCTCACCCTTAGAAACTGCTCTGCTACTTTTTCTGACCTGATTGTGTTCAGTGAATGTTTCTCTACTACGTATTGATATTTATTGCACCGTAATAAATATCATATCAGGATTAGAAATTGTGAAAATGGTAAATTGTCTGTCAGTAAAAGTCTTAGTTACACAATTACCTTAAAAGATGGGAATGCATTTTAAATACTTTTTATTTATTTATTATCACACCATAAAATATTGAGATTAAATTGTAAGTTTATGTCATCCAGCAACTTCAGATTTTGTAGCTTTTTCCATTGTAGGATACAGATTAAATTTAATAAATTAGATGTTTTTGGTCTGACAGTCGGGACATGATTTCCCTAAATGATGACAGAAAACATCAACCTACAACTAGGACATGCTTCAACATAATGTAACAACAAATGAACAATAATTTTATCACTTTAGTTTCCTGGATAAAAGTCTTCTATTTGAAGAATACAGTTTATAGGACAGTGGAAAACAGCACATCATCGTTTTATAATTGTCTAAAATTACAACTGTAGGTAGCGTTTACCCTGAAACACATTTTTATTTTGTTCTGCTTTTTATTGAACCTCTTGGAATATTAATAACTTTTCTTGAAGAGTAGCCTGGGGGAGTTTATATGCTCGTTTATTTTAAAAACTGCAGGAACATTATGATAAATCCATCAGTGCCTTAAAGCGTAGCCCCACTACCGTCATTAAGGAGGATGTATTTTATTTTTAAGATTTATAACCTTCATCTTCATAGAGGGGGGAGGAGTGTAAGAGGAGCAACCTGATTCCCTAAACTGTCTGTGGGATTTCCACTCGCGGTACAATATGCACATCAAATCATGCAATCAAAAGCCTTTTGTGTTTGTCAGTGGGGCATCAAACTGCATCTATTTTGGTAAACTCTCCCTGTCAGCCTGTCTGCCTGGTTTGTCTTTTCTTCATTCTCTATCACTTCCTCCATCTGTTGTTGTTCTTTGGAGACTAATTATGGAGGCTATTGTGCTGTGACTGCCTGCCATACCTGCTATGAAGAAAAAAAAAACAGATGACACATTAGATTGTGGTAAACAGGTGTGTTTGTTTTTGTTCAGGCGCTGTGCTGCGTAGCTATATATCGGTTCCAGATCTTCCTAATTAGCACAGGAAAAGCTAAGCTTGATCGAATAATTTCCTTTCTGTCCCAGCTGGATTTGTGTGACTGAAGAGCATCAACAAATCTAGGGAGGTGTTGATATGATACTGCAAAATTTTTAAAAAAGCAATAAAAGACTCTAATCTTTCAGGGAAGTTACGATTTTACCACAGAACAGCGCACTTCCCAACCATCCAGGCTTACAGCTGTATCATCCTCCGACAGGTGTGGGACCTATTTTGCTTTCATTTATGTTCAAATAAAAAAAATCTAAGATGTTTTCCCCACTGACAGGAACTCACTTTAAGGGACTGCCTCATCACACTAAATGCACAACATTAAATTAGTCCTTTCCAGAGAAAATAATGGCAAGTTACCCGGCCAACTTGAGTTGGAGGAAGCGGTAAGGGATGCGCCACTGGCAGTTTGCGTGAACAAAAAAAAAAAAAAAAAACAAGTTGCTGTTCAAAAGCCCATGTTTCTACCATCTGCTTCTATAATTATGCTGTGCTTTGAAAACTGGCACTTGTTTCACTCTAAAAAGCTTCTTGTTAGTGAGAGATGCTGTGGTTTTCCTGGCCTGTGAGGCTTTTTCTAGTCCTACTCAGTTCTCACCTGCTTTTTATTAAATATTGAAGAAGTTTCAGGTTTTGAAGTCCACAGCTTTTTTGAAATTAATTCATAGCGAGTTAACATAATTTTAAAAATGATAAGATCAATCTGAACATAGATATAGACATAAATTAGCATCACTAAGGCAAGGTAGAAAATAAATTACTAACATTAGTTACCAGAATCAGAGTTTTTGGAAACTTTACAGCAGGTAGAAATCATCTCTCTGTCTAAAGATTGTCCTCATTTGAACCCAAACAGGACAATGCAAGTGGAGGAAGATGAGAAGAGAACAGATGCTCCTTACACTCTGCTGCCTTCTTAAATATTTAATGTGATTGAGTGGTCGAGAGATGTTGCTTTTGCATTATCTGCAATCTGGGAACTTTATCTGTCCGGGAAATTTTCCAGTATATGTCATTAATCTTGCTTAAGAGCAGTCGCAAAAAAAAAAGATCCACAAACTGGGTAAATTAAACAGAGAATTTTTTGGATTAAACTTTATTGCTCTGGATGAGTTATTGTGCAAACTGAATATGTAAAGTAGCATGTTCTCAGAACGCCTCCAGCCATTAGCAATAGTTCAACTGAACACATAAATTACCGCAGATATGTTATTGTCATCATTTTTGACGTATTATGTACAGTGCACAAGAAATATTTACTAGCATTTTCCTACATTGTGTATCGAGATCCATGTCTCTTTCTTTGTCATTTTTACATTTTTCCATTGGCTGAATGAAATAGTCATAAATGATGAATGAAGACGCTGTTAGTGATTTACAATCTTACTTACAATTTCTTTATTACTTTTATGAATTATTGTCATTTTGTCCTAAAGATACCAAATTTTCCACTTTATATTTTTGGTCCGTCTCATGATATAATCTTAAAATATTAAATGATTGATAATTTGTTACTCAGCACTTCAGTAAACTTTTTGACTCCTACTTGAATAATTTCTGGCTACTTTTTACTTGAGTGCAATTTTTGCGCACTCTGCCCTCCTCTGCCTCAGAAACAAACTGTTATTTCTATTTTCTTACAGGTTAGTGTCTCCTTATCAGAAAACAAATCTGGACAGTTTCCTTCTAGTAACTCGCAGCCCTGGGATCCTCTGTTCAAATCAGCTCATTTTTGCTCTTCACACATGAACTAAATATTGATCGGGTCTCATGTTGCTTGCTGAATATTTTAAAAGAAAAACCATGTTTGCTTGATGGTACCAATCTGCCCCCGTGTCTCACTCAGATTTAAACTATTTTCTCTTGAGTGCCGCATTTTCCAGTGGGATGTTAGTCCATGAATGTTAAAACCCGCTGGGTCTCACACACGAATGAGATCACTGTTGAGATTTACTTCTAAGTCTTATTTGTGTTTTGATATAATTTGTTGCTCCATCCTTATTTAATAGTAAATGAAGTTTAAATAAATCGATTAGTTTGGATGAAAATGATGTGTGTTGTGTGTCTGCAGGCAGGCCTGTGATGATCGTTGTGGAGTACATGGAAAACGGATCGCTGGACTCGTTTCTTAGAGTGAGTGTTGAACATATTGCACCGTTATGATTATGTCCTCATGAGCATGGCCTTAACCATAAATATGTTTTAGCACCGCGGGGGGCCTATCGTTGTGCCAGCATCATGGTTATACCTTGGATGCAGATACTTTTATGACTTATGAATAATGGAGCATATTTGCTGGAGCATATTGTCATGTCATTTTATTGCTAACATAATTCTGAACAACCCACTTTCTTTCTTCCAACATATTTTGTTGGTGTAAAAAAAATCCCACTGAAAAATTGTTCATGCACATTTTTGTTCTACATTCTGTCATGATGCAAACACAAGCTTTTATGTTTCTCGCTGGAATTTTTGGTGCAGAATTTTGAAGCAGAAAAAAATTGCTACATCATTTTCAAAATCTGGCACAATTTGAAGTCTAAGCAGTGTGATGTGTGACTGAATAAGTTAAAAGGAGCCTCTTTTATCAGAGCACAGGGGGAGAAACTCAGTAACTTTGACTTTTTTTATATATAAATATCCTGTTTTTACTAAAAAACTCAGTTAAGTAAAACCCAGCCAGTGTCTAGATATGAATGTAATTAGGAAGTGCTACTCATTGATTGTTTACATTCAATCTCACAAGCCTTTTTGCAAAGGAGAGTGTGTCAAATGCTTGCAAATACGCAAACATGGTAGAAACAAACAAACGACAAATGCTTACTGGAATTTTATTTGTGAAGAAACCCTGATTCTGTTTTCTTCCACTTCAGAGTTGCGCACCGTTACTTAAAATCCCAATAAAGTCCATTGAAGCTTGCTGTAGCATAACCAAATGCTAATAGTTCCAGCAGCATCTCTGTCCCTTTTAATGCTCAGTGTTTCCCGTTTTGTGTGGCAGCAACATGACGGTCACTTCACAGTCATCCAGCTGGTGGGGATGCTGCGTGGCATCGCCGCGGGCATGAAGTATCTGTCAGACATGGGCTACGTTCACAGAGACCTGGCAGCCAGAAACATCCTGGTCAACAGCAATCTGGTGTGCAAAGTGTCAGACTTCGGCCTGTCCCGAGTGCTGGAGGACGACCCGGAGGCTGCGTACACCACAACGGTACTCCTGACTCCAGACACAGAAAAGATGTTTGCATATTAGAGCAACTCGCACCATGAATGAGGATATTACTCTCGTCTTCAGGCTATTCCAGGGATGTAACTTCTCTTTTGATCCAACTGAAGCAGATTTCACCTTAAGCTAGAGTTAATCCTCTGAATGCAACGTGCATTTATTTTGTTTTCCCTTATTTCAGAATCTCATTATTTAGCTGGATTTACTTTTCAAAGTTGACGGGTGAAAATAGATATGTGATGTATTTTTAATCAGAAAAGCTTCTTACCATTTCATAAGTAGTATGACCAGTTTTACTACTTTTGCATATTACATAATTTGATGGCTGTGTTCAAACTGCAACCTGAAGTGACCAATTCAGATTTTTTTTTTTTTTTTTTCTGTAATGCTGTATCCGATCTTTTCATGACAGTCTGAACAGCACAGGTCGGATTCTTTTCGAACGCGACCTAAAGTTCAGGTCAGATTCATCCGAACTGAACGTCACAGATACTGAATAAATCTCACTACACTGCACCGTGATACACGCAACACAACGTATAACAACAACATGACGGACTTTAATGAGGATTAAGTTGTTAATATGCTGGTTCTGGTTGGACAACAACAACACTCCACCGTTAGCATCCATGTTTACTTCCACAAACACTGAGCACGGCCCCAGCAAAAACATCCAATTTGACAAAATTTCAGAATTGGGTCAATTAAATCTGCAGTGTGAAAGCAGCTAAATGATGATTCCACTGAAGGACAAATGTTAGAAGAAGCAAAGTGATGTATCCTTCACTACAAGACCATCACATTCACTTACATATTCTTTAAAAGTTGGTTTCCAGGAGTGTGTTTTATATACGTCCCAGAGCTCGGCGTTGACTCCCATCTCCTGGTTTGTATTGAGGTTTTTGTATGACGGAAATGTTTATGGCTCAGAGTTGAACTCTGTTCCACAAGTCAGTGGTTAAACTCCAGAGAGGGGAAATGAAAGGCGAAGGTAAAGACAGGATAAAATCTCAGGCCAAAGCAAAATCTTCAGAATATGGAGCTTTTTTGGACAGCGGTGTCAAAAGCGATTGGTTTAGTGTTTTTTAAATGGCCTGATTTATGCCCGAGTGTGCTTTAAAAACTCGCGGGATGTGGTCCATTTCAAAGATTTCAGTTTTCAATTTTCAGCCTTTGTGCTTGGGCCTTTTCACTTTGGAATAATAACATGAATCCTACAGTTAGGTGTGCACAGAGATGTGGAAACAACCTTTTGAAGTGAAGGTTTAAAAAGAATATATCTGGTGATTTGGAAATAAAATGTCATAAGAAAAATTTTGCTGTAAATGCTCTTCAGAAGTGAGCTCTTTACTGCAGGCAATAACATTAAAACGACTCACAGCTACAAAAGAACCGTTTAGGATCTTTTAAGCCTTTGCAGTTTGAGGCTTATTTGTTTAATGAGACTATACGTTAAAGTGGGATTTCAAATCCTTCTCAAAGTTCAAACCCTGAGCTTTACTCACATAATCCTTTTTGTTGGATTTGTTTCACAAGGATTCCAAATATAAACAAAAAATTGGGTTACACGAGATGCTTTGAAGATTTAAATTTAATATTTGGCGGTAGAATGTCCGTTTCATTTTATTTTGCAACAAAATGAAACAAACTCAGAAATCAGATTTTAAGACTCTACTCTTCATAAAAACCACACAAAAAGAAGAGAAATTTATTGATTAGCTCCAGCAATTTGCTGATTTTTGGCTAACATTAGAATGTTTGCTTTCGATTTGAATATGACTTGTTGATAATTCAGCTCAACACATTGTATGCAGCTGTAGATATTCATGTTTGGAGAAAACCTTTGGACAAAGCACTTTGATTGGAATGTCAAAAATGAAAGTTTTGCCTTCGTCAGTTTCACTTTTATTAATTATTAAATTGATTAAATTGATCTTGGAAAGATCACGGTTATTGGGTAAAACTGAAAACAGAGTCAAAAATTGGCTACTTAAAATGGATTAATGCCTGACATGATTACAGAAAATACACCAGCAACAGATATCAGATCAATCCTGATTAGAAATGCCAAATATTTAGACCCCAGGGATTGGTGTGGCACACCCTTATTTATAAGTGATTATTATGAAATGATCAGCAACTCAGCTTATGCTTCTTTGTCTTATGGTTTTGTCTGAAGGGGGGTAAGATCCCGATCCGATGGACGGCTCCAGAGGCCATTGCATACAGAAAGTTTTCCTCGGCCAGTGATGCGTGGAGTTACGGCATAGTCATGTGGGAGGTGATGTCCTACGGAGAGCGGCCGTACTGGGAGATGTCCAATCAGGACGTGAGTATTACGCTCCATACATGTCACTGAAGAACTGTAAGAAACAATTTTCATTGTTTTTATGGTTTCATTTTTGCGTTTCCATTTGGGTCTCAACTGCTTCTAAAAACAACCGAAGCATTTAAATTAAACACACAGACTCTTTTTGGCAATAGGTTAGTGTTTGTTTTGGCAACTGGAAATTTAAACATTTCAAAAACCTCCTTACAGTTGAGTCACATTCAATAGGCAGTGCGCCGTTACCTAGCAACCCCAGCCAGCCCTGACCCTGCTACCTAGCAACCGAAGCGGAACTCTAGTTTGGTCAGCTGATTTTACCAAGGGCTGCTTGAAAGAACAAGTGTTTTGTTGTGGACTTACCATTGAGAACCTGTTTTATTGTTGTTGGTCGTGTAGGAGGTTCTGGCCGATTGGAGCAGCTTATTATTAAGAGGAAGGAGCTCAAGTCGGGCAGAACTTGGATTAAAATCTAATAATCTAAGAATTTTGTGCATAAAAAATGTAATGAACATATTTTGTATGGCTAAGCCGTTCAAAGAAGTATAATAGGTCACCTTTAACTAAACTTTAAAGTTTAATAATCCTTACTTTGTGTTAAAGCAGTGCTTGAGGAATCCATAAAACCTGTTCAAGATATTATGTCAAGACATATATTGCTCAAATGAGGACTTTGTTTTCATTTTTAGAAATAAAAGTTGTTGCCCTTTACTCTACTCTGCAGCAGCTGGCTTGCATCAAAAACCCACCTCTAAGAGGCGGGAGTTTAGGAGCAGAAATACATCCAAAAGGATAGAAAAAGATGACGAAGAGAGAATGGAAGTTCAGTAGAGGTCAGAGATTCCTAGGACTTCAGAGCGTCCAGTTTAAAGCTGCGGATCAGTGTGGCTGAGAAACCCACTGATCCCCAGGCTGCGGTCAGGGATTGGCGGGACCACGGTGGAGACAGATTCATCCTTCTCTCCGCTGAGTGTGAAAGCTCCAACCTAATCCCTTTGACCCTTTACACACAGACTCATGCACATCTATACGAAAATGCCCTGCATACGCACACATGAGATCCCAGGGTTTGGGAGGGATTTGTGCTGTTTGGGAATTGCTTAGAAGTGCTTTCCAAGGCAAAAAGGCCAGCCAAGGCACAAAACTAGCCGAACGCTATCTCCTCCTGGTCAGCCACTTATCGCTGCACCGCTGAAAGATACATGCAGATAGTCGACTGCCTTGTAGAGAATCTGAGAGATGACATATGGAGGTTACAGCATGTTATCTTCTGTGATAGTACAAGGATTTACACTGAGAAGGACACGTGGGAATTGATTGATGGAGCAGTTTGAGCACTGCATCAAACAGAGGGACAATAAAGATATAATCACCAACATAAATCTGGAAAGACATCTTTCACACACTTTCCAATGTTTCCTTAAATGCCTTTGCATCTCTTTGTTGATTGTAACCATAAAAATCAAATCAAAATTTGACTTTGCTGTCTGATATTATTAAAAATGGTTGTTTTATGTGTTTAGTAATCAATTAACTGTTAACTGCAGTGAATAGAATGGAAAAAAATGTTAATTGCTGAAAGAACTAAACATTTAGAGCAGTAATTCAGCCAAAACTGTTTGAATCTTTTAATATTTCTAATATATATAATAAGCTAAACTGGTTAAGTGAAAACTCTGGCATTTTTTGATCATATCAATGGACTAATCGTCAGTGTAATTGATAAGTTAATCTATTAGAAAACTAATCTCTAGTTGCAGAATATATCAGAGTGTTCTGGATATGCATGGACGCTTATTTTGGTTTAGTTATTTATGTGAAACATTTACATTCACATGATTATGATTAGATAACTGTTTGAATAGGAGTTAAGCAGAAATATAAACTTATTTGATCCTTCGCTCTTTCTTTTATGTGTCTCACATATTTACTTAAAAAAAAGAAAAAAGTGCATTTACTAAAAGTAAAGTGAAGAAAACTCTGTTGCTTTTATCCTTATCTAAGACCAACTTCACCTTGACCAGCGAGTTTCTTTTGTATCCTGTTATTATTTTTGTTCAAAATTCAAAGAAAGGAACGATCAAAGGCCTGAGTTAGATAGCACCACTGCCTGGCGCTTTTCTCAGCGTGACCTCGGGTCAAACAGAACTGCTGCTGGAGTCAAAAGGCTGACAATCCATCCAGTCAAGAGACGGAAAGATGAAAGTGACAGAACGTGATTGGTTCCAGAAAATAAGCAGTCTGTTCTTCCCGATGTTTTCTTCCAGCTGACGTTTGGCTCTCTGGTTCTCCTTTCAGGGGTTGTTTCTTTTTCAGGAAACTATTTTCTTTTTGTTTGGGGCCGTAAGAATGGGAAAAAAAACAGTGGAATAATTAATATAATGTGTTTTATTTGCTTGATTGATCATAAATAAGTCTTCATGTAGAAAAAAAAAATTCTTAATTTATTCCTTTTAAGATCTTACCTTGATAATGAATGAATCTCTCCGACTGATTTCTTGATAAGTAATGGTTAATTTCGAATACTTTTCAATGCTACATTAAAGATTCAGTTAAACATAAATTGAATAAAAATGCTGTAAATAATTAGTAGGTAGAAAGCAGCAGAAAGAGAGAAACAGTCTCCAGAACATGAGCTCTGTGCAGAAGGAAAACAAAAACCTCCCTCTGAGAGAACTCCAACTTTTCGACCTAACATATCGATTTCTTTAGCTAAGTCAATTCTTACAAAGTGCCCTTTTCTCACGTTAACCCTTTTATCACACCCAATTATTTCTCCAGGTGATTCTGTCCATTGAAGAGGGCTATCGTCTGCCGGCACCGATGGGCTGCCCTGTGGCCTTGCACCAGCTGATGCTGCACTGCTGGCAGAAGGAGAGGAATCATCGACCGAAATTCGTGGATATCGTTTCCTTCCTGGACAAACTAATTCGTAACCCCAGCAGCCTGCTGCCGCTGGTAGAGGACCTCCAGAGGTACGGTGCCGCAGATGTCCTGGTGAAACATTAAAAGGAAATCAGCTTATTTTAAAAGGATGTGTTCAGGGAAGGTTTTTCTGTCTCTGAAAGTGCTTTCCCCTCTGGGCAAAATATGAGGGGGGATTTGTGGTTTCAGGTAAAAAGCTTTGTGTCGTTTCTGCTGGTTTCCACATTCTCCTGTCTGTGGTCTGAATCCATGCATGATCTAACATTAACTAATCTTCTGGTTTTGTTCCCTCGTATCAGTCTACCAGAATCCCCGGCGGAGGACATGGATTACCCAATGTTCATCTCTGTTGGCGACTGGCTGGATTCTATAAAGATGAGTCAGTACAAAAGCAATTTTATGGCAGCAGGCTTCAACACATTGGATTCTGTGGCGAGGATGAGTATTGAGTGAGTCAAAGTGCTTTAAAAAAATCATTACCTAGTGACAGGAAGAAAAGCATAAAATCAAAAGCACAGATGGGGAAATCCTGACTTCGTTTGCTTTGTGTAAATAAATCAACCTGTATTGGGTTTTCTGTGCAATCTCTTCTTGAGTGGGGTTTATATTGCCTTGCCAAATTGTTGATTTATTGTTGATTTCCCTGGAGATCTTTTAAATTTTGTCACCTTAAAACAACAAACAACAAACCCACACAAAGTCATTTATCTGTTGAAGGAAAAAAATGATACTTGGATATTAAACTCAGATAATCCTCAATAAAACTCAGAGAAATTAAATAAAGAGTACGGCTACAAAGTGTAGAGTTAACATTTAAAGACAATCTACTATGTAATATTTCTATTTTACACGTTTTTGTACTTCCATTTTTATCTCAACTTTAAAAAAAACTTGATGTTTTTTGGCCATAAGTTAATGATTTTTGGTGTCTGGAAAGTAGGGCTGAAACAATTTGACTACCTCGATTATTAAAGTTCCTTGAGGAAATGTTATCTGCCTCTGCGCTTCGTTAAATTATGTTTGAGTATGTAGGACACAGTGTCCCGGCCCGATCCTTATTTGTGGGGGGCAGCGCTCTTACACTTCAGTTGTTGTGAGGTGTTAGCAGCATGGTGTTAAATTGTGCGCCGTTTTGTCGGGGTTTGGGGGAGAAATAAGGATTGTTGAATTTTGCGGTGCGATGGTTGGACTACGACAGTTTTCTTGGTGTCAGAATCGCGTTGTTGTGGTTTTGGAGCGAACGGTAGGAGAGTGACAGAGAGATGGATCCAATTCCTCTGATGATTGTAAAAAATATTCTACAGAGTACTCGATTACTAAAATATTCTTTTACAACATCCCGACTGGAAAGGGAGCTGTTTCAAAAACCTGTAAATTATTAAGTGACAAACAGCAGGTACTGCCCCTCAGCGAAGCCCGGCTCGTTACCTAGCAACCCAACCAGAACTCTAGCGCATACATTGGCTGCTGGGAAAGAGAAGTGCTTTGTTGTTAACCTACCAACAAACTAATTGCTGCATTCCTGTTGGTTGTGCAGGAGGCTCTACTTCTGCTTTTCAAAGATGTACAGTCTTATAATTGCACATCTATTTGCAGCCATTTTCACGAGGGAGTGGAAACGTTGAGTTGAGTTTCCAGCAGCAGCTTGTTTGGATTTAAAGTGACAAGAGGGTCTGAAACAGCGGATTAAAATCTTATTGCCTAAGAATGATTTCGCTCAAAAAATGTTTTGTATCCTAACCAGTTTAAGGAAGCAGTTAAGAGACCCATGGTGACTCTGGGAGAGCTGCAAGAATCCACAATTAAAGATGGGAGAATACATCAACAGGACACCTGGAGTCTGTGTGGTTTGTGTCTCTGTGTTGATGGACTGGAAACCTGTCCAGGATGGACTCTGGCTCCCACCGAATGGCCGCTGTAAGCATCCACAAATCTCCACAAATCTGGCCTTTACAGAAGAGTAGCAAGCAGAAAACTGTTAAAAGGAATCAATAAGGAGGTCAATTCACAAGTTTGAGCTGTGTAAGGGACACAGCCTCTGCTCTGTGTGATGCTACATCAGCTGCACAAATGAGGGGACGCTTTTCCCCAAAAGGGACAGCTGAGCTGCTCAGAGTTAATGGGAAGAGAGCTGGAGTTGACTCCAGAGCAGTCCTGAGAGAAAACCTATTAGTGTGAATAATTTTGAGACAAGACAGGAGTTCGCCTTTTAACATCACATCAGCCTTTAATGTACTGTATGACCACAGCTTCAATCGACGAATTTAAATCAAAGTATATTTATGTGTTGAAATGGCCCAGTCAAAGTCCACACCTAAATTCTATTGAGTGTTTGTGGAAAGACCTGAGAACTGATGTGGACAGACTCTCCATCAAATTGACTGATGAAGACAAATTGGATTGACTTTAAAAAAGATGATATTGACGTTAGAAAACTAATGTGCAGAAAACATTCACCAGGCTTTTAGCTGCAAATCAAATAAAAACAATATTTATACACGCGGTATGAGTACTTTTCTCTGTGGGTATTTGAGGTTGGCGCTACTTTTTATAAGGCTGAACAGCTGCCATTGTTATTGTTATTTAATTAAAAATGACAAAATTAATTAAGTACAACATTGGGTGGATCATTTTTTATATTTAATGGTGCAGAAGAGAATTTTTGATTCTGCCAAAGCAACTCAAGTCTATTTTTCCTTTTATGTGCTTCTAATTACAAATAACTCTAAAATGTTATTAATACTCACAACAAATGGAAGTACAACTTATTATTTTTATTTCCATGATTGGAGAGATCTTCAGATTCTGTAAGTAACTCAAAACGACCCGAGTTTGGAGCATCTGGTTGTGATTAGGTTGAACAAAGACGTCCATTAAGAGACTGATCTTTTCATTTCCAGTTGTATATACTAAGATGTTGTTTCAGGTGCTCTGTGAGGGTTTGTTAGATGAGTCAAGTGATCCTCAGCCTGACAAAGTTTGAGAAAACTGCTGTAGATGAATTGTAGTTGAAGTGTTTCTCTGTTTGTTTCTTCCGTTTGTGTTTCCCGTCTTGGCCTAGAGATGTGAGGCGTATTGGAGTGGAGCTGATCGGCCACCAGAGGCGGATCATCAGCAGCATACAGACCCTTCAGTTTCAGCTAATGCACGAACAGGAGAAGGGCTTCCATGTATGAGGACGCCCTTTTTTGTTGCAGCCTGGGACGGACAGGTAGTGGAGACAGGAGGAAGTGAAGTCTAACCCAGCCGAGGGACGGCCTGCAGCCTGTGCCTGAGTCTCAAGTCCTCATCTCATACAGGATGTCATTGAAAGGACTATTCCAGCATAATTTTTCCTGGTCTCCTACTTTGTCCCTTTGGACATTTTTTCTACTGAACACCCCTCCCATCGTACGCCTGGTTCTGCCAGACTACTTCGGCCTGATTGACTCCACAGACTGGCCCAGGCCCTCACTTAGGGGAATGTAATGCCTTGTTGCAACAGCCGTACTTTTTCTGTGTGGAGCAACAATACTAGAAATGTAGATTTGCAAATGTAATCTACCGAACCTTTGGACTTTGTTTTCTTTTTCTTGCTCATGTAGCTGCTATCGGGTGTGCAATCTATCTGTTTTTGTCCTTTGAAAAGAGAAATAACCTCAGTATTTTTTAGTTTAGATTTTTATTATTTATTATAAAGGTTTATTTGGATTGTTTTAGTTACCTGATGTCCAGAGAATCTGGTACACTAATACTTGAAGGAAGAAGTGAAAAGTATGTTATAGAGATTAACTGAATGTTTAAAAGTGTATAGACAGTTAATTATTATTATAACCTAATATCAATATATGTGCAGTCGTGTATGTGAAAGCCCTAGTAAATCTGGAACTTCTTTAAATGTTTTATTTATTTAAAAGATTTTTAAAAATCTAAATCAGCAATACAGTATTATGCAGTCACCTCAGCATCTCCGTAGGAGATGAATCATGAAACGACAGATTTCCACCGGTTCCGAATGTCTTGCAGAAAAATCACCCTGCAGGTCTGATGGTTTTTCGTAACCAGTGTCGACACAGTCGTGTGATCAACTTTACTTGGTTTTGTTTCGCTTTTGATTGTGAATGTTAAACATTGCCTGAAAAACTCCACAAACTCCACTGTCTTACTATATGAATGTTCACAGATTTTAGGTATTTCTAGTTGTTTTTCTTTATCTGGAGAGCTAACGCAGACTCACATAGTTCTTCCTGTCGCATCATGTCGTTTAGCCTCTACACACACACTCAAACACAACCAAAAACCTGCAAAATTCCCCACGCTTGATTTGATTTCTACAACTAACTCGGCTTGTGAGGACAGAGGAAACAGACTATTTCTGGTAGATTAAAACAACTGCTTGTGCATACTTTGTGGTCATGTGAAGATTGTAGCAATTGTGGCAGTAAGCTTAGTTCGATATGAAGAGGGAATAGATACGTTGGCAGAGAATAAATAATATTACGACTGTTTTGGCCAAGAAGAAAGAGGCGCGCAACATAAGCAGCAGCATTATATTTCATCTTGTGTCATTTTAACATGAGCAGAAACACACAAACACACACAGAATGCCTTACAGTCTGTTAGCCATGCAAGCCAGAAACACTTTATAATAGTTCACAAGTTTTAGTCACAGGACCTAGTTTTGTTTTGTTTTGTTTTGTTGTCTTTGAGTCGTTTGAAGATAATTATCTGCAGCTTTTGAACTCGCAGATTAAACCCAACTGGATCTGGAAATGTGTGCCTTTTGGGTCACAGCGAGGTCGGTCACGCACACACACGCACACACACACACACACACACACACACACACACACACACACACACACACACACACACACACACACACAAACGCCCCACCCCCTACATGAATTCTGAGATTATCAGATGCTGTTTGTTTAGCATGTTCTACTGCTGAGCAATGTTAGAACGTTCTTTTGTACAAAGTACAAGTATACTTATTATAATTCTTGTATTTTATTTTTCTATCATTTCCAAAGAGATGTTGTAGATCTTGCACACTGTAAGAGGCAGTTACAGCGGATATTTATTTGCAAATAAAGATGAACGGTTCTGGTGGCTGACTGCTCATGGGATTTTGTTGTATTATAAATATTTTTGTCAAAGTTTGGCGTAGAAGATGGAAAATCATGTTTCAATAAATTTTTCAGTGAGCTTATTGCGCTTAAACCAAAACCAAGGAAGTTTTGTCACATTATGACCACAGACAGGAGTATCATAATTTCATGCGGAAGACCAACATAAAGCAATGTAAAATGGAAGAAAACTGATATTTATTACACTTGTAATTTTTTTCTGGGCGTGTCTTTACCAACTTTTCACATGTAATGACTGAAATTATTCATTTTAAAGTGACACAACCTCAGTTTGATCATCACTACTTATCACCATGTTAAAATCTATTGATCTCAACCATTTCTCAAGTCTTTTGCATCCTCTAAAAGCTTTTCTGATATAAAAAGTTTTTATATCAGAAGCTTTTTATATCAGAATATTCATAAATTTATGGATATTTTGCTCCATAAATCTTCCCATGAACTGTTTCCAGTTTCCCTGCTGAAGAAAGTTTTAGGTTTTTATCTGTGAACCAATTGAAAACCATGTTTATTTTTCCTTCCATAACCTCATAGTTTTACTTTGTGTTTTCTCACATAAAATCCCCAAAAAGCTGAATCAGAATTTGTGGTTGTAACTTGACCAAATGTGAAAAGGTTACAGAGGCTCTATTATTTTTACAAGTTAAGGTCCTCGCTTCATTTTGTCTCATTTTCCTTCTATTATAAAGTTTAAAAGATGAAGCGTGTTTCAGAAATCCTCTGGAAAAGTTCCATATTTGCTGCTGTTAAAAAAAAAATGGGTCAAAAATGTGACATGTCAGACCGATGTTTGTCCAAAATGAGTAATTCTTTTAATCAATACGTGAGTTACTGGTTGCAGGAAAGAAAAGAGCTGCATCTTCTCTGTAAGGTTCCATGTTTCTCTAACAGGCCCCAGCAGCTAAGAGGGGATCCTTCAGAGTGTAATAAATCAAATGCATCAGGATTGGGGGCCTGCAGAGCTCCACACTCCGCGATCAGGCCACCGGGTGGTTCACTGGATTTAATTCACCATAATAGGATTACCTGCCACAAGCTGGCGATGGCCAGGCAGCATCTCATCTATTAACAGCGAGAGCGCTGGAGCGCTGGTGAAGCCTATGTTTTATCATTAACATTCGCTTTAGAGAAAATCCGCAAACACGCCTGGTCCTGATCGAATCAGGCCATCTATGGGGTAATGTGTTGAAAATCTAAATGGTGTTGCATCAAGCCGAGTGAAATGGGGCTGCTTGATAAACTGTCAGGCTGGCTTGGCCTCAGGAAGAAAGAAGTCAACGTTTTGTGCTTGGGTCTGGACAACAGCGGCAAAACGACAATCATCAACCAGCTCAAACCATCGAATGTAAGTTTTGAAATGTTCTAACTGCTGTTGTCTTTCTTCAGCCTCGTCTTGAGAGGAAACACAACTACTTAGCTGATAAATTACCTTAAAATCCATTAAAGTATACATTTGGATGCCTATTATTATTATTTCTTTGCAATCATTCGTTTTCAGCATCCAAATCATTTAGGTCCATTGTCAGAAGAGTGGAAACATGTTAGTCAGGTAAAGCCCACGTCATACCTCCCTTTGTTTCATAGTTGACATACTTTTGCTATTACTTGTCTTTATTTGTGCGTTTGCATGTGTCTGTGTGCAAATGTGTGTGCATGTAGACAGCGGCTCAAGAAATAGTCCCAACGATCGGCTTCAACATTGAAAAGTTCAAGAGTTCAAGGTAAAACGGCAAAACGTTTCAGTATCACAATGATGTTATGTCACTCATTGTGTTTTTCCTGCTGCATGCAGCCTGTCCTTCACAGTCTTTGACATGTCAGGCCAAAGCAGATACAGAAACCTGTGGGAGCATTATTACAGGTTGGGCACAAAAATAGACCATGTATGCATACTCTGCATGCAAGTTTTCCATTATTACATTGGTGAGTGTTTTTTTGTTGTTGTTTTTTAATAGAGAAAGCAACGCAGTCATATTCGTCATTGACAGCAGCGACAAACTGAGAATGGTTGTGGCAAAGGAGGAGCTCGATAATCTCCTCAACCATGAAGGTACAATAAAGATACATTTATATTTTTTTACATAATTCTAATTATAGAGACATTTTGGTCTAAGAAGTGTCATATGGCCATAAATCTGAGCATTTTACAACTAAAGCTTACATGTATTTAATCCAAGCTTGTCTGTTAAAATGTATTTTTGCATTATTTTATAGGCCTGGTGATCAAGTCAGATTTGAAATTTTGATTTCCAACTTTAATTGTTAAAAATGTTTATTGAGTGATGCTGGTTCTCATCTTGTCATTAAAAATGCAGATGTGACATTGCAAAAAGGTGCATTTTATGAAATCTTTGTTTGTTTTGTACAGTTCGTCTACATTTGATCAAGTCTTTGAAATCCACAGTGTCTCGCTGTGTCAGGATAGAGGACCTGACTTTTGCTGCAACATTTGTATTTTGTTTAATTTCTTTTCTATTTTTAAGTATCAACTCAACCATTTGGGGATGAAAAAGTAATTTTCAAAATCTGCCTTGATGCTTTCAAACAATTATCGATTTTCATCAGCATGACAGAGCATATGCATGGTGTAAGATGAAATAAAGTAGTTGCTTCATTGCTCTCTCAAATTTGGTCCAAAGGTTTTGCTGGAGGGTCATTTAAATTAGGCTACAGATGCACAATGATGTGAATGAGGAACTAGTGTCTTATCCTCACATCTGTCTTCCCAGATATCTGCAACAAAAAGATCCCAGTACTCTTCTTCGCCAACAAGACAGACTTACGGGACGCTCTGTCTTCGGTCAAGGTCTCGCAAATGTTGTGTTTGGAGAACATAAAAGACAAACCCTGGCACATCTGGTAAAGTATCAATTACTCTGCTTTCACCTTGAGGAATCATCAGCAGAAAAGCTGCGATATTGATAGTTTTATTGTACAAGCCAAGTGTTATTCACCATAAACTCAGAAAGTAAAGCATGTTTACTTGCTGTTCATAATCAGAGATAGACTTTCCAGGTTTGCTTCACTCATGGTTAAACATTGCAGAGAGACTGAGCCACATGGAGTTATTCAGCAGCTTGGCTCACTTGCATACATGTGTTTTCCTCCTCCTTGTTTACTCATTAGACAGGTGGAGGCCGAATGGATTAAGAGCTGGACAGCTTTAAACAGTCAGGGTCCAAGAAAAAAAGGCTGGAGAAAGGAAATGCTCCATTAACGACTTAACCGCTACACATTTTGTTTTTCAGTGCCAGCAATGCCATCAAAGGAGAAGGTCTGCAGGAAGGGCTGGACTGGCTGCAAGGTAATTTTCCCTTTTTATCGTCATACAGGGATAATGGAGAAAATGGGTTTCAGAACTGAAATGCCAGAACAGTCTGTCTATCATTTACCCTTTAACTAACCGGCAATAAGTTGCTCTTTTTGCTGTTATTTTGTTTCTTTTAAACTCATAGATCAAATTGCACAGTAAGTATCTGAGAGCTAAAGCTTGTCCATGTGATGTACATTTCTGTAGGTGTCTTTGTCTGTGTTAGGAAGTTTGAGTCCATTTTAACTATTTAACACATAAGCAAAGATGTGCAAGTAGAAACGTATTTGTGAAAATGTTTTGTGGGTTTTTTTGCTGATTTTACTAAATGTTGCATGCATTTGCGTTCAGCCCTATTTACTCAGATGCTCTGCATTTTAGTGTCCATTTAAAGTCTCTTAATTCATAAACAAAGTCCTGTGTGTAATTAGGTTAATTTAATTGGAGTTTGTAGCTGTGCTCTGTGAAGGCAGAACAACATAGAGAATGTTAATGAACAAACTGCATCATGGAAAACAATAAACAAACAGCTGCACACTTACCAAGGTATGGCCGTCCAGTCGTTAAACCCCTGGCATTCACTTAAGTTTAAGTAGAAAGCAACATAATTTAAATAGAACCTTCGACATAGTAGTTGTGCACTTAAATTAAATTTTATAAATCAAATTAAAGCAGTTTGTATCCGTTAACTGCCAGATTGCATCAATCAGTCCTTCCACTTTTTTGCAATTCGACAATCGCGAAAATTTCATTTTTGGGTTTTTCAGCAAAAATGGTCCAAACTTTGAGCTTCAGAGAAATGCCAACTCCCACCTGCAGGTGGCAGTATTTCTTACTTCTCCTCCAGCGCTGTCTTATATGTAAGCACAAATATCGTGACATTTTTTGTTGTTTCAAAATTAGCACCACAAAATTAAATGATTTTAATTCCAAAATTCAAAAACAGTCACAAAATCCTGGAGACTGATCAAGGTGAAATGTTTTTAGTTTTAAAAAGCAGGTATCGAATGCAGTTATTGACATTTTAACGGTTTGATAATTGATTTTATCTATATATTATTAAACACTTTGAGAAAATTCATGATCTTGATTTGTTAAAAAGCCTACTCTATTAGTAACTCAAGTACTGAGTCACTAATCTAATTATCAGTCATTTAATATTTAAAAATCACATAATTTTAGTGAATCTGATGGACCAGAATATAAAGGGAAAATTTTGGTATTTTAAGGACAAAAATTACAAAAAAAATAACAAATAAAAACAGAATAACAGAACAATAACAGAATCAGGCAAAAGAAAAAAAATCCCAAATCAGTTTCTTTCAATGTCAAACTTTAAAAATAATTGCAGGTGTCTGGTGAATGTTTGGCAAAAACATCCCTGTTCTTAATTCAGTGGATAGAGAATAAAGAAATGTCACTCAAGTAAGAGTAAAACACCTCTATAAGTATTTTTTATTTTCAAAAACGTTACTCAAGCAAATCTAATTCACCAAATGTAACTAAAGCCTCATTTCCAGCCTTAAATTTAACTTAAAATGTGTAACAAGACTTTCTAAATATGCAAAGCCACAGAAACATAAAGTCCAAAACATTTGCAGCAGGTTGTTTAACAATGTACAGATGAGGATGCTGAACATAAATGCACTTTTTTGCCAAAGGATGCAAACTTTACAAAAGTTCCCAGTTCTTTTATTTGTCCTTGAGTAATGCTGTTGCTGTTTTTCATCCCATTCCCACCCCAAATATTAGTTTGTTTCCCTTCAAGAGTTTTGTGAGTCCAAGCCGTCAGTAGATCATTAAACTGAATTTCAACCAGACTCTAAAGTATTTTCCCCCTTTTCTCCTGCAGATCATATCAAAACAATGAACAAATGAATGACCAGGCGTGATCGGGACACAGGGATGTGCAAACTGGATCTGACTCGGAGTTTCAAGCCTTAAAATTCAATGTCAAAGAGTCGAGCACTTTTTCTCTGAGCTAAACTTTTAAAGACTCAACTTCCCTTTAAAGGCGAACGCCGTAATCTGAGTCAGGTGATTTTTGAAGCCCTCCTCATCAACTCCTTATTCATCACTAGTTTGCATGCAGTCTGAATGTACACATAATCTGGGTTATTTTCTGCATGCATTGAAGTTGCTTTTTTTAATCTATTTCAGCTTTTATCTATTTTTTTATTTTTGTTTTTTGAGGATGCTGTTAAAGTCAAATGATGCACTAATTGGAAATTAAAAAAGCTTATTTGCTCAGTGTATGCGGTGTTTTGTTTTATATACATAAAAACAAGCCGACAAGAAATGTTAGAAAATACAATTTTATTAAATAACCTCTTCTTATTTATCACAGGTAGGTGGATAAATTAAATAAATATACTGAAAAAAAAAATGAATGCTAACAAATAAATATTAAATTCTTATATAACACATCCAACAGAGCTTCTGAACTGCATTGTAAAATTTCGACACACTAATAGCTGAATAAATAACAAAACTGTTTAACAAAAGCATTTAAACAGCATGAAGTGGTTCGGTTCTGTTTGTGCAGTTCTTTTAATTAGACAACCCCCTTCATTATTGACATTTCTTTCCGTATTTTGCCTTCTATAAATCATTCTTATTTAAGGAACATGTGGAGCAGTTTCGTGTGAAAGCGAGCGCTGGAGTCCAGGAGGATGCAAAAGGTCTGGAAAGTCTCTCTGTCTTCAAAGTTGTTCCCTGGAGACAGAAAATTGTGTTGTTGGCATTTTTAATGCTTTTAGGATGTGTTGGAGCTGTTTTTCTGGGGCAAAATTACTGCATCTACAACCATATAGAAGAAATAAAACGAAAATATTTTAAAAATATTTCGGTTTTAAATATATAGTCGGTAGAAGTTTACAACAACCTGCTTTTTTATTTTCTTTGTGCTGGTAAATGCAGACTAGATCTCTCTTGTTTTCTGACTTTTCCCTATCATCAGCTTTCTCTGCTTAAAGATGGCCGACTTATTCACATGAATAAATCCATTTCAATGTGGCCGTCCAATTATACCATTAGGAATTAGCATGAGTGAAGCAGAAAAGAAAGGCTGGGTCCAGTCAAAGACAAATGAAGCTCTTATGCAACCTGAGCTGAATGGCTTTCCACTGAGATAATGCAAAAAAGGAGGTGAAGCTAAATGTCACCTGTCTGAGCGCTCACACACACACACACACACACACACACACACACACACACACACACACACACACACACACACACACACACACACACATTCTCACCTGATCAAGTTTTTAAAAACAATTCCTCTATCTTTTCTCACTTTATTTTCGTAAATATTGAGTACTTTTTTCTGAATATTAATCCTAAATATATATGGTGTAAAGGTGCAATATTTCTACTGTATATTCTTATACACATATAGGAACATATAACATTTCTAGTACGTATTTTAGTAGGAAATATATTCCTGTTTAAGCTGCTTTAACCCACCTGCCACAGAGGACTCGTAGAACTCTCTGGTGACTTCAGAGAACATGTTCTCCAGGTGCTGGATGAAGGTGAACCTCTCCGGCGCCGTGCTGAACACCTTGCAGATCTGCTGAACCAGCTTCACCGCCCAGCTCATGTGGTAGCCGTCCTTCTCGCACACCTGAACCAGGAGAGCGACGAACACAGCAGGGGACGGAGCGATTAGCGCCTGCTTACCAACACATGCCAGGCTGCGGCAATAAGCAATCAATTAATTCGCAGGATAAATAAAATGAGCTCAATTATTCCCATTTTAATGATTAATATTCTATTATTTTGTTTACAAACGCCATAGTATATTTTATTTAGAGTTTTGGTTACTGTTTGTTCGTGTTACCAGAGAATTTTATTTTCTTTTTGAAACAAAAAGATGTTTTGTGTTACGATTTGTTTATTCTGTTTTGACTTTAATTGCTTTGTCACAAAATGATCCATAAAATAAGTTAGAAAAATTTACACTAAAATAAGCACTATTGTTGCTTCCAGATTGGTAGACCTGAATATTTTAAAATCTTCAAAAAAAAGAATAAAAAGTTCTATATTTTCAGACATTTTCTCAGATTTACAGCAAGAGAAAATACCCAGTAGGTGGAAATAATGTGGCTGACATTGTCCTGTCATTGCCAGAGGACAGACGCTTCTGAAGACAAAAAGAGCGTAGCAAGGTGTCCCGAACAAAACGGATGATGAGTGTTTGCTCAGACCGAGTTCTCCTCTGAAGGCCGAGTTCATCTCCAGATAAATCTGCGCTCTCACCAGGATGATATGAATGATGATCCTGGAGATCTCGTCCAGTCGTCCATTGAGGGCCTTGCTGGCCAGGAAGGTGTAGCAGAGGCTGCTGCCGCACAGCACCAGCAGGCGGGCCACGTTCTCCAAGTACCACGGCTGGGGGATGACTGCAAATCACACACGCACACGTCAACGCTTTCCTTGAAATACTGTCTACTTTCAAATCAGTAATAAAATATTTTCCGTGAAATACCAATGAGCTCCTCCAGGATTGACAGCACTGAGTCGGTGCTCCAGCCTTTGACCTGCAGCGTGCCAGACAGCATGAGGATGCACTTGGCCAGATCCCACAGCGCGCTGTGCGGCAGACCCCGGTCCACCAGATCCTCCCAGCCCAGAACACCTGCAGGGAGGACAGGCCGGATCAACGTCACACCAAGAAACCACCACAACACCTTCTGCACTGTAACGCTGCATTATCTGACAATCAGAATGAGTATTTACTAGTAACATTTACTTCACTAATTGTGAAGTTGTGTTTATTCTGAATATTGCTAGTGTTATAACAAAAACACAACTCTTCTCTCTTAATGAAACTTTCTTAAGTCTGTTTCATGATTTGTGGCAAAATTGCAAACAATTAGAAGAATAGAAAGAATTTCCTAATATATTCATTCAGTTACATCTACTGGAGTAACTTAAAAAAAAACAAAAAAAAAACACTTAGGAGTATTTTTACTTTTTATTTTGACTTGAGTAATTTTATAATGAAGTATTTCTAGAGTAAAAACAAATATGCTTTAACCAAAAACCTGCAGTTTTTAATTCAAGTTTCATAAGATCTTTTATTGAAAGGATCTGGTTTGGAGACATTTTCTTTTGCCCAATTTTGTTATTTTCATGTTACATATATGAATTATTGTCATTTTTGTCCTTAAAATACCAAAATTTCCTTTTAACTTTATATTGTTTTTTCTCAGGAGGAGAGTCAGCGCTCCATCCAGCTGCAGCCTGTGGCAGAGTTCACCCAGAACTCTTCATAGTTTTATCTTCTATGTGTGCTTATTATGCGCATAGCAGCAGATTTCAGTATCTGTCATAGTGTGGATAAATTATTTGACAGCATTTAATCGTTGCAGCAGTCTGAAAGCGTCTGACATGTCCTAAAAATGTCAACACTGCTGTCTGAAAGTGACCTCACCCTCATGCAGCAAAGGTCCAAAAAGGATGAACAGTAGGTGGGCTTGGCTGACCAGCGGCCACGGCTTCAGCAGCTGAACCAACCAGAACTGTCCATCTGGCTGGTTCTGGCACGGGTCCAGCAGAACTTTACGGCAAAACAGTCGGAGCTGCAGCTCCTGGTATCGCTTCAGCCCTGAGAACAAATACATTTACTGCTTTTTTTAAAAGGAAATTTTGCCACATAACGACCAAATACTTCTCTTTGCTGAGGCCTGTAATGATCAATTGTCCCAATAATCACTGCGATAAACAATAAAGTTATTGTTTTAAGATAATGCAATAATAATTCAATAAACGTTAGTTTTTGTGAACCACACATATTAACGAACCGTAATAGCCCTAAGATTATTTTTAAATATAGGTCAAAATAAATGTTCCTCTCCATTGATTACACAAAACTGATCACTTATTGGCAGGTTTTCTACACACTCAAGGGAACGCACCTGGTTTTGTGGTGAGTAAAGCTTCAGTCTTAAGCAGCAGGTTTGTTTGTTCACAAAGAAAACCAAACACTCTGTGGCACTCCAGCTCATCCCATCCTGCAATCAGGGTCTGTGAAGCAATCGGTGTAAAAGCACAATTATTACCCACATCACCCCGTTTTTGTATTAAATTATCCACTGAATCTGATTTTAGGTGTTATGACACAGCACAAAAATGAAAGATAGACTATTTACTAAATGGGTAAAAATGTGAAATTAAAGAATTTCTGTAGCACCACGTCACTGTAACAAGAGGACTGTCTCCACAGACGTAACCTCCTTTAATTCATTTATGTTTTTATTTACGTTTCACAGAATATCCAGCTTTTAGAAACGAGACACTCACCTGGAGGAAGACGCCATATCGCGAGAAACCAGTGCAGTCTGGTGTAAGGCACTGCTCCAACATGAAGCAAGGTATCTAAAATGCAACATCATTTTATCAGCTACACAAGATGCTAATTATTTACATTTAGGCTGAAAGTCCAGGATAAGAAAGCCAGAAACACCAGAAAGAGTTGCAACTTACATGTCGCTCTCTTCTGAATACACTAAAACAAAAATACATCAAGCTAAGACTGGAGAGCAATGCATTCATTCAGACTTAGATAAATAATTAAAAAGCATGAGAAGAAAATAAAAAAGTCCACAGGGGAAAAAACTGTTTTCCAGTCTGGTTGTTTGAGATTCTGTTTCTCCAGGTCAAGCGAGACCTTTTTTTTTTAGGCGCCACCCAACTAAAAAATGCTTAAAGAAAACGACTAAATGCTGCAACTGATGTAAAAAAAAAATGCATTAACTCAAGGATGTGCCACTTATAATAAGAAACCAGGTTATTTTGCCGTTAAATGTATTATTTATTTGTCACAAACCTGGCATTTTATTAAGGTTGAAAATAATTTTAAAATACTAATGATGAATCAGAACATTCAACTACACTGTGTCCTCTCACCGCTTTTCATCCTTACCTGTGAAAACTTGCTAAATATGAACTTTAACCTGTCCTTTGTGGGTAGCAGCAGGGTACACCTCTTGAACAACAATCCTGAAATGTGAAAAAAAAAAAGGCTTGAATACATAAAAACAGAAGATATAAAGAGAGAGAAATAAGTTTAGCTTAAAAAGGGAAGCGAGAAAGTTACCCAGGTGTCTGTAGTGTTCCAGCGTGGATCTTTGTTCTGACAATGTGGGGTTGTGAAAGCTCTGGATGATGGTTTTATTCCTCCAGGCCTGGGAGGAGATGTAGTTCACAATACAACTGGTGAGTTCCTTTGAAACCATGCTGAACACGCTGATGTCCACCACTGAAACACACAAGTTAAAAAAAAAAAACCATCATTTTGTTTTACCTTTAAGAGGAGCAAATGTTACTAATAAAATTTACGCTGGTAGACTATGCTTTACAAGTCCAAAAGAATTTTGGACTGTAGCATAATCTGCTATATCATGGTTTCCCCCAGTGTATTATAAGCCTGGCGGATCACCAGGCATTAAATAAGCTTAGCATAGCTTATTTATTTAAGTCTTTTTAAAATGTTTGCATTTTTTAAGACTTGTAGTTGGTGTTCAGGTGTTACTCTTCCAATCTTTCAATAACACGTGGTCATCAAGTGACATTTTCAAATTTCCTGTCAACATTAAACATGTTTTAACTCAAAAACACAATGAGCTGCTGGATGAATGACTGCTGTAGCACCAAACCACCAGGCTTAGCAAGTTTTATTGGATGTCAGAACAACAGAAACAAACACATTAAGTATATTTAGTAAACCTTGTAAAATGCACAAATTCTAAACTTGGGCATATTTTGATAAAATAACAACTGAATGAGATGCTTAAAAACTAATTTAGTATTAAATATATTACTTTTGAATAACTGAATTAGCTAAGAGACAAACACTTCAGTGACTTAATATTCAACACTGGATGACAATTAGATTTGTGTCCGATACTGTTATCTTTTATTTCTGAGTTACAGACGGTAGAAAATCAACAGCTGAATATTTTCATTAAGAGTAATGAAACTGTGTATAATTAGGATCCTCCATTAATTAAATAACAACCATAAATGACTCTTCAGCTATTTAGCTATTTAATTAAACGCACCCATTTTTTCCAGGAATGTCCTCATAATAAACGTGAGATATCCTTCTAATAATTTAACGCCACACCTATTGTAAATGTGACGGATGTGTAATTATTGTGGGTTTAAAGCTTTACACGCACCGGACATTTGGTCCAGGATCATGTGGAAGACCTCAGCGGGGAGTCCGTTGAAGAAGCCCGCGGCGGAGGAGCACTGGCTGCGGGTCATGACGGTCCTGACGGGCCGAGGCCGCTGGGGGGTCTTCAAATGATGACACTTGCGTGTCCAGGAGTACTTCCTAGTATTGTTGGTTGTTTTTCTCACCTTTATCATTCCTGACAACCTGACTGTACTTAAACAAGTGGGTAAAATTCAAGCTAACGAGTTTGACGACGTTGAAAGAAAGAAAGCTAGCAACACAACATCAGTAGCTCTATTTGAAATAAGCTAACAATGCTAACAAGGCTAAAACATTCAAAGTTGTTCGCTTTACTGTTAATCTAGTCTCTTGGTGACTATCGCACTCAACAGAATACACTGTTAGTACTTAAAATAATCTGACCTGTTTGATAAAACGTGTCAAATAAAATATGAAACCGGCAATAAAGACGATTTAGGACTAAAGTTGCTAATCTAATGATGCATCTCAGCACAACGGCGCGAAAATGGCTGACTTTAACTTTACGGCAATTAGGACAAAAAAAACATAGTAATGAAACCTCTGTACTCTTACATAGACCTTAAACAAACTAATATCTAGTTACATAAGCAAATTTACATGGGAGGTTTGTCATTTTACAGAAAAAGGCAACATATTTCATAATTTAAAGTCATGATTGTGAAATTAAAGCTGCCAGATTCAAAGTCATACTTTATGGAGGAAAATTAGTGCCAGAAAAAACGCAAAAAGTTTGATTTTTAATCTTTTATTTCTGATGTCATAACTTTTTCACAGATAAGCACACTTGTGGATGCAAATGCTAATTCAAGAGGAACAAGTCAGATTCAAGTATTTTTTTTTAATAAATATTCATTCCCTATTTTAAGATAAAGTCAAAATTATGGGCTTAAAGTCAGAATTCTAAATAATAAAAAAAATTCTTAGAAAAAAGTGAACATTTTGAGAAAAAAAAAATCGAATCTGAATTTCTAGATTTTGAGTCTGAATTTTGAGATTAAACATAGAATTCTAAAAAACATCCAAATTCTGAGATTAGATTCAAAATTCCATGAAAAAATTCAGCATTCTTAGAAAGAAATATCAGAAGTTCTAGATTTGAGTCAGAATACTAAAAAAATATCAGAATTCTGTCAAAATTCTAAATAAAAAGTCAGCATTCTGAGACTAAATTCAAAGAAAAAGTCATAATTCTGAGAAAAATCTAATCTGATTTCCTAGATTTGAGTCTGAATTTTCAGATTAAAATCATAGTTCTAAAAAATTTGGGGGGAAAAAGATACCTGAAATTCTAGATTTGAGTCAGAATTAATTCTTTTTTTTTGTAAGGGCCTAATGGGTTTTAGTTTCTGATATTGAAATGTATTATTTTGAAAGATGAAATCATAATTAGGAGAATCACAGACTAACCTATGAGATTAAAAGCACATAGTTTTGATTGTGACAATCATAATTTTGACTTTTAGTCACATTTATTAAATTGACATGCCTAATTATTAGCTTCAAAACAATAGCTGTAACACAGGAAATCACAACATTTAAAGATTCTGAAACCTACTAAATGAAAGGATCTTGAATTAATGTATCTTGAGTGGTGTGTCTGTTGATCAGGTGTGGCTAAAGTGCAGCTTTCCAGTCATTTAAACCCTTGTAAAGGATTGCCTGTCCACATCTTTGCAGGAGTGTTGCAGTGTCACCCTCAAGCGCTGAGAGAAGCAAACCCACTATATGCTCAGCTGCTAATCACAGGATTATTCTGTTTAACTAAGACTATTAAGTGTTCCACTTTCAAATGGCGTCTCCCACGGGCAGACCTTGGAGAGGATGATCCCTCCGCCGCAGGGATCACACAGACAGCCGAATGCTCCATGAGCGACCCGGGGGAAGGGCTGAGAAAATGCTTTTGTACGGCAACAGGATGTCACGGTAGTCTACGCTCGGGACACAGACGAAGAAAGAAGGATGAACATCAGGAAGAGGACCTCGTCTGGCTTCTTATACCGCCCATAAATTCAATCAGGTAAACTTTCTGCACCTCATGCTGCTCTGCTCTGCTGCTGACTGTGTGGTTTTTACTTTTTTAAAGTTGTGAATCACATTCTTGTCGGACGCTCTTAATCTCCAAGAAGAGGCGAGGACCATATCTCCTCTGTGTGGCGCTGCACGGCAACACTTCTCTCCAAATGTGACATTGGTGCGTTTTATCTGCTTGCTACCGTCTCTTACATGATGTAGCAGACGCTGATGGACATAATGTCAGTGATCAAGCTGATGATATCTAAAACTGGCCTGTCATGTTGCTGACAGGCCTGCAACTCTGGCAAATGGATATGTTGCTTGACAACTAAGATGACACAATCGGAGCGGAGCGAGTGCTAACTGTTATTTCAAACATTTTTGGGTGAGTCAATCGTCTGCATCCGTTTAAATATGACCTTTCAGTAGAGATGGGGAGAAACTCTTCTACTACTTCAACATGTTTTGACTCAATTAAAAGGTAACCAACGAGAAATTACTCAAGTGCTGAGATACAAAAAGAAACATCACATCATCAGGCAGACCGAATTATAACGCTATTAAGAAATTTTGGTATTTTAAGGAGCAGAATGACAATCATTTATAACAACAAAGTAACAAAATCAGACAAAATAAAAATTCTCCAAATCTGTTTCTTTCAATATAAAACTGATTACGGTGTGTGAATGTTTGGTTAAAACATGTTTGTTTTCAGTCAGTTAGTAGGAAATCCAGAGATTCTTCATAATAAAATTACTCAAGGAGAAGTAAAAAGTACAGTGTAGTAAAAATACTCCAAAAAGCATAACTCTGCCACCACCATGTTTCAACATGAGGATTGTGTGTTCAGTGTTAGATTGGCCAAAAGGTTTTATTGAAGTCTCGTATGTCGTCCTTTAAGCTTTTTGGTTTTGTTTCTGACATTTCTGTTCAGATTCCTTGATCTCCGTGATGCTGTTTGTTCACTGACCTCTTAAAAACACACAGCTGGACTCAATTTATTAATTAGGTGACAGCAGGTGACGTCACATGTTTCAGTTTGTTTGTTTGTAAAACTCTAGTATTTTCCTTCCATGTCACATTAATAAAGTTTGTGTTTCGGACTTGCCTGAATGCGGGAAGGTAAATTAATGCAAACACTCTGACAGGGAACTGCTATGTGGTTAAACTGGGCTGAACTCATGGTGTGAAAGTGAGACAAGATTCTTGTCACAGCTTAGCTTTTGTTCCTGATGATTTCCTTTCATGCCTTCAGTGTAGTCGATCATTAAGTAAGAACAAAAGGGCTTGTGTCACTGAGATTTTATGAGATCCAAGCAGTGCCAGGTCTAACACAGAAAAAATAACCAGGCTTTGCAAAGAGCCTTTGTTCTCTGAGGACAATGAATTTGTTCTAGTTTCCTCTTATTTGGAGATTAAACACAGTTTTCTATCAATATTACTCAAATAAACGTCCACTTTCCTTGTCATATTTTGCTAAAGACATTTAAAAGGAACAAAAGTAAATCATTAGAGCTTATTGACAGTTTAAGGTAGCCTGGAGCTACAAGTTGTATTATTTTACTTCTCTGTAAATGTGTAACAGTTTCAGACAGTGCAATAATCCAAATTGACCCAAAATTAAATCAATTTCTGTGCGTTTTCTATTATGACAGTTCTGGACCCAGCAGCTAGAATCTGTCTGCAGATAATTCAGCCCCTCACCTTCAAACGTCCTGCAGAGCGCTGAAATAATTTCACCGACTTAAAGTTGTGCTCTCAGCTCAGGTGGTTTTCTGTAAATGTTTAATTTCGTCTTTTTCCTGAGGTGTGGCGAAGAGCTTAACAAATAGACTGCTGTGGCTTTGCCCCTCCAGAGGAGAGAGCTTTTACCAGGTGAAGCTGAACACTGCTCTCATTAGTCACACATGCAGCCACCTGCCACTCACCAGAGACCGACGACGCCGCCGCAGCGCTGAAAGTTTCCACAGCTATTTCTGCACACGTTCAGAAGAGACACTTGAGGAATGGCTCAGGCTCCGTGACCGGCGGCGAGCGCGGAGGAACATGCTGCTGCTCCGGGGACGATAAGACGAGTAATCCTGACTGAGTTTCAGCCCTGGGAACTGTAAGTCTTAGTTTTGTTGGGTGGTTTTTGCACATTTGTGAAATAATCATCACCTGCAGCGGTATAAATGTCTCCCTACTGAGTGATTTTACCTATTAACTTTTTTACTTTTCAGTTCCTGCGCTTCGATCATGGCCAGCATGGCGGTCCAGCTCCTCGGGTTCTTCCTAGGACTTTTGGGCTTTGCAGGAACCATTGTCGCAACTTTGCTCCCCCACTGGCGCAGCACAGCCTACATGGGGTCCAACATCATAACAGCCACCGCCTACATGAAAGGCCTGTGGATGGAGTGCGTGTGGCACAGCACGGGTATTTACCAGTGTGAGCTGTACCGATCCCTGCTGGCGTTGCCCCCTGACCTGCAGGTACTGAAGGTTGACCCACATGACCTGATCACTGCAAAAAATCTTGCCAAAACCTGAAATAAGAGAAAACTAACGTGCAAGTAATTTATCGGCAAATCATATGAGCTTCTTTTAAGTCAATAATTTCTTAACATGGACGAAAAAGTACTGGTAGATTGTTCTATAATAATCCACCAGTGGAACTGGTACTTTTTCATTAATATTAAAAAATGATTGACTTTATTAAAACAAGCTCCTATATCTTGCTGAGAAATATATATATATACATGCATAGACACTAATTGTACATTAGTTTTCTCTTATCCCAAGTGTACTAAGATATTGGCTCTAGAAACTGGACTAAAAATACTTTTGCGTTTTTGCAGTGACGATACTGTGAGAACCAAAGATGTATATTATTGAAAGCCTACTCTGTTTAAAATTGAATGTTTTCGCATCAAATAACCCGGTAGACTCGGTTTGATTGGGGACAAAAGTTGCAACAATTTATACGTTTTCAGCTGGTTTGATTTGCTTTCACACTGCATTGTGTCAAACAATCCAAACCCTTTGAAAAGTCTCTTCCACCCTCCAGCCTGTGGGGGCGCTGCACCAAAAAACCACTGAAGGAAACAACACAAAAACCTCCAAAGAAAACCAGCAACTTCCTTCTTCACAAAGTGTAAACAAAAATGGTGTAGCGTCAGATTTTAAATGTAAAGTGGTGGCATCATGTTGTGTGGGTGTTTCTCTGCAGGAGGAACTATTGCTCTTCAAAAGAACCCGAGTTAGACGCATTGGAGCCAAATGTCAATAATGGCTCTTCAGATTCTACTGTGTGTTTACATCTGAAACCAGAAGTTTACATTCACAGTTTAAAAAAAACACTTTTTTTACCATGTAAGGTTAAATCAGGTGAAACTTCTCTTGTTTTAGACCGGTAAATTATTTCTACTTGCTAAATGCAAGACAATATTTTTTTAATACTTTGCAAAAATCTGAAAAAAATTCACATTATCATAATGGGGTATTTGTGTGTCGGCTTTTCAGAAAAGATATTAATTTAATGCACTTACAAGAATACTTTCCATATTCACTGTCTTGTGAGTGTTTTAGTTTAAATGGAGAAAAGTTTATTGTGTAGGAAAATATTTTACATTCAGACTTTGTACATTTTGTACAATCCCATTGAGTGCAAAGAAAAACACTTCCAAACCAAAACTATTATGATTAAATGTTTATCAGTCCGTATTGGAAGTCAAATAGCACAACTACTTTCAGAAAATATGAGCTGAAAATTCCCCCAACATGACATTCAGTTAGATTACTTTGAGACTTTCAAGCAAATAAAGCATAAATGAAATAAAAAAACACCAAAAACCTGCATAATGAGGCTGTTACGTGGCTATTGTTTGGAGTAATTTGTGTGTCTTTCCATTTTGTTCTGCTAAACTGAGTGAAGATCTGAAGACTCGCCTGATTTTAGGTTTCATTACTTTGTTTAGACATTAAAGCTGGCTCTTGAATGAGCAACTGATTTGTTGTTTTTCATTAGCTCCATGTCAGTGCTAAGAAAATGCAGAATAAACTGTCACTTAACTCAGATGAATCACTGCATCAAATAACTCCTCTTCTTATATTTTGGTGTCACGACTCAGGAAAATGGTAACTTTAAATGTGAAATGTGGGAGAGTTTGGGAGAAAAAAACGTGAAATACAAAACGACAGTGTCTGCTTTACTAGAGAATGAACTTTCAAACTTTAGACTTTGTTTTTGTTTCTCGCAGGCTGCTCGGGCTCTCATGGTGCTCTCCTGCATCTCCTCTGTCTTGGCTTCTCTGGTGGCTGTAATGGGGATGAAGTGCACCCACTTTGCCCAACGTTCGGTGGTCAAATCGCCCCTGGTCCTCAGCGGTGGCGTCGGTTTCCTGTGCGCCGGCCTCCTCTGCCTCGTCACCGTTTGCTGGACCACCAATGACGTGATTATGGATTTTTACGATCCCTTTCTTCTCAGTGGGATGAAGTACGAGATCGGATTGGCTGTGTATCTCGGCTACGCCTCGTCCTTCCTCAGCGTTTCCGGTGGGCTGGTGCTGTGCTGGAGCAGTGGAGAAAGGTTGCAGGGTCGCCTCCGTGCGCAGACACATCAACCTTCAGCCCCTCTACCTCCCTTCAACAACCTAAACCCCCCTGCTCCTCTCTACAGGCCCCCTGTGGCCCTGAAGGACAATCGTGCACCCTCGCTTTGCTCCCTTTCTAGCAGTGGATATCGGCTTAATAACTATGTCTGAAAACATGGAGATAATAACACATACCTTTAAAAAAAACCATGTCAAAGCAAAAGAAGAATACTTAATTTTCTGCTTAAAGACTTGAGTTGAAAGCAAAACTCTGAATTATTGAGCTTTCAAGTAAAGGAACTGGAGCGGTTGTCCTGTTGTGATGCATCAAACTGGCCAGTAGGTGGCAGCATGTTACAGGAAGCAGAACACAAAACGGGCTGATCATCATAACTGTCCTGTCACTTTCTTCTTCTGGCCTTTTAATCAAAACTAAAATGTCATTTTATCTATTTCATTTACATCACAATAAGATAAACATCAATTAGTGAAGATTAACTTTGTTCTCCTTGATGAAATACTTTTGGTTAAAAAAATCACATTTTCAAAACTAAAGTTTGGCAGAAGTCATGCAGTCAGACAGCAAACTAGACTTCTTAGTTCATGGAAAACTGTCATTTTCACAAATTTTAGTCCAGCTTGGCACTAAATAGGGTCTTTTGTTTTCTCAGAAGTAAATGTTCATTCATTTTAGCTTTTGAATATTTGTTCTGTTCTTTCTTTAACTTCAGCAAATATGAAATAGAACTATATAAATGGGTACACTTCTGTAGAGACTTTGAATTTAAAGTCATCTGGGAGAAATGGAAACTGCATTTTGAGACATGATGGCTTTCCTTTGTTCTTTAAGCATCACATTTAAATCCCTTTTTCAAGCATTTTAATTAGAATCAGTTCACTTTTCAAAATGCACTTTCTAAATCAAAAAGTAGTTTCAAACCAGTCGTGCAGACAGATTCAAAGTAAAGTAGAAGCATTTCAAACTGATTGTAGTTGCCCAACTAACTTATTTGAGAATATTGTTTGTAAAAGTTAAGTTTTCTGTCATTACAAGGATGTCATCTTACAGATGTTCTTAAATTTTATTACCATTTTGTTTCCTTAAGACTTTCTAATCCTCCTAATATCCTTTGTGATGTTTGCAGAAACCACTAGGAGGCAATAAAGCTCTACAGAGAGAGCTGTCGGGTTCATTATAATCACAATTATCCTTATGTCTTTACGCAGAACATCTCTATATATGACGTAGCTTATGTTTAATTGTTGCTGATGTTTTTAGAGGTTTGTTTGCTTGTGGATATTGAATGATAATCTCTTTATGACTCCTTCTTCCTTCCTGTGACACTGTGGAAATGTTTCCCAGGTGTATTTGTGGGAAACCCTCCAATTAGAGGCGGCCTCTGTCTGACCGACTGTCAGCCGCAAAGACAGGAAATTACAGGACAAACATGTCAGCAGTCGCTTCATTTATTTCTACCTGTCGGCTGAGTAACATAGAGAGATAACTAACAGCGGAAAAAGAAAATAAACACACACACCCAACGAATTGCATTCACTTATGGGGTATGGTTGTTATTGAAGATATTTATTATAAATATTTTACAAAGATCTTCTGACTCTATTGAATCACAGAGACCACAAAACTAATTATAGACTAAACACGTTTCTCTGTTAGTCTGATTTTGTGAATAAAGATAAACTCAATCAGTGGGTAAACAAAGGTAAACATCACAGTTTTTAACTCAAATTATGTTGAATATTCCAAGCTGGGAAATTTAATAACATCTAATTTAGTTTCCATGCTAAAAAAACAGGAAATCTGCTAAACTGTTTGAATGATGGATGAAATAAATCAAAACTTCCTACAAAAAGAAGTCTATTTTATGACCTTTTATTTGAGGAACCATCCATTATGATTCTAAATTCACATTTTAACCACGTTGTCGTCTTCCCAGTCCCACTCACTCCACAGGACCAAAGGACAGGGAAAAATGTAAGTGCACGCCACGTTATTTCTTAATGAGGAATCATTTCCAACTCGTATTTAAACGCCATTAAATAGGGTGAGTTGGACAGCAGTCGTCCACCTCAGTGATGCAGCCCTGAGTGAAAGAACAACACCAACCTCCCTGAAACCTTTACTTTCAGTTTGAGAGTCTGTCATAAAAACATCAGACGATGTCAACTTCAGCACCACGGACAGCAGCGACAAATCTGCTTAAAATTTAAAGTTGATTTAGGCTTGAAGCAGATTTGAAATTCAATTTTATGAGATGACAAACGGCTTTTCAGCCAGCTTAAACAAAGAACCGTTTGGAGAACTATCACACTTCACTATATGTTATTCTATTTGTTAACAGAATTTACAGGATGGTGGAAAAGACAGAAAAGGGAATTGCAGCCTGTACAACCTGTAGGAGAGACAGTTTGGATGAAGCTGCAACAACGTCCAGCTTCTTTGACATTTGGATGGACACAGAGGACAATAAATGTCGGCTTTACTAATGTATCATGAACAGTTTTCTTTTGTTTTGTGCTAAAATTAAATAAAAGAAGCAAAATGTGTAAATTAACTGGTAATTTACACATTTTGTAAATTATCAGAAAAAATTCTTTTTCATCAAAAATGTACAAAAAATAATTTTAGGTTGTGTTCAATCTAATAACAAAACTTGCTCTAAAGATTTATTTTCTTAAGTAGCCAGTCACTAAGACTGACATTCTGTGTCTTAAGATAAGATGTTCATGACCCCTGACCTCTATAATGACCTTTGACATGCAGGGTGTCTCTTCAGACTTTATCTTTATTTTAGAAATCTTTTTTTTTTTGTTTGTTTCTTTTCTTTTTATTTGAAACTTGCATGGCGTGATTTGGGACTGTATTTCCTTACTTTCGACTTGCATATCTTGAGTTTGGACACGAATATCAGGACTAGACTTGAGAGCTGAGTAACAAGTGATCTCCAAATGTCTTGCTATACCAACTCCCATTAAAACCACAACTGTCTGTGGAGCTTATATTTGCACTCTTGAGGATTTTTACGTTTTTGAAGGCAGTAAAATGCAGCATCAGACATTTTTAGCCAGATCTGCTCATGTGTCGCTGCTTACTAACGAACAAAAAACATCCCAGAAGTTAAAAGTGAACTAAAAAAAAACACCAAAGTCCTCCTTGTAAAAGAGTCACATGTAAGTAAAAGTGTCTTCGCCAGGAGTCAAAACGCAACATCGTTAATCAGGCCTGAGATGTAACCTGGCAAAGTGAAGGTTTCAACCACAGCCAACATGATATTGGAAAGCTTTCCCTGCGAGGTGGCACGTCACGCCACTCTCTATTAGTTGCTATTTTTGTCCAGCCATGGAAAACATTCATCCTCTATCTACCCACCCTGACAGCTCCCAATAAACCCACCACTCCCATTCATCTCCATCCCTCCAACCCAGCTCCTCCCTCTTCCTCCCTCCCTCCCTCCCTCTTTCTCCTCTCCTTACCGGGCAGCTTCGTGAGTTAAAAAAAAAAAAAAAACCTGCTTCGTTGAATTGGGCTTTGTGCGCCAGGGAGGAATACACACAAAAAAGTGCCGTTATTTTTTACTGGGATATCTTTGCTTTTGCTCTTTTTTTTTCAAAAGAGTTTGTGTCATCTGTTTAGACCAGTCTCTCCAGCAGAAAGGTAAGAAATTCACTGTTTTGTTTGTTTGGATTATTTGTCTTAAGTGAAGCGCGGCGCCACTGCATCCTGACCGTCCCGACAGAAGATTTAAAGAGATCAATAACATGGAGAAACACAATCAGCACAAACAGGTTAAATGACCTGGACTCAAACTCACCTGTTCTAGTTCCATTTTCATCAACTGCGTGCGGTTCAAGTCGACGTTTTCTGTTTGGGAATGGCAACTGCGCTTTTACGCATGGAAGTAAAAATGTAACTGCTGAAAAAAAGAAGAAAAAAAAAAGCGAAGACATGCCAAAAACTAAAAAGAGGAACAGTAGAGAAAGCAACAAGGCGCGAAGGTTTGGATTCATCCTTTGTTTTCCAGACTTTTAAATTTGTAAATTGATCAAAATAAATAAATAAATAAATTAAATTAAAATAAAAAAAAAGCTTTTTAGGCGCAAGGAATAAAGATGCTCATATTGTCTTTTTTTGTTGATGTTCTTCAGGGAACCACTGCAGATGGCACCCATATTTTAAACAAGACTGTACGCGTTTTTATTCTAAAATACTTGAAAATTTCATAGTTGTTTTTCCTTTTGCAAGCAGAAAATTGCTTAAATTACCCAAAATTATGTACTTCGTAGTACATAATTTTGTACTTTTTTGGAAATTATTTTTCCAATAAATAATCATTTGTATCCCTAAAGTTGTCAAAACTGGGATTTTTTTCATATAAAGGGAAAAAACTAAAATAAATACGCTTTTCTTTCAATACAAAGTCATTATAATGAGGAGGTTGCGCATTAAACTACAATGCGCAAATTGTTTCGGCCAGTTCGGACTTGGGCTTCTGCATATATTTTGTTTTTATTGTAACATTTAATCAGATTTGTCTCGTTGCGATCAAAACAAGGAAAATGAATGGATTTCTTTCTGCTTCCGTCCAGTTTCCTCTATGAGTTTCCAGTCCGTTCCCAGTAGCGCCTGATCCCGGTGGGAAAAAAATGACGATCCACGTCGAGGGTCTCGTGGCCATCGTCCTCTTCTACGTCCTGATTCTGTTCGTGGGAATCTGGGCCGCGTGGAAGAACAAGAACTCTGGAGTCGGTGAAGGTGGAGACCGCAGTGAGAGTATCATGGTCGGGGGCAGAGACATTGGGCTGTTCGTGGGGGGATTCACGATGACCGGTGAGGTGAAGGGCTGTGAAGTGTCTGTTTAGTCCAAATAGTCCGTATTTTACGCACGGACCTTCACGGAATGGCCACGAATGTTCCTTGGCTCTGAAAGTCTAGAATGCGGAAAAGAAAGTGTTTTAAAATCTGTTTTTTTCTTCCTCAGCCACCTGGGTAGGTGGGGGATACATAAATGGAACAGCAGAGTATGTCTACCTGCCAGACTACGGCCTGGCCTGGGCGCAGGCACCCTTTGGTTACGCTCTCAGCTTGGTATTAGGTGAGAACCATTGATGTAGATTATAGTTTTGCTTTATTTTGAGCCGCATAAAAGGAAGACATGCACATTCCCAAAGTAGGCAAAAAGGAACAAAGAAAATACAAACATCCACTTATGCACAAATACACATACAGTAAGGACAAGACATTGTCTGAGTCATCCAATTTATGTTTTACATAACAATATTTTATTTAATTGCAAACAAAGGAATGAAAAGATATTTACTCCTTCTCCCTATTTACATCTATAAATTGTATAAAGTGTAATTTGCATGTCTTGTACATTCTTATAATGATATATATATAAAACAAAAACATAAAAAAGCTTCTTCATAGTTGCAGGCCATTGCCTCTCTAGAAAAAAATTTCTAGCTTCCAGCACAGTGTGGGTGCTCTGCTTATTTTTACTCCTAAAAGTAATTTTTTTCAAAAAAGTTACTAAAATAAATGTAATTGAGTAAATGTAACCAGTTACCAGCCATCCCTGAGTACAAGGGGGCTGGTTTTTTACCAAGCTAGTGTCAATTTCTGACTATAAAACCAACAGCTCTTATGTGACGGTGCATATTGCCCACTCTGTGTTGCATCTTCTAGTCTACCTTACGAGACTCTGGATGCTGTACATACTGCATGGTGTAGTGAACACACCACTTCTGAATGTCATTAGTCCAAGCTGAATTTCTGACATCCCTCAGGTGGGCTTTTCTTTGCTAAACCAATGCGGTCACGCGGCTACGTCACGATGCTGGACCCTTTCCAGCAGCTCTATGGGAAACGGATGGGGGGGCTGCTTTTCATTCCTGCCCTCATGGGAGAAATCTTCTGGTCTGCTGCCATCCTGTCTGCCCTGGGTGGGTTTAAGCTTCTCTTTAGTTTATCTTCCTGCAGATTTGAGATTTTTAATTTTCCCTTGACTCTGAATCATGCAGGTGCCACTCTGAGTGTGATTGTGGACATAAACATCAACTTGTCTGTGGTGATCTCGGCGCTCATAGCCATCTTTTACACGCTCGTTGGGGGACTCTACTCCGTCGCATACACAGATGTGGTCCAGCTGTTCTGCATCTTTTTGGGCTTGGTGAGTTGTCGATTAATATCTGTCACAAATCAGGGATTAACTGAAGTGGCGAATATGTTCAGGAGACTAAATTCAGATGTTTTCAATGGGGTTCAGTGCAGTGAGCTCTACATTTCTCCTAGAGCTGTATGTATTTTTTCCTTCCACTAAATTCATGGATTAGTTTGTGTTCATCTGTTACATAAAAACCCAGAAAAGTACAAAGAAGTCTGTAGTTGTAACTCAACATTAAGTTAAAGGGCATCATGTACAGGATGTTCTAACATTTGTTTCCTGGTTTTTCTAATCTTCATCAGTGGGTCAGCGTGCCTTTTGCCCTTTCCAATCCTGCTGTGTCAGACATCGGGCTTTCAGCCAAGGAAGCAATCTATCAGTCACCCTGGCTGGGCAAGATCAGGCCTGAAGACAACTGGCTGTGGGCAGACAACTTCTTTCTGCTGGTACTCTAGTGCTTTTATGAGGGAATCCATCATCAAACACTGCAACGCTTACAAAGAACATTTGAGTCATGGAGAGAGTTCAGTCTTGAAGGGAGAGCATTTGTTTTAGGCATTGACGTGAGTTATTTAGACTGCCGAATGTGACGCATTGGTTTGAAGGCTGTGTTTCCATTTCTAGATGTTGGGAGGGATTCCCTGGCAGGTCTACTTTCAGCGGGTTCTTTCTGCCTCTTCAGCGACCTACGCTCAAGTTCTCTCCTTCCTCGCCGCCTTCGGCTGCTTAGTCATGGCCGTCCCGTCCGTCCTCATAGGAGCCATCGGGGCTTCCACGGGTAAATTCACACACACTCATTGTCTCGGGGTAGAAGGTGGACACATATATTTGGGTATAAACTGACTGAATCAGTCAGTTTGTGTTTTTGTACAAAACCTTTGTTGATATTCTGCGAATGTTGAAAAATCAGAGGTGGGTAGAGTACCCAAAAATTGTATTCAATTGTACTTGAATAAAAATACTTTCATGTATTTTTACTCAAGTAAATGAGTACGATTTTACTTGGGTAAAAGTTGTACAGTAAACATACTGTACAAACTTTAAAGTTGTAAATACAACTTTACAATTAAAGTTAAGTAAAAATACTTTAATGTGTTTTGCTCCACTAAAAGTAATAAGTAAAACTTGAACAAAAACTGCGGGTGAGTGTCTGTGTCTGGTGAATTTTTGATTAAAAAAATATTTGTTTTTCATTCAGTGGGTAGAAAATCCAGAAACTTTACTCAAGTAAGAATAACAACACTTCATAAAAGATTTACTATAGTAAAAGTAAAAAGTACAGCATGATAAAAATATTCCTAAAAGTACTTTTTTAAAATTACTCATGTAAATGTAATGCCACAAATCATGAAACAAACTCAAGAAAGTATATTTGTTTCTTTAAGAGACGTGAGTTGTGTTTCCGTTACATTACCAATATTGCGTTATGGTTTGAAAAGACACAATTTTGCCATTTCCATCATATACAGTAAAAAAGGATTTCAAGAAGAAATGGATTAGTCAGCGTTTTGTCTGGATTTACACCAATCAGACGTTGATCCTCACACACAACTCATGTAAATCAAGTGTGTAATGAAACATCACCGGTCCAGGACTCTGATCCTTTATTAAAATAAGAAACTGCGATCAAAGCCTGTTTGGGTTGTTGACATCCCAACAGGTTTCTGTTTCATACGGCGTCTGGGGGGGAACCAGAAGAGAGCCGTCAGAGCGATTTATTGAATATTACATCTGAAGAAGAGCTAATTATTTTGGTTCTTCTGAAGATTGTTCATGTGTAACCGCTGTTAAACAGTGGCTGCTTATGAGTATCCAGGGATTAGAGGGAAAAACAGAAATCATGAAGCAAAAGGAAAGTGATGGAAAGTTGAAATCTTTCAGAGAAAATGGACACACTAAAGAAATGTGTCCATTATTGGTGTAATTACCCTCATTTTATGTTGATTTACCATTTTTACTAAAGAAATGTTTTTAGTTTACCCAGCCAAACAGAGCAGAACTATTTGCTGGGTGTTTTCTCAGGCTCTGCTGTATTTTCACCCACCAAAAAGTCCAAGCTCTTTTGTTTGTCTGCAGCTAAAACGCACGTGACAACAGGGAAGCTCATAATCTGATTTAATGGTGAAACATTTTGTCTTAAAAGCAAATGGACCAGAACAGAAATCATAAAACATTTTGTTCACAGCAAAAATCTTAGAAGATTAAACCTGAAGTGCTTTTTCAAAAACTTCTTTTCCAGACTGGAATCAAACGACTTATGGTTCCGTCGCTCCGAAGGACAAGGATGAGTCTGACATGATCCTTCCCATCGTGCTTCAGCACCTCTGCCCGCCTTACATCTCCTTCTTCGGACTGGGAGCGGTGTCGGCAGCGGTGATGTCATCAGCAGACTCATCCATACTGTCAGCCAGCTCCATGTTTGCCAGGAACATTTATCAGCAAGCCTTTCGACAGATGGTAAGAGCACCAAGAGTTACTAAAGCCAGTAATAAATCAATGTTTTATTAAAAAGCAGTCCCTCTCCTTTCTCCTCCAGGCTTCGGATTCTGAGATCGTTTGGGTGATGCGCATCACCATCTTTGTGTTTGGAGCTCTCGCCACAGCTATGGCGCTTTTAACTGGATCCGTATACGGCCTTTGGTACTTAAGCTCCGACCTTGTCTACGTCATCATCTTCCCCCAACTTCTCAGTGTGTTGTTCGTCAAAGGTACCAACACGTACGGCTCCGTGGCAGCGTATATCTTTGGACTCTTGCTGCGCATTGGTGGAGGGGAGCCTTACCTAAAACTGCCTCCATTCATCTATTACCCCGGCTGGGTGACGGTGGAGAAGGTTCACCACATCAACGGTGACGTTGAGTACTTCATCCAGCAGCGGTTCCCCTTCAAGTCCGTGTCCATGGTGGCGTCTTTCCTAGCAAACGTGGTCTTCTCCTACCTGACAAAGTACTTATTCGAAAGCGGCATGCTGTCTCACAAGTACGACTTCCTGGACGCGGTCGTGTCCAAGCACAGCAAAGAGATCATGGACAAGGCCACGCTGGTAAGCAATCACGATAACATTATTCTTTCAGAGATGGCTCCGGTCAGGCAAGCCCTCGGTGCTACGCTTGCTGGGACCTTCACCAACACCGAGGCCCTGAGCGACGACGGCGAGTCGAGTCCGGAGTCCTATCACAGCGAGAACTAGACCACAAAACGCACAAAGAAAACTTGAACCGAGGAATGTGAAAGGAGAAGAGAGAATCAGTTGGCGTCCTTCAGGAAACTTGTTACTGCCACACTGTGAGCCAGATCAGCAGAAACGCTCTGCGGCTTCCAAGTGACTCCACAAGTTATGTCGGTGAATCGGTGCCTCCTCTGTCTGTTCATATTTCCTCTCTAGAATCTTATCTCTCACTCTATATTGTATAAAGCTCCCAATTGTTTTAGTTTTTCTGACCATGGCTCTGTGAATTTACAAATGTTTTAGTTTAAATGCTGCTGCTGTGGTGGAGCGATAAAGGGAAATTGTTTTTCAAGGTTGCTGGTCTTGAAAAATGTGCATTAGAACTAAGAAGTAGCATTAAAGTCTGATTGTCTTAGCTCAGGTTACATGTGTTGATGCATATACAGTGCCTTGCAAAATTAGTAATTCCCCTTAAACTTTTGTGAAATATCAGTGTATCTTGTTAGGAGTTTATATGATGGACTCACAGAAAGTTGGATCATTAGCTGTTGCAGCTGCGCGTCGTCCAGGGTCATTTTTGGCATTATTCTTTGCAAAATCACAGGTTCTGCCCAAATTGAATAGAGGGCATCTGTAAACATCAGGGCTTTTTTAAATTTGACCTGCAGATTTAGGTCTGGACTTTGGTTGTGCCATTTGAATGCATGAATATATTTTGATCTGCATTCAGTGCTATTATACCCTACTTTTAATAATCAATTTTTGACAGAATTACGATGGAGTTTGAGAGCCACACTAAGAAAATTACGACAATAAAATTGTACATGAAGAAAGGCATAATATTATGAGAAGAAAGTCTTAATGTTACTGCTTTTTTCTTCAATGCTATGATTTTCTTCTCAAAATACTATGCCTTTATTCTGGTGATATGAGTTTATTCTCATATTACTACAATTTTATTCTCCTGTTATGACAACTTTTCTCATGTTCAACTTTATTCTTTTAATTTTATGCTTTTATTCTTGTACAATTATTTTTGTATTTTTTCTTATTATGGCTCTCATGCTCTGCCATACAGGATAGATGGATTTATAATGAAATCAAATTACACAAATTTGACTTACTAATTTGTTAACTTCTAATGACATTGGATTGCACTTCATTTTATTTAGGGGTGTCAGAATACAAATGCGTGCCAGGCATTTCAGGTTTGCATTTATACAAAATAAATTAAAAACCACTATCATTTCCCTTCTTTTCATAATTATGCACTATGTTTTGGTCTATCGTATTCACTCCTAATGAAATACAACATGATTTATGGTCGGATCACATAAAATGTCAAAAGTTCAAGGGATATGAACAGCTCTGCAAGGCACTGTAGGTATGCCTGTGAACAAAGCAGCTTTAAGTGACTGATTCATGATGGTTTTGTTGAGTAGTGTTAAGTTTGCATAGAAACTTTATCAATAGAGCAATAATATTTCAAGAATCTTAGTTTTATTTTCAGCCTTTTGCTGCTGAACCACTGAATAAATAGACATATGAGCTCAACAATAGATGTATTTATTGTTTACATCTGGTTTTTAGACTATTCAACCATCAGACTGGTGCAAAGTGCTATAATTATACCCATTCAGCTTTCAAGCGTCACAGAAACTAAATCATTCAAGTAACTGTGGCTTTGGGGACGTCTGTTTGCTGCAACACGCTTAGCATCGAGATGCTACTTTCGGCTTGAACCGTTTTAGTAATTATCCAACTCCTTTTTGCTTCGAAACAATAGTTTGCGTTTGTGCTTTTTACAGCGTCCACTGGAATGTTTTAGAACGAAAAATTAATCGCCAGTGGGCCAAGAAAAGTGGATTTTCTTGTCCAGTGCTGTTAGCTGACGGCGCTTGTGCGTCAGATTCAAGGGCGTACCAGAAACACAACACAAAGTTTCCGGCTTGGGACTTGTTAAGACAACAAAAAGCGATTAATTTCTTTAAAATGTTTTTAACACATTCAAATCTATTTAATTGATTAATCAAAATTAACACATTCAAATCCTGGCTTCAGTAAATTACTGTTATTCAAATGTTCATTTGTTTTAGTAACCCTGTCAGTATATAGATGAATAACATTTATGTTTTTGAGTCTTTATTTTGATTATGTATGTTGATTTTCTCCTAGCTAATGAAATTTGAATTTCAGGAAAATGTTAAATATTGATCACTGCAGCTTTAACATGTTCATATATTTTGAATTTCATCACTCTGGTATAGAAATATCTGCTGATCAAAGACAAATCATTGTCCTAGCAGGTAAAAAAAGTTTTTGTCTGTCTTGATGTGCTGTAATCAAATCTCTTGGTGTGTGTTGTGGCAGCAGGTCCAGTAGTGTGTTTATGTTGGTGTCCTGTAAGATTCTTCTGTGCAATTAACATAGGACAGGCCTTCTCATTAAACAGAAATGAGATAGATAAAAGGGGAATACATTTCTGTCAAAAAAACTCAGAAATTTACTTTCTGAGTTTCAAAAATTTTACATTTTTTAGAAATTTTTGGAAATTTTCTTAGACTCAAAATTCAATTTTAATTTTTTTTTCAATTCAGAAACTTTCACGTATTTTCTAGAAAATGTCTTAGATTCATCTCAAATGTTTATGTTTTTCATAGAAATTTTCTTCTCCTTTTTACCATCTGCACTGGCATTTATCTTCCTATCTATCAACTCTGACTCTGCAAGTGACAAGCTAATCCCACAGCCTGATACTGCCACTACCATGTTCAGCTGTGGTGATGACTCTTTTTAGGGTCGTGTGCGTGGCATTTTGCTATTTTAAACAGGGGTATCACAGCTGAATAAAACTGTAAAATCATACTTTTATTTATTCGCTCATAATTTTTACGTTCAGAGTCTGAACGTAAAAATTGTAAAAGTTCAGCAAGTAATTTGGCAAGGCAATGTAAACAATATTTTGGCTATGCAGAGTTTTGAATTTCTATTACTAGCGTACAAGCGTTGCGTTTCTCTTCATCTAAGTACTCAGTAAAAATGAAATTTTAATAATTTTTTTCCTTTCTTTGAAGAGGGAAAGAATATTAATGTAAGAATACAACAAATGTTTGAAAAACCTAAAAACACATACTAAAATAACATTTTAAAATGATCAGCGCAGCATAACATCTCGCTCATGATCTGCAGACCTACAATCCCCATCAGTGTGTTCTTGACACATCCTGAAGCTATATTGACTCCTCAGTCACTGCAGGTTCACAGACAGGAAATGATTGCTCCCCCCAGGACAGTGGTAGTATTACCGGTCATTATTGATCCAGCACCAAGTGGAATATCAGTCAGGACATTTGATTTATACCACAAAGATCAGCAAAATGAAGTACAATGCAGTAATACAGAAACTCTTCTTTTTACAGGTTAGGTATATTACATCTCTTATGAGTTCTCACATGAACACATACTCATATATTTAAGAAATATAAGTTTGTCTTTAAGAGTAAACTTTGGTGTTGCTTGTTATGCTAAGCTCTTTCTAAAATCTGAGCTCATTTGGAAATATAGGCAACTTTCAGTGATTTTTTTTATATTTGAATGTTAAATGTATACATTAATTAATCAATTAATTGGTAAACCACACACACTTTACTCTTTCAGTGCTATATTAAGAATATTCACTTCAAACATGCCTTTCAAATCCATTCATTCAGTTTTGTAAATGGAAACTATTCAAATTGTGGCGCCCCCTAGTGTTGGATGTTTACTGACCTCAGTAATATAATTCAGGTTTGGAAAGTAATTATATTTAGCCCAACTTGGTTTTTAGCCTGTTAGCCATAACACTTTGTGATTTCTTCCAAATGTGTTTGGATTTGAAAATGCAGCTAACATAACTTTATTTGGCTTCATCTGTAAAGACAATATTCACTTTTCAAGGTCTTTTTAACTCTACTATGAGATTTTGTTGGTCTTGTTCTGATCATTAATCATTTTAAGTGTTTTGAACATAAAAAGTCTTTTTAAAGATTTTTTTTTTTATCGTAAGCCATAGAGACACCTGTTGAAGAGCTTTAGGAAATGTTTGTTTTTGGTTACTGGGGCAGGGACTGAAAAATATACTACCAGTGAAGACTACAGCCTTTTTTAGCCAAAATAATAAAGGTACAAACTAACCAAACTGCACAGTCATCTTTTTATGCTTCCACTTATACTACTTCATTAAAATTTTGCTAGAGATAGATTTGGGAAAATACACTAAACAGCTTTTAAATACCATCAATAATGACTTTATAATGAGCTGTTGATGTTTTAAATGTTATCCAATCGCTAACTTTTAGTTGTGACGAATGTAATCACCAGTTTGAAGCTATGAAGTTTACCAGAAATTGCCAGTGGTGTAAACAACAATCCTCCACTGCAAAGCGAGAGGTGCAGTGCCAAACAAGATGGCTGTCTCTGCTAATTCAATATTTGGAAGCAAACTGAATGTCTTCCTTCACTTCCCCTGCTTAAAGCCCCGTTTATGCAGGACGCAATTCTAAAACAGAGCAAAAAATCAGCACCATCATTCACAACTTCTTCTGTTTGCTGATTGGCTCAGTTGAAATTCAACTGGAGAAATTGAGCTCAATGGGAGAAATTTCAAACGGAGCAGTGAAGGGAGATGAGAATCAAACAGAGTTGAGTAGGAAGGCGATGGCTGGGCTACAACAATATGTCTAAATTGAATAAGCTCTGTAATAAATCTCAAATTTTGCTTTTGTAGACAAAATTATGTTTTGTTTGGGTCAACTTTTCCATCAATGTAAAACCTTTTTAATACTAAAAAGAGAGTTTTCCACCTCCATATCTGTAGCTGAGTTTCCATTACAAATGTGCGTAAAGCTTTGACAATATTCCGCTAATGTCAGAAAAAGACAATTTTCCAATTGCAGTTTCTATTAAATAAGAAACGCAATTAAAATCACAAATGAATATGTTTGCTCAGGCGAGGGCAAGCCCCACCTTGATCCTCAAACTACTTCCTATCGTCTTTTTCTTTGTATTTTGCACCAGAGGCAACATCTGGTTGTTGCTCATGTGACATGTGATGTGAAAAAAGTTTCCATTGCAGTTTTGCTAAATAAAAAAACACCTCATCCAAGAGTCAAAACGAGTTTTTTCAAAATTGACAAGATTCCATGTAGACAATTTCCTATCAAAACGTCAAATTGTGCAATTATTTAGTCAATGGAAATGAAGCTGCTGTCAATAATTCTTCATCCTCACATTGGTCACACCAAAGCAGCACCCAGAAGTACTATAAAAGATTAATACATTTCTGCTCTGAATAGGCTAAAAGCAATAACACAGACATATTTTGTCTTGTACAGACCCTCCTCAACACAACAAAGCCCATTTACTTACTGTTGATTTCCCACCCAAATTAATCTGCATTAACTCTTTTTAAAACGGAGTGAAAATGAGTCCTTTATCGCCAAGCGGATGTAATTGTAAATGTGTGACGTCAACTTTTCCTGCTTCATTAGTTTCAGAATTGCTGATACGTCACTAAAACAGCAGCACCTTTATGACTTCTTGCTTTGTAAAGTGTCAGGCTATCGTTTTGCACTTTTTTGTGAATGTTGTTGTTCGTATTGGATCAGTGTGCCATTCATGTACAAACATGTATACAGATGCACATAAAATAATCTGTGTCGTCACCTGGACTGACACGTTGTAGCTCCATGTTGTTAAAAAGAATACTGGTAATAATTAACGGTGTATTTTTGTGTGATAAATGTATATACATATATAAAGAATTCAAGAGCAAACTGGTTTACTTTTAAATGCAGCACTGAAGAAGATGTTTATTTATTTATTCATCCAGTGTCTATAAGAGTACAGTTGTAAATGTGAGGTTGAATAAATTATATTAATTTAGCACAGCTTCGGTTTGAGTTTTTTTTCTTTTTTACTTTTTTTTAACTTATACACATATTTAAATGTGTTCAAATATGTGAAATGTTATAGGCAGGAGAAAATAACAAATTTATTAAGAGGAAAAACTTTATTTATCCTTGGTAAAAATGCACTATCCTGAGGTATTTACATTTTGGGTTTCATTCATGTTTTTGTTCCATTATTATTGCACAACAGGTCTTGCCATATTCTGGTCTTCTTGTATTTTCCATTCATTTGTATTTTCTCCATTTATTCCTGTGTTTTGTTCTTTGTGTGTTTGGATTTTTTCTTCTTTTTGATTAGTGTTATTTTTCTCACTTGATTTGAATTTTATTTTTTAGTTTGCCTCTGTGTTTGTTATTCATCTTTTCTCAGCCTTCCTGTTTGCCTTTTCTCACAGCTGCACCTTGTTTCCAATCAGACACCTGCTTCTTGTCAGTCATTAAAGGCATTTTTGTTGTGTCCTGCCTATTTCCGTCCCAAGTTTCAAGACCTGCAAGTTATGTATTTTCAGCAAAGTTCCACTTTAAAAACTTTAAAATCTGTCAAATTTCCAGGATTGGCTGTTCCCCCAATTTCATACCTTACAATGCTCAGAAAAAACTGCAAAAATTAAAAACCTCCATCTCAGACTCTACATGTCAAAATTCATGATATTTCAATCAGAAAAAATGTGCAACTGGCTTGTATTGGGACAATGGCTTTCAATTTAGATTGAAGTAAAGATATTTAGACCACAATGTCTGCAGAAAAGAAAATACAGCAGAGCTAAGTCACTATCAAGCATGGTAGTGGAAGAATGATTGACATTTTTTCTGGGTCATAAAAAGGACAAAGATATCAAACATCAGCAAATCTGCAAATAAACAAAATTATTTATCATCTGTTCTCAGTTATTCTTTCAGTTATCTTCATCAGCGTAAGAAAACTAATTGGTCCTGTTGGATGCTTTAACTTTCCAAATTACTGCAACATTTTTAAGTAAGATGTTGACACCCTTCCACCTAAAACTCAGAGTCCCTTCAGGTTAAATTATTTACTTAATAATTTAAGCTTCAATCCTCCAGTAAATACAGGTCCGTATGTTTGTGAGCGCTGACTGAGAAGGTTTAATCTCAGGGCTGCCGCCTGCTAGGAGGCATCAATCAAAATGGCCGCCTCACAATCGTGTAACTATCAAAACTGTCAGGGCTGTCAATCTTGTGTTTCCTCTCCTAACCACACACAAACACACGCAACAAAAGTTCAGATTTATTTCATCCCCACTGCTCTCAGAGCACAGAAGGTTGAAAACTGAAAGGTATTAAAATTTTACATCAAGTAAAAACCGCTTATGACCGGAGAAAGTTTCTATAAAAGGGAAGTAAAAAAACATCTATAATTTCTGCAATTCTATAAGTTAAAGCTTATTTATAATTTAATCCATGCAAAAAATGTGTTGTTTCCTGGAAGCTATTATGCAATATCTTTTACCTAAAAGTTACGATTTTTGTACTTTAATCAATTGGAATCAATTCAGTTTACATCAGAGTAAGGAAATGTCTTGATCTCCTGTTTCATGTTTTGTTTTATGTATGGTAAGTTTTTCTTTTGTTTTTCTGAGATTTTTCTCCGTGCTTTTCAAACTTAACAAAAATACCAGCCAGACTGATAATCAACTATGATGGTATAAAAAACTTACAGTATGTTTTTCTAACAAAGCAGTTTAAAGGTGATAAATATTTTCTTCATTTTTCCAAAGACATGTCTGACTAAACGTGTTCACCTATTAAAATAATCAATTTGTTTTTTCTGCAGAGGGGGAAACTGTTTGGCTTTTTGTTCTGTTTTGATATGACTTGTTGATCATTCACTTCATAGAATGATCAACAAGTCATAATTATTGATAATTTCACAATGCCATTGTCAAATTCATCAAAGCACATCAACTATGTTGAGTAATATTCTATTTACTGCTAAAAAAGAGAACTATAAACAGGTGGGTATTAAACTCTACGTTTAATTGCAGGAAGACATTAAAAATCATCTTTTACTCATTAAACAAAACTAAATAAAATTTGATATTTAAGTTATATAATATATTCCAAACACAAAATTCTCACCTTCCCTCTAACTTTAAAAACAGGGGCTCTCCTGCGTTAGGACCAGACTTTGGCCCCCAAAAGGCTCATCGATCTTCAGGAGGTAAGTAAATATACCAGAGATGGTCCTCGATTTCTGAATTACATGTATTGAACTACTATAATTTTGGCTTTTATAGCTTAAAGGCTATACAACTCATCATTTCATCATTCATCATATTTATTTCAATAAAATCACCAAAGGCAAGCTGATATGATTACATCTTTCTTTTTTCTGGCCTCTTCATGTTTAATATTTATCCCCCATATAATTTCATCAACTTTTGATGTTTATTGTGTGTTTGTCAAACCTCATGTTAACCTGCCAGCTGATAAAGGAAGGGTTAATGCTTAAAATACATATTTTGATTTGCTTCTTTGTGTTTTTGCATATCAATGTGCATTCACAAATATATTTTCAACACTCCACCATAACTAATAACTTACACGTTTTTTGTAAAATGACAAAATAGTCCATAAAACATGAACACACTAATGTAGAGAAAAAAATATTGTGTGTCGCAAAGCTTTAACATTCAGGAACAGGACTCCTAAAAAATTATTTTACTGAAGCATTATTGCATTTTATACTTGTTTTTGGTCAATAGGAACTTTTATTCAAAAATGCAGAATTTCCTGTTTCACGGGGGTAAAACTATGGCGGGACACAACAGCCAATTTCACTCCCCCAAACTTTTTTTTTTTTTATTCAAGATTTTGAAATCACGTGACATGTACATACATAAGGAAATGAAGTCTTGAAGGTTTACACTCCTCCAAACTTGTAAAACCATTAGGACATTTCCTGGAAATAAGGTGCATGTGTGTTAATGTTTGCAATTCATACGAACAAGCAAATGGTAGCAGAGACACAATAAGTAGCAACAAGCTTGGGTCAAGCTAACAAATAACTCAAAACCAGAAATAGTTGCTTGTTAATGAGTGCTATCTAAGCTAGACAGAGTCTTTTAGTTCCTGACTGCTGTTACTTTCTGCAAAAGATGTCAAACTCTCTGTCGTTGACACTGAAGATGACGCCTCACTTCTGCTTTGCAGGAAGCGGCGTCTCAGCAGAGCCTGATGAGCAGCTGATACAGATCTGCATCTTCCTGCATCGTTAAAATGTGAAAAACTGGAGGTCAGAGGTTGTAACATGTAAATCCTGCATAACTCTGGCGAGTACTTCTGTGTTTTCCTGGGCTTTTGGAAAGCAGTTGAGACCTGGCACTGCATTGTTTGGCTCCAGATGTGAAAAGACATTAGTTAATTAGTTAAAGCTAACAGGAGAATTAGAGCCAAGAGAAGAAAACCTAATGCCTCTTGAAATGATGAGTCGAATGAAATATGCTGTAAAATATATTAAAAGATTGACCAAAAAAAGGAACTTGCGCTGGGTGTACAGATTTTCAAAGCTTTTCACTTTGACTTTATTAGGATTTTTTACTAAAAAACACCAGTCAGCATGTTTGCAGTCACGTCTCTGCTAGAAGCTGGGCAGATCTCCAGAAGAGATCTCCACCACTGCAACTTCTAACCAGTTTTTTAAATTTATTTTTGGATAGACTTGACCATCTGCACAATGCTACCACTACCTTGGTTCACAGTGTGTTCAGATTGACGTGTGGTGTCAGTTTTCCTCTTCTCTTGGCATTTTATATAAAATCAAAACATCTCTTCTCGGTGAAATATTCAGCAGATTAAGATTTAGCATTTTTCTAAAACTATGCATCCTTTTTCTTCTACATAGCAATTACAGTTGTAACAAAACGACAAAATCTGAAATAGTTCAAGGAGAATTTTGCTTTTGTTATTAAGACAAATAACAGCAACATTGTTTTCTGTAATCCAATTAATGCATATCTCCTATTTTTGGATCTGTGGCACATGCAGACTCAAATCTGAGAGAAAGAAAACAAACTCATAATTAAATGATAGACAAATAAACTGCCATTTTTAACCAGAAAGCAATGCAGCTAAAGAAGCAGAAGATGATGTCATTTGTAGCCATAAATCGTTGGTCCTTTTAGTGCTTTCTGACTAACGGCTGCGGAGAAGGGCCAGTCTGGAAAACAGTCATCGTCGTTATTCATATTAAACTAAGTGCTTCACTTCTCAGGACAGGGAGGAGAACAACGACGGAGGGAAGAAGCAAATTAATGGGGAGGCCAGACATTTATGTGGCACCCTGAGCTCATCTGAGGAATGGAAAGAAGGAAGAGTCTCCGCCCACCAGTCGTCCTTCCATCTCGTCCTTCATCAGAGTCTCACCAGAAACTGAGCTTCTGAAGTCAGAACTGATGTTTGGAGGCTAAGAGATTAATTTTGAGCTTAAAATGAGTTTTTAACAGCCTTTACTAAACTAGTTATTTCACTAGAAATCAAGAATTAAAGGGATGAAAATGATTAATAATCTTAAACTGCTGTAGCATTGAGCTACAAAGATTAGCCATAAAATTCCACGTTGTTCCTCAGATAGGTGAGTTATAAAAATATTATTTAATTTCAACTATATATATCCTATTAATGTTGTTTTTTTCCTGTTTATTCGGCCACGCTGTGTTTTTGAAAGCATCAGCACTTTCTTTTAGCTATTTCCCCAATTAGTAAAGGGTAGGCTGCCAAACAGACGCACAAACATAGTTTTATTTTTAAAGTACTTTTATTTGTGTCTGGAAAATGAAAGTTGAACATTTTTGAACTTTTACTCACTGACACAAACACACACACACAAAGTGGTATTGGTTATTAAAATGGAGAGAAAGTCCTTATGGCTGCACCTATAATAATACAATGACAGAAAAAACATTGACAAACAGATTCCCTGAGTTTCTGTTCAGTGTGGAGATATAAAGTTAAAAAGTCATATTTACATAAAACTTTCTGTTTAGTTGCTGCAGGTTATTTTTCCACTGTATGCATTTTCGTTTTGTGTCAGCTTCTGGATTGTTTCTTTCTGTTTTTATGGGCAAATATGGAAGCTGTCTGTCTTTTAAAGTGATTTTAGGGGCAATTTGTTGGTAACTGCTGCTATATAAATAAACTAAATTAAATCTGTACTGCAGTAACATACATTTGTTAAAATAGCAACAATGACTTTGAGATTGAAGTTGTTTTAAAATGGTAAAAGTCTTTCTTTGGCTTTTCTGAGGCTTGCAATAATTTTTAGCTAACTGGATTCCAACTTTAAGAAACCACCAAAACAGACATAATAAAAGATATAATAAATCATGAGCTTCTAGCATAATCTCAGTTAAAATCTCCAAATATATCGCTTTAAACACAATATTCTTATAGCTTGTGTCAAATAGTTACAAAAGTTTGTTGCGTGAGGAAAAAAAAAGTATGTTCTGTGTTTAATTTGCAGAAAAAGATCCATTGCTTGAGTAACACGTTTCATAATCCAACAATTATTTCAACAGACACACAGAGAGACACATTTCAAGTTTTGACAAAATGCACTGAAGCCCAGTAACAACATATAAATCTCCTGGGTACGTTAATAAGGCTTAAAGCACTGACAGCACCAAGCTCAATTATTAGAGAATTTATTACCGTCACAGAAAACTACAGCAGGAATATCAGAGACTTAATTATTTTATTTAATTTTTGTAGAAAATATCTACAAAAGCAACTTTGTCATTGTCAGGGATGATTACATCCTCTACTTCTCTGCTAAAACCAGGTTGAGTTTGTGTTGGAATGAAATTATGTTTGTGGTTTGGTATCTGGATGGACTCTTGACAATACCTTCAGACAAGGATAACAAGCAATCCAGCATATAATGTCTGACATGATGCAGATATTTTACAATGTACTGTAACATCATCATCACCCCTTTGTCTCATGGATACAATAAAAACATAAATGTAAAGCGTTTCATGAACATTTAATAAAAACACTGAAACTTTACAACACATTTTGTTGAAGCCATTGCCGCCATATAGCTACACTCTATTTTAACCAGCTCTTCAGATTTGCCTCTGTCTATGTGAACATGTTCTGCCACTTCAGCTGACTTACAGGAGATTCCTGTCCAGCAGACCAATTTGTATGATGTATTTCAGCTTCAGAAAAGGGTTTCTACCATCTGACAGATTCTGTGGCCTTCCTTATTACTGCTGGACTAACTTAAGTGCTGCAGTGGCCGCCCATGTATTGAACTGCAGTGAGTAATGAAAATGGTGTGTATCCAATGTGGGTTCTCCCATTGATCCCATCAGTGGTAAGTAGCTTGGCTCCAATTAGGCCTTAATAGGTCCAGGAGGAGAGAAAGGATGAATTATATGAGATGTCATAGTAAGGTTTAGCTGTTGCAGAAGGTTAATTAAGATTTACAAATACCTTTTAACCAAAAACTCAACATAATGAGCCATATGTTGTAGACGAAAATGGATTGGCATACTTTATTAAACGCAGACGAAAGCCAAAAGTGGCTATTTATTTCTTTATTTATTGGTAGTTAAAGCTACAGTCTAGAAAACTGATGATCAGCTTCTTGAACATCCTTTTCTTTCCAATTAACGGCTCCATCCCCAGCTTGCTTTTTCTCCCTGCTGACAGAAGCTGCTTCTTGTCAGTGCAATGCTAACGTAATCAGCTGAACCCACATAACCCTCTGTGCACAAATTGTATTACGCCACAGTTTGAGGGGGGCTCAGTGATTTAGCTAATGAACAGGAGAGGGGGTGCAAATACCTGGCCTTAATTCTGCACCAGACATTCGCGAGAGTGCAAAAAACGAGGATGTGTGTTTGTGTTGCGTGTGTTTTTTTATGTTTATATGTTTGTGTCCACCTGGAAATCCTCTTTCTGCTTCCCTGCTGCTGCAGTACGTCTGGCTTCATTGAATTAAGATGCTGAAAGAACGAGAGACGGGAAAATATAAACATCCAAGGCTGAGATGAAAAGATGAAAGCTGGCAGGTGAAATGATGCTCATACATTAGTGTGGGGCGGGGAATCAAAGAAGTTTTTGATTTAAATCCAAAGCAGTCTATTCTTATTTAATAATAGGCTTACTTGGCAGAGAGTAAATTATCATTAATTCAAGAATTATTCTATTAAGACTAATGAAACCCAAATATATAATTTATTCTGTCTGAAATTATAACTTGAAAGGTTTTTATTAAATTTTTACTGGAGGAAATAATGAAGCCTGTGCTCGTTAGCATGGTTGTTTTAATTCTGTGTTGAAAGTGGCAGAGGAAACCTTTCAAAATGAAACATGTACTGCCTGAAATTGCATATATAAATGAATGAAGCGATAACTATTTCTTACATACAAATATCATGGATTTTCTTTTAAATCTTTTATTTAAAAGATGTACATGTTTAGCCATAACATGAGAAAATTAAAGTGAACACTCAGCATGCAGTTTCCCTTTAAACCGTTTAATAAAAGCAGTAAAAACAACAAACCGGGGTTAGCTGTATTTACTTTGACTACATTTACCATAAAACTTTATAAAGTCCAAGACAAACTTGATCAAGATAATGAAAACTTATTGTTTTGATATTTTAAAAAAAATGTTCGTTTGGAAACAGTGGATGCGCGCCCAACTATACTGCAGAAAGAACGCTCACTGGTTGCCATGGTTACCCGCATTTAACTTGCCGTGTTAGTACTAGCTAGCTGCTAGCATGTTGTCAGTCAGCGTAATCTTTATCACAGCGTGATTAGCTATTACCATAGCTAATACGTTAATGAGATGCGTCTTAATGACACATACGCATTAAATGCAGCTGAATAAATGACGAGTAAAAATAACAGCCGTTGGACATTATCGACAAATAGAGCTAACAAAGCAGTATATTAGCTCTCAATAAGATACGTCGAATCCTTCGACTGATAATAATCCCTCTATATTTACTTAAAACAGAATTGTAGCAGTTTGTTTATGCAGCGGGAGGCGTGTTCCGGAAGTGTGCTGCTGCGCACTCTTCCTCTTGCCCATATATGGAAGCAGCTGGTTTGTTAGGGAGACAGGTAAGGAGCATTTACATCGAAAAGCAGGTAGATCGCTGAGATCAGATTCCAGGCTGATGACTCTTGCAAAGGGATGTTTAACATTGATTGTTTTTTCTGATTCCTCAACTTGATCGCTGCAGGTAACATGCGTCTAAAGAGTGACGTTGACCGGGTTTACTTTAGAGAAGATAAAGGCAGTTTCTTATTACATAATAAAAACTGTATAGGCTCACATTTATTGTGGGTTTTTTTTATCCTCCCCTGGCTCATGTTTACCTGTTGCAGGAGGCAGGATGTGTCTCTGATTGGAGAGGATACCAGCTGCCAGTTAACAGGCCAGCAGGGCAGAATCATTTATCCAGTTAACAGAGCCCTGACAGTTCCCCTCTCCTCCACTCGGCTCTCCGTAATGCTTTACAGCACTGTCATTTGAAAATGACATATGACAGGAGCTGGTCTGAGCCTGCCAACACCCCCTGCTGTCACACACAAACCCCAAATAGGCAGCCAAGAGGCAGTGTGTATGCATATCTGGCAGCGTTGTCTGGGTTATTTATTTGATTGTCTTTTTAGTTTTACATCTTTCATAAATCAAGATGGATCACTGAATCTGAAAACTGGCCAGCTCTCCAATTTTCCTGCATGTGTGTAAGTGTGTGTGTGTGTTTGCTTAATGTCAAGCTGAAGTCTAAAACCTGAGTGGAATAAACTGTAGTTAAAACATTAATGATCAAAAATGTAGTCTTCAGTTAAGTTTGTGAAAGGGGAGGTATTATACAAAGTTTTTATTTTGCATGTCTTTTTTTCATTTGGGTCTCGGCTGCTTCTAAAAATAAACTGAGCGCTTACTGGCATTTTTTGGCACTAAATTAATGTTTTTTGGTGTCTGGATAATGAGCCACCTCAAAAACCTCCAGAGTTTGTAACGTTACAAATCCTAGCAACCCCAGCTGAGCCCAGCCCAGGACTTTTATTCAGCTGGTTTTACCCCATTATGTGCTGTGCAATGGCTGCTGGGAAAAACAAGTGTTTTGTTGACTTACCATTCAGAAACCACTTGCTTCGTTCTCGTTGGTTGTGCAGGAGACTCCACTTCCGCTTTTCAAAGATGTAAGTGTGACCGCTGGACTTCTGCGTTGTGTGTGTGTGTGGTGATCGGAGAAACCACAAAGCACCAAGTCTGGGTTTGGAGGCGGTCTCCGTTTATTGATCTGTCAATCGGGAGATATTAGCATTAGCACATAGCATGTGCTATACAAAATAATGTTATAAAGGTATAATAACTCAAATGAAAACATCCAAACACATATAATCAACACAGATGGGAAAATAAACATTTGAAGAATATAAATGAAAGTGTTCCAATGGACCACAAAACTTGCCTCTCCCCAGTGGAACGAATGACAAAAAGGGAAGAGGAAATGAATAACTCAACATTTATAACAGTCCTGGAGGACCCTGAACAAGAGAAGAAGAAAGTAAGGCGGAGCTGGAGGACCAAACCCCCCATAGCAGACACAGAAGAACACAAAAACAGCCAGAAGCAATGGACAAATACATTAAAGAAAACATTTTTGTGTAAATATACAACTATTAAAATAGTCCCAGTTACATAAGGATTGGGTAATTGTGTGTCTGTTTGCAGCCATTTTCACATGCTAGGTCAGAAATAGCATTTTTGCATGGATTTAAAGTAACATAACTCACTAAAACAGCTCATTCTGAACAGAACTCAAAATCAGCAGAACTGACCAGACAAAAATCTTACTTTCTAAGAATGATTTAGTACAAAAAAAATTCAATAAAAATGTTTTGGATTTATGTTTAATTGATAAAACTATCCTAATCTTTTCAAGGAACCACAATAGGTCACATCTAAGGTGACGGTTTAGAGTCCCCATTGGTAAGTAAAGACAGATGCATGTGTGATTGTGACCAGAGGCGTGACAGCTACAGTTTGTGCAAGACAGAAAGAAAGTACATTTGCCTTCTGTTATAATAATGATCCCATGGGTAATCACTAATTGAGGAGATTAATTACTTATCAACTCATCAATTAATAATTAATTCATTAACAAGACAAAGTGAGTCCAGTGGCAAAACAGAACCTAATTATGGCACTCAGCAGAGCCACAGGAAACTAATTTAATAAATGTTAGATGGATAGTGGAGGGTCACATAAAATTCCCAAAAGGAAATCTAAGACACAAATAATGATCTCCTCTCCGTTTCTCAGTTTTTGTTTGATCATAGTATGCACCAATGAATGTGTTAAGGATGATGTGTTTCTACAGCTTAATTAGATCCAGTGGTGTCAATATGGCAGAGTGAGCATAATCCTGTTAAGGTCGACCACTTATCTGAGTAAAGAGAACAGTTTAAATTCAATCAGTTTACCACTGAGCAGGGCCGGCCCAAGCCTTTTTGGGGCCTTAAGCAGATTTTCATTCATTCCTTCTCACCCTTTCTAACACCATGTCAACACCAGATTCTTTATTTTTCCTGCATAAAGCCAAGTTCACGCTACACGATTTTAGAATTGTTGAAACCTGAGACCAAAATTGTAAGTATAATGCGTTCGATCGGGCCAATCGTGCAGTGTGTGGTGTTCATCTAGCCACACAGCAAGAGCAACACACCACACACAAACTAATTTCTCACCGACATTCAGATTCCAGACCAAAAATACATGAATTTAGAGTAAACAAATATGGCCAACAACGTAGAAGCAATAGCGATAGTTTGAGCTTATTTTAAATGTAAAAGATGTAGCAAAAAGAAAAGGATAAAAGCGTGGAAACGGGGAACGCGGCAGCTTTATTTTTTTTAAAAAGCTACGGGGTTTTTGTCGATACCATTTGTGTGTTTAGATTATTTTATGTTCTATCGTTTCTTAAAGCTTCGTCGGTTAATTAGTATTTGCTGTTTTAATGTTTACAATTACTTTGAGAACAATATGCACAAATCAATGGCTACAAATCCAGTTAATTAATGTTAAAACCGGGCATTAATACATTTTTTATGAGTGACAATTACGTTCTGTAAGCATCAAGCCTGAATAACCTTATCGTTATTACCTTTTTATGTCACGTTAACAACGAACAGATGAAAAATTACCAGACTCAGCCGCGTAGCAATTTCACTCTAACTCCTCTCCTTGTCATTTCTGTGGGTATGCTTTGCACGAAATGTTGAATAAACATTAATGTTGTTTCCACATATCATCTCTGATGTACGCTGGTCTTTGGGTTGCACCACGTTGGCTGTTTGGGGTTCCAAGGGGAATCTGCTTTCTGATTGGCTACTTGTCACATTCAACAAGCTTCGTTCTCACTACCAGACAGGGAAAACCCCATCGGCCAAGACAATCCAACATGTTGAATATGTCAGATGAGAGCGGTCCCGACTTTCTACCGACTGGACCCGATCAGTCATAGCACATCACACACTGCGGGATGATCGGGTGCGATTATCGCAAGCAACAATCTTAGAACGCAGAACGTTCTAAGATTGTAAGGGAGAATCGGGGCAAAAATAGTGTAGTGTGAAATGGGGTTAATATGGCTACTATCACTAGCATCATACCAGTGTTAACCGCTGTAGATTTTAACTCTACAGGAATAAAAATCTAAAAAAAGAGAGTGGTATTTAAGCGTGCCATATTATTTGAATTACAAGAAAGTAGCAATGGCTGATAAACACTAAATTTACAGTAAACAAGTCACCACAAACATCATTATCAGTGTGCAACAGCATGTTCATTAGACAATGTATAACATTTGTGGAGCATGTAGAAAAAGATTAGGGGCACTGAAGGGAAAACAATTATGATTTTAACCTCAGAATTTACTTTAATTTCAGATTTATGACTTTGAGTCCTCTTCAACAAGCCTCTTTTTATTGTCAATAAATAATTTTGGACTTTTCAAAGTTATTTTTACAATTATGTCAATTTCGTGAGATGCCAAGTTTTACAGAGGTTTTTTTCTTACATATTTGTTCAAAACCTCTGGACCCTGGAAGGGCAAAAAGACGATACTTTAACATGCCATCCATAGCCGTGCTGTCACGGTACAACAATTAAATTAAACCTGGAGATGTAGGTATAATCAATATAGTGCAGTGTGCCACAGCAAGGTGAAAAATAACAAAAACAACTGAAAACCTCTCTTTTCTTGTTTTCTGTGCTACGCTTTGCACAGAATTGTTGCCGTTGCAACAGACAATGCAAGCAAAAATGAAAAATTTCCCTCTCTTTTTCTTTCTTAAAACTTTTTCTGACCTTGTTATCTAATCGATGTAGTGTGCAGTGTAGTAACAAAGCACTGCATCCTTTTTCTTTTACGTATCAGGCGTACATTTAAAATTTAACGCGTTATTGATAACAGCTGAAACCAACGGTCGTCATCGTCAGCTTTTGCCCTCTTGCAGGGAGATGTGTTGCTCATGACGTCACACTGCAAGGTTTTTATTTTTATTTTTTGCAAAATGCATCCAACACAAAGTCTTAAGCTTAAAGTATAACTTTATGATGGCCACATAACTGCTTTGGTATTGTTCGACCTTTTTTACGTATGTCTGTTTTTTCCCCTTCTAACAGGGCAAAGAAGGTGAAGACATGTCAAACTGCAGCGTATACATTAACTAATAGAATTTTATAGTTGACTGTGTGCTTATCTCCTTTCCCCTCCTTAGCTCTGAAATTCATATCCTAAATTATATCAGTGAGGATGAAAAGATAAGGTGCTTCCCACCAGAAGGGAGTTTTGATGTTATGATCTCTGTTGACCGGGGTCAGGCAGTACTGGGCAGTAGCTCAAGATAAGAAATGCAAATTAAATCATGAAGTATGGTGTGTACAAAAAAGGCTTCAGGACACACTTACAATGTCAACTGTATTTTTAGGCCAGAGCAGCGCTGGCGAAGGCCTTTTGTATTTGCAAGATTTCTCGATTTACAGATTTATATATGTATACGTATACTTTCTATATTTTATTCTCAAATGTATATTTTTTACTTATGCCTAAGGAAAATTTGGAGCCCAATTAAATAAACAGTTGTTATTTTGGACTGTAGCAGGAAATGTATTTTTGACTTTCGCTTTAAGTTATTTTGGGCCTAGTTGCGAAAACAACTCCTGAGACCCTGCATCCTCATAGGAGGACATTACATTTTTGCTGTTCTGCACCATGATACATAATTTGTAAGAATTTTGACCAATTGTCCTCATCTGGGGGTCCTGCCTGCACCACCTAGTGGTCTCATAATGAAATTACACTCATTTGAAAAAAAACAACATGGCGGGGATGACTGAGAACGTCTTCTACGGCAGTGCCCTACAGAAACATGGACAAGGTAAAAATCCTAATCGAATTTTATGATTGAAACTAGTTTATTTAAGCACAATAATGTCTGTAGCTTCACATAGCATGCTTATTTGATATATTTGAGTGATATTAGCAAGCCACAACGTCTGTAAACATGACATACTTCTTTGAGGACATCAGGTCTAGCTTCAGTGCAAAAACGTAAAATTTTTCCAAGAGCATTTGTGTTTATTTCTAGTCAAAATGTCTCATTTCTAGTCAAAATAAGTCTTATTACGCTTAAAATAAGACTCATCCTCCAAAAAGTAACTTGTTTTTAGACAATCACCACTTGTTTCAAGCGAACTTTCACAAAAAAATAAGTAGAATAACCCTGTTGAACATTTAATAATGTTATTTATTGTAAAAAGATGTGTTTTCAGACTGAGATGTTACAACCAGGGGAGCATAGGACTTCAGAGTGAGCTAATGCCGAAAACAACAAACAAAAGGAAACTATCTAAATATTAACCAACTTACCGAATTGAAAATAAACAAACCAAATGACAAAATTGACCTCCCTAACTAAGATGTTGATGCTGCTGACATAAGTGAAGATACTGACAGCGACGCGAGTGAGCCACAACATAACATCATCTTGAGAATGATGGTGAGACTCAACGTAATTCCCATGTTCTGTTCTGTAGCACTTTATTTCGTTCAAAATGTTGAGTATATTGCGAATAAAATGTATTGTATTTTTATTATCAGAACCTGACCAGGATGTGCAAGGTCGCAGGCCAGGACCAAGAAATGGAAATAGAGAGTACTGGAAGTCTGCTCCATTGGACTTTTCCATGTAAAAAATGGCACACTTTTATCTGCACTTTTGTGTTTGTTGACAGTATAAAATAAACTTTTGTACTTTGTTAATGTACATACTGTGAAACACAGATGTAAATAATAACATTGATTGAATGGTCTTATTGTCACACAGATAACCGCTTATTGTAGAAAGCTAAAATTTCATTTTTAGGCTAAGTGGGTCCTTATGATCCCAATTGGCAAGGAAAAAATGTATATGCAAAAACAGACCCATTGTCCTCATATGAGGGCATTGGTTTTGACATAGTTCAAGCGCACATAGAAAGCTAAAATTTAATTTAAACTAAAATTAGGTCATACTAATCCCAAATAGTAAGGAGACATAAAAAATGTACATCAAACAAAAGCCCGGGTCTCAGGAGGTTATTACTTTACATATTGGTTTGAATAGTTTAGATTTTTCTCTTTAAAATTGTTTTCATTAATTTGACCAATTTAGTTGACTATTTGCAGTGCACCCATTTAGTTAACTTTATTTGTCAGTTCTTTGCAGTTTTTGTTAAAGGCACTAAACTTCTTTTGTTTGAGTTGCCAGTTTCCTCTGGAGCTGCGGATGGAATTATAAAGATGATCTCCAGCTGATGCCCACTGGCTGTCAACTTCCCCAGTGGGTCATTCCATCTCCTCGCCAGGGGAAAGGGAAATTTGGTCTTTTAGTTTAGTTTCATCATTTCTTTAATGTCTTTTTTTTTTTTTCTAAGTTAGTTCAGTTCTAATATTTACTTAATTTAAAGATTTAGTAATGGGGATTTAGTAATGTTTCTCAGTATTTGTTTATGTTTTTGTGTGTTTAATTATCCCTTTTGTGTTTAGTTGTAGTTTGATCCGCCACTATTTAAGTTCCCTTCATGTCTTGTTAGTTAGGTCAGTTTCTGTTTGAGTTCTTTGTGTTACTGCCTGAGTTGTAGTTTGTTATGTTGACCTCAATTTTGGGCCCAATTTATCATTTTGAAATTATTTTTGTAATAAATTAACATTTTTAAAAAATTTACTCAACGTCTCTCTGGCTGGTTTGTGTAAAACCCTCGCACTCTGCCAAATGAATCCAACCAGACCAAGATAGACTCCAGCAAACATTTGATGCCATAGTCTGGTAACATTTTATTCTCTCAGCTCCATCAGAACTGGGGAGATCTCTGTTTGGGAAAAATTTTTTCCTGGATGTCAGATTTTTTTTTAAATTTACTCAACGTCTCTCTGGCTGGTTTGTATAAAACCCTCACATTTGGTGCAGGAGTGGGATTTTACCATCCAGAGAGTACAAAGTTTTTTTGGTCCTGAATCTGGTGACGCTCAGATTCAGGACACTCTGAAAAGTGGCATTCACCCAACTATTTTTTAATTCATTGGACAACTTAAAGTAGTTCTCCTCCTTATTTCCAATCCCCGCTTGTCCATATCCTGCAGCTTCTGTCCTGCCTACAGCTGGAATGTCACAGCCAACTCTGTACCTGTCCGGGGAACAACAAACCTCAAAATTAATGGTGACCTTACCATTTAGAGGAGTTTCTTTGGACAAATTAGCAGCTCCCTTTTCCTCTGTCCAAGGAACTTGATACCTCAGACATTGGTAATTGTGCCTTTCAGAAAAATATTCTCTGGCAAAACCAGAGAGGGAGCCGATGAAGCCAAAGCTTTCGCTGTCGATTTAGCGAAAGTTCTTGCTGCGAAGTCAGCCGCAGACAAATATTTCCTAGCCAAGGAAGATGATTCTGCGGCTGTACTCTTACGCTCAGTATGTACAATCGACTTTGAGGTAACTTCCCCACCCGGGTTGGTTTGCCCAAAGACAGTAACATCGTCCTCAGCACTGTCTCATACAGTCTTAGTTAGACTGAAGCCTGCAGTCCCACAGACATCCGTTGGTTGTTGAGAACAAACCTCAGCTGGGTCGGTTTGTCCAAAGACAGTAGCATCGTCCTCAGCACTGTCTTGTGAGGGCTCAGTCAGGTCTCTGTCTGCGGTCCGACAGACATCTGACTTTGGTATCAGTTGAAACACTTTTCCAAAACAAATCGCTCTCATCATCCTGAGAGACTCCTTCGTCCGAGTCCTTCCCAAGAACGTAATAGTCCATTATCTTCTGTTGCAAGATGTTGCTTCGGATTGTTGCTATGAAAAAGATGAGATCAAACTGAAATAATGACTAAATACTTAAATAATAAGTAATATTTTTTTATTTATTTAACATGAAGAGATAAACAAAAGATTTCTATATGATTGATTTCTATATGATTTTTGTTTGTATTTTTCCATACCCGATGTGGTATTAACAGTCTAACGCCATTTATCCACTCTTATTTTTAAACACAAACCTTTGGTAAGCTAACTGTAGTGTTGCAATTTGAGCTCTTGTCACATTTTAAATATTTCTATGCAATAAATTCACATACATATTATATATTTACAATATTTTGCAAGCAATATTTTTACACTTCAATTACTTGTCTGCTGTTAAGTTTGACACAGTGCAGTGTGAAAGTGAACCACACCACTGAAAATGTACTAAATGTTGCAATGTTGGGCCAAAAAGTCTCAAAAGGTTTGGACACCCTTGATCTATTGATATTGCAATTGATTTAGTTCCCAGCCCTAAGTAGAATTACAAAAAAAATAGAATTTGTCTTTTTTGTCTAAAGATCAGGAAACTGAAACAAAAACAATACCTTGGTCAAACATTTCAAAATAAAATGCAACAAACAGTTTAGAAAGTGCACTTATTCTAAGCATGAAAATAAATAACAATTACAGAATTAGGCTGAATAGATCTGCCTTTCTGTATTGTGAATTTTTTTTTCAGTATTGGGGCCAATACAGATGTAAATATGGGTGTGACACATCTCCAAAATAAAGTTTTTTGAATAAAGGAGACTAAATAAAAGGTTTTTGTTTGATTTATAGAAACTAAATCCGTTTTGTTTTACCTTAGATTTCCAACTAGTAGGAAAAAATTTAACAATGAAAATTACAAAATGATAAGATTTCTGAAGGAATAAAATATTGTGGGATTTAAAAACATTAACAACAGAAAGTCACCTCGACTTACAGGGGTCAGTTGAGGGAAAAATTATTTTTCTCCTCTGTTTTTAAAGTTATTTAACATCCACTTGTATTCAGAGAAGTTATTGCCTGCTAACCCGGACCCCTGCAGATACATTTGAAAGACCACTGTGTCTCCAAAGCCTAATTACAACTGAAAATCTTTTAGAATATATATATATATATATATATATATATATATATATATATATATATATATATATATATATATATATATATATATATATGCATTAATTTCCCAACACTGGACACAATCACACTGATAAAATGAAACAAGATACAATATGTTTTTAAATGAGGCCTACCTTGTTTACAGAGAAACTCGCTCAACAACTTTTCTGGGAGCAAAAAGGCTAAATAGTCCACCTCGTTTATGCTAATATTGTTCGCCATCGCTAATTCTCAGTCTGTGCCAAACCACGCCCACACACGAGGAAAGTCCATCCTGATTGGATGAATTCTGTTGCCACGGGCTGTGCCCTGGGCCAACCAAAATTAGCCCCAATGAGCTGTAAACCGAGGGGGGCGTGGCTAGATGCCTGTCAATCATTCTGAGCCGTGACAGAAGTCAGAACAGACGTTACCTATTCTGCCGCATTCAGTGACAGTATGACTTCAGAAAATCCTGGGATTTTCCCCCGGCGGTTTGACACCAGGTTTGTTGAAAATTTAACAAAATGTGATGCATTACTTATAAAATATAGTTGTTTTTAAGTTATTTTAACAACTTTATTGTAAATGTCAAGGAGGGCTTAGGCCTACTAGCCCACTTATACCAGCCGTCCCTGATATTTTTCCATATTAATTGGACAACCAATTAAAATTAGGCCCAAGCAGCAAAGCACTGTGAAGCCCAATTCTAACCAAACCGTTTCTTCTTATTATTACGATTCTGCCCACCTGAAGAGGGGTCTTTTTGGGGTCTTTATCATATCCAAAAACTCACCAAACTTTGGAAAAAATTACGTAAGGTTGACCCAAAAGTCTCTAAAGAAATAGCTCAACGGCGCCAAATTGCAACTTTCAATAAACCCTCCTCATTGACCTTATTTCATCGTTCAGAGATGAAATTTGGTACGGTTGCGTCCCTAAGACGCATGGAAAATATAATTAATATTGAAAGGCAAACGGTAAGTCGGCCATTTTGGATTGAAGTTCCGCTTTTGACCCCATTTTGGCCCTTTACAGCCTTCGCATTTGATCAAATGCCTCCTAGGGATTTCGATTGATCAGATTATTCATAAGGCATGGCTTATTAAACTTCATCAAAACGGTGAGTTTTTGTGTATGCTGGAGGGGTGTTGCCAGGGGTCAAAGTTCATCAACTAGCCATGAAACAAAACTGTTAACTCCTGCACAAAAACTCATAGATACACCAAACTCTCAGTGATTGATCATCATCGGGTGTCCTACACAATGGTCAAATGATGACATCGCATAGGCCAGGCCCCTGAAAACAGGAAGTGTCACGTTTTATCGTGAACTATCTTACCCCTTTGAGGTAATCAACATGAAACTGTGTCCAAAGGCAGAAACGGCTTTTTATTTTTAATAGCTGTCTGTCAGAAACACTGATTATGGGAAAATCACTGTCTATGACTTCACTAAACTCTGCGGGGAAACATTAGAGGATCTGACATTTAAATGTGCAAAATAAATGGTTTATTGATCCTCTACAGCTTTAATCTTCAAAAGTGCAATCCCTTGGGTGATATCACTTTAAGCAGCATCTCACATATTGTAATTACTCTGAGTATCTACCAGATGTTCTCACTTAAAATGGTTCCAACTGTAAGAGCAGGGACTGTAGTCAGAGAAAATAAAGCATAACAATAAACATGTTTTTGTCCTGTAATTTAACAGTTTCATTAAAAATAAAGGAAATTCACCCACATGCACTCAAATTAAATAGTCTTGGTATTATGCTGTAGCTATGACTCATGTCTCCCTCTATTGTGTAGAGGAAGCAGCCGAAGATAACTGGGTTACAGGTTCTGAATGGGAAAAGATAATTAAATCTTACATGAGCTAACCAATTTACCAATGTATTGCTCCTGTTAGGATTTGAACACCCTTTCTGAATGCAGGGGTGCAACTACATACTTTCTGAGGACTATGCAAACACATCATCTCCCCCAATGTTTAAAATAACATGACATCTCTTGCGTGGGAAATTAAGCATTTAACAATACAAACACATGCCTATGGGAAAATGACATATCATTTGGAAATTGGTGTATGAACTAGGCCCAATAGGTCAAACAATTTCTCCAGAAAACATTTCACTGGTCACCAAAAAAGAAGACACTGGAGAAGATGCAACCAATTCACATGTAAGAATGTCAAGAAGATCCCAGAAGAACATTTTTTTACATCATCAATTTACATGACTGGAAAATCATCCACTTGTACATGAAAACTGTGACAGTTCTGTGTTGGGAAAAAAGATGATGAGGTAGCTTTGTTAGAAAAGGGGTTTTGTACCATGGAAACTGAGACTGTTAGTCCACCGCTGGTCACTGAGAAAGAATCCATCTATAAAACACAGGAGATAGTGGCCCAACCAGGGAAGAAATGACTGCTTATGAGTAAACATGTAAAGAAGTCACCAATATTGTGGAAAACCTTCCCTGAGCCAGGTGCTTCAGTGGATCTAACATTTTCCAAAGAAAATTTTGAAATGATGGAAGTTCCCTGCCAATGGTATTCAATATTGAATATTGTGCATCGCATTGTATCATGAGATTAGCGTATTGCTTCAGCCCTAATATATGTGTGTGTGTGTGCGTGTGCGTGTGCGTGCGTGCGTGTGAGTATATGGATGAGACAGGAGGTAGAAGTCGAGTGACAGAAACAGGGTCGTGCCCAGAAAACAGAAGCCAGTGGAGTATCCAATGTGGGCAAAGCAAGGCAGGGAAATTCAGGAGAAAAAGAGGTCGTAATCCTGGTCAGGCAAAGGAGGAAACCCTGAATGTTTAGGAACGGATGATATATTGAACTCAATAACGTGTCTTTTAGACGGTACCTTATATTTTCTCCATACACGTGTTACATCTTTTATTTTGGCAATATTATAGATATGAAGTTTGTCAAAATGTGTTTATTACTTCATTTTGTTTAGTCGAGACCTTGTGTATTAAGTTCTGGCGCTTCTCTTGGCGGTTGGTGGTTACCGTAGCAACCAGTAACTGACAGCCCCTCCACCTTTTTTCAGTTGGTCTGTAACTGTTGTTCACTGCTCATTGGGAGCTCTCGCTCTGTAGTTTGTTTAGGGTTATTAATGGTATTTTATTTAATGTGCAGCAGTAAAAGTGGCTGGATTGACGTTAACCACCAACTTGACTTCCTTTTTTTGTTTGCTGTGTTTAAATTTTTCAAACAAAGTAATGGTTCAGTTACCAATTGTCTTTGAATGTTACATGTGTGATTTTATTTCTTGTACTGAAACCACGTTCTTGTTATTGAGATGACATTAATTGTATGGATTAATGATGTAAATTTATGTTAAATACCACTATAGGTTCACAATCAACTGACACCTTTTTTTGTTGTGCAACTTTGGGGCAGAAGCTGTTGGACTTGATTTCTTCTTTTGTTAGAATAAAAGCAGTGAACCTGAGTGTGTCTGTCGTAAAGTCAACCTACCAAACCTGAGACGAACATAGAAGGGTTACACATGGTCTGTATGAACTCCAGCTGAACCTCTAGTTAATTAGTTAAGCTTGACGTCGCAAATCCCCTTGATGCTAATTATATCTTATATATACTGTTCCAAGTTGCAAAGATCCATGTTTTATGCAATAAAGTAGTGCATTTCATGTCCACATCTTCCTCTCTGCTAAAGTTCATGAGTTAAGTGCATTATCTTTGTGTCTTTGGACTGAGGCAGTGAGAGTGGAAAGCTAAATGGATAAAGCCCTAAAGACTATGATGAAGGAATGAAAACAACCATTTCTGAGAGAAAACAGAAAAACACATTTTCAAAAGGTTTTTTTTGTCCTACATTTCAGATACAACCTACCATAGATGCTGATGCAATAATGTTTGTTAAGGGATCAATACACACGGACTTCATACACCATTACAAAAAGGATTACATGTATTTCTTAAAAACTGTAAAGATGGAGTTATTATTTAAATTTTTTTTTTTCAATCCACTTAGTTCTTACACAATTTATTCATTTTAAATCTATAGATTTCTTTAAAACGCAACAATTGTGGATTGGTACACAACTCAGAAACATTTTTTTCTCTTTGTTAGAATTTAATACAATTGGTTAAATTTGTTGGAAAGATGATAAAGTAATGATCTGAGGCAGTACCTCAGTAGTACAAATCTTGAAAACATTTTTTTTACCACTTGCTTTTGTGCCATCTTTTGTTGTCAAGAAAAACACATATTGAACATGATCGATTGGTGTCTGCAGAAATTAAATTAAACCATCTTTATTACTCACTACAAATAAAGCATTTAATATTTAACTATACTGTACAAGAAAGATAGTTGTGCTAAGAAAGTGAACTGGCACGATAACTTATAAAAATAAGTGACCAAAAATGAAGCAAACATTGTTGAACAAACTATCCAAAAGTCCCAAAAGCATAATAATAATAACCACTTGCAAAATGTTAAAATATTTAACAGTCACTAGAAAAGAATGTCCTAAAAGTTATCTCTGAACAGATCCTGAAACATTGCTTTTGTCCCGGCTGCATGCAGCTGATTTCTCAAATGACACCAGCACTAGAGAGACAGCGCCACTGTAAAGTAACTCTTTCTGTCTAAATTAAATGGATTCTCTGAACGATGCGGAGAGGCTATTTGTCTCCAAGTCCAAACAAGCTGAATCTAAATAGGAGATCAATACTGATATCTTTGGGCTGCAAACTGCTCCTCTAATATATTATTGATGTCTGGGTCTTGCTGGATTGGATTTGGGACGCACACAACAGTTCATCATGATCGTCACACAAAAAGGAAATGCTCAGACGGAGGAATATAAGAATTTTTTTCAGAGTTGTGGTCATAGACGAAAGTAGAAGAATGTGCTAAAATACCTGCCAGGTTGAGTAATGTGTTAGACCACAGAGCATGATTCAAAATGTCCATTACAGGACGCGTTTTTACTCGTCTGGTTGTTATCCGACTCTCCCAGCTAACAAAAACCTCCCAATGGTCATGGGAAATGCTGTCTCAGTGAAAATTAAATCACTAAAGATTTCTGTCCATGTAATCATTGCAGATAGAAAAGTAGTTCAACTTGGCTTTGAATTAAAATATTATAAAATGTTTAGCAATGTAAGAAGCATGTGATAAACACACTGCACCAAAGAGTCATGTTTTGTGCAAGAACAGCTAATGTTAGTTAGCAGCTTTGCTAGCAGCATGCAAATCTTGGGTTAATTACATCAAACATAACTATCAACAACATTTTTTGTTGTCAAAGTTGTCATTTTAATGCTAGTTTTAATACAAATTTCCTTTAAAAGTGCCATTATTTACAGAATAATGCAAAGTTGACACTTTTAATCCAACTTTTGATGCAACTTTGCCTCAAAAGTTTTGTCTGCAAATCTTTGTAAAAACGTATAAGTTTTTCCATAAGATTTGTCACAAGAAATTTTGCTTGATGATAAATTGTCCCAGAAGTTACTGAAATAAGCTACAATATTGTCACTTTAAAACAATTTTCAATAAATATAATGACAATTGCACAACAATTCAAAGACTAAGTTTTAATTTTGTGAAAAAAAATATAAAAAAATCACTTGACACTGGAGCTTTAAGACATATTAATATCCAAAATAAAACACAACAATTAAAACCTTTAAGTAAAAAAGGAAATAGCCACAAGCCAAGAACCTTAAATATAATGAAGTATAAAGTCACTAATCAAAATTGACTTCAAGAAAATAATAATCAGACTGGAGGTCATTTATATTTATTATGCTGTTAATAGAGTAATTGCTTATTGCGAAGATTTATCAACAATTTTCAGAATATTAAAAGATGTTCAGATATCATCTGTAGATAAATTAGTCTAGTTTCCAGAATTGAGCACTCCCTTAAGTATTTATAAAGCGCTTCACAAAGTTACAGTTCTCATTATAACTGTATTTAGGCACAAATATAAGATATAAAATAAAATTCAAAAGCATGATCAAACATTTTTCAACAGAAAACTTGTGTTTGATCTAAAGAATAACATTTGCTTGCACCATATCTTTAAAAATGTCATGGTCAACCTAAATTAAAATTTAAAACGTGTAAATGACAACAAATCCATTACCTCATCGCTGAGTGCAGCATTTTCTGTTATGATTAATTTTTACACTTTACAGCCAATGCTGAGTCTGTGCAAAATAACCCGAACTGCATGTGCAGGGCTGCTTGTGCTGCAGCGCAGGGCTGAGATGGGACTTGGCCAGCATTTCCATTAGCTTTGATTAAAACCAAGAGGTGCAGATTAAATTCATCCATTGAAGGTTGGGAGTCTTCCTTTTAACCCTTACTAGACATGGATGGAGCGATAACCCGATGGGTTCTGCCCCAGACAGGAAATGAATGACAAGAACTGAAAAACCGGAGAGAATACGGTGAGAAAGCAAACATGAGAGCAGGACAGAGTGAGCAGAGGCAACATTTCCGTCACACTTTGCAAGCAGCTGTCGCTGGAGAATCCAGATGCCTCATGTCTCTCTGAGGCGTCAACCACTGCAGTATATCTCACAGCTGCTAATAAAACCAGCACTAAACGGCTGCATGCATGCATGAGTGTGAGATTGCATGTGTATCTTGGTGTATTGGTCTGCATCTTTTAGAAAGAGTCTGCATGAAACAAGGCTGACATTTCAGGGCTGCCGAGTCAGTCTGAGTGAATATGTACATTAAATATCACGGCGACTGTGAAACAGAGTAACATACAGCCTGCTGACACTGATGAATAGAACCACAGTAACGACCTCAGCGTGATTACAGTCCTTCAACACATGGCTCATTTATGTGGAAGCCTTGAACTAGAGTAGGGATGTCCAAAGTGCGGACTGGGGGCCATTTGTGGCCCTTGGATTCATTTTGTGTGGCCCTTAATTGGATCTCAAGAATGGCACAAATTTGGCCATCTGAGACGATTTGTAATTTCTCTAGGATATTCATGGTGAGTTTTTAACTTCTTAAACAGAAAATATAAAGTACAACACAACTATTTTTTCTTCAGTTAGCCTGTTTTATTATTATTATTTATTATTATGTTATTAGTTGTGCCACAAACATCCAGCATGTTTTAACTCAAAAACAGACTTTTCACACCCATCCATTACATTTGGCCAAATACAGCAAAGGTTGTGAAATAAAATTCTTACTTTTGTTGCTAAAAACATTTCATAGACTTCAAAAATGGAAAATAATCAACATTATTAACATTATGACTCATTAACACATGCATAACTTTAACAGCCTTTTAAACTAAACTTTAAGTTACATTTTTGTATTTATTTTTCTTCTCACAGGAGACTGTGCACCTCCAGCTCAGAGTAATGCTCACATAAGAGATTTCAACTTTGTTATTAAGAGAGGAAGCAAATCAGTGAATACAGTGCTTGATCAGGATGCTGAATATGTATCGCAGGCACGCTGCAGAGGAGGTTCATTCATGGGAGCAGGAATGAGGAAAGGCAGTTGCAATCAAAGCTCAGCGCTGGTGTTTCTGCGAAGGATGCAGCTTTCGTCCATCCTCTGTGATGAAGCACTTTTCTCCTGCTGAGACACCAAACTATTTATAAAGCAACACAGACAGCCCACAGGCACGGAAGAGAAAATGGCGACTCTTTCAGTACTCTCTTCTTAAACAGTCTCTTCAGCTTTTCCAAGGCGTAAGTGGAACAAGGCAAGCTCTGATGGTAAAATAATTACACACCCTGTTTCAGTCGCATGTATCATTTAACTGTAGAACCAACTTTTAACAGCAAAAACATGAATTTTCAACCTCTTAAATTCTTGTAGAGGAATCGCCCAATGTCAAACCACATTGTTTTAATCATGCTGAATTCTGCACTTTGAGTAGGCCGTTGAATCACCTGGATTATTTATTGTGTAAGTATTCTATTTCAAATATTTGCTGTACATAATCCAGTTTTAGTCACTGGACGGGCGGTGTCGTATATTGGTCTGGATTTCTTAAATAATCTCACAAAGTATGTTTATCTAGTTTCTGTTGGAAACATCTTGAAATAGGACAAAACTAACTCAAATGTAACTTCTTAGCAAGATATAGGAGTTTCTTTAGAGTAAATAATTATTTTATGTTGACTTAAAAAGTTCACCAGCAGATTATTTCATATAATATTTTAAAAATATCTTGTTATAAGTTAAATATTTTTGAAATATTGAGAAGTTATTGATTTATAAACATATGTCTTGCTAAAAAAATTGTCTAATTTCAAGTGTACTAAGATTTACACTAGAAACTAGACAAAAACTATAAGATTTTGTGTTTTTGCAGGATAATTCATGGTTGACACAATGACTCCAGCACCATGCTTGATATTTTTTGGTCATGAAGTGATTACCTTCTAATAAAATAACTGAAAACGAGTCTTTCACATGAGTTACACCTACTTACTTTCTCGACACATAAGATGTGTGTTTCTGTTCATTTGGGGTAAATTTGTCAAATTTTAGACCCTGAAAGAGAATAGATAATTAACATCATGTCATAATATATAAAATCTTAAAGCTTGAAGAGTGAAATTGGGTTTATTCTAAACAAAACTATCAGGATATTGACAGGTACAGAGAAGGTTAAAATTGATGAGGAAGTGCAGCCTTATGCTGAGCTGAAATGTTAACAAAATCATTTGATTTTTTTCCATGATTGTTGACATTTTGTCTTGTGGCATGAAACATCAGGACAGTTTGAAAGTAAGATCATGGAAGAAACCAAAGGTCAACTATGTGGTGTGTTTATCAGATCAGAGGCCCGGCTGACAGCATGCAGCCCTGAAATCATAAATAATATACAAGCATCAGCTCAAAGGCAAACACTCGCATACAAGGCATAAAATCAAATACAAATATTGATTTATCTAATATGACCATTCTTCAAAGCAAGCAGAAACAAATTTAAAATGTGTGGAATATGAGATTATTGGTGGTAAATTAATTAAAATCTTGATCTTTAAACTCTGAAAGTTACAAACGTGGTATTTCAGTACTGTTGATATTTATTATTAGCAAGTGCTTTAAAACCCTTTAGGACCTAAGTTTCAAATCTCCACTTGGATATTTTTGTTTATTTTAATTGTACGCAGTTCTTTAAATGTCCTGTGAATAAATATATTTGCCCATTTATCCATAACAAGCAGAAGTTTCGATATCTAGCGAGTTATTTCCGCAGTTTATCGTCGAGTAAAAGAGGCGGGAATGAAATTACCGTAATAACCTAATGTTGACTGGAAAGCGCAACATCTCCGCTTTCAGAAACCGTTGGAATTTTTAAGATAGCGCAAAGCTCATGATTACGGTACTGCAAATTTGTCCGGAAGGGCTAAACTTTAGCATAAAGGCAACATTCAAACAGCTTGATTCATGTGAGTTCTCATAAAAAGCTGAGCTATCACTCTTTTTTCTACTTTATTAACTCTCCTCAACCACTGACAGAGTAGCTATTTTGGGGGTGGGGGACTGACACTCAGATTTAACTATTAACCTTAACATGTAAACACATTATTAACAGCAGCTCAGAACATAATGAGCCATTCTATCATCCTTAAGCATCAAACACTGCAGTCATTTATTAGCGGCCGTTCGCTCACGGCATCGCCAGTGAAAGGAACAATCAGAAAGGCTCAGTTTCCACATTAATATATTAAAATGTCAACGTTATATGTTAAAATGTCAACCCTATTAATGGCGTTGCCAGTCTGCACAGGTAAAATGTCAGGACGGAAACAAATGCAAGACACAATGAATGAAATATGGAGTAAAGGGCTATAAACGCAGAGTACAAAGGACAATATAATCAGAATTACTCAAATGCAAAGCAAGTTTTCTAAAGTAGATAGATAAAATGAAGATATGCTTGTAATATTTTAACCTGCATTGATACTAAAACCACTCGTTTTGAATATGTAAGATTCAGGACTGCATACCAATCATAAGTTAATTATGAATTACATTTTCTTTGCCAAAAATACTAAAGGATTTTTAGAAACAAATAATTCCAACTGTTTTTCTTGTCTCCTGCCGGCTCCCCGCTGAGAAGCTTCTATCACACCACAGGAATCCCAGACACAACAACTCCTCTCTGCTTCCACCAAAGTCACCTTTCCCTGATTGGTTTGTAGGACAAGAAGAGAAGAGAAGGAAAAGAGTGCTAAATGTGGGGAAAAAATGTTTTAAGCTGTTATTCTGTGTGTGTGTGTGTGTGTGTGTGTGTGTGTGTGTGCAGACGTTGATTAATGCTGATGATTCACAGAAAATTGAACAATTGATTTGAATCGAAAACTTTGGTTAGACCATTCAAAGTATCATATCTTAGTTATTTTAAAAAATCTAATTACTCTTTAATTTTAAAATGTTTCTTGTCTTGCAATATTTATAGATGAAGTGATCTAAATGCTTAAGCTGTGCAAAACTATTTCTGCATTTATAGGTTCATCTATTTTCATGAGTATCAGATTAAATTTCTGTTTTAAATTGTTTACTCAAGCCAGTCTTTTTTTCAGGGTGAAAAAATGTAACACACAATTCTAGGAATAAGACTCAGAAGTGTGGATTTATTGTGGATTTTCTCTAATTATATAAAATTATGCATGTGTAGAAATGTATTTTATCAGGGTGCAACGATTGCAGTTTTCTGGTCGATCTGCCAATTTCGATTTTGTCTGAAATGTTGTTCAATATAACAAGAAAGTTGCTGAATTGGTAACAGTGGGGTGACTGTTAACTGTAAATGTTCAGACATGACCTGATGGGCCAGTCAGTCGGTCAAACCTCTCACTGCAGAGCAGAAGACGACGGTGGTTGATTTTTAGATCTTCATCGAGCGAGACAAGATTGGTGATAAGATTGATTGGTGGATAAAATCGGCTTCACATGTAAAAATCGGCCGATCACCGAACTCCCAAAATTAAGAAAACTGGCTGGTCGATAAATTGCTGCACCCCTAATATTTTTGACTAAAAGTTCAGTCGAGAAAGAACATTGATTGTGAGTAAAAGGTACATTTTGGGGAGTCAAAAATGAACAGAAATGCTAAAGCGCTAAGCTAAACATTAGCTCTGCTCGTAGCGGATTAGCAGAAGTGTACCTACCTACATCAGTTTCAGTTTATTTTCTTACTGAAAATGTCAAAGTGCATATTTTTTTTCTCAAAACAAAATATAGTTTTGAAAAGTCTCGAGTTTTTTTTCTGTGGAACTAAATCAAGAAAGATGAGGTCAGAGGCAGTCGGAGCGGAAGATGAATGCATCTTGCTCTTCGTGTTGGTTTGAAATGTGGTTGTTGTTGCTACACCTAAACAGACGAAAGAAGCAAGAAAGATAGAAATAAAGAAAGGCAGGAGAATGAAAGTGTGTCTGTTGCTCCTCCTGATGGACCCAGCCAAGCCATTCATTACTCCCCGAACGCCAGCCGGTGTCAGTTATATTACCGCGAAGCCGTCCCTGACTGACGGCCATGAGTGGGGGGAGAAAAATGGCAGCAAAATACTGCTGGATGCCCTGCGAGAAAACAAGGGAGGGGCTGTTGATGGATGGGTGTGTTTGACCCAGGCGGGTTTCTTCCAGATGAGACAGGGAGTCAGCTGAGCCTTTGGCCCTCTGCTCACAGCATGCCAGCCTTGTCAGCATAAGAGGCATCAAGCTAAGTTGCCCCCATTGGCGCCTCCGTCACTTGTGTCAAAACAGACGCTCTCCATATTCAACAGATGAAACTCGATGGGATGAGAATACAGAAACTTCACTGGGTTTATGACGCCCCTGATGTCAGGGTGAGGGCAAATATCCTCACTTCTCTCAAACATACTAAAAACAATGGCTGCAGGACACAGACTTGGGCTCATTTTCTTAAATATGATCTCAGATTGGTTAAAAAACAATCAAGACTATTATCTTCTATGTCTGTGACTGTGGGAACTAATTGGATTCCCCCTGCTGCTCAGACTGTAACGAGAGCAAAATGTTCAATTTGGTGGTCCAAATGAAATAACTTACAGTTTTAACTAACGCAAAATCCCTCATACTTTCATTTTTTCACATTGTAACCCTTAACTTTCATCCAGAAACATTAGAAGAATGATTGTAGATTTGAATAGATTCAGCATTGTTTGGAGCAGAAAATTTAAATGTATTTATTAAAGGCAAGGAAGCTTTCCAAAACAGCTTGGTGATTGATCCTAAATCCAGACCACTGGTTGTGCCACCCTTGGTGACAAAATTGTTGTCAAAATTAGCTATTAATGATAACAGGGCTGTGCAGAGACCTTTGGAGGGGCAGGGGCTCAAAGTTAAAAAAAGGCACATTGAACAAGGTCTTAAAACACTGTACAACAACATAGCAACAACCCATATTAATCAAGAATTTAAATGGATGCTACTATATAATTGCCATCATGCCAGGACAATCCAAAGCAAATGTAGTCTATTTTCTCCAACAGGTATAAAGTTGGTGTTTCTGCTGCTGAGAGTCCTGTTGGGCTGAGTTGATCTGAGACTGTAAGCTATTAAACAGACCAGAGGATAAAAGGTGTTTGGTTATGAAGTTATGAAAAAAGTAAATTTGATGATATTTTACAAATTAAGCCCTAATATAATAATTCCTGTTTCACATTGCTTGATTATTGCTCCACTCTTCTTTGCAGAATTGTTTTAATTCTGTCATATCAGAGGTCTTATGAACATAAGTGGCACTTTTAAGGTTATCCTACAACATTCCAACTGGATTTTTTGTTGCAGCAATAAAATGAATGTAAATACAATGCATCCATCTGTACAGCCATTATTTTTAATCACTTATCCTTGCAGAATATTGAAGGGCTGGTGGAGTAATTGGGCCAGTCCATTGAGAAATATATGTTATGCAGTGGGTTAAATAACTATTAGAGACACAGTCAATTTTTAAAGTTTTTCCACTTACTAAAAGTGTCTTTACACCTCAACTCTGAGAAAAAAATCCTCTTTACCTGTATTTATTGTACCAAAGGTTCTTTTTCTGAAATATTTACATTTTTCTTACGTATCAAATGTTTAATTTATGCAACAAATAAATCATTCAAAAATCTTACGGCCAGATTTTCCATATATTTAAATATTTTTTTTAAATCCCTTTGAACACGTGACGTAATTTATTCCGACGTCAGCCAGTTGACGATTGCGGAAGCGGGTGTTAGCTTTAGCCTTCTACCCTGGAACCAAAACAGACCAAATGTTTTCGTGCTAACTCGCTACATCGTTGGTCGTAATCTTTGATACGGATTGGAGTTCTCCTTATCAGACACCTGCTCTCTGCCTTTGCGACACAAGAGAGAGGAGAAGCTGAAGAGCCGTCTGAAATGGAGGTAAATATTCAGGATCGAGCAGTTAGCTTTAGCTAACCTGACAAGTTGGTGTGGAGCATCTTGAAGTGACAGACACCAGAACTGTTATTTTTCGTTAACACGGTTATCTGAAATAAAACGCTAAGTTGGGAGACAAATATTTACAAGTGTTGTGCAAAATGGAGACATTACTGTCAGTGTTTGGTTGACATAAACGTTTCCTTTTCTCCTGATGAACCCAACGTGTCTTAACCTAATAAAAGTGTTTCACTTTTCTCTAAAAAGGATCCGGGAGGTTCTGCAGCTGATGCTGGGACTCCTTCCCAATCTGGGGCTCCCAAGTCAAAGGTGCCTCTCAACTTTCTATATTTGTGTCTTTAATTCACCTTTCTTTCACATATTTTTGTGTGAAAATCATTGGTCATGTCTAAATATGTGATTTGTTTATAAAACCGTTTTTTCACCTTTATTTTTATTTACAATTTAGCTGTTGGGAAGTATTATTAATAGTCTGAGCAATAAGGACTTACAAATTGCAAAATGTAGGTTTTTAATTGACATTTTTTAAATTAAAATAAAGATAACAAATCCATGTCATGAGGTTTATTATCACTACTGCAGTAATGTTGCTGAAATGATTGATTTGACAATAATATCATGTTGTACATTTTTATTAAAATTTTTAGAGAATGCTGTGATAATCTTGAATAAAAATGGGAAAATCTTACTGTTAGGCTAAGTGATAGGGAGAGTGTTAGTATTGTGGATCACCATATTGTCAATAACTTAATTTGCTGATGATTTGGCCATCCCATCCCTGAATAGAGTTAGTTTGCAGCAGCTACTTACGGTTTGTGCTTTTTCTAATTCTAGTGTAACCCTAAAAAGAGTTTTTGCTAAAATTAACGTGGATCAGAAGCTAAATTTCCCATTTCTTTAAAAGTGCAAATTGATTTACGGGTGATGATATGCATCAGTGTCGTGAGGTTTTCTTAGAAGAAAGATGATGTTAAAACAGCCCTAAAGTTTAATCTGTTGTGCAAAGACTAACCAGCGCACCCAGGTTGAGAATCATGGTTTTATAAGATTAGCTTTCTTCCTTCTTTTCTTCCCGCCATCTGCACAGCTGGATACACTGTCCAAAGACGACCTCATCAAATATGCCAAAAAACAGATCGCCGCCATGCAAAAGATGAAGACCAAATGCGCAGGTAGATAGCAAAGTCATGACTGGTGATTCTTCTCTGGCTGTGAATTTGTGACATTACTTTATTTGTTTTCCCAGATTTGGAAAAAGAAGTTGAATCCCTTAAACAACAATCCAAAAGTACTGACAAAAGTCCAGAGGATGCCTTGTTGATACAGGTTTGTATGTCTCCAGATCTGTTGTAAAAATAAATATGTTAACATTTTATAATTCTATTCTGTTTGCTGTTTTAGGAGCTGACTGAAAGGATGGATGTTCTGCTACTGGAGAAAGCTGAAACCCAGCAAAGTCTTGCACTCTCACGTAAAGAGCTAGAGAGAACCAAACAGCAAGCCAAAGTAAAATGCCACAAATGTTACATTCTGCAATGTTGTGTCTGTAAAGAAGTCAGATTGTTATTTTTTTATTTTTTCTTATTTTCAGGAGGATCTAGCACTGTTGCAAAGTGAACATGAGCGAGTTATTGAAGACCACCGAAGGACGATTGAAACCCTGGAGTCCAGCATTGAGGAATCCCGAAACAAACACCTGGAAAAAGTGACTCATTTCCAGAAATTACTCCAGGAACAAGAGGAACGAGACAGAGAAAGAGAGAAGGAGCGCAGAGCAGAATACACCAGTGCTCAAGACAACATAGAAGAAGTGAGACAGTCTTTGGAAGCTCAACTGGAAACCCTTAAAGCTGAAATGAAGGCAATCCAAGACAGAAGTTCGGAGGAGGCAACTCAGCTGGAGGAGAAGTACCAAAAGGAGCTGACGAAGGCCCAGCAGGAGGTGGAGAACCTGAAGGAGGAGCTGGTTCAGAAAACCGTCCAGCATGAGGAGGAAATGAAAGCTCTGGAGGAGGACTGGGAGATGGAGAGGGATCGCCTCATGTTGCTCACCGAGGAGCTGACAGAGCAGCTGGCTTCAAAAGGTACAACAGAAGGAAGGAAGTTACTTTGGTTTGGTTTGATTTATCTGAGGAGAAATGTGCATTAAAAAAGCCTTGAAAATTAAATTTACCTGTCAGTTAAGCAATGAATGAAATATTACTTTACAGTACCATTAAAGACTTCAATGTATTTTGTGTGGATTTCATCACTACAAAAAAATGGTACTAAATATTTTTGGTCCAGTTTCTAGGGCAAATATTTTAGTACACTTGAAATAAGACAAAACTCACTAAGAAGTAACTTTCCAGCTCAATATAGAAACTGGTTTTAGGTAAATAATTCCTTAATACCAATTAAAAAAGTGCTATTAACAAGTGAAATAATCTTCCAGGAACAAGACATTTTAACTTAAAATAATGTGATTTCTGTCACGGTTTATCATCCAGCAAACTCTGTTATTGTGACGATTCACTGTATCATAATGACGTATTTCTAACTTTAGCAGCATCTTGAGGCAACGTTGTTCTGTTTTTTGCAGACAGCTACCTGCAGGATGTTCAAGAGGAAGACGAAGACCCCAGTCGTGGCGCCGGGATCGCCAAAATGCTGGAGCAGTCCGGGTGCAAACAAGCGGAACCTCAGAGCGACGGCGAGGAGGGCGAGCTCGGCAGACTGAGGACGGCACTGGACGACGTTCAGTCCCAGAACACCATGCTGCAGGACGAGCTCACGCTGCTCTGTAACGTGAAGGCGGAGCTTGAAGCAGAGCTGGAGAGGGTCAAGGAGGATTTCCATGTGGAAAAAGAAGAGCTAGAGTTCAAAATCAACGAGCTGCAGATGAATAAAGACAGTCCGACCACTGAATCCGAGCTGAAGTTTCAACAAGAGCAACAAGAAGTTAAAACTCCCGATGCGATGTCAAGCAGTGACCTGAATCTGAATGAGGAGCTGACAGCTCGATGTGAGGCCTTAACCAGAGAACGCAACGACGCCATGGCCGAGTGCCAGCAGATGAGAGACATACTTCAAAGCGTGGAGACGGAGCTGGGGGAGAAGACCAAAGATTTTGTCCAGCAGTACGACGCCATGAAGGAAAAGGGTGCAGAAACGGTGCGAGACCTTCAGGAAAAGATCGAGCAGCTCACCCAACAGAGGGACGAGTTGCGGGTGAGGATGACTGAGATCACAGAGGAGAAAAACTCTCTGATGAAGAATATCCAAGACCTTCAGCAAAATTATTCAGCTGAAAGCCAGAAACCTTACACTTCCGCAGAAGAAGAAGAAACCTCTTTAAAACAGCTGACTATGCAGAACGAGGAGATCTTCTCACAGCTGAAGATGAAGGAGAACACGATCCAAGATCTGAAAGAAATTGCCGCCATTTTGACTGAAGAGCGGGACAAAGCGCAACACCTGCTGAAGCTCAAAGAAGACGAAGTGCAAAGTTTGATTGACGCCAAAACGAAAGAAATGGAGTCGTTGCTGCAAGAGAAAGAAAGGGAAACTCTTTTACTCAGAGATGACAACAACAAGCAGGTGGAAAGCTTGAGGATGCAAACAGACGAAGAGGTGAAGCATCTGAAGGAGGAAAAGGAAAAAACGGAAGAAAAGCTGAAGGAGAAGACGCTGATTTATGAAGAGGCAGTGTCCGGTTTGGAGCTGAGAATCAAAGAGCTTTCCACGGAGAGGGATGATCTCCATCAGAAACAGGAGCAGGCTTTGTTGGACCTGTCCAAGCTTCAGGAAGACGGGAAGCTAATGGCATCCAAGATGGCTGACCTGGAGGCTCACATGGCACAGAGGGAATCTGAAAAGCAACAACTGGAGGAGAAGGTGAAGTCGCTAACAGAGGAGGCGGAGAAATCTGGTGCTTCCATGAGGCTGCTGGAGGAAAATCAATCTGAAGGCCTCAGAAAGTCAACGGAAGAGCTGGAAGATCTCCGGACGCGAGTCGAAGAGCTCGAAAACGAGAACAACCTCTTAAAGAGAAGTCTTGAAGAAATGGAGGCTGAGAAAAGACAGGAAGAGATGCAGACAGACTTCCAGGCTCACATCACAGACCTGGAAAAGGAGCGAAACATGTTGAGATCAAACCTCATGGACGTAGTGAAGGATGTAGAGGGGCTGCAGCGAGATCTCCAAGATATGAAGTCGGTTAATGAGAAGATTAGCGACGAGAACCAGAAGCTCCTGGCCCAAGCTTCCCTGGCTCAAGAAGAGAGGGAGGAGTGGGAAACGAAGCTTGGAGAGAAGGACGCTCTGGTTTCACAGCTGAGGAACGAAATGACAGCTCTGCAGGTGGGTCACACTTCAAAATGTTCCTCAAAATGCATAAAAAAAATAAGTAAAATATTACTTACAATCAAAAGAATTGTATCAGGTAGTATGTTATTACTTCATAAATCTGATGTTCGTGTCATAATGTATTACCTAAAATTAACATTTACCGCCGCAGAACTCATGACCAACTAAAATCCAAAGATATGAGGCAGCATTTATGTTATAAATGAATGTGATGATTGTTAAAAATGAGAAAAAAATCTAAAAGTTGCACATTTTGTAGCATTTCCATTCTGTTTGTGAGACCATGGCATCAAAAAGTTTCTAAACTTCTGGTTTAGGATCCCCCACCTCAAAAAAGATAAAGTTGTGCTTAAAGGAAATAGATTTTACTGCTGCTTTATTTACGCTCTAATATTTTTATCTTTTATTTTTGTGCACAGGAATCTAATGTTCAATCTGCTGCCTCTGAGGAAAGTGAAGCCAATGAGACAACCAAGAAATTAGGTGTGCTCATGGATCTCATCAATTTTATTTCACTGAATAAGCAAAAAATGAAAAATGAGTAAAACATTTTCTTTTTCTTCCCTCAGCTCTCCTCGAGGATAAAATCAAAGAAAAAGACGAGAAGATGAACAAAATCAAGGCAGTGGCAGTAAAAGCCAAGAAGGAACTGGACAACAGCAAGAAGGAGGTAGTCAGAATAATTTCATCACATCTGTGAGTCTAAGGGCTCCTAAATAATTGTAATTTAACACTTTGATTGGGTCTCTGTCTCTTTAAGAAGTTCCTGCTCTTCTTGAGACTCCGCTTTCATGTTTTTGTCATTAAAACATTTTTTTTTGGTTGTTTTTTTTTTGTTAATTTTTCAGAAAGGGTGCTTTAATTTTAATGACACAAACAAGCAAAAAAAAATGACAGTAACAACAACAATTGACTTTTTTTTCAGTAATTAAAAAATGTGACTACTCTATTTGTTTAATTATTACTAAAATATTATGTCTTGTCAACTATTGTTGAGTTAGTAGAATTTATTTTTAGTTTAAGATGCCATTTTGGTCCCCAATTGAAATTGTCACTGTTAATAAATTTTTTATGGAATTTGTGAGAGTTGGGCACCAAACTGTCTGAAGCCCAGGGCCCAGCTCCTCCTACATGTGGCTCTGGATAAAAAACAAAACCCTTTAAACTGTAGATGAATTAAATCATTCTGGCATTTTCTGTGGTTGTTATATAAATAATTGTTCATTGCTAAAAGTGTAAATTATTGGACTTCTTTTCAGGTTGTAACCCTGAAGGAGGAAGTTGCGTCACTAAAAGCGGAGCGGGAAAAGATCAACACTTCAATGAAAGATATCATTCATGGAGCTGAAGGATACAAGGTAGGATGCACTAAATATTATTTTAATCATAGTTTACAAGGATTTAGACAAATTAGTGCATTAATGAAATTGAAATTAATGTATCAGTAGTGCTGTTAAACGTCTGTAATAATTCAAGGACGAGGAAACTGTTCGACAATCCATTTACCTCTTTAGTAAATAGTGTTTTACTTGATAATGTTATGAACTAAAGGAAAGTTTCCAAAGTAAATCAAAACCTTTGAAGATTTTCACATCTTGTTATGTTACAACCACAAACACCAGCGGTTTTTGAGATTCTGCCTTTGCACCTTTTTGTACAGTTAAGTGTGTTGTTCTTTCAGCAAATGGCCGTTTTTTGGTCTGTATACTCTAGTTAACGATTAGTCCTTTACTAAATTAGTTGGTGAGTATTTCAATAATCGATGGATGATAATCCACTGTTTCAGCCCTAATCTGTGACAAGATATGAAATGATTGTATGTTCACTCCACTCCAGCTCGTCTCACTGAGCTTGAGGTGTTTAGTAAAAAATAACGGGTTAAATTTTAAATCTTTGGATGTGGTAAAACCATAATTGCAGTGAAAGGACATTTTGTTTTGCAGACTCACGCCACACTTTACAAACCTTCTTCCATTTGATCACAATGCGAATACGCTTAAAATAAAACTCACAAATTAGATTAATCATCTCCTTTTTTTCCTAACACGGTTTTTAGCTAATTGGCGTAGCGTAATATCGCTCCCAGTGGTTTCCATAAATGCCCTGCAGCTGTCCCCATTACAGAGGGAAGCACTCTGTTGTGTCTAATGAGAGTTTTGTCTCAGAGCTAAATGTAAATGCAGCTGAAATGTGTGTTTTCCTTCACTGAGTTGTTCAACCGACCTCCAGTAATGAATATTGAGGATGTGTGTGTGTTTAGAACCTGCAGATAGATTACGACAGGCAAACAGAGCAACTGGATAAGGAGAGGGAGAAAGTGGAGGCGGCTGAGAGACAGATTGCCGAGCTGACCAAGCGACTCAGCAGTGCTGTCACACAGGTAACTGGGATACACACTCAATCACACACACACACCACAAACAAAATGCTCTCAGCCTCCTGTAAATCTTAGCTGTGAGACTTTGTCCAGCGAGCATAACTCCACATGATTTACAGAGTCATTTTAGCCAGCTACACGTCTCCCAGATACATCCCACAAATAGACCATCAGATGTGTCTGGCTGCGCAAGGGAGAAATTGTTTTTTGTATATATAATTCCTTTTCTTCCCCCTCTAAGCTCATAACTGTCTGGCAGGTAAATGAAGCGAGGTATAGCCTCCATCTGCTGCGTTTCCTGAGACTCGGTTTAGTCTCAGATGAGCTGGAGGTTCTCAGTGGGACCGCGCACGCCGAAGCTAGTTAGGGATCCCTGCGTTGTTCCCGACGTCTGAGTTTACCCATCATCAGTTCGGTGTTTGGCTGACAGCTGCCTGGAGACGGCCGCAGCTTGTTGAGCGTTGTGTCTGAAAAAAAACCCCACAGAGCCGCTCATGTCAGATTCGCCCGGGTGGTTCTTCAGAAACGCCACGTGTGTTTGGTTGGTTCTTTTGACTACAAGCACATCTCAGCAGCGAATGAAGTTCAGCTCCTCTCTTTAGTCTGTTTGTGTTTCTGTTTCATTCTGGTCGCTCAAAAAACCCCAAACTAAATCATCTTGGGTATTGCTCAAAGAAATGAAAATCAAGATTGTCAGGTTTCTTTCTTTTCTGTTCTTATCCAGACCTGGAAAAGGTCGAATTTAAGACTTTACTGTATTTCCAGGCTCTCCAATCAGGAATGTGTTCAGGATATAAATATGAATTTGTAAAATAAAATGACTTCCATTTATGCTGGTTTTAAGTAAATAAAACAAAAAAGATTAAAAAGATGGAAATTCTTATCGTCACATAATCTACATCCATCCATCCATCCATCCATCCATCCATCCATCCATCCATCCATCCATCCATCCATCCATCCATCCATCCATCCATCCATCCATCCATCCATCCATCCATCCATCCATCCATCCATCTTTTTTTCCCTATCTGTCACCTCTTTCATCCATCCGTCCATTCATCCATCCATCTGCCCATCTTTCGTTTATCCATCTGTCCTCCGTCTATCCGCCCCATTAAGGTTCTGTTTCTTGCAGGATCTGTATTTAATAAATCAGTTAAATAAATAAATCAGACAAATTAGTATATTTATTATGTAAAAACAATAAAACAAAACTCAAAAAGCTGTAAATATTGTCATGATAAAACATTGTTTACCAACTCTGATGGCCAAGTATTGAGCTTATTTCAGTAAAGAGTGTGGCCCTTTGTGCAGAAGGAGACGCTGAGCAGTGAGAAGGAGGATCTGCAGGCCGGTTTGGAGACCATGAGGAGCGCGGTGAAGGCGCTGGAGGCCAGAAACCAGGAGCTGCAGAAACAGATGGCCAGCCTGGACAGAGACCTGCTGGCCGAGAGAGCCATGAAGGACCAGAAGCTTAAGGTGCACATGAACACACATAGAAAACCAAAGGGGCAGTGTTATGAATCATCCATTCACATAGTGTCACTTTACAGTGCAGTCAAGTTACTATGTTGTTTTAAGTGATACATGTCAAATGTGGCTTAAAATAAATTTGACTTCATAATCCAAATTGGGCCTCTGTCTCTTTAAAAGCTCCTGCTCTTTCTGAAACGCTGCCTTCAGAAAATCATCACAACATCTCAACTCTATTAACCCTTTAGTAACGTTTTACCAGCGCAGCACTGAGAAGTCGGTGGTTTAATGAGCTCAACAGCTCCACCAGGTGTTTGCTAATTAATGCTGGCTAGTCTGAAGGAGCTGAGTAGTGGAGTCGTAGGGAAGCGCTGCTCTGTGTGGTGGAAGCTTGGAAATTGCAGCTCGTAGGAGGAATTGTGCCTTGGAGGCAGAGCTAGTTTCACCCAAGTGTTTTGCACAGCTGAATTGTTGCCATGGAGATTAAAGGATTTGTCAAACATGCATGAAAGAATCAAAGGAACACTCCAAGTTTATTTTTGAGGAGCAAATAACATTATAACATGATGTAAAGCTCAAAAAGTTGATTTTACACAATACTGCACCTTTAATTTGACCAGAAAAGCTTTTATGGAAGTATTAGAAATGTCTGCAAAGTAATCTTGTTAATCAAATTACTTGATATCATTAAATCTGAAAGAGCAGTGTTATAGTTTACTGACAGGCTCAAAGTGTTTGCTCGCCCCTCCAGGACCTGTCATCCGCCACGAAGGAGGTGGAGGAGCTGACAGCGCAGCTCCACAGGCAGCAGCAGCAGTCCCAGCAGACCGCCCAGGAGCTGGAGCTGCTTCGCAAGGTACCCAAACACACCAGCGTTTCTCAGACCCAGTGTGTCTCTTCGGGTCGACTGGAGCCGGTGATGGCCGGCCTGAAGCCACAAGCGGCATGTCACAGAGAAACGGAGCAGCTTTAGCCCACAGCAGAACGAGCTGCTGTTATTTTTCCATTAGTGGAGGCCTACATAGTTCACTTGAGAGCTGCCTGGAGGTCTGACTTTGTCTTTTGTCCACTTTGTTAATTCAGTCAAAGAAACTGGATTTCTAATGGTGATACAGATTTTTTTTTAAGGGAAAGCGATGTTGTGTTCTAAGAAGTACATACATTTATTTTGAAGAGTCCATATAATATCAAAATGTCTGGATCAATTTTATTTTTTTGTTCGAAAATGAATGCATGTTAGTCTAATTACTGAATGTTACATTTGTTGCAGATATTAAATAATCATTTTATTGATGCACCAGTTTTTCCTTGACTAGGTTTTTTTCCAATTAATCAAAGTCAGAAAACTTCCTCTCTTTCTGGTTTGTAAACACATCAGAAAAGATGTTTTCGTAAAAATCTCTTAACTGTAATAGACTAGGCTTCAGTCAGAATAAGATTCTTACAGTTTGATTATAGAGTAGAACAGCGTTTACCCAAAAATGTGAAGTATAAAGTTATCTAAAAACTTTTTTCCAAGACAGAAAAAGCTTCTCCGTTTCTCTGTGATGTTCTGCTGTGACAAGTGTTGTCCATACTTTCTTGATAAAAGCATAATATATTGATTATTGCAGTTATGCTAATGTCATCTGTAGCATTTATTTCCTTTTTGGTAACATAGACTTAAGGAGGATTTAAACATTTACATTTTATATTTCCATTTGGGTCTCCGAAAAGAACTTAAAAATGACACCCAGATGTGTTTTAGTGATAAATTAATGTTTTTGGGAAAAGGAACCGATTCAAAAACCTCCCAATATGATGGCCACTGCGGCGTTACCTAGCAACCCCGGCCAAGCCAAGCCCGTCACCGAGTGACCCAAAAAAAATTCAATCATGTTTGGTTTTACCACTGTATGCGATGTACAATGGCTACTGGAAAAGGCTAGTGTTTTGTTGGTTGTGCAGGAGGCTCCACTTCTGCTTTTCTGAGATATATTGTCGTACAGTTGCACATCTATTTACAGCCATTATCAAGTTTGAGGCCAAACATTGAGTTGGGGGGCATGGCCACCAAATTATTTGGATTTAAAGTGACAAGAAGACCTAAAACACCTCACTTTAATAGGAGCTCAAAATAAGCAGAGCTGATCAAACTAAAATCTCATTATCTAAAGATGATTTTGTTTTAAAAAAATCTAACAAATATATTTTGTATGACCCATAAGCCTCAAGATAAAAACCCCAATTTTTAGCCACATAATTTTTCCAAATAAAAGTTTTGACTCTCTTCACGGTCATGATGTAGTGTGTTTATGCTACCACTAGGAGGCACAACAGAGCTCCCTGCTGGACATGGAGATGGCCGACTACGAACGTCTGGTGAAAGAACTCAATGGAAAACTAGCAGAGAAAGACGAGTGTGTGGAAGAGTTGAAATCCCAGATTAACTCACTAAACCAGACGCAGGAGACCCACAAGCAGGAAATCGGTATTATTCGCATGCTAATTAAGTTATTCATGTGTTTTGTATTTTATTTTTTATCCCTAAAGGGTTAAGATTGTGGCTACTACATACATAGTTTTATTATAATAGTTTTGTGCATTATCCAGGCTTTTTTTATTTCAGACATTTTCATTAACTGTGAGCAGTTTTTTAATGCTATTCTAATTGTCTTTATAAATAGTAAACATACTCAGTAGTAATATCCAGCTTATATGCAACTGTAGTGTGTTTAGATTTTACATCTTTTTTTATTTTATATTTCAGCATGTTTTCTGTTTTGACTTGCTGTTAATGTCTGCTCTCTTCTGACGTTTCCTCGTGTCTCCAGAGGCTTTGAAGTCTCAGCTGGACCAGGAGGAGGAGAAAACCATGAAGATGAAACAGCTGCTGGTGAAAACCAAGAAAGATTTGGCAGATGCCATGAAACAGGTCTGTGTGTGTTTCTGTTGGCGAATCCCCAAAGATTTCCTGTTACTGTGCAACACGGATGTCTGATGAATGTAAATAGAGTGATGCGGCTGGAGAAGGCCTTGGAAGATGTTAGAAAGAGTTACTAATGTGTCATCTGCGTGTGTTCATGCATGCAGGAAAGCTCCCTGTTGATGCAGCAGGCGTCTCTGAAAGGAGAGCTGGAAGGCAACCAGCAGCAGCTAGAAAGCTCCAAGGTATCACAAAAATATTCTTTCAGGTAGAGCTGGACAATACATCAATAACAACATATATCGAGTTCAACACATGATTAATATCAATGGATAATATGTCTGATAGAATATTCGATGTATAGAATATTCACTGAACTCTGATTCAGAACTGCACTGCATTCTGGGGGATGTAGGCAAAGGAAAGGCTCTGACCACTCAACATCTCACGGCTACACTGCAAAAACAGAAAATGGGGGACGTGCTCTAAAAAAGCAAAAAACTTATCAATAATTATTGATATTGACTGACATAAAATACTTATATTGTGATGTGTTTTTCAGTCTTACTGTCCAGTCCTGCTTTCTGGTTTTCATCTTGATTCAAATGTTAAAAATCAAATCAGGATTTTGTTTAAGCACTTGTCCTCTAAAACGTGTGTGTGTCTTTGACTTCAGATTGAGATGTGTGAGCTGACAGCCGAGCGGCACCGCCTGCAGGAGCAGCTGAAGTCCGCTTTGGAGCAGCAGCAGAGGACCAGCAACTCCCTGCAGCAGCGCATCCACAGCCTGCAGCAGGACAGAGACACTGCAAAGGTTCTCATCCTTCAATTATTTCATTTTTAGCTCTGTTCTCAGAAAAAGGCTGAGAAGAAGTAATGCTTTTTTCAGCAAGAGTTTTAACAAATGAACTGAGCTCCTGATAGATGAGGCTAAAAGTAATGACTCTTTTCATAATTTATCTCTCAATTATTTTTAATTACCTCTATCTACAATGTCAACCGTGTTTCAGTCAGACATCCATCATGTGTAAACGCTCAGCTGATAGCAGCCTGTTTGGAAGGCCTGCATTTAGCAATGGAAATAGTTTGAAAAATCCTTTAAGGAAATTTTTACTTGAGGTTCTGATGAGTAAATCTATAATTTTTCAGATGGTGGCAGCAAATTTCACTTTATTGATCCCCAAAGTTTGGGGTGGATTATTTTATTCCAGCATTGCACATAAATTTTTTTAAAAATAAGTAATAATAATAAATAATAAAGCATACACACACATATCGCTAGGAATAGTCTTAAATATATATTCAGCATTTAAAATGCTGAAGCTCTAGCTTAATCTTTTAACAAATTCAACCATCATCCTTTGTAAAAATAAAACACTTTAGCTTTTTATTTTATTTTTTTTTTTTTGTGCGTATCTTCACTGAATCTGCTTGTTGATTTCAGGCTGAGCTTCTGGCAACAACAAGTGAGTTTGAGAGCTACAAGGTTCGAGTTCACAACGTGCTCAAGCAGCAGAAGAGTAAAACCAGCGCCCAGTCTGAAGGAGACTCTGGGAAACTAGAGAGGTGAGAGCAAATCGCAGGAAGAAGCTAACAGGATGCAATCAGAAAACTGCTTCCTGTTAAATGTCTGCAACACATGGTAAAAGGTTAAGCAGGATAAAGTTCAGCTCAATGGTTCTAAAATGAAACAGCAGGTCAAACAGTGAGGTACAAGCTTTCGTCCTAAATTTGAGGCGTTTATCATAGATGTACATTATGGGGATAGTTTGAGATGAATCTGTTTGTTGCAATAAATCAATTAATTGCATGATGAGTTAAAACATCCTCAATAATTTCCAGTTGCGTAATTTATCGTTTTTCTTTCTGCTAAAAACTGGATGACAAACGTTTCAGTTTGATGCTTTGGTCTCAACTAATTTTGTTTACATAGCCTTCAAATAATTTATTTTATTTGTTGTCTCTGTTGTTGTGTTTTATTTGGGTATTTAAAATGTCTTCCAGTTCCAGTGTTAAATGTTAAGTAGAATTTAATGCTCTACTTATGCCGTTAACATTACATTACATGAAAGAGGTCTCAAAATAACAATATTAATGTTTATCGCAACAACTTTTGTGACAATTTATTATACAGCAAAATTTACATTTACTTGAGTAAAAATATGTTGAAGTATTGCTTCTCTCACTAGAGCACAGTTTTTGGTTTGCGTGAAATAGAAGAAATGCATTTTAAGTAAAACGAGTGCGTGTGGTCGTCTGCAGGGAGCAGTTGTCCTCTCAGGTTGAACAGCTGCGGAGCCGCCTGTCTGAGACCCAACAGAGCCTCCAGAGCAGCGTCGCCGAGCTGCAGCAGCTCCAGGCCGAGCACGACACCCTGCTGGAGAGGCACAACAAAATCCTGCAGGAAAACATCACCAAAGAGGCGGAGCTGCGAGAGAGGTGAAACGCTTTGGTTTTTCATTCTACGTCTGCTGAGGTTTGTAAAGTAATCAGAAATCTGAGTTACTTTTTCAAGGAGTAATCAATAATAGTCAGAATAAAATCCATTCAACGCTTGGAAAGGCAAACTACAAATGCCTCATCAAACTTTCCAGATTCCTAACTTCCTGTTTCTCTCTGACCCGTCCTCCAGGGTTTTGACGTTGCAGACGGAGAATGTGTCGTTAAGGTCAGAGGTGACCCAGGCTCAGGCTGACCTGTTGTCCCAGGTGGAGGCCCAGCGGCAGACCTACAGGGAGCAGCTGAGGAAGCTGCAGGACGACCACCGGGCCACCGTAGAGACGCTGCAGGGACAGCTGAGCCGCGTCGAGGAGCAGCTCTTCAACCTGCAGAGCCAGAACAGTAAGCTCAGCTAGAAGCACTTTAATCAGGCCAAATGTAACAAGTGAGCAACTTACATATGAAACCAGACATTTACATACACCTAAAAGTTTGAACTGAAATCAGATTAGACTTCTCTTGTTTCAATTTGTGAGAATTAAAAAATTTTACATCTTGAACATTTTTTTTTAGAGATTTCTTGTTTTACTTTCTTTGTATTCTTTGCCTTTAATTTGAGCAGGAAATAATTTATCTTCACACAGTTTGTTTGGATCGTTTCAGTGTAATGAGAACTTATTATTCCTAATGGCCTATTGACTTATTGATCATCTCATACTTTATACGTTAAAAAACGTTATTGAAATTCAGGGATTTTTTTTGTCAAATTAATTTTTATCTCTCGAACCAGTCAAGTGTGTGAGACATTTCAAAACATTCGTTATATTTTAGCTTTACTCACAAGACATTAATAAGTCATACATAGTATCATATAATAGTGAATTAAAACTGTTTTTTTAATTTTCTTTATCTCCAAAGTGTGGCGCTGGAAAACTCACTTTGAAAATGGCTGAAAATTTTTTAAATTTTACTGAAGGAAGACTCTACAAACCCTGTTTTGTCTTTCACTGTCTGACGTTAAATCAGACAAAAGATTTAATGCTTTAGGATCACCTCAGGAGACCCTTTGAAGCATCAAGTGGTTTATGAAGTTTTCTTGTTTCCTCCTCTGCTTCATGAGATGAGTGATGGGACACAGAGAGCTCACAGGGGTGAGAATATCGGTGTGTTTATCAGCAGAGCTCATTCATCACCTCCCACACAGATGCCCTCTGCAGTGAAACACCAAATACACAGCAAACTCTTGGAAAGGCGAGTGTGTGGATGTGTGCTGCTTCTCTGTCACTTCAGCTTGGCCAGGTGTTGGCGAGGCGCCGCGGCTCTGTTCCCGCCCCGCAGTGTGGCAAACAGGCCCCTTTGGCATCTGGAGAGACTCCTCATTAGTGTCTCACACATAAAAGACCCCTGTTTTTTTAGGGCACGTTTGGCTTATCTCACCGCGTATTTCTGAATTTAATTGCATTTATTGAGTTGGCTTGTGTTTGTTTTACTGGTACAATCAAGCAATAACACATCGCATGCACCACACATTAAAATCTATCCATATCTCTCCTTTACAGTCTTATTTATTCTGTTTATGAACCAGGTGAAGGATGCTGATTGGATAATATTTTGCTTCAAACTTGAATTCTTGTAACCTCTAAAAACACTCCAAGTCTTTTTTTTCTAGTGAGTTCATGTTGTTTGGTGTCTGAAAAATGAGCCAATTCAGCGGCCACTGTGCCGTTACCTAGCAACCCTAGCCAAGCCCAGCCCGTCACCTAGCAACTCAAACGGAATTCCATCATGTTTGGTTAGCTGGTTTTACCGCCTCATACTGGAAAAGACAAGTAAGCTAGTTGGTTGTGCAAGAGGCTCCATTTCTACTTTCCAAAGATTTACGGTTGTGTAATTACGCATCTGTTTGCAGCCATTTAAACGCTGAGTTGAGGGGCGTGGCCAGCAGCAGCCTATTGCTTTACAGGTTCAGAGTCCCTAATACAGCTCATTATGAAAGCCAGCTCAAAATCTCAGACTAAAATCTCATTGTGCAAGAATGATTCTATGGAAAAAAACACATAATGAACATATTTTGTAAAGCATCTAAATCTGTTAAAGGAAGCATGTTAGATCACATTTGAGGGTGTTTAAGTTTAATTCATCTGTTTGTTTGGTCTGCCAGATACCTAGAGCTAAAATGAAATAGATTTTCATGAGCAGAATACATTAGAATGTATATTTTCTTTCTTCTTTTAAACGCTTTCATATAGTCCTGGTTAAATGATCCTGTTTCAGTGTCTCAACGAGGCCCTCTAGTGGTCAGCAGCTGCTTCACTATTCCTATTAACCTGCTGCAGGGGCAAAGTGAGAAAGACACTTTAGTTACAGCTTCATGAATCATATTTATCCTCCCACTTTCTCAAGTCACTGACCCTCTTTCTCATCATTTTCCTGTGTGATGTTTCAGCTGAATTGCACAGTGATCTGCAGCTTTAACAATCCAAAAAGCCATTTTTGCCCTTAGTCCAGCTAAATAAAATGGGTTTGGAGCCACAAATATTACCTCACCTTTTGAAAAAAATAACAAAGTTTTTGAGAAATACTTAGCCAAACTGACTCCTAATTTTATGTTTTAACAAAAAGAAAAACATAAAACATTTTCAAAAACATAATGGCTACATTTTCTTATATTGGATGTTGATATTTGCCCAGTTTTCAACCTAATTATAGTAAAAAAATAAATCAAAATAAAAATTATTGTAATTTTAAATGTAATTATTACGTGAAAAAAAAAAATGCTAAAAGCTGTATTTGTCGCTATATCTTTTTCTTCCAGTTTATAATTTTTTTAGTCAGTTTTTAAGAGCCAGTGTGGAAGGTCCAGAAATCCACACGGGGCTCCAGAGCCACAGGGTCACAGCTAAACGTGTTCTGGAAGACCAAATAAAAAATATCCCAACTTGTTAGGATCTATTCTACAATCATTGGCACTTTGTAGCTGAACTATTGTGTTATTTTTCTCCTGTAAGCCTGTCTTGTCTTCTAACCTCAGGTGCAGTGTCGGCCCAGTCCAGCCGTAGGCCTCTGACATCAGAACTTCAGCGGAGAATCACCGATCAGAACCAAGCAGGGTTTGGAGCGATGGGTTTGAACGACCTGCAGTCAATGGCCCGGGAGGAGGGGGAAGGCATGGAAACCACGGAGACCGAGAGGTCGTCACCAAAACCCGCAGCCCCGCCCTCCCTGGAGCAGCTGCTCACATCCCCAGACCCCAAACAGGGTGTGGTACAAAGATACACTTTAATTCAATAACAAAGGAGCTATTTACAGTGCAATTATTCTCCTTTAACTTTTCATGTAGTATAACCCATTTTTGTTAAGGAAAAAGAAAAAATCCATGCAAATAAAATTATTTTATTTATTTGCATGAAAATAACATTATTTTATTTAGTAATAAATAAAATAATAAAATAATATTTAAAATACATTCATGAATACAATTATACATTTTATTCTTATTAAAATATTATGCAATTATTTTTGCATAAAATAATTCATGGGAAAATATTTGCAGGAATTATTTTATTCATGCAAATAAAATAATATTTATTACTTTATTTGCATAAAATAATTTTTATTTGCACGATTTAAGAATACCAGCATCAAATATATTTTTCAAGGATTTTTTTTATTGTCATACCACCTAGCTAGCTCGTAGCACAAAATATGGGCTCAGGTCAGATCAAGAAATCCACCACACAGAAAAGTAAATGAATAAACAGTAAAGTGATTAATTTAATTACATTTTTATATTGACTGCTGTTTATGTATACATAGCCTGTTTAATTCGCTTGTTGCATCTCCAGAGCCGTTTGTTTGGACGGTGGAGCCGAGCAAAGAGGAGCTGACTGAGAAGCTGAGCACGGCCACGCGCAGCATGGAGCACATGAACGGCCTGCTGCACGAAACCGAGGCCACCAACGCTGTCCTCATGGAGCAGATCACTGTACGTATGAACATCTCATTTAACCTTAACTTTATTTAGCACATTTCAGCAACCAGGCAGATCAAAGTGCTTCATAAAATCATAATACAGTAACCAATGATAACACAAGCAATAAACATTACATTTAGTCAAACAGTCTTAAATTTCATCAAGCAAATGTACGTAAAAGATGTTGATCAATATTTCACTTTTAATCAAAGGCTTTTCTAAACGGTTGCGTTTTAGCTTCCATTTAAAGGAACAGTGTTGCAGCATCTTTGCAGTTTTCTGGAAGGTTGTTAAAACATACCAGCAGTTTCTAAATTTCATTTTGGGTCATATCAAAATCATGAATTTCCTCAAGGCCAGTTTGTGCCAGAATTTATTCATAAAACTCATTAACAAACCGTTAAATTGTGAATAAATTCCTTTCTGCATTCAATAAGTATTTAAAATTTTATTGAACATCTTTTCAGATTTATCAGTTCTCCAGGATTATGATTTTTTTTCAGTCAAAATCATATATTTTGTGGTACTACTTTAAAAGTATTTTCAATATTTCCACTTATTTATGACATCAAAAGTGACATTTTTATTACTTGACATCAAGGTTGAGACAGCATTGTCATACAAGTAAGAAATGCTGCCACCTGCAGGCAGGACTTAGTCCCTTATAGCCAATGTTTATCACCATTTTTGCTGTAAATTAGCAATAAACTCAGTTATACATTAGCGTTAAGAAAAGCAAAAATCTGTTGATTTTGCATAAATTTCTGAAATTGTGAGAAACTGTCCAGGGGGCCATGTAGAAAAGCTTTGGCGGACCGTATATGGCCCCGGGGCTTTGAGTTGGACACATGAAAACATGTAAGAGGGTTTTAAGTGTTTCAATACAAATTTAATCTTTATGAGCCGACATTTTATTTCAAATATTTTATTGAACAGTAAATAATCCACATCATGTGGTATTAAAATGGTCTGTATGCACCAACAGTGACGTCAAACAGCCTGGCGTTGTTTAAGGTCCCGTCTCTGTCCAGCAGAAAGTAGAGCCGGTGTCCCTTGATTCTGAGCGGGATGAACGAGGGGGACTCCTGTCTGTGAGCGTGGCAGGCCACCTCATTTAGTGGGACATTTATGGTCCTGCCTCGGTCTGGTCCCAGAGGAGACTGTGTCCGTACCGTCACCATCCTGCCGCCCTTATGTAGAACCACCTTACTGACGGACCTCCGGCAGAACAGAGCCCCGAGCCCGACTATCCCCGCTCCTATGGTCAGGCATCCCAGGGTGAAGCCGTACCTCCAGGCGTTTGAACCCAGGTTCATCTCGAAACTCCACATCCCGGCCAGTCCGGTGGTGGTGGGCTTGGCTCGGCCTTTTCCGCCGGTGTCTTTGAGCCCGGTGAAGGCGAACTGGGCCAGGTACGTCCAGAAGACGAACTGGCCGCCGCAGAAGACCGTCAGCACCCGGAAGAAGCGGGTTCTGTCGTGCTCGAACAGGGTGACATCTTTGGCAGGCTGGGTGGCGCTGCAGTAGCCTCGGCGGACTGCGACCTGGCGGGATGTGGGAGCAACAATCTCCCCGTTCTGTCCGAACCAGGAAAATAATCGCCTGGATTCCCCGCTCGACTGGGTCGCATTTTGAAAGATTGGAGCGTTCTTCTGAAAATTACCGAGTCGAAATAGCCTGGAGTACCGCTCCAGAGCTCCGCAAAGTAGGCGCTCAAATCCCATTTCTCACCGTAACTTTGTTTATCAGGTTATATGACTCTAAACAACACAGTCCGAAGCAATAGCTGCTGTTTTAAATCAACTTTTATTTCACTCCAGGCTTCTCTGTCCGTGAGGGCGCCGCCATATTTGTTATGTATTCTCTTTCTGAACTCTCGCGAGAATAGTGACGTTACACTCTGCGCCAATCAGTGTAGAACCGTTTCTTGTCCCCTCAAATGGCAAAGGAGGAACTGCACTGCTTGAGCCTAAATTATGTGACGTCACTTCCAGAAAATGTCATTACACTTTGTATGGATTTCATCTGATGGACCGACAGAAAGTGATGCGGAAATTAAAGGAGACATCACACAAGAACATATTCAAATGCCCCTAAAACTGGCTCATTTTTGTATTTCTTTAAAAAAAAAAAAAAACAGCCCGAGTCTTAAATCAGTTGATTTCACATTAATTAAGTTCATAATTACTTTTATGCTCGTAGGAACGTGTTGTTTCATGTAACCTTTATCGTCCTGCAGCTGTTAAAGAGCGAAGTTAGGCGACTCGAGCGAAACCAGGAGAGAGAGAAGAGTGTGGCCAACCTGGAGTATCTGAAGAACGTCCTGCTGCAGTTCATCTTCCTGCGTTCTGGCAGCGAGAGGCAGGCGCTCCTGCCCGTCATTCACACCATGCTGCAGCTCAGTCCAGAGGAGAAGAGCAAACTGGCTGCAATCGCACAAGGTACAAGTCTGCGTAATTTATCCTGAAGTTAAAAAAAGCCTCATCGTTCATATTTTGTTTTATCTGAAATTTAAGTAATTTCTTTAGGTTAGCCGATGATGATCAAACGTGTGAAAACTTTTAGTGTCTGGTGTTTACGGTGGTGCTTTTCCTTTCAGGTGAGGAAGAGGGAAGCGGCTCTCGCGGCTCAGGGTGGACCTCCTACCTCCACAGCTGGTCTGGGATCAGATAGACTAAAATCACGGGGAGCACCTTGCAGTGACATCACTGAGCCCGTCTCTGTGAGATTCTGTAACAATGATGCTAATTAAAATGGTTTTAACTGGGGCATTAACGCGTTATTGGGACAAAACAGGCAGGACCACAGAATGTATGTAAAATAGTGTTTTCTAGAGAGATAATGGAAACAAGAATCTTCATTTACTTTTGCAGAGCATTCGTTACAAACACTGCTTCTCTGAGATCGACACAGGCTTGTTAAACTGCCAGGTTTTTGTGATGTAAGAAAAATATGACTCATAAATAATTTCAAATCTTTTCCACATATTTTCTAACAGTTATGTTAGAACAGAACTTTATTGAAACACCATTTAATGTAGTTAGCATTCAGTTTTCTTTAGTAGAATTATCTAGTTTTACTCGCCCACTCTACCCTGCAAAATGTCTCTAATTTTACCAGATTGTGACGCTGTTTCTAGTCAATATCCCTGTTTTGGTGAGCTAATGGATTATCTATTGAAATTAGGATTAAATCTGGAGTCTGGCTAATTTAAATGTCCTGCTTTTGAAGCCATTTGTATTCATGGCTGGACTCACTGTGATGCTGAATATTAAATCCCTAAATTCTTAACCTTTAGCTTTCTGGCAGACACTTGAGACAAAACTGACTGGTTTTTGGAACTCAATTAATTTAATGAAAACCATTCCATTCGAGAAGTAACCCCACATCATGATGCTGCCACCACCATGTTTCACTTTGGGCATGGTCTCCTTACTTGTGATAGTAGAGTCAGAGTTATCTTCCTGAATGATAGCTTTTTGTTTCTTCAGATTGTAAATATTCTTCTATAAATGTTAGGAATAGTTTTTGTTTGTTTTTGAAGGATACAAACATCTGAGAGATCCTACAAGTTCAGCTAAAGTGTGTTATAAGATAATCACTATAAATGGTAAGGATATGCTCTATAAATCATGCTAGGTGTGTACAGGAAGAAAACTAAATGCTAAAAGAGAATCAAGTTGTGTTTCAACCAAATATTTAAGGTTATTCTCGGTTACATAGCAACATTATTCTACCCGTTTCATTTTCCCTGTGATAAATTTGTTTGCTTTTCAGTTGAATTTTACAGGATATATGTGGCAAAAGATGTACATAAATAGTTTGTGACGGTGTTTACATAACAAAAACTTGGCATTTTACCAGAGTTTGTGTCCAAATTCGTCTTGCACCAAATTCCCCATCATAAATTTCTTTTAGTTGTATTGATTTGAGTTGAGATGAAACCTGTTGGGCATTTTTCTACAGGCATAAATCACATCACATGCTTCTATTTCAAAATATTTTCTTATTTCTGGATAAAAAAAAAAAAAAAAAAGTCATGTTGCAAACAAATTGTATGAATAAAGGTTATTTAAGAAGGTAAATGTAGCCTGACATAACGTGACTTAAATGTCGGATGTTTAAATCCTTGGTTAAAAAAAGAAGAAGATTTGAGTCCTCTGCTTATGTACATTGTATTTTACTCACTTTATTAACTGACAAGTTTTCACAAATCACATTTCTGTTTGCAGTTTCTCTCAATGACTGCCATCATGTATGTTGACTGTTGGATGTCTTTCTGTATGTTATAGTTTATCACTTTATCATTTAGAAACATGCAACAAAAAGGTGTTAATCTTCACCCATTTTTAATCCGGTTACTTATAAAATTAAAAAGCCTTAATCCATACATTGTGGTAAAAAAAAAAATCAACATTACAGTGCTTTAGGTGTTTTGTTTTCTTTTACATTAGTCAGTGGGGAAAAAAATGTAGATTAAATTATTAGTGTAGCTCCGTTAAATCATCATAATTTGTGTTCATAATTATAACTGGTACTTCCTAAACTCAGGTGCAGGTATTTGTGTTTTTCTACTGTAGCATTTGTAACTGCTGTTTTCATTTTATTTGTTTAACGACTACGCGGCTCTGCTGTGGGGTAGAAGTTGAATTTTTTCCGACACACATACTCAGATTTGCTTCTGCAACGTTAATGCATATTTGTTCTCCTTGTTAATGCTGTAGTTTGTCTTTTTTCCACTCCAGTGGCAGCTCTTTTGGGATCAGTCAACCACAACTTGAATGTACTTTTACCTTTTATATTATGTGAAGGTTACTGCTATCAGAAGCTATGAGAGATTATCGGAGAGTCTTTTAAGATTTTGTCTGGATGTAAAACAAAGACGACAGAAAACTGTGATTGTAGCGGATTAAAAGCGGGATGGGAGTGATCGCAGAGTTGAATTGTGTTTATTGATCTTCACGCACTTTCATCTGCAGGTGAAACGTGGACATTTTTAACATTTTGTCACTTACAACCTCCAATCTTAATTTTATTTTACTTAGACTTTAGAATCAACACAAAAGCATGCCATGTACATAACATTTTATTTTCACAACCTGAGAAGTGTTGCTCTTCACTGAAATTAAATTTGCAGGATTTGTGCACATCTAGAAATCTTCAAACTTGCTCTGTTTACATCGATTTTCAAGTCCTGCCACTGATTTTGAAATGGATGTGGGTCCGGACATTTCGTTCGATAATACCTCTGCCTCGTTTGCAGTTTTCTTTACATCTGTTGTGACACACAGGACTCCCCTTATGACTTGTTTTTCTAATCTGGCTCAGATTTTATTGACTAAAACTGGTGAAAACCATTTATGTTTTCTTCCACTTCACAAATCTGTATTATTTTATACTAACCTGTCGCATAAAATCGAAATAAAACACGTTTAAGGATGTGGGAACAGTCTAGGGGACGTTAATACTTCCCTAAGCCCTGTAGTGTGTGCATGGAAGATAAATTTATGCTTCATGTTATGGAGTCATCTTCCACGTGGAAGGAGGGGAAATTTTATATGGGCCTGCCTTTTAAGGAAATAAATGTGGTTCTGGAATTATGACGTAGTCAGGGGAGGAAATGACAAATAATCGCCACTGAATACCGCTGGAGGGTAATGCAAACATTACGTTTCGTCTGTAGAGCGCTGCTGTATCCTCTTTACTGTCGACTGTTTATATCCTTACATTTTAAGACATTATATCCTTAGGCACGTTTATACATATGTATAAACGTGCTTTAAAATAAATGGAAAGGGTCCGTGGGATGTTTCTGCAAGCCGCACACCCGCCATATTGAAATTTGTACGGATTTAAACGCTCAGGAAAAAAGAAAAAAGTCAAGAGTTTTTGTTTTCTTGCAAAGCAGAAGTGTAAAATCAAAGAAAATAAAGCAGTGGACAACAACAACAACATGTCAGCGGAGCCGCCGATATGTTCACACTCACACAAGCACATCTTGTAATTACTTTTGGCAGGTGGGAATTATAGTTTCCTGCCAGTAAATGTCTCAACAGTAAGTCAGTCAAAAAGCCCAGAGTGAATTTTTAAAGCTCCCCCAGATGCGGATAAAAAAATTAAATGAACTTCCTCTGGATTTCAAAATAAAATTAACGCATAGCTGGTAAGTGGAAGAAAGTCAATCCAATCTATTCAGGAATTATAATATAATTTGTGAATTGCTTCACTGCTAAAGTTTCATTTTAAGTGTTAAAAGAAGCAAATTTCTGCCACAAACTGAGATTTTGAGGATAATCTCAGAAATTTTGTAGGAAAAACAAGGAAATTTCTGGATTTTAAAAATTTTCGTCTTTTGAACCTTAGTAATTTTCAAGCTTTTTTTCTACAAAGATTCTGATTTAAATCTTAAAATTGTATATTTTTTTCTAGAAAATGTTCTTACTAAACTCAGAATTTTCCGGGTTTTTTTCTGGAAAATTTCTAACAATCTAAAACTGTCTTTTTTAGCTCATTTTTTTAGCTACAATTGCCCTAATTCGGCGCTATATTAAAATTCAATAGTTTTCACAGTAAAACTTATTATCTGAAGCTTCATTTGGATTATTGAACAGCATGATCTCACAGTTTCATAGTTCACTTATCCCACAGAGAACAATAACCATAATTTTAAAACAGGATTATTGTTTTCATGGGAAATTGTATTTGATTACATTTATTTACTATTTAAACAGTGCCTTGACATCTGTAATATCTAAAAGTAAATAAATGAAATAAATAAACTATGTTGATTCATATGGATATTTTGTTTTTCACATGCTCAATTTGACTCAGTCCTTGCCTCAAAACGACAGTTTCAGCGACGGAACCAAAACGGCATATTCATGCTTTTACGTTGAAGGTCATCCAAACGGAAGTCCAGTCCGCCGTGTCCTGTGGTTGGTGGAGATAGGCGGGGCCCGTCCTAATTATACGCCATTCTGTGCCAGGGAGAAAAAGCAGCTCTAACTGTACAGTAAATAGGAGAGAGGAGCACATCTGGACGTCTGCTGCTGAGGCCGAAACACTCACATCTGATCCGAGAGAGCGAGGAGGAGCGATGCTCGGACTCACGGAGATGACTAACGGGTAAGCTAGCTCCTTAGCTTTTTTATCTTCACAATTATTTTGCCCCGAAAAAGTTAAGAATTTAACGTTTTTTCCGCTGGAGGGAAATAAATTGACGTCCAGTAGTTGTTTGTTTATAACAAACCAGCGGTGGATGCGCATCCATGCTAAAACTAAACGCAGGTGTCCGGTAGAAAAATGTTTAATCGCAGAGTTTTAGCTAAGTTCTCATTAATTTATCTTCAATCTGAACTTGACGCTGGCGCCCCCTACCGGTACAATGAGGGAACAGCGACTTTATGCGGGTTAAAAAGCGATCAATCTTCAAACCTATTGATCGACCTATTGATCGACAACTAATGAAATTAAAAACAGCTACAAGTTTGCAAACAACAGCAATTAAATATTAACGTAAAAAGATGTTAAGGTCTCAAATAAGAGGCATTTATTTTATGTGAAGAAACTAAAATTTAAAGGATGATCACAATCCAGATTGACAAAAATAAGAGACTTTTAAAATTATGACCATGCAAGCATATTAGATAAATTTTAGTGGATGCTAATTAAATCTGAAAACGTCATATTTATATGGAGTGCAGCTCATATTAAATGTGATGGTTTGAACAGTAATTGAAATACAATTTTACATTATTGTAAATGTTTGGGTTTTTTTTAGTATTATTAGAACAAATAATCAAAAAGCAATTCCCTTAAATAGCTATACAATTTGAGCTATTTCTGTATGTTCTTGAAAACATAAACAAATAATAGTTTGCTTAAACAATCCAGAGGAAGATCAATCTCTGTTTATGTCTTAAATTGCAACACAAAAAATAAACCTGATGCTTTTCTTTCCTCTTCTAACTGTGACACTGTTTGGTGATGTGATGCACATCTGGAGGTCTGGTGATGTGTTGGGAATATCAAGGATATTGTCTTTGACCCTGTTACTTGCAGTATTTCGCATCATTTTTATGAAAAAGTGTCATTTTTTTGTGTGTCAAGCTGCACCCCCAGATCAAAACAAAGCAGTGAATCTGTTGGTTTTCTTTTAAAAACCATTGCATCCTTCTCCTCCCTGCTGAGGAATGTCCTCTAAAAAGCAACTGGACAGTAGAACGTGTTTTCCAAACCACTTCCTGACAGTCCGGTCTCCCGGGACGGCCACTCAACACGGCCTTTTTCCTTTTTGTGAATTTCTCTCTGTCTGTATTAGCTGGAGCTCTCACTGAAGGCAAGTCTGTATAAGCCCAGAGTTTGCTGCATTAATCTGATCCAGCGCTGTGTTGATACAACACCAGCTTAGGCTGATGCCTGGGCCTCCAGCACAGACTTGTCCTTGTTTGGAAGTTCGGAGACGGGGGATTTGAGTGCGAGCGCAGACATCGAGTGAATGGTTGCCTTTATCATCTGGAAGAAAAATTAATGTCGCGATTAATCTTTTACTGCAAAACTCTGGTCACTACTTTTTATAGATGTAGCCAGCATGTCTGCTTTTATGTTACTTTACTGTCATAATTATAAAGAATCAAATGTTTTAAGACTTTAAACGATCTTCAGAAACTACAAAAATAAAAATCGCAGTATTAGTTTGGATCAGAAACATTGACATCTAACAGAAATGGATCTATTACAAATAAAAATGGATCCATAAATACTGTAGAACAGTATACTTTTTCAGCAGGACATTGTCCTAATAGCAAAAACACCTTAGTATTTTCACCTGCAGATTAAACATTTTGATATTATTCTAGAAAATAACATGAAATAACCTAGAGATGTTGAAATTGAGTTTAGTGTTCTTGAAAAGCCAAATAGAAACTTAATCATTTACAGCTTCATCAGCTAAAAGTAAAACATCAACATCAATGTATTTTTGTTATTTATTTTTATTTAATTTCCCTTGGGAATTAAAGCATCTTTTAATTTGAATCAAGTGTGTAAATATTAACTGTGCTTACACCGCTCCACCCACAGGGGGCGCCCGTTCTCGTTGAATGGACACAGAAAACATAGAAAACCCCTTAATCTGGAGTCACACTGGGATTATCAGCTGTTGATGGCAAAATCTTTATTTTTGAGAGAAAAATATGTCAAAATGAACTTAAATCATTTTCTGTGGTCATTCAGTGCGACAAACACCGACTGTTTTCTTCCTCCTCCTTTTTCATACTGCATAAAATACATCTTGAGGTCAAATAAAAAGTCTGTGGATAATAAAATTTGGCATTTTATTATCAGAAGAATTGTCAGAATAATCAATTTTTAGTTGCAAAATAGTATAACAGGAGTTGCTGTCTGATATGTTCAAGTCCTGTAGGATTTTAGAAATGTGTGTGTGTGTGTGTGTTTAGGTTTGATCACATGTGCCAAACTCAAGGCCCAGGGGCCAAAACTGGCCCACTGTTTCTTTTTTTGTGGCCCTCATGACTCCAAATTATATCTGTAAGTCCCTCCAATTGTTCATAAATCTTCAAGATTCACACAAAATTTGCAAATCCCCCAATATTTTCAGATTTTATTGCAAATGTTTCTCAAAGTTGGTCAAAAAACAGTATGTCGAGTAATAAAAAGTCACATTTTACATCATACATTAGCGAAAAATATAAAAATCCTTTACAAATATTTAAATAAATCAACATGAACATCTTCTGTAAATCCTGCAACATAATAATAAATGAATCATTATCCCTTTAAATAAAATGTTTCCAGCTGACATGACTTTCCTGGGAATTACTCGTTTGTTTAGTCATTGGATTATTTTATTTTCCTCCTCGTTTCCAGCTCCGTTTAACTCTTTAAAGCTCACCGGAAAACCAACAAATGGACTGAAACAAAACCACACAGATCATCCCTGAAAAGGATTGAATTTCAATAAGATGTTTGAATAAAAGGCTATATTTGAAAAATTTACCGTTGATTACAGATAGTTAAAGATGTATATATATATATTTTAAATCTCCTCACTGTGTGAAGTTAAATCACACCAAATTTCACTTGTTTTAGCTCAGTTAGAATAACCACAATTACTTATTTTCACTAAATGCCAGAACTCTTGGTGAGAATATATTTTATTCTAAATCTTTGGTAACTTTATCAGCCCAGGTGTTGGGTTAGACATTTCAAAACATTAAATGTTGTCATATTTCCCTCCTGTACAATGTAGAATACAGGAAAATGTTACATTATAAAAGAGTCTTCTTTTGTTCATTGTGGTCCTGGAAAAGTTTGAAAACATACCTTGAAAACACTTGAAAAAAATTGTACTCTGGAAAAGTTTACCAAACCTGAATATGAGACATTTTTGTCTGGGTTCTTACTCAGACTGACACTCAGACTGACAGAGCTGTTGGGTAAAATATTACACACACAGACACACACACATGCATGCATACGCACTCACACACACACCACTGCAAACAGGAAGTGATGTGGCCATGCAGGCCCTGATAAATGCAGTGGGAGTGTCAGTGGTGACAGCAAACAGGACTGTAGAAACATCTGAAACATCTTTCTGAAATTCTGACAGATCATAGGTAAGAAGGGAAATTCACCATTTTCTCTCTTTTTAAAGCAATATTAAATCGCTTTCACACACAGAGATCAAGCTTATAGAGCTGTTTAAACATCACTTTTAAAACTTTATGCTTTCGGACTCTTGTGGGAACTTCCTCTTAGTGCAACAGCATGGTTCGCTTTACGCCGGCAGAATCATGATTGCAAATGGCTGCAGGAGAAGATTAGTAATCCAATTTCAGACTAAAAAAGAATAAAATTTAACTTAATTTGCACACAAAGTTTGCAAAACAGATATATCTGTGGTTCTCGATTAAGTAGATACAGAAATGACTTAGTTTATGTAACATTTTGCTATTTTTTTAAGTGCACAATGACCATAGTTATGTTTTTGGGATGTTTTAAGACATATAATATTGAATTAGATGCAGTGGCTGTAATACCAGAGATGACCAAATGGAGGCAGTAAACTAAAGGAAATAGTCAGGGATGTTTATGATGGTATCTTTGTTTTGCTCTGCAGAGAACATAAAACAATCTAATTTTAACATCTCCTTTGATACAATATTTACAGATTACAAATTAATTAACTGCCAGTTTTCTTGCATGTCGGAACATGCGATTGATTTGCTCCGGGACGTTAATCTGGCGTTAAAGTTGAACTTTCACGTTGCGTGTCAGAGACGTGGAATCCTGAGCAGGCAGAGGCAGGCAGGTGAACGAGAATGTGTTTATTGGCTGCATACCTGTTTGCGCTCACCAAGGTGATGCACAGTGAAGCTCTGACAGCAGCAGATTAACAACAATCCCCATCCGAAATTACAGGGTCACTTTAAATCTGCACCTTCAGCAGAGGTGAACTACAGGGAAGAAATCGCAGGGATCATGAGGTGATTTCCATCTTCAGGACGGAAAAGTTTGGTATTAAGATTTTTAAAATGTTCATACACACAACAATCACTTTGAATAAAGTAAATAAAATAAACCGCTGTTGATGAGACTTTCTCTGTCGCAATTAATCACATAAAATCACAATGAGCTTAATGGTTAAATGAAAAGTGCCATTTTTTTTCAGCTAACTATTCGATTAATCATCAGAATAATCAATTACTAAAATAATAGTTGCAGCCCTGGTTCTCATATAAATGAACATTCAGCTGTGTGGTCTTTAGAAAAGTGAAAGTATTGTGCTGCGTGAGTGAAAGAGGAGCGGTTGTTCTCAAAACGCTGCCATGAATTATTCATCAGTTGACATTTTGGATTTCAGTCGTTTGTTGTTTCTGCTGAGATGTTTTCTCAGCTCACCAGAGGAGTAGAGAGTAAGTTTTTAACACCTGGTTAATTTATCTGCTGCTTCTAAATGTTTTTAAACGACATCACCATGGTTACTCTGAACGCCCCGAGGAAATATGAGGAAGATAATGAAAAGGTATGTATGAGGGCCTTTGAGGGCCACTGTCGATGGAAAAGAGGAATAAATCTCTGCTAAAAAAAATTAAAAATGTTTAGATTAATCTCACAAATTTTCTCACAAAGCAAGGGGATTTCTGAATTTGAAACGTCAAACATTTGCTTGCAAAAACTCAGAAATGTTGATATTAATCTCAGAAAATTTCTAGAAAAACAATTTTTTAGCTCCAAAAGTCAAAAATGCAATAGAAAAAATTTTTGGGATCAATCTGAGATATTTTCTAGAAAAATATGTGGACATTTCGGTTTGAAGTGTCAAAAATTTCAGAAGTTGTCTGAGTTTGAAATGTTGAAAAGTTTTGACTTTTAAAACTCATTGATTTTGATGCTTTTCTGGTAAATTTCTGAAATTTATCTCAGACATTTAAAGTTTCTTAAATGTCTGAAACTTTTAAGACATTTAAAAGTCTTAAAACATCAGATAATGAAACTGGTGTTTCACTATCTCAACATCAGTTCATCAAATCTCAAAATTTCTCAACCTGAGAAATTTTGAGATGAATTTGTTAGAAACTCAAATTGAGTTTCCATCAAACTTTTGATTATTTTACCAATGAAATTCTCTCAATTTTTGAAAATAATCTAACATTTCCCAGTTTTTGCTCGCAGTGTTTTCCTCCCATTGAGATTAATCTAAACATTTCAGATTTTTTTGTCTAGAAATTCTTTAACTTTTCAAACTCAGATATTTCCTTAGTTTTTCTATACATTTCTGATATTAATCTCAACATGTCTTGAGTTTTTGCATGCAGATTTTTGGCATTTTGACCTCAGAAATTTCCTTATTTTTCCACAAAACCTCTGAGATTAATTAAAAATTTCAGATTTTTTTTCCAGCAATTTTTTTTACTTTTGGATCTCAAAAGTTTCCGTCTTTTTTAGCAGAGATCTACTCCTATTTGGATGATTCAACCAACTTCTCGACACTTTTGGAAACTGTCCACTCTGTCTTTTCTCTGCCTTGTTTTTGTTTTTGAGAGCGCATCATAGCAGAGAGAGAAGTAGGCGGTGAACCCACACAACTGAGGCAACAATCCCTTTCTCTGTCTCCTTTCCTGCGACTCCTTCCCCCTCTACCTGCTCCAGGTGGGTGGGAGGAGGAGCCAGAAGTAGCTGATAGGTGTTTGCGGTGCGAGCCCTGGGGGTGTGTTTGACAAAGAGCAAGAGAAGCACAAGACCTGACGTTGTCATTTGGATCCAACATTTATATTGGTAGTGTCGCTGTTAGAGCGGACAGGAGGTTTCAGCTGAGGAAGGAAGGGAGGGAGAGGCAGAGCAGCGACGGGGAGATGAAGTCTCTGAGGCTGAAGGAGTTGTCCAACTCAGATTTGTACAGGCGAAGGCAGGAGAGGCCGGACAGCTATGGAGGGCTGGCAAGAGACAGCCTCAGGTGAGTGGAGGCCTTTAGAAACTTTGTTTTCTGTCAACAAGAGGATCCAGTTAGAAATGCTGCTCTGACCCGTCACCAGTGATTATTTTCTTTGCATCTGTTTAGAAATAAAGGTGGAGAAAAAGAAGGTCTTCCAATGTGTGCAAACATACAGAATTCATCGTGATTAATCGAGTTTTCAAGTAATTGTCAACTAATTGATTAATTGGTAACTTCATTATACAGACTAATATTCATATAGGTTTATTTCATAGGAACAGACACATAATAACAGACAAACTGAATGAAACAGTTTGCATCATGGTTTTCATAGGGTAATCTAATTTGCAGCACTTGTCCCTAAACAATATATCTAAAACTAATAAGAGCATTTTAGATGAAAAACTTTCACGATGTTCTGCCCATAACTCCTCAAATGTCATAGTTTTTGCTCCACCTGGTTCAAATACTGTTATATTCTCCTACCTTTTGTTGTTAAGTTATTTATTGGTTAATTGGAAAAATAATCAACAGATTAGCCCTACACTTTTATGATGTTAAGTGAAGCAGATATGGCTTATTTAAATAGTTATTTAGCTATTGAGGCCAAATGAAAAGAAGCTGCAAAACACACAAGATGGTAACTCTTGATTAATACATTGATTTATTGCCTCATTTTACTTGAAACCTTCACTTCTTTCTAGAGCCAACTGAGTCATCTAATCATCTCTCAACATTATCTTATTGTTCTCAAAAGTAATTGCTTATCGTATTTTTATTTGAAGAAATCCAATTAATGTGTCAGAAGAATCCATCCGGCGTTTTGAACCATAGCTGTCGTTGGCCGTCTGTTTTGCTTTTATCAGGTTGAGCTGATTGAACAATTGAGTTGTTTTTATAAATCATTGATGAGTCCTCACCTGTCCGCTGCGTGTTGAACGGATAAGTTGCTACCTGAGTGGAGGGTTTGCTCAGTGAACCGCAGCTGATGGTTGAATGCTCCTGAAAGGAGTTCAGAAGTGTCAGAAGACTTTTGCAATATTTGTTTGCACAATATGATACCGTCAGCCTCTCTCTGATGTTCTGTTCTTTGTGAAACCCCCTCTCTTTCGCCACACCTTTCTGTGTGTCAGAGACGGATCCTGAAGAGGCCTGAGGAATGTTGTAATTTCAGGAATGTGGACATAAAGATGGAGCTCCTGCTCCAGGGTGTCCCCGGTTAACCCGCTGACTTCGCTTTCTGGTGGAGACGCAGTGATAAGGAAGTTTTATTGTTGTTTGTTCGTTATTTTTTTTAATAAGTAGGTTCAACATAGTGTGCAAAAAGAAAATCAAACATTTAAAAAGTTGATTACAGCTGACTCAAAAGGGCAAGAATGCTAAATAAAACATTGAATTTTGTACCACAAATACACTTTTAAAGATCTTTCAAACTTCTTCCTTCAATTTCCATTAAATCTTTACCTGAATGTATACAGAAGGAAAACTATTGAAAAAGAATGACTGGATTAGTGCTGCATGTTATGGTTGAAAAACTTCATATCTATCTATTAATACTTATTGATTTATTTTTTGTTTTAAATATATGAAATACCATTAACTGGTGACATGACAGTTCCTGTTTTATCCACAGTTTCTGCTCAAGTTCTTCTCATTTTTTTCCTTTCACGGTCTTATTTTATTTTGATTTCTGCTTTTATTTTCAATTATGTCAGTTGTGGTCCTCCATATTTGTGAGGCAGTGTGGCAAAAATGTCCAACTGCTGCTGGCAATTTCAGTTGTTGCGAGGTAACAACTGGTTTTTATCCGTCACATACGATACTAATAAGGTTGCCTGTAAAATATAAACATTTTTTAAAAATTAGAAACTCATCAGTGCTAGGAATGTATCTTCCAAAGCCCTGTATGTTTGTTGTATCAGGCAGTTTAAGCTTTTTCTGGTTTTAGTTAAATCTATAACAGAAACTAGAGGTCATAAAGTCCGTAAACTATTAAAGATAAAATAAATCTAAAATGATACGTTGTTATCCTCTGATGCACATCAGTTCCTTCCCTGGAAATGAAGTAGAAGTGGCCCGCTGATGGTCCGGGTCAAAAGGTCCCTTGAGACCGATTGTGCAGAACAATAGAAACGTTAGTCATGTGTTGTGTTTGCCCAGTCACTGGTTCAGTGTGTGACTCAGTTTTTTACAATCGTGTAGCTGTCCTTGCTTGTGTTAGCGCAAACGAACTTGTTGCTCCGCCAAGGGCAGGAAAGTTTTGCCCCAGCAGCTCTCGTGTCTGTGTTGCCATGGCTGCTGTTGACTCTGGGAGAACAGGTGTGTGACCCGGTGTGTTTGATTTGTGGGCCTTCAGCAGAGAAAAACAGACCCGTGACTTGAGGCTGCACACTTCAATATGATGAATGCATGATCAAATCCATTAGGTCGTAAGATGAGCTTCGATGAGAACTGCTTTCTGACGTATTTCAACCGCTTTGTTTCCTATTCTCTCCTTGCATTTTGACAGGAAATTGTTCTGTTCTTAAATTTTTTTAAGATTATTTGAAATTACAGCAGTATATGTGAAAGTTTCATATCAAACTGCTTTTCTAAAGAGCTTCAAAATGTATAAAACCATGATTATATTGATTTTTAACTTTTTTGTTTTTTTAGGTTGCATACTTGATTTCACTAATCCTTAAAATACAGCTGTATTTTATTTGAAAAGGCTCAGAAACCTGATTGATTGCAATTCTTAAAGAGTAATGGAGACGCATTGAACTTTTTTCAGTAACATTTGTAAACTTTTATTTGCATTTTTTCTCAACCTTCTCTTAACATTTGAAAATAAAGTTAAAGCATATTATTGTGTTAATTATCCATGCTTTGAACCAGAGGCTAAACAAGCCTAATAATTGATACCAATAACTAGCCCTGTTACAAAGTCTCCAGTTTGGTGCTTTGGTCTCAACTTGCCCTATTTTTGAAGGACATGTTGTTTACAGAGACTTCATAATTCATTTTTATTTATTGTTTATTTATTTGGATATTTAAAATGTCTTCCAGCTCCACTGATAAAAGGTTATTAATCTTTGAGAATGTGTTCTTGCATTATTATGCCATTAACATTAATATTATAATCTCAAAACAACAGTAGCATCATTTATCACAATCACTTCTATTCACTTTTATCGTCCAGAAAAATTTGTTATTGGGACAGGCCTACCAATAACAATTAAAAGTAACTAAAGTTTCATGTTTTAAAAGTGCAATACTTCTGTTGCTACATGAGTTTCAATACATTCGGTTGTGTCCACTCCCTGCTTCACAATCAATCATTGAAACTGTCATGATCCCTGCGGTCTGTCCAGTACATTGTGCAGCTTTAGTTTTTATTGACTGAATGTCTAAGGAAATTATTGCACGAATATGTCTCCTAAATCAGAAATGTCTGAAGAAGAAATGGCAGCGTTCCGAAGTAGTAAAAGTTTATTGCACCAACATTTTCAGTAAAGTGTTGCAGGCCTGAACTTCAGAAATAAAGTTAACAAGACAAAACATGAAATATCTTCAGCTCATATTTGCTTCAGTAAAGTGAAAAACTGTTTTTCTATGACATTATTATGTCTTATGCTGCTTGTTAGTAATAAAGACAATCCTGGTTGAGGGTATTCCCAGTCATTCCCAAAATGTGGCATAGATGACCTGACCTTTGACCCGCAGAGACTTGGAGAGAAGCCTATCTTGCAGAGGGAACTCCCCAGAGATGTTTTTGACAGTTGCTGGAGCTTTTTTAAGCCAAAGTTGACAAACGTATCAACACATGTTCTCCATGTGTCTTCGTCTCAGCAGCAATAATAAGCATGCTGCTTCTCCGAACCATTTGGATTCCGAGTCTTTGTTTACAATTCTTCGATTTCTTGCTAAGAAATGTATTTTGGTTTGATGGACTTCACCAACCATATCCATGAGCATGGATATGGATTAGGGGGGGTGTGTACTGCAGATCTGACTTTTTTTGTTTTTTATGTACAAAACCAAAAAAAGTTTTTGTACATAAAACTTTTATGTACAAAAACATAAAAGTCCTTTTTGATGGGCTTTTTATTGCTGTATTGCAGTTTCGCCTCTGCTTCCAAGATAAATATCTCCTATGGAGACTAATAAATTATTTTATCTTATATGTTCCTACAGTGAATATGTGTATTACACAGATATCGTCATTCTTCCTTGGAGAAACGTTTTGTTTTGTTTTTTTGTTTGTTTGGTTGTTTTTTTTTAACCTTTGGGGTCCATTTGAGTTTTTAGTCCTTTTTTTTACTGCTTTATTTATTTTTGACTGCTGTTTTGTCTTGGTGGTCGTGAGGTGACTTGGGCTGGAGGAAGAAACTACCAACACTTTATATCTTATTCATGTGGATATGTATAATTGTTCATTGTTGTTTTGTTTCCAACGGAAACGCGTCTCGTTTTGGTAAAACCACCTCATCCTAGTACAAAAACGTTTATTATCAAAAAAAGTTAACCCTTTTTGAAATTGCTGTGTTTCCATTGAACAAATTTATTTTAATTATTCCAATTTGTGCAACTTTATGGTGAATGGAAACAGTTACTCACTTCAAGAGAAGCAAAATGAACTTTGAGAAACCCCATGCACGATGTCAAAACAACATGTAATCTATTTTGCGGTTTGCGTTCCTCTTTGGGCCCACACTTAAAGACTAATATGAATATCTTTGGTTTGTTTCCACTTTCGGCAGAGCGTGCAGCGTTCGGAGGAAGGATGGAAGCACATCAAATGTTAATAATAGCTGCATTTTCTGTGTGGTCTCATCCCTCTTATTTTGCTAAACAGTCATTTAAGTAATAACCAAGTCTGCATGGGGAGTCTGGTTTAGGCGAATGTAGAGTCTGCTTTTCAAAATAGTCCTATTTAAAGGAATTTTTCACCCAGTGGTAAACAGGGATGTGAGAAAATATACTTGAACAATACGGCAGGGTGGACACCCGATAACTGCCTGCTGGATTTTAGGGTGGAGAACGGAGCAGAAATCAAGCTTCCTGTTGAGTACCCACCCTCTGCCCATTATACTCCAGTCAGTCATCACTGGTTCCCAGTAGGAAACCATTTAATGTTTAGACCAGTGTGTGTCAGCATGGCAACATTTAAATACGTTAGAAACTGATGTTATGTCAATGTCAACAAGAAAAGGAGAATTATTTGCATTTATTGACACTTTACTTCAGGTTTATTGAGCGTAAGTATTATTGTTCTACTGTTTTATTTTACAGTAACATTCTGTATCATAATGGCTGTAGGAAGCATTAATAAAAGGGTAATACATAAAATAATTGATAGATAATCCAATGAATTACTTGCATAATATTTATGGATGAAACAATCAGATTACAGAAATGAACTAAGTTTGTAATTGATTAATCATTAATTGGAGGATGCAGATTATGAAATATGCAATTTGCTGAAAAAATAACAAACTCAAAGCTGTAATTAACCCAAAACTATACAAAAAAATATACATTTTGCTTTTTAGTTTGTAAATCTGCTCAACCAAAAGCTCCTCAACTGTGATAGTTTTTGGTTTACCTGGTTTTAGGTTTTCTTTCCAGTTATTAGTTGCTCAATTGAAAAAATAGTCAACAGATTAGCCCTACACTCTGTTGATATTAAATGAAACAGAAAATGGTTTAATTAAGTATTTATTAGTTGCAGATGTGCCCTTTGCTATGTTAATGTGATGAGATGTTTACTGTCTTATTTTTAAAAAGTTCTTGAATCATCTGTTTATTTTTTAAGAAATCTGCAAAATAAATCTTTTTTTTTGTTTTATCCAATTACTTGATTAATCACTAGAAAAAAACGATAGAATGATTGATTACTAAAATTATGAACTGCAGCCCCAATACTATTTATTACTAAATCAGTGTCAAGCTATTTTAAGGGATATTAAATCAATATCGAATCAAACTGTGACCAAAAGGAATTTTTTAATAATGCAACCAGTATTTTATTTTAAATACAACACAAAACTTTGGTGATTTGTAATAAAAAACTAAACAAATGCTGAATATATGGTGAGTATATGCAAGTTGTTTTTTTTAACATCTTTTTTCTGAATAAAAACTGATATCAGATGTGCAAGAATGACTTCTGCAATCTTGTGTTGCTGTGGCAACATCAACAAAAATGACTTAAAAGGATAAATAATGTGATAAAAAAGAAACTCTGGATATTATTAGAACATTACAGATAATTCTGAGCGTCCTCTTCATCAAACTGCTGTACAGCAGCAGTCTTTAGTCAGAGGCTTCTTCAGATTTGTTGTAATACAGACAGCTATAGGAGCTACAACTCTGAAGAAACTTGGATAATATGAGTTAAAACATTTGATTTTCTTCTAGGTTTAAAGTATTACTGACATAAGTTAGAGGAAATTGTAAATATTTGATAATTCAGCATTTTAGCTGAAAAAATAGTTTGTTGACCCGTGTCAATAGAGACAGCCGGCCCTCTATGTATACAATCTGACATATTTACACAAAACAGCAGCTGCCATCACGTAGTTTGGAGTTGAGGCTCCAATGAACATCTATTTGTAGAATGGAGTCATGAAGACACGCGGAGATGCGTCTCAGCTGAACACACACACACACACACACACACTGGGCTTGGACATCATGACGTAAACTCCAGCTTTTGTAAACTTTAAATTCTTCGTTCTGCTGTAACAACTTGTCAGCTGCTTCTTCTCCGTTTGAGCGTCGAGCTTGTTTGTCTCGCTGGAGAGTATTTCCGGATCTGGCCTGGAGTTGTTTTGATGTTTTGCAAAGTGGTAGTTAATTTGCGAAGAAAGTTGAGCACGACCACATCAAGAGCTGTCCGTCTACCCAGATTTTAGGGTTTACGGGAATGCCGACGCTTAGTGCGTTGTGGGATTTTGAAGAATTAGAATATTTTATAATTGATCCAAATAGTTTCGCTGTTGGGTTTCAGACTTGTATTCAAGCCGAACCGGCTCTGACTCTGGAAATAAACAGCTCATAACTAAGCAGATCAAGCACAGGGTTAAGTTGTTATTAGAAAGGTGACCATGAAGTTGAAGTTTGCAATTAAAACTGAAATAAATAGGTGTTACTCAGTGAGGGCATTGCAGCCAAATAGATCACATGTTGAACTGTTTCGAATATCCTGCTGCTTGTGCAACAGCAATTTGTATGAACAATGAGAAAACAACCGTATAAGGTTAAAATCTCCTTGGCTAAACTTGTGTAATAAATACAATTCACAGTAAAGCTGCCTCTTTTCTATCATTAGAAAGAGGCATTGTATGGGGGAATTTTTTCAGCCATAATCCAGGAGCACACACTTTCAGTCTGAAAACCGGATTTCATGTCTTTCTTCTCAAAACGTGTAATTCTTGTACTCAAAACGTCTGCTCTCTTTCAAATGTTCACTGTGGTTTCTCAAACCTTCGATAGTAGCCACACAGGCACACCCAGTACAACACTTTAATTCTATTGGCTGAGTGGTTGCCAGGCGACGGTGCTCTATTGTTCCAAGTGAGCATGGAATGATTCTCAAGCAAGCAGAGAGGTTTTCACGTGTGGATTTGGATTTGAGTGCGAGGAGAACTAGAAAATACACACTAACATTTTTAGGAACTTCTTGCGCGCTGCTGTGAATCTTATGACTTTACTGTAGCTAGCTTTGAGTGTTCTTCATTCAACACCGACTTCCACACTGAAGAGTGTTCTTGCCACAAAGATATGGTGCATTTAAACTGGATTTAGGATCAATGTCGACTGGTCTCTTGTCAACATGAAAAATCTACTATTTGATCACTATTTATTTATTTATTTTAAAAGTAACGGTAACGCTTCATTTGAAGGGATGTGCATAAGGCTGACTTAACACCTGTCACAAACACGAGAGTCTTTATGAATGTTTATGAATATTGTCATCATGAAGTGTCATTCGATAAATAATTACACTTTTAGGTAATTTTATTTATATTATATATTTTCAGCAACAAGGCAATTCAAAGTGCTTCACATGAATTAGAAGGAAATACAAACAAAACCAAAGAAAGACAAGAAGGTGAAGTTACATGTTGGTTCCCTATGTTTAATAAGAATAAAAATAAGTAGTCCGTTATTTATAAACTAGTTTTACTAGGGTTTCTCTGGATTCTTGTTCTGATAAAACTAAATGTTGGTTCTAGTTGTTCTGGGTTGAGTTCTAGATTTGTTCAGTATAAAGCTAAACGTTAGTTCTCCGTGTTTGATTCTTGTTCTGGGTCGTTAAGTAGATGTTACTTTCTAAATTTGTTCGAGTTTCTCTATGTCTAGTTCCAATACTATAAGTATAAAGCTAAATGTTGGTCTAAAGTAATAAGTACTCCACAGTTTATAAGCTAAATGTTGACTGTTTTAATGCATTCATAGAGACTCACTAATATTGACGACAGGTGTTATGTTTATGCCAGTGTCATGTCAGTCCTTCATAAGTGTTACCAAAGTTATTTAAAGTTTTCCATCTAAATCAGAATGGTGAGCTTGATTGACGTTATCCAGCTCGCAAACATTTTCTGCAATTTTGTTTTGCTCAGTGATGTCAACCAGATGATGAAACAGGCGTTGTGATTAGTTTGGCCTGTTGCTCTTTTGTTAGTCTCACTTGTTTACCTCAAGCTCCAGCTGCTAAACACCAAAGCTTGAATCAGTTGAGGAAACGATTGAAAAATGAAACGAGGACACGTGTTTGTGTGCATCATTGTGACACAGTGACCTCTGTCTGCACAGGCGTCAGTCAGGGTGGGCTCTTTATTTCAGTATCCTGCCCAAGAATAGCCACCGAGTGGCAGGAGGGGAGGCTGATGGTGTGTGTGTGTGTGTGTGTGTGTGTGTGTGTGTGTGTGTGTGTGTGTGTGTGTGTGTGTGTGTGTGTGTGTGTGTGTGAATAAGAGAGCCACGGGGAAATGAGAGAACGAGGGAGTGTTGAGTCCATCAGTGACGGAGTGAGTGTGTTTGAGACAAGGAGAGAGAGAGAGAGGGAGAGATTTCCCAGCACAGTTTGATCGGCACCTCGGTTCTCCCTCCCGCTGTGTGAGTTACGGCTCCAACACTTCCAACGATCACAGAGGATTTTACCCTGAGCACAAGCAGTTGACTCAATCTGCCGGAGATGAGCGTGGAAATGAACGGGCGCGCCGTGCCACCTTCCATACCTGAGGATGGCGAAGCCCCGGACCACATCCGCCACGGAGAGATGAACGGCTATCACCAGAGGCTTCAGGCTGGGGATGGGGGAGAGGCTGAGCTCCCGGTGTCCAAGACTCAGAGGCGGAAGAGTGACGTCAAAGTCTATAAAGAGTTCTGTGACTTTTATGCTCGCTTGTAAGTACTGGTTGAAAATTGGCACAGAAATTCCACAAATCTGGTGGTGAAAGTTTTATTTTAAACCACAAATGTGGATTAATATGAAAACTAGTAAAACTTTCTTCTTGCTGATGAAAAAAGTCAATTGGTATTACATCAAATCCACCATTTTTATATATTTATAAGGTAAAGAATGTCGAGGTCGTATTTGCCGTCACTTTATTAGCTGAAGTCTGATCTGACTGCAGGGTTACAGAATGTGAGGAATTCCTCCATGGAGCTGGAGCGGACAGTCTGATTAGCTCAAGCTGCTGTTTGTGCAGAGATATCTGTGAACGCTACAGGAGGGAACGCACAGGGAGGGCTATTTTCGTGCCAAGCTGCCGGGGAGTTGTTACACAAAATGGCATATGCCAGCTGGCATTCAAAATATGTGTGCTTGAGAGACAGCAGAGCTAAATATACGTACTGTATTTCTAAGCTGTCTGAGTTTATCACCTGATGCAGGAAAGCATGGGCATTAGGTCACCTGCAGGATTTGGATCAAAGCTTTTGGAGGAGATCATTTAAAAAATGAGTGAGGTAACGACCAACAGGTACTTAATTACCATCATTAGTCAGAAAATTGGTGATATTACCAATTTTACTGGTACAAATAGTAACATTTTTACCTGGCTGCAGTAAAAAAAACAACAACAAAAAACTACCATTACAAAGATGACTGAACTTAAAAATAAGTTAAGTTATAAAAATGTTCAATGTTTTGAACTTGACAATTAAAGTTACTGCAACTTAACCGAGTCACAGCAACAAGACAACTAACATATTTTTTACAGCGTGCCGTTTATCTGTTATGATACTGATTATAAAGTAGTCCAACTCAGATGCCCACATTCTTACATCACATTAGAAACCATAAGTACAGTTATTAAAGTTAATGCTATGTATATTGTTGACAACTCAGTAGCAATAAGGAAGTTTGCTGTGCTTAAAATGATTGTTTTCCTGCCTCGATATTCTCATGAAATATTCTTTTCTCACTATGCCGTGCATTTTTTAGAGTGCATCACTCTCTCCTGCAGCGAAACATAATATTCCCCTACTAATACCTAAAGAGTCTGAGTCACAATAAACCCAAGACCTCTTTAGAAAAACAAACTACTGTGTTTTTAACAATATATATTTCTCACAAACTACTTCAAAATGCATGGCATTGTAGAATTGGGTCATTTTGTGATGTAATGAGGGTAGCTCAAATTGTAAACAACCAATTATTTGCAGTTTTGGAAGAAGAAGTTACATTGAGTGATCAAGTGATTATTTACAATAATTGTGGGCAGTTGCAGAATTTTTTAAGAGCGGTATTTGTGCTCTTTTTGGTTATGTTTGTTCTGACATCCTGAACAATCATAGTCATCTAAAAAGATGGAAAAGAAATTAATTTTTGCACTTTTAGCAACATCACAACATTACCTGAAATAAAAATGTATAATTTGCTGAGGCAGGCACGCTACTAAAAGGTTAGTTACACTAACCTTAAAGCACTAATCATAAGTGTTAGGGTTAGTAATATCACTAACCCTAAAGAACTACACCCACATTTAGTGGGAGCTAATGCTAAAGCGCTAACTTCAGTTCAAATTATATCTGCCTTTAGAATTTATCTGGAAAAATTAATTTAGGTGAAGAGATTGTGCGCCAACAACTGTTATTAGCATACAACTTACGATTTCTAACTGCTGTATTTGGTTTAAACATTTTTTAGACCCCTGGAAATGCGCTTCAGCTGATATGTGAATCTGGAGGAGCAAATGTTCACCCATACTGTCTTCACAAAGCAGTAATTACAATTGGACAATGTGCTGACTTTACTGCAACTCAAAAGTTCAAAGCGTAAAAGAATGACATACTGATGCCATATGGGAATTCAGGCTGAACAAGTTTTTGCTTCAGGAAGGTGCTTCTCTCATGCTTTTTCTTGCTGCTTCATCTCTTTTTTATTCCTCCTGTTGATGCAGCATATTGTTTATACAAATACATGAACCAAAAAAGAAAACACATGGATACGTTACAAAGCAAAGCTCTAAGCAGGCTTTTTACTTCCTGTTGCCTTGTAAACTCTTTCCAGGTGCCAGTCTTTAGAGTTGTGAGAACATAACTCTTTGCTTTCTTTCTCTACCTCATGTATGAATTTAATTTAGACTCATGAAAGCAGCTTTTGAGCAGATCCCAACAAAAACAAAGCCAAGAGATTGGATTAAATTTAATTAGAAAAGGCCTTTCTTTCCCAAGCTATATAAATGTGTTCAGTTTGGCCATGGGTGCTGTTAAAGGCAGATATGAGGGTGGAAATGCCTGAGGGATGTATCACTTCCTCACACAAATCCTTCGGACAGGGCAGGGCTGTCAGTGTGTTTGATATCAGTCCAAACGGGCCAGAAGAAAAATGTGTATGTGATAATCCCGCATCTTGCCTCAATGTGGTATTTTTACAGAGCATGCCAGCTAAAAACCCTTTTAATACAAGGTGTATGATACAATAAATTCTTCATAAAGCTGCTGTTGTTTACATGTTGATGCTTAGAGCAAAACCCAAAAAGGAGAACAAATGAATTGTGCTTTTGGACTTCTTTGAGATAAAGTCAGCATAACTCAGTTTAAATTACCAGATGGTTTCACTTTGTCATGATACTCCGTGGTCTTGTGTGTTTATGTGTGTTGCCTTCACACTCGGTGCTATTTTGACCTTTTGGAAAGCAGGAAAGCCAGGATTGTTCCTCCAATTCCCCTTTCTCTGTGTTTTTCATATCATCATCTCTCCCTGCTTCATATTTCTACCTACGTTGAGCTTGTCGGGTATTAAACTGCAGAGGAGGGACATCTATCTGGATTATATATTCTTATTACAAGCGTTCAAGTATTTAGATTTAATGTCACCATTATCAAAGGTCATCTCTTGTTTTTAAATGAAAGTTCTTATAAGAAAAGAGGTTTTATAGCGCTGTGTGCTCATGATTGACATTGCAATTACAAAATTTCCTAATATTATGCAGCTTCAATCAAAACATCTACTTGGGCAACCATATTAGCATTAAAGAGCTGGAGAAAGCACAATGTCAGTGCGAATAAATTATATTGCACAATTTCTGTTGTTGATGTGAAGATAATTAGTAACTGTTATGATGTTATGATCAGATGCTTTTAAAAACAGTTTTTATTGCCTGATGGAGTCCAAAATCAGAACTCTAGCAGTTCTGATTTTACAACAGTGGTAAAGTGGCGACAAGTTTGTCATTAAATGTGATAATATCCAAAAGAAGAAGATGAGCATGGCTAAAGCAGTGCTAGGCTAAAGTTTTTCCAAAACAGTTGCAGCTTCAGTTGTTTTTTTTTTACATTCTATGCAATTTCCTCTCAGTCTGTAACTCAGCACACATTTTCACATTTTAATGGAAACAGAGTCAAAACAAATGGAGACAAACGCAAAACAAATAAATAAACAAAAAAAAAAAAACACCTGTGCTTTCGAAACTTTTTTTTCTTTCATGAGATAAAATAAAAATGTTGCATGGGAGATAGAAAAAAAACCCTCCTACTGGGGTTCCCATTTACATCTCAAAGATTTCTCAGAACGATGAATCATATTGTTAACATTTTACTTTTGCAATAGAGTTGGCCAATCACAAACCTCCCCAACACTGAGAAAATCCAAGGCCTGTTTTTCTTTTTTACAGTAATCAAAGTTTTTTTTTATTTGCTTCATCAAGATCATCATTGATTCATGCTGTTGTTTTATATATTTTTGATCTGTTGATCTTTCTGTTCTGCTGTTTTGGCATCTCAAACTTTTTTTAAAATCATTTTACTACCTCTTTACCTCCTTAAAACATGTTACACAACTATTGTTATGTTTTATATTACAGACATAGAGTCTGAGTCCATGTTAGCTAAAAAACATCAGCTTAATGCAGTTAACCAATAAGAGTATTGTGTAGAGTGATATTGTGATAGTAAATTCAAAGCCATGTAAACAAAAAATCTTAAATGAACAAAAGTCATCCAGTTATTTATGTATTTCTATTTTTAATTATGTTTTTCAAACAGGTTTTTTTTTTTTAAAACAAAAGAACAAGCAACTAGTATGTCAGAGAAAAACCTGTTCATAGAAACGCAAGAACAAAATGGAATCCTTACTTATTTTATTCTAGTTTAACATTCAACTTCATCCACTCTGTTTGTTTTACTACAGACTGAAAAGAATCATAACTTGAGTTCATAAGAGTTCATACTTGTTGGGCTTGTTTCTTGTCTGTCATAGTTTGAGATTTTTATTTCTAAATGTCAGAAAATATTACACCCATCCCTGTTGATATATTACCAAACATATTTCACAGTGATAAAAATATTTTATCTGATCGACGTTAATCCTCCACATGTTGTTTCTTCCCTGTCATGTAATCTTAAATCCAATTTAAAAGCCAATGTTTGTCCTCATACCTCAGATTTGATTAGCAGCAGCTTCTTGCTGTGCCAGAAGGACAACATGCAGGTTTTACTCCTCACTGAGCCTCCCACCCGGGTGAATCAGAACCAAAATAAACCTGGAAACTCTTACATCACATGTTCCCTCTCTGCTGTCTCTCTCAGTTTAATCTTCCAGCTGTTATCATTCTGTGGGAAATGTGGCAACAACCTTTTAAACATTGTTTTGTGAGTTCTGGCCTGACCCAAGTTATTGTCCTATCCAAACTTTGTTTACACCTGGGTTAAATCAACCTACACCGAACCTATAAACCGGGATAAATCATTCATTTTTATTTCAATTATGCCCTTTTTGCATGATTTCAGTGCATTTTGTCCTGATTTTCTTTTTCTCATGTTTGTCTTCAGCAACATGGCCAACGCCCTGGCCAACGCCATGTGTGAACGGTGCAAGAGCCGCTTCGCGCCGGCAGAAAAGATAGTGAACAGCAACGGGGAGCTTTACCATGAGCAGTGCTTCGTCTGTGCGCAGTGTTTCCAGCAGTTCCCAGAGGGACTCTTCTATGAGGTAACTTTAAGTTCCCTGATAAATTAATAAAATCATGCATGAGGCAATAACTCTTAGATGTGAGCTCTCCCTGACGCTAAATCAGCCGATGCTGTGTAGCACACTTCCTATCTGCTCTGCATGTGTGTTTTTATGGAGCTGTAAAATTAAATAGATTTATGTTTTTGTGGGTTTTTTTGTCACACTTAAATGTTTTCAATCATCCAACAAATTTTAATATCAGACAAAAGTAAATATAAAAAGCAGTTTTTAAATAATTTCATTCAAAAGTGACTTATTATTCATCCTTGAATATGTTACGATAGGTCTCTTGGGTAAACAAAACACGTTACATTTTACACTCGTTTAGACAACATTTACACTCGCATTTGAAAATGTCTGCAACAGATGTTCAATTATAGAACTATAGATATTTGAAAAGCAGAAGTGGGGCCTCCTGGACAACCAAGAAGAATGCAGCAAGTGGTTTCTGAATGGTAAAATCAACAATCAAACGCTTTGCTTTTTCCAGCAGCTGTTGTAGAGCAAAATCAACCGCCCAAATGTTCTCGGGTTGCTAGGTAACGGGAAGCACCTGCTGATTTGTGATGTTACATTCTAAACGTTTTTGAAAGGTTTCTCATTTTCCAGACACAAAAAAACATTACCTTATTGCCAGTTGACGACTGTGTGTTTATTAAGCACTTTGGCTGTTTTCAGAAGCAGTAGAAACCCAAAAGGATGTGTAAAAATAAGCAAAATGTGAATTTCACATGATTGATTTGGTAATCAAAACTTTCTTTTTATTAAAACTACTTATTTCTAGTAATTTGACAACTTTCTCTGGTATTATTGTTACTTTACTGTTATAATATTGTTGCTTTACTCTTGTAATTTTAAAACAATTATGATAACATGTGCAGTTAGTATAAAACACCATGTAGAAAACTCTTTGGCACAAAAATGTTCTGCTGCAAATATAAACCAATGCTTAGTTTTCGCCTGATAGGCTGAGAAGTAAAACAAGGTGATCACAACCTTTAAACAGTATCGAATTATTAAAAGCTGCTTTTCCAATAAACTTATTTCTGCACAGACGTTGAAACAAGGCTAGATTTTCCTCACATTCCCGGAACAACACAAAGCCTTTAATGTGAACCACACAATCTGATCAATAATCAATACACATAAAAGACAAGGAGATCAGTTTTTCCTTCCCTTACTGTAAGTACACAGAGATAAAATGACATCCAGGAAACATCCACGGCTGCAGTTAATCTAATGACAAAGATCAAACTAATCATTTCCTTCTTCATGTTCAGATGTTCTGCTGTGAAATTATTCACTGTTCTCTGTAATTATACCCACTATTTGTATTTTATATCACTGTTTTGTGATTAAATATAGCTTAAACCTCATGTATATTCAACATTATTTATATCCATGTCTAACTATGAGCAAACATCAATAACCTTTAACATGTTAGAATGCATATATATATGTATATAAATAATATGTTAAAAATATTTAATGTAACCATTTTGTTGCCTGTTTAAAATACACTTCAACACTTTATGCTGGAGTTAAAGTGAGAAACTTTTGAATTACATCAGTAATATATTTGTTTTGACAGTTTGAAGGCAGGAAGTACTGCGAACATGACTTCCAGATGCTGTTCGCTCCTTGTTGCCATCAGTGTGGTGAGCATAAACCTTTCTTCTTGTTCAGAACCAAATAAGAACAGACCTGGATTTTAAGAGCCAAATCTCTTCATTGCTGTTGTTTCTGTAAACGTCTGTTCTCCTCTCAGGTGAGTTCATCATTGGCCGTGTGATCAAGGCGATGAACAACAGCTGGCACCCCGAGTGTTTCTGCTGTGACCTTTGCCAGGCTGTTCTTGCAGATGTTGGATTTGTTAAAAACGCCGGACGGTCAGTCATTAACTCTCATATTTAATGTGTATTTATTTAGCTTGGTGGGTGCGAATGGAATGTGCTGATGAAAATACCTTATAACACAATTTAACTTTGTATTTTAAAAAAAAATCAGAAAAGCTACAATTCTTTTTACTGTTCCTAAAATAAAATAAATTATTGATATTTACATTTTGATTATATGGAGAGCCAGAGAATAAATAAATAAGTCCTGTACTCAGTTCAGCGAGTAATTGATTTAATCAGATTATTTTAATTGACGTAAAGTTGGTGCTCATGTCACGTCACACGTCCATGAACTTTGTCTTGGCTGGCAGTTGCCATGGAGTTGCTATGACAACAGTAAACTAGCCACAAACTTAGAGCTAGCTTTCGCCTCGTTCCTAACTTATACAAATAATATAAGTACATGACAACTATTACGCGAACATGATTTGTGAGTACGCCACCTCTGTGTGATACTAAGATAAATATCAGTGATATTTACGGTAGTACTTACTGCCGAACTAGCAAAATTAGCTTAGCTAATGTAGCTTTTATCTACTAGCTAACACCTACGTGTAGCCTACCTGTATGTTACTATTTTATACACATTCTACCTGTCACCACAACCTTGTTGTTCACACGAAGACTTCGTAAGTCCTTTACAAATCAATTTAAACATTGTTTATATTCATTCATGAACTTCAGGCTGCGAAACTCATCCGTGGTCAGAAAAGCTATAACGAAGTAGTTAACTAGCTCTGCAGCTTGTTTACGTCCTCTGATATAATTTTCCTTCTCTGTCTCAAACGGGTCAATCCCGACAGCAGCGACTTTATGTATCTTTCTCTTGCACATTGGTCAAAAGTGTCCATATAATTTATTTTTGTTGGTCTTGAAGCCATGGGTCCGCTGTGCGTTGCGCATGCGTGTGGGAACTATGTTTAGTTTGTTTTAAAAAATGCAATATGTGCTGGAAGATTAGAGCTAATTATATAAACACCCATTAAATGTTTTGGTAGTTTTTAATTATAAGTGCTTATTGGTTTGAATATCATACTGTTTATACCTTCTGGACGCTCAACTCTTTATAAACAGAAAGTGTGTTTTAAGCTGATCTTAGATGTGTTTAAGATGTGACTAGTATGTGCTCCTAAGAATAGTCCAATTAATCCTAAATGTCCTCCACCGCATTAATAGAATGACTTTAATGTGGTGTTAACTTTTACTGGCTAGTATCTGTATAAAACATTGGTGTAAGAAGTTGTTACTTTATTACTGGTTAGCATCCAGTATTGACTATTCTGCTTTCATCTGATATCACTCTGTAAGTCAAATAACCTTTGGAAATTAAAGTTTTCAACCTTATTGATCCCACAAGAGACTTAGTTTCTAATGAAAATCGCCCCTCTATTTTTCTTCTGTCTCTGTAGGCATCTGTGTCGGCCCTGTCACAACAAGGAGAAAGCCCGTGGACTGGGAAAATATGTCTGTCAGAAGTGTCACGCCATCATTGACGAGCAGCCGCTGCTTTTCAAGAACGACCCCTATCACCCGGATCACTTCAACTGCAACAACTGCGGGTAAACACACAGTCAGTCACGGGCAAAAATAAGTGAGAGGGCTGCACAATGCAAGAGACAATTAATGTGGATTTCATTGAAAATTCTCATGCATGTAGGCAAATGTCAAAGTTTTAGCATTTAAATACAAATTTTAAAGGATATTAACCAAGATTTTAGGGTTGGTGTCAAAAATATTTGCTTCGTTTTTCTAAAAATATATTTTGAAGAAAATCTCAATTGATTGACTAGAACTCCTATACTGCCATCTAGTGGAAAGGTTAGGTAACTGTCTTTGCAGGCATAAATAATGTTCACCCAAGTACCAGAAAATAGTTGACAATCTTGGTAAATATTCTACTTCTTTGAACATAAATGTGACTATTCCTTACAATTTATGTCAATATATTTTTTTTATGTAATAGAAATTGCATTACTATGTCAGTTCAGCTGAGGTTTAATGCTTAAACCTCCTGAATTGCTTGAAATCTGCAGTAAGGAGCTGACAGCGGATGCCAGGGAGCTGAAAGGCGAGCTCTACTGTCTCCCCTGCCATGACAAGATGGGCGTTCCAATCTGCGGGGCCTGTAGGAGACCCATCGAGGGCCGCGTGGTCAACGCCATGGGCAAGCAGTGGCACGTCGAGGTGCGATTTTAAAAAAATTATTCCAACTAAAAATTCCACAGGTAGCAAATAGGGATGCAAATGATCGATTAACGAGTTAATCTAAAGATGACTGGTCTTATCAGTCGACTTACGATTAATTGATGAGCATCAATTTTATCTTGTATGAAAAGAGTTGATAATCTTTCTATAACCTCAGGGGCTTTATTTTTATGATATACTGAGTTTGAAGAGGAAAATATTACATTTTAACATTATTTTGTGTCAAATGTATTAAATGGTGACTAAGTAATTGTCGCTCTCTGACATTATTAAACTTAGGCCCATTTATAAAATACAACAAAACACTAATCTCTAAAATTGCTGAAAGGAAAAATAAGTATAAAATATGAATAGATGTTCATGCAGATGTACAATTTGTGGTTGCTCTTGAAGGAAAGTTAAAACTTCGCTCCATGAATGAAATTTCTGAAAAGTTAAACACTTCCTACTTTCAATGCTGTAGAAATGTCCACATTTTTTCTAGAAAGTATGTGGACTTAATCTAAAAGCTTTTGTTGGAATTTATTCCTCTTTCTTTTGTTTCTATCTATCGTGGCCCTAATGTCCCATCTTTGCTCCGCCATGCAGCTCGGCTGGATGCATTTCATTAAAACGAAAATTAAAGAGCTTGTCATGTATTTATATTTCAAAACAAAACTGCAAAAGTTTCATTTTGCATCCTAAACCAGACTGTTCCTCTTTCCTGTTCTGGAATAGTTGCCATCTTTAATTCCATATGGTTAAAATAATTACATTTTAGATTTAAGAATGACTACTGGCGCCCTCTGTTGGATGGCGACCACACTGCAACACTAAAAGGAGGTTGAGCAAACGCTTTTAGTTAATCGACTGGAAGTAATTTTAATTTAATCTAATTTTAATCTAATTGTCGATAAACCATTTATTGACAATTAATTATAAGTTGATTAATTGTTTTGCATCACTTATAGTAACACAGAAGTTGGAGAATCATTCACATTGTGCTACCCAGTCAATACTTATAAACAAACAGATTTATGTCTGTAAGGGTCTGTCATGAAAAATTAATCAACTTAAGTCTTTTTCCCCGTTTTTCACATTCACAGTCCGTTTCTCTGTTTTCCTCAATGTTTAGCATCATGTGTGTACTGTGTGTGAGCGCCCGTTTCAGGGCCACCCGTTTTACGAACGAGGCGGTCGTGCCTATTGTGAGAGACACTTTGACATGGTGAGGGAGGCGCTGTGCACCTGGTTGAGTGTTGAATGCTGCCCGTCTCCCTGCCTGACTGAAATTAACCAGCCTCCATGCACGGTTTACTGTAGATAGAATAGAATAGTACTTTATTAATCCCACAGTGGGGAAATTTACTTGTTACAACCATCACAGTAAAAAAAATATGCCCCAGTAAATATAAAAATATCTAAAACCAAAATAAACAACTGTAGCTTAAGAAAGTACTTACAGATAAATTAAAATTAATATTAAATTGAAACCTGAAAATTTGTGTGATTTTTAAATACTAAAAAAAATATACAGAATATTTTCTTTTGTGTTTTCATTCCACAACTTTATAGAGCTCACATGCAGTGACATAAAGGTCACATGTGATTTATTGCACATCTATATTTCAATAAAATATCCTTGTTGTAAAAAATAAAAAGCTGACTAATAATGTCTACTTTTTATAACTTAGAGACTTTTTCAAGATTTAATTGGAGGTTTATTGTAGAGGGATAATCCATTGGCGAATAAGTCACAAAGGAAAAAATGCTTTAGACCAAAGTATTGCTCACAGAGATAAATTGTACAACTTTAAAACTGTTATGGGTCTTAACTAAAACTGTAAATCAAAACTAATGTGGAGAATGTTTCAGATAAAGAAAAAGTAGATTGAAATACCTTGTACAAAACAGATTTTTAATTTATTTGTTGCTTGTGTTGTTTTGATTTTACTATCTTGCTGGGTTCTGTTAGGTTCTCCTTTTTCCTAGTTTATTTATTCTCAATTTTTGAGTCAGCTGAATATTTTAAAGTGTAGGTGATTTTCTCATTTTGAAAGAACAATTTACAACTTCTATTATTAATATTTCTCCAGTACCTGTTCGGATGCATCAGCAGCACATCTGGAATGAACTTTGTTGTTTCTTGGCCTCGTAGTATAACATAATAATAATAAGATACTGATGAGTGTGATTATGTCACTGACTGACTTATGCGCTAACCATGTGTGCTGGGCTTGGGTTGTGCTTGCAGCATTTTGTGTGTGCTAAGTGTGAGAAACCCTTCCTGGGTCACCGTCACTACGAACGCAAGGGCCTGGCTTACTGTGAGACGCACTACAACCAGGTAACAAACACACTACAACCAGGTTACAAACACACTACAACCAGGTTACAAACACACTACAACCAGGTTACAAACACACTACAACCAGGTAATAAACACACCACAACCAGGTAACAAACACACTACAACCAGGTTACAAACACACTACAACCAGGTAATAAACACACCACAACCAGGTAACAAACACACTACAACCAGGTAACAAACACACTACAACCAGGTAACAAACACACTACAACCAGGTCAAATTAAAGCCAAAGTAAGAACTGAGAACTTTTTAAACTGAAAAAGTGAATTTTTAACATGTGAATGTTTTGGGATACAATCATCAACTTTTCTAAGCCATAGCTTTCTAAAATAATCATAAGAATTGACCTAGTAATAATTCTGTAACTAAAAGTAATCTGATCCTTCCATTTTATCATCAATAATTGAAGTTTGATGTTTCTGTAATTTATTGGGTTTCTTCTTTCTAATGCATTGTAATCCAGCACCATTTTTTGTTTTTAAGTTTTATAAAAACAGCATGTTGGGTGAGCCATCACAAAATAAATAAAAACATTTTGCTATGTTGCTAATCTTCTGTTTCTGCCTCTTAGCTGTTTGGAGACGTTTGCTATCACTGCAATCGTGTCATCGAGGGAGACGGTGAGGAAATTCTCCTGAACACTGTTATTCTGAATCGATGTATTTGACCAAATTAGTTATGGTTTGTCCAGTAAATCGGAATAATGTGTTTATAATCTGCTCTCTGTGATTGTTTATTTCCAGTGGTGTCTGCCCTCAACAAGGCCTGGTGTGTCAACTGCTTCGCCTGCTCTACCTGCAACACCAAGCTCACTCTCAAGTAAGTTACAAGTTATATCGACGTACAAATAGCTCAGACGCTCTTTATGTAGAGGTTTACAAAGCTGTTAATGACTGATTAATGATCAGAACTGAAGTCATTTTATCTGCTTCAAAAAGCGACACCCTTATGCCCTTAACATTTCCTCTAAGTTATTCAGATTCACCTAAATTAACAATAATCTTCGTATTTCTGTACATTTATGACTACGTTTTGTTTATTTGTAGCAATAAATGAAGAATGAGCTTTCAAACCAGTATTATTGTTTGACTTTGGAGCACTGTTTTCAACCCTGATGTGACCCTCCCTGGTTGTATTTGTACCTTTTTGACATTAATTTAAATATAAGTTTACGATTTATGCTAGATGTTTTCTTCTTTGCATGCTCTTCAGTTGTCGGTCTTGCCTCTGAGACCTATTTTGCTGCTTTGGATCATTATTTTCAGTCTTATCTTTCCTGATTTCTAATCTGTCTGTTGTCTTTTCTTCCATCTCTCCTGTTATGTATTTCTCTGCTGTCTCCAAACACTTCTTTTTCCTCCTGAACTGCTTTCTCTGCCGTTCATCTCCATCGTCCCCGCTCTGTCAGGGATAAATTTGTTGAGGTGGATCTGAAGCCTGTGTGCAAACACTGCTTCGAAAGACTCCCAGACGACTTGAGACGTCGGCTGGCTAAGCGTGAACGTGACTCAAAAGAGAAGAAGAAGAAAGCGCTGATACCCATGTGCCTTTGATATTCCCTTGCTCTCTGTCCTCCTTGCAGCTGTTCCTCCTTTGGTCAGTTTTGCTCTTCCTTCAGTTTTCTGCTTTTCTGGCAATATTTAACCCTAAAACCTCTCTAACACTCATTGAAGCAGAGATTTGGCTTAGTTGAGTGACGTAATACTGAAATGTTTTTCCCCGCACGTGACCGCCATTAAGCAGGAAATGAAGATCAGCGTTTGGACCAGAACTTGCTGTGCAAACAGCAGAATCAGAATCAGTCGCAGGCTGAAGGGAATGCTTTGTTTCCTGGTTCCCCCCGGTCTGTCTGGTGTTAGGAGTAAATCCGTAATCACATCCGGCAGCTTTCTGCCATCATCTGAGCAAATCTAAAGCTTCCTCTTGTTGTTATGTGGGGCCCAGTTCTGATGAAATAAATACTGCAGAAACGGCTGAGTGAAAACAAAAGCTGGAAAAAATCAATCCAAGTGTCTGAAAACCACCCAACCATTTTTTGGCAGCTTATTGGCTATTAGTTTCTAGAAAATTAATTCTTCCAAAAAATGTCCTGTTTGTTAAATGAGATTCCATTGGTGCTGCGCCGTTACCTAGCAACCCCAGACCAGCCCAGCCCGTCACCTAGCAACCCGAGTGGAACTCTAGCACATTTGGCAGTTGGTTCTGAAAGGAGAATCAAAATAGGCAGAACTGTTCAGACTAAAATATTATTGTTATGAATTATTTGGTTCAAAAGATGTAATGAACGTGTTTTGTGAAGCTCATAAACCGATCCTAACCTGTTAAAGGAAGCGTAATGTCACTTTGGGAACAGGAGGAGAACGACTTTGAAGACTGCTAATCTCAAAACACAAAATGTTGCCATGTATTTTTGGTCTAGTTGCTGGTGAAAATATCTTAGCACACCTGAAATAAGTTGTTTTCAGCAACATAAAGGAGCAACAATTTCTTAATATTGAGTAGATTTTTTCATTTATTACGTGAGAAAGTTTTACTTTTTCAGCAATATTAAGAAATTTTGACTTAAAACAATCTCCTGAAAAGTTACTTGTAAGTTAGTTTTGTCTCAGATTTAGTTTTTTTGTAGTGTTTGTACTGTAGGTGCTAGAGCTCGGCGATGTAGCTTAAAAATAAAATCTCTTGTATTTTTCAGACTAGGCTAATATCTGATTTTAAAAACATTTTTCCTACATTTCTTTACTAAAAACATAAATTCTAAATGTTTTTTATTTCAATCATCCTTTCTGTGTGTTGAAAGATGGAATATCAGAGCCAGGCTACATTAATTTTTGTTGAATTACAAAAATATAGTCATAGACGTAAAGACGTAATTTTACGAGAAAAAACATCTTCATGTTACAAGAAAAAAAATGTTTTTATGAAAAGATTTAATTATCATTTATTAGTTCTTTACAATAATCCCATTGCTTGCAAAAAGATTTACTGAATGTGCCGAAAAAGCAGCCAAAACCCAGCAGCGTTTTTGTACCACTAGATGCTTTATTGCTGTAGGACTACAACTGGTTATGTTTTCACTTCGCAGGAACAAGTTCGTGGAGTTCGACATGAAGCCGGTGTGTAAGAAGTGCTACGAGAAGTTCCCGTTGGAGCTGAAAAAGCGGCTGAAGAAGCTGTCCGAAGCTGCTGCACGGAAGTGAACCGACGGTTAAGCAGCTGAAGGAGATGAAACCCTGAGGTGGCCGACCCCGTGACCCCCTCACCTGTAGCCCCACACCTGCAAAGTGCCTTGATTTCATCCTCCTTAAACTGGTTCAGTTTCGCTCGTCAAGTGTCTTTTTGAATAAATTCTGTCTTTATACATTCGCTTGTTTCACTGCAATTTACATTATATGTTCTGTATTTAATAAACCACAAGAGACGTGGAAATCAGACTGAAAAGCTGGTCTGGCAGGTTGTTTAATCTGTTATCTAAAGCCAAAATTGCCTCTCGTTAGAATAATAACAATACATTAACGTAAAACGAACTAAAGAAATATGTTTTATTAAATGTCTACACACAACACAATAAAATGTTACAAGCGTTTTACTAAACTAAATGTAACTAAATGCGTATCGAGTTTGAAAGATAATGAGAATTTGTGCTCCAGATAATGATTTTGTCTAACATGCGTCTGAATTGAATGCAGTATTTTAGATGACACGTTACAGTATTTAAATTTTTCATATAACATGTCAATAGCTTTTAGATTTATACTCACAGAGAAATAATAAGGGTTGTTATTGTAGAAAAAAGTAAGACGTATTTAATTATTAATTCATGAATTAATAAGAAATGTATAAAGAATTGATTAACATGTTATCAAGCATTTCTTAATATTAATTATTCCTAGTTATTAACTCACACATAACGGACATTCAGTGACCTACTTGCTATTCGGCAATGAAAAATGCTTTGTTGCTGAAAAGTGCGATACAAATGAACTTGAAGATGAAAAATATCACAAATATTATAGTAATGAAATAAATCCCAATTTTTTACCCACTCTTAATTAGTCGATACATAATATAAATGCTAAAGCAGAAAAGTGTGAGCGTTCAGCCTCTCCAACCTCTGCACCTCCACTTGTAAAAGTCAGTTTTGTTGAAAACAAGTGCTGAACTCACGAGGTGCCACTGTGACAGGATTTAAGTTGCAGCAACTGCTGCCGCATGTGTCCGTGTGCGCGTGCCACAACTTGTGGCGTGTGCAGGAACCGGATGTCATGTTCAATGTTAAGAGCTTTTGCCTGTAAGTCCAGTGAATGAAAGCGATCCTCTTTACTTCCTCAGCTCTGACTTGCTCTGCAAAACAAAGCGGCAGCCCTCTGTTTCAAAATAACTATTTACTCGCAGTGTTTTACTTTGCAAGGCTTTGCTCTTTGTATTTTGATTCACTAGTGAAAAAAAACAAAAACATTCCACAGTTGTGTAATGCAGAAGCACCCAATGGACTGGTTGTTGCTAGGCAGAACTTCAGCAGCACTATAAATACTCCAGGGTATAGTTTTATTTTGCCATGTTACGCCATGTGTCAACTAGATTATGTTTTATGGAAAGATGCCTGTGTCGTACTGTATTTTTCGTCTGAAGACACACTAAAGTGCATGCTTTATGTTTTCCTTTGCTGCTGCTTAAAGTCCTTTACTGGCACAATAAACACAATTTGCCCAAGCTTGAAATCTGTGTGGACTGGTGTTTTCTAGTTACAGCTTCATATAACTTTTTAATTAGGACTATGGATTTAAGGTGTACAGAAACGTGGCTGGTGTTCTTGAAACCTTTTATATAGAAAAGATGCTTTCTTAAAAAGTTATGTTTCTGACAGAAATCATTTAAAAGGCCATTTCTAAGCAGATTTACGTCTTTTAAGTTACATTTTCAATTATATAGTTGCTAACATGAATGTTTCTAGAAACTATCTTGGTTTTACTCGCTATTAATGCTGTGTTTGAAATAACTGATTACATTACAAATACACTGGGAATGTGCTAGAGATGTAGAAACTATGATATTTGTTAATTAAAAATCTGGGCAAATGAAATTCTGTCATGGTGTTCCTCTAGGAGCCATTCTTGGACCAGTTTTTATGTCAAAATGTAGAATACCACATCTATGACGATGACAGCTTTGAAGGAAAAAAAAATCATCTTCCAATTGAAATTAATGAAATATTTATTAAATTTAATTTCTCTTTGGGATCAACTTACATTGAATTTCAATAAAGCACACTTTTTGCCTTTAACTTCAAAGTAAATTCGACCACATCCATCCACTGACTTTCACACAACAGCAGACTTTTATTCTCCAAAGTCTGCTTTTTATTCATTTATAAAACTAAATAAAGCAAGAATTTTCAATCTTATTGCTGTAGGGACACAATTTTATTAAATCAAGCCCAAATTTGCAAGATGAAAGCATATGTTTAGTTTTGGGTCTACAATAATTTATCTATCTCTTTCTAGCAAAATAAACTGACTCTTTTATTTGCTAAATCAAATATATTGCATGTTTATTTTACTGTGGTGCAAATAAATTTCAATCCTATAGAATTTGGTGATTATATTCTTTTGTCCGTATACAAGAAGATGGAGGTGTATTTACATATTAGAATATCACAAAGTCCAGACCTAGATACAGTCCAAAACTAGAATTGCAAAACTGACCAAAAAAATTATCCAGAGAGGCTGAATACATAATTATGCTAGATATGAACTTTTAATATTAAAATTTATGAACATAAAGGAGCAAAAGTCTTAACAAAGAACTCAAAAAGACTTGATAAAACATTTTAAAGTAGGAACAGTAACTCTGTTCTTACTCTTTTATTGCTTCTTTTTTTAGAATAAACAGAAAGAGTCATACATTTATTGCAGGTTATTGAAATGCCTTTTCACTTTATGTTTGCACTTCTACAATCTCAATCTCTTTTAAAATACAGTGCGTCAGCGTGCGTCAGAGAATACTCCGCTCTGATTGGTCGGAAAGTCTGTTTCAAGTTTGCGCATGACAACGTAAGGCGCTCTGCCATTTGACTGCGCATTATCACTATGGGGAGTTAACGTGATGTTAATGTCAGTGTTTCTTTTACATTTCGTGAACTCTTCTAGCCTGTGAACTGTGGTAAGGTTAGCTCTTGAAGAAGTCTCTGACATTTGAAGCCATGAGGCGGAGTAAGGCTGAAGTGGACCGCTACGTTTCCTCCGTACAGAGTTCCTCTCCTTCACTCAAAGAGGTAATGTAGTACCAGCGGCTAAGGATGTTAGCCTGCTCCCGCCGCCAGGTCTGAGCCGCATGTGACATTCAGTCGGCCTTTAGCTTCAAACTAGGCTGTATTTTATCCAAACACAGCTTGGAGTTTTGACTACGCGATCTTGTCGCCAGTTTGTGTTAGTGTAAGTTGTCGGTTGAACCTCTGTTAGCCGTCTCCTGCTAGCAGCACATGCTACCAACCGGCTTTATGGCGAAGAAGTTAGCTTTAGAAACGTCACATGTGATTCGACACTCAAGTGAGCAGCTAGTTTTCTGGTTTTAAACGAACTAGGGCCACCTTTTATAAACTCCAATTCAACAATGTAAAACATATAACGACTTTAAATCTCAACATCTTAAGGTAAACTTTTATTCTCTAAATTTCAAACGTTGACTACCTAATTTAATCATAGTTATATAGTATACAACTTGTTGACTAAGCCATTTTATGACAGATCACTTCCTATTTATAAATGTTTATTATTTCAGTGTAAAATAGTCCAGTTTAGCTTTGATAATTCTCTCAAATTTCCAATTCGAGCCGAGCAATCATTGTATATCTGTTGTAAAATAAGTGGAATAACCCTTTATGTATTCTCCGAATCGGATGCCAACTTCTGTGCTGTCGTCCTGCCTTGAAATGCGCGGTTGCCCATAGGTATCATAAAATAGCGCCACATTGACATCTATACGACTCTTTTAGTGACCTTTTGAAATATTAATTGATGCTGCAAATAATGGTGATTTACTCTCAGATAAGCTTCACCAGGACGATGCAAAAAGCAGATCCAAAGTCCATCCCAGTGTGTGAAACGAAACTGGGCTTGTCCGAGTTTGACATAGTTTATTGCTTAAATGGTGAACCAGGATCAAGACGAGCTAACAACGTTTGCTTCCTTAACAATTACTGCAGTACAAACCCAAAACAAGTTATTTGCATGTATTGGCATGCCTATTGAAGTCACTTTACTCTTCATTTTAATTCTCAAAATACTTATAAATACAGTTGCATGAGAGGAAAATACTTTGTAGTAATAGTTACAATAGTGAAATTCTGCATGATCTTTGAAAATTCATTGTTTAAAAAACCCCCAGCAGCATTGAGCTGTCCATTTCTCTTTTAGCTCTTTTAAGAGAATAAAAATATTTTCTTCTATCCTTCCTGTTTGGCTGTGATTTAACTTAGGAACAGAGGTGATGTCACACTGTGTGAGTGTAGGTTTAATAACTTTAAAGCAAATAAAACTAGTTGAAAATGGCACTTTTATTACTTTTTTATCTCTGATGTTGCTGATTTTTCAGCAAATAATTACGTTTTGTTTTCCATTGTCCACATGATGACCAGAGAATATTCTGGATTAATTGGTTTATTTATTGATTTTATAATTTTTTTTTCATAAAGTCATCATTGTGATGGATTAAAACAGGAATTTTTTTATGAATTATTTTTATTTGATTTATTTTGGTTTGATTCCTCAAATAACAATAATTAAAAAAAAAACATTGCAACATTAAATAATGCTGTCTTATGTCTCAGCTTATGTCTCAAACTGATTTTAATAATGCATTAAAATATGAATAAAAATCTTTAAATTGTTCTCGATTACTACAGTGTTGCTTCACTGTCAGTATTTTTATGGACTTATGAAACTTTACTTCTCAGCTGAGTGAATAGTTTTGTTTTCTTTTTCACAATCAATCTGAGGTTATAGATTTTCTTTGTGAGGCCAGAAAAAGTCCTGATTAGACTCTAAACAACAAACCAAGTCTGCCTGAAGTAGGCTAACAGCACAGAATAAAACTATTCATGTATTTCTGCTTTTTTGAAACTGAATGAAGGACAGATAAATAAAAAAAAAACGGGATTATTGGTTTTGCTAGATTTAGTGAAATGACTCAGGATGGGTTTAACTTGGCACGGATGTAATTCTCCATGGATTAAAGGTCGACAGCGATCACATGAATGACATCAGCTTATTGTGAACGCGGAGTACTGAACGGTGAGGCTTCGGTTATGTAAGGAGATCAGAGTCTGTACAATAAAATATGTATGCTATCAGAAGAGTCCAGTTTAACTCTTTTATTATATGGAGCCACTAACTGTAAGCTTTGACCCATTTGGCCTGGGAGTGTTTGTTTTGTGAGTCAGGTGGTGCAGGCAAAAGATGTAACATCAGTGTGTAAGCATGCACCTGTGTTGTACAGAGTAGCCACATATTGTAAGTATGAAAGAGTAGTACTACTTCAAAATACTTCAGTAAAAGTGGAAAGTAGCTGTCAAAGAAATGAATCAAGTAAGAATAAAAAAGTATTTTCGTAAAAGGTCTACTCTATTTGATCTATAACTGATCAAATTATCAACCATTTAATATTTAAAAAGTGGAAATTTTGGTATTCTTAAATATGGAAATGACTAATTCATAGAAGTTACAAAAAATAACAATCAGGCAAATAAATATTTTTCCAAATCAGTTTCTTTCAATAAAAAATTGTATCAAACTTTAACAAAAACTGTAGGTGTGTGTCTGGTGAATTTTTAGTTAAAACATGTTTGTTTTTCATTCAGTGGGCAGAAAATCCAGAAATTTTACTCTAGTAAGAGTAGAAATATTGAATAATAAAATTACTCAAGTAAAAGTAATAAAAATGCTCCTAAAAGTATTTATTTCTCTATTTTCAAGAAAACGAGTCAAGTATATGACTAGTTGCTGCCCAACTCTCCTGACCAGCACCTTTAAACTACAACTTAAAGTAACATTTTCCGGTTCTGTTTCAAGGTTTCCCCCAGAAAACCTGCTCAGTCCAGTGGTTTTTCCACCGGTGCTTTTGAGTTAAAAAACGTTTAAAGTTGACAGGAATTTAAAAAATATCACTTGATAATTATGTGTTATTGGAAGATTAATATCTGAACACTGTAAAGTCTTTAAAAAATGCAAACATTTTAAAGAAACTTAAGTAAATATGCAACACTAAGCCTGGTAGGGGCACAAGTAAAGCCTGGTGGCCCGCCAGGCTTACTACACTCTAGGGGAAAACCTGTTTCCAGATAAATGTTTACATAGAACTTTTCTTTTTTTCTACAGAAGCCGGTCAAAGGATTTCTATTTGCAAAATTGTACTTTGAAGCAAAAGAATATGAACTTGCAAAACGGTAAGCAGCTTTATTGTGGGGAGAAATAGTTTTTTTTGTTGTTGTTTGTTTTTCTTTTGTTGTTCTTGCTGTGGTATTGACTGTATGCATCTCATGCTCTCCTCAGGCATGTATCGGAGTATCTCAAAGTGCAGGAGAGGGATCCCAAAGCACACAAGTTCCTGGGACAGCTCTATGAAAGAGACGGAGAGATCAACAAGGCAATCGGTTGCTACAAGGTAGGAGGACTGTGTTGATTTAACTCTGCTGTAACGATTCGTTGAATGATTCAAGGACCTCGATTACCAACATTTCTTATCCACCTTGAAGCTTCGTTAAATTACGTTTTACTGTTTAGCGCCTTGTGTTCAGGGTGGATGGTTATTTGTGTTGCTTGTTGGTGAATGCTAAGTGCTCTTAGCACAACAAAGAAGGATTAAAGCTTGTGTCCGAATTCAGGGCCTGCATCCTTTGATGGACGGATTTGTAGGCCGATTACGTCATAGTGTGGCCTGTCCGAATTCGAAGACTCCTTCACATGCGGCCTCCTGTTCCCCAGATTTGAAGGATGGGTCCGGTGTGTCCTTCACCGCCCACCATATCCCATAATTCATTGTGGGTCCCAACCAGGGATTCAGGCAGAGCGACAAATTATTTAGTTATATGACACAACGTGATTTTGTGCAATATTTTTAGGTGAGAATGTAAGTGTGTAAGTCTCAAATATCTGCTCGGTTTACTAAAACATAACCTGCTCTGACATTATCGGACACGTCTGCTCCCGCTGCGTTAGCAGCTAGCTCCCCTCGCCAGCTGCTTGCTGGCCGGGCGATTCAGATTCGATTTACCGGAGGAGAACGCCTGATTCCCGTTACATTGTTATAAAACTCCCGCTAGCTTTCCCCAATGAGTGGAAGTTAAACAGTGATATTATTCAGACAAGTAATATCTAGCTGTAAAATGTTTGGTTTACTAAAGTACTAAATTTATTCCTGAGCAAATCGGTTGATTAAATCACCCGATTTGATTTAATCAATCAATCCGGTTTGATTGATTAAAGTTAAGCCTTCAAACATACTAGTTTTATCTTAGCTCACATACAAGTTGCATATATTTTGAAATATGAACGACCACAAAAAAAAATCAGTAGTGAGCATTGAGGCCAGCGGAGTGAAGGTAGCCTAACGTCTGTTTCCATGCAGCGCTCGGTGGACTTGAACCCGGTGCAGAGAGACCTGGTGCTGAAAGTTGCCGAGCTGTTTGTTGGTAAGGGAGACTGCGACAGCAAAGCCGAGTTCTGGGTGGAAAAAGCAGCAAAGCTCATGCCTGGAAACCCAGAAGTCTTCAACTTAAAGGTGAGAGCTGCTCTTACCCAGTGAAACGTCTCCGCTGCCCCTCAGCTGTACAAGAACTCGTCCAGCATCAATAGCTGCCTTGTTCTCACGCCTGTCTGTGTCCGTTCAGGAGCGCCTGTTGAGCCGTCAGGGCCAGCAGGGCTGGAACCAGCTGTTCGACCTCCTGCAGGCCGAGCTGGCAGCCCGGCCGGCCGACGCTCTGGTGAATGTAAAGTTGGTTCAGCTGTTTTGCCAGGACGGTCGGCTGGACGAGGCCGTCAAACATTGTCTGGCTACTGAGAAAAAGGGCTTGCTGCGCAACAGTCTGGACTGGTACAACGTGCAGCTGAGCACGTTACAGGTCAGGACTTAACTCTCTTTTCTCTTCCTTTTGTTTAGTGTGGAACAACTATAATTTAAATGTTTTGTCTTTGGATCGTTCAACAACCTGAAGCTGAAGTTGTTTCAACTTACAAAACAAAAGAAGATGGCTTAAACCGGGTCTCTATTTGTATTTTGCACATTTTTGTCAAGTCTCAGCTACTTCTAGAAACAACTAAGCACTTAAAAAGAAAAAAAAAAAAAAAACATCACAAATGAGCAGACACTGCCCGTCACCTAGCAACCCTAGGAAACCCCAGCCCGTCACCTAGCAACCCAAGCCGTCCTCCAGCACATTTGCTGTGGTCAGCTGGTTTTTCAGCTGTACAATGGCTGCTGGAAAAGTCAAATGTTCTCCTGTTGACCTGCTATCCAGAAGCTAATTGCTGCATTCTTGTTGGTTGCGCAGGAGGCTCTATTGATTCTTTTCAAAGATGTTCGGCTGTATAATTTTGCCTCTTTTGCAGCCATTTTCACATGGAATAGTAAACTTTGAGTTGACGGCAAACAAAGTTTTTGGATTAAAGTGACGGAAGCCATAAAACAGCTCTTTATGCAACTGATGATGGAAAAAAAAAGCTTTAAATGAATGAGCCTGTTTTGACCTTCCTCCACCTGTTCAGGGAAGCGTAATGGTCACCTTTAAATATAAATGTGTTCTCTTTTCTTTCAGGAGTATCTGGCTCAGCCCAGCGTTTCAAATAATGACAAGATGTGTCGACGTCTCCAAAGAGAAGTGCTGCTGGCGCACTGCAGCCTGCTGCGAATCAGACTGTCTGAGAGCGGCGTGCAGCCAAGCGTCGACGCATTCAGAAGGTCGGTCAGCCCCAGTGGTTCAAATTGTCTCAGAAGTTATTATGATATACAATAATATTGTTGTTTGAGATCAATAAACTTCAGAATCTGTTGAGCATTTGACATTGGAACTGGAAAACATTTCAAATATCTAAAAAAAAAAAAGGGGAAGAAAAACCAAACCAAATGTGTCTGTAAACAAAATTTCACTTAAAAAAAGGGGCTAAGCGTCTAGCTAGTATTAGTACTCACAATAACTAACTGATTTTTGTTTCCTGTTTTTGTTCAGTTTCGACCAAGCTATGCAGACGCTGAGCGGCGTCGCCGCGCGCGTTGTCGATGAGCTCTTCGAGGTGTTTGTGGAGATGAGGGCTCACCTGTACCTGCATGCCGCCACGCTGCTGCTGAAAATGGCTCAGGAGCGGCTGCACACCTGGAGAGCCGTCACCGACCTGGCCGCGCTCTGCTACCTGCTGGCATACCAGGTATCCGAGTGTCGCTTCGGTACAGACCAAAACGTGAAGATTTTTTTATTTTTAGGTGCGGCTTATAGTGAGGTGCGCTCTATAGTCCAGAAAATACGGTACATGTTGTTCAGCATTTGGGAAATTTTTATTTTTGTGTCTGAAAAATTATTAATTTCAAAAACCTCCTGAATTTATAGGTTTTAAAATGAAGCTGATCTCAGTGCAGATGCTACGTAAAATGATCCTTTATCTATTGAATTTTAAACACACGCTCTTTCTTTAATGTACATTTCTATATCTCACATAAGTTACTATACATATAGTGCATTTTTAAAATTGTTTATTCTCTTGAGGTTTTGTGATTTGTGGAAAATAAATGTAAACGGATCCAGTTTGTTCAATATTTATCTCTAAAATATTTTGAATGTTATTTAATAAAATTGCTGGAAATGAATCTAGAAATGTTATAAAAATTTTGTCAGGATTTAGTACGTCTTTACCTTTTTTATTCCTTTTTTGGTTGGGATTTATCTCAGAAAAATGCTTTACGATTCTGAGGATTTTGAGTATCAAGTTGTTCATGCACATTTGCAATAGGATGATCATTTTATTTCCATTTAATTGATGCCTAAAATAGAAAAATTGAACCTATGTTTTTCTAACTTCTGCTTATGATCAGGATATAAAATTATAATAGTCCATTTTTCTTCATATCTATTCAAATTTACTGTATTGTATAGAAACTTACAATATTTTGGCATCATATATTTTAACAAAAACCTTTTAGACTTTATTCTTGGTGTCTGACTTGGCTAGAAAACATTTTCCTTACATTTTCTTCTCTGTGTTTTCCACCAGGCTCCCAGACCAAAGACGAAAGTGACCAAAAGGGACCAGTCGGCGCCGCAGCTGCTGGAGCTGCTGGCCAGCGACCGGCAGAGTCAGGCGGGCCACATGCTGTTCAACCTGAGAGACGACACCTTCGCTTTGATAAGAGAGGTCTGAAATTTTTCTTATTTTACCAAAATTATTTCTATTTGCTAAATTTTTACAAAAAAATGCAAGAACAGTTTTTATTTATTTTTTAAAAAATATTTATTATTCCTGTTGGCTCAATGACTTGTACATGGCTCCCACAAGTCTGAACCAGAAATGATCCTCTCCGCTGATCCGCCATCTTGGTAGGCAAACGCTAAAGCATAAAATAAAGTATATTGACACTCTGGACCAATTTGGACAATCAATAAATCAATTTAAAAAAACCTGTATGAGACAGAGAATGTGGCTTGTTGTTGTCATAGCAACGGCCATGACAGTTGGTTACTGACCCCTACCAAGATGGCTGTCGGCTACAAAGTTCCTAGATGTGACGTCACAAGAGATCTATATATTGATCTGTGAGATTGAAATACTTGTTAGCTTATAAATTAATTTTTTTGTTCTCGGACCAGTCAGACGTTTCAAAATGTAAAATTTTGTTATACTTTAGTTTACGTCCCTGCTATAGAATGTAGAATACTAACAGAAAACGTATTAATAACAGTAATAAATTATAATAGTGAATTAAACTGTTTTTATCTCCAAAGTTTGGTGCTGGAAACACTCTTGAATTTCACAGTGGGAGCCGTGTGCGCCCCCTGGTGGTAGTCACTGTGTTTGTGTGCAGGTGGTGGAGGCGTTTGGGAACCGTAGCGGTCAGGAGTCTCTGTTCGAGCTCCTCTGGGGTTCGCAGGGTTCCTCCGCGTCCTCGTTTATCGCCAACGACGACATTCACTCGCTCAGCTCTCTGGCTCCAGAGCTCTCCAAACTGGTCAAGTGGGACTCGGGTACAAACCTTTAAAATCTGCCTCCAGGATCACAGCATCCAGAAGAGTACATTGTAGAGTGATGACTTCTTCTGCTCTTAGGCTCCATCTTGCTGCACGGCGGGGAACTGCAGCATCTGAGCTGGCTGGGGCTGCAGTGGACGCTGCTGGACCAGAGGCCGCCCATGCGCGACTGGCTGCAGCAGCTGTTTCCCAGGCTGACGCTGGAAACGTCCAAGCTGGACACCAACGCGCCGGAGTCGATCTGCCTGCTGGATCTGGAGGTGAGAGTCGATCATCTTGTCTGGGCATCTAAATCAGATTGATTATTGATTGAGCAATAAGTGGAGGGAGAAAGATCACACATCTAGACTTTGTTCAGTCTCGGCAAAAAGAGTTCAAGCTCAGTCAGATTGATCTGTGAACGTCAATTTTTAAGTTTTGTCACAGACTTATCATTGAGATGGAGGTCTGGACTTTGACTAGGCCAGGGGCTGCAACCGTGTGGCTCTGTGGACCTTCCACAATGTCTCCTATTAACTGTGGCAAAATGTAATGAAGAAATAGGCCTATCATACTAAACATTTTTTTCATTTATTTATTTCAAACTGGTTTTTGAAAACATGCATAGACAACAAAGAACAAAATAATTATTAACTATTAATTAGTTGTTTGAAAAAGAGTAGAAAGAACTAGATGCTTATTTAATCCTACTTCTTATAGCATTTAATAAAATATAACTTGGCGACTAATTATCAGAAATTTGCACCAATTAAAACATGTATAAATATTTATAGGCCTGTTAATCCACTGTGCCAAATAACCAACAAATAAATTAAACAAATGATTAAAAATTTAATTATGAAGAATCAGAATAATAACCAATTTCTTCAACATCATTGTAACCGGCCTAATCACAATGCAAGTTTGAGGAATTTTTTTGCCTTATTCTTTTATTGATTTTTTTGTCAATAAACTGGGAACTGTGTGTTGAACATCTCTGTCCTCCATTTGCTCCTTTCAGGCGTTTTTATGCGGCGTGGTTTTCTGCAGCCACTGTCAGCTTCAGGACACGGCGAAGATCAACCGCAGCCTGAGTCCGCGGCAGCAGCAGCAGCTGTTTGAGCCGCGCTGCCTTCCTCTTCCTCTGCTCCGCCTCCTCGCCACGCGGCGACAGAGGGAGTGGTGGGACGCCATCTACAGCCTCATCCACAAGCGAGCCCTGTGAGTGTCAGAACGCCAAAGCTGCTGGCCGATAAACACTTTTTTTTTTTTTTTTGGAGAAGATTTTATTATATTTACTTATTTTTAGAAGATTTTTCTTAAATCCAGATTTTTACAGAGTCTGGATTTTTCTTTTCTTCACCGTTGCCGGCCATTTTTGTTTGTTTGTTTTGACAGTTTCTGTTTATTTGGACTGAATGTAGGTCAACTCTACAACAGAATAAAGTCTTGGTGAATAAAGTTGGAATGTTACAAGGACACAGTCACAGTAATATAACAACAAAGTCCAAATAATACAAGAAAAAAAAAGTCCTGACAAAAAGAAAGTTTTTGTCAAGAAGAAAACTTAGAAGAAAGTTGTAAGTTTATAAGATCTCCAACATTAAAATGTCATAATTTTGAGACATTCTTTTGCTAAAATTGTGTTTTTTATTAAGCTTTTATTCTCATAGCGTGGTGCTAACACTCCCGCTGAACAACACAGAAGGAATGATTGAATTTGTCATTTTTATTTCAGGAAGGAAAACAAGAAAAAAATGTATTAAACTCAGATTTGGTTTGGAATATATTTTCTGTTTTGCCGTTTTTTCTAAAAACAAAACAAAAAAATTATACATTTCTAAAATCAGCAGATGGTTCAACTCGTTTTTGTTTTTAATTGGCTAAATATTAAATTTTTTCCAAACTCTTCATGTATATATTTCTCTAAAAGGCGTTAGTTGTTTTAAAGACAAATATTTCTTTCCAAAGAAGTGCATCACTGCCAATGTAGCATTTTAGAACTCAGTTCTTTCAGTGCTTGAAGAGATTTGTCTTTAATTTGCATTAAGCCGTGTTCAAAGCGCCCAGTTGTAACATTTTCCTCCTTGCAGTCCCGGTACGTCGGCCAAACTGCGGATGGTTGTGCAACACGGCCTGAACTCGCTGAGGGCCGGAGAGAAACACGGGCTTCAGCCGGCGCTGATGATCCACTGGGCTCAGAGTCTGAGCCAGACGGTACGTTCAGTTCAGACGCTTTCAGGTTGAGCTTGTTGGACAACTCGACATGCTTTCTTAATGTTTTCTCAAACGTAATTAACGCAGGGCGATGGAATGAACTCGTATTACGACCAGAAGGAGTACGTCGGCCGCAGCGTCCACTACTGGCAGGTTGTGATGCCATTGCTGGAGAAAATAAAAAGCCGGCGAAGCATACCAGAACCGCTGGACCCTCTCTTCATACACTTCGCCTCTAAGGACATTCAGGTCGTCACTGAACTCAGAATTTCACTTTTGACCTTTTATGACCTAAGTTTCAAATCTCCACCTGGGTATTTTTGCTTATTTTAGTTGTGCAAAGTTCTTTAAATGTCCTGTGAGTAAATATTTTTGCCCATCCAGCTGTTATGGAAATACGACCTTTCAGTTTGTAGCAGTTATTTAGAAATTTACCATCTATTGAGAGTGTTTCATCAGAGTAAACCAAAGTAAAACGTGCTCCCTTCTAGGCGGGAGTGAAATTACCGTAATAACCTGATATTGGCTGGAAACCGCAAAGTATCGCAGAGTTACGGTTCTGCAAAGGTGGCTTGTAAAAATGTGTTGTCGACTCCTTTTGCTCGATAAGAGTTAAACGCTTATTATCGCTTATTGCTGATGTTAGGTGTGTTTTTATGTTCACAGATTTCCACTGTGAAAGGTTATGAAGACGAAGCAAAAATCGCGTACGCCGTTCTTCTGGACATCGAAGGCAGAACTGAGGAGGCGATCGCGACTTTAGAAAGCATCAACAACATGTCATCCATCTGGCATTTAGCGCAGGTAAATCACTGGGATCAATTCTTAACCTTTAATCGAAAACACATTAGATCCCTTCCCAGAGTTTAGTTTCTGCAAACCTTTGCTTCCAGTCAGAAGTTGGTGATAATCAATTCCATTTATTTTGCTGGCTATATTGATAATCACCTCTTTTTGTGCGATTTTAATGACTGGGTTTTGCTCCAGATCGATTTCAGAATCGAGGTTCTGGCAGCAGAAACACACAGTAATGATCTGCTGTTGGAAACATTCGCAGTGTCTGTTTTCAAATTCAGTGTTTCCTCCACTTTTCAACAGGATGTTATTCATCGAAACTGTCTGTAATGAATAAGTCTTACCTGCTATTTTTGAGTTTGGAATAATTAAACAAAGCTGGTTCTGGAGGGACAAAACCATAAATGGATTATATTTCAGTCTGTAACCATTTTTATTATTAGCAGAGGCTTTTATTATGGAAGTCTACCTTACTGGTAAAGATGCTCATTCACAGATTGGACCAAAACCCTAAATATCAGTCTGAAAAATTATGAGTAAATGTAGTTAGTTTCCACCCAACGCTGGTTATGAGCAACTTTTATTTTTCTTATTTTTTGCAGATTTATCAGCGGCTGGCAGAGGAGGCCAGCAATGGCGTGGAGGAGACCCAGGACAGGTGTCTAACTTTCCTCAGGAAGTTCAGGAACTACTTGTCAAAAATCTACAACGCCAATGCGGACGACATCGAAAGGGTCGGTTGCATGTTTGAGCCATACAGTTTCCACATTTGGATTTTGATAAATTTGCTAAATTCATTATTGTTATTTTTACCCCTGTGTCTGAGTGTCGTTGCCAACTTGTTGCTCTGCAGCTTCCCGTGTCCATGGAGGAAGTGCTGGACCTCCTGAACGACGTAAATCAGCAGCTTGGCGAAACTCAGGAGGACATGGAAGAGGAGCAGGAAATGAACCTTCGGCGAGGACCGGCTCACTCCAGTCCGGCTCGTCTCACAGAAACCAGCGCCACCATTTCGCACATCAAGTTTGCTTCTCCGTCTCCAAGCAAAAGCATCGTTTCTCCTTCCAAAAGACTGGTGAGTCCGTGGATCACGCATTTTGATTCAGGTTCTTCAAATCCTTAAAAATTCAGATTCTGTGTCTTCATGGTTTGGAAAAGTCTTGAAATCCAGGCTGCACAGATTTGTAATTAAAGTTAAATCTTTTTATAATCTTTCATATTGCAGTCTGAAGGTAAATCAGACTAAACTTTTCTTGTTTTAGTTAAGTTAGAATCACCAAAATTGTTTCAATTTACTAAATCCTGTAGAATTTAGCCAGAATATTTTTTAAGAGATTTTTTTTGGTGACTTTCTTTGTACATTGTGTTGAAGCATTTTAAGGTTGTTTATCTTAACAAAATTATTTTGGATTGTATCAGTTTAATGAATATTAATTTTATTGAGTGTTTTTCTTTTTTGTACTTTAAACAAAGTTATTGAAATGAGGGTATTTTTTTTATTAGTGTGTTGTTTTTGTGTAAAGTGTGTGTGAGAGACTTTAATTTAAAATGTTGTCTGTCTTCGTTGATGATCAAAATGATTTTCTGAAGTTAATTTGTTTTGCTTTTATCTCCATAGTGAAGTGCTGGAAAAGTTCCAACACTTTGAAAACGCTTGAATTTTACTTTTGGAAATTAACAAGCCTTGTTGTTTGTGCAACTAAATTTCTTTTAGTTTATTACATTCTTATTGTCTTTTTGTTCAGATTTCACCAAAGACGCCGCCTCATTGGATTGAAGACCAGAAAAGTCTCCTTCAGATGTTATGTCAGCAAGTAGAAGCCCTCAAGGTAATTATCAATATATACATAAAGATGATTTTAATGATATTATCCACTGGCATTTTGCAGAAATGTCTTCACAGCTGCAAGCAAGATTTATTTAGAGTTTAAAACATCTGCTCTACACCAATGATTTGCATCGCTGCGTTTACATTTTTCCCCTAGAATGAGGTTCATGATCTCAAACACAATGCATCAGTGAACTCCAGCTCTCCTCGCCATAAGATGTATGGAGACACCTTCAGAGCCGAGAGCTTGCAGGAGCCGTTCACCCCGGTCCAGTCCTACCACGGAGCCCCTCTGACTGGTTAGTGGTCCACACTGCTTTCAGAAGCATTCTGTCCTGGAACCGCTTCACATTTTGTCGCATTCTAACCACAAAAACTTCATTGATTTAATGCAAATTATATGTGCAAGATCCACACAAAGTTCTCTCTTAATGAAATACAGAGCAACGAACTGTCGTAACAAACAATCGAATTAGAAAACAGAGATAATCTGTGTGAACAAAACCAAGAAAAACGGCAGATCAAGAATAAAGTTGTATTTAAACATGAGAACTTTTGGCATAAATGCAAATCAATGTGTTGGTGGGAAATTAATGTGACACACCGTCACCATGGGGATGCATGGTGGCGACGGTATCATGCTACGAAGCAGGAAAGTGCGATTCAACACCAATCAAGGTGGAGGAAAAAGGTTTCTTCTGAGTTTCTGTGTATGGAAGCCCATTTCTGCCATAACAGAATAAAGATGCCCCCAACAGGGAGTTTCAATTTCAAGCTTTAATGTCATAAGTTTGAGATTCAAAGTTCTCATTTTGACTTTCAAAGTAATAATTGATATAAAGTAAACATTTTGCATCTTAAAATCATGAGAATAAGCAAGGTTCTACTTTTTTTATTATTTATATTATAAAAAGTGTTGATTATTTGTCAGATTTTTATTTATTGTAATTTTCCTGCCACCAGGAAGAGACCGATTGAAGATTGGTCATTTTGTCTGTTGGTAAATGTCATAAACTCATTAAAATACATTCGTTTGTGGTTGTAATGCAACAAAATGTGAAAAGATTCAAGGAAAAACCTAATGAAATACTTCAAAGGCTGTCAATATTTTTGCACATTATTGTTTTTTAAAAAGCATATTTCCATCAGTTTATTAAACTGTTTTTCTCTTTTAGTTGCCACCACAGGCCCTCCTGTTTATTACAACCAGTCTCCTGCCTACAGCTCCCAGTATTTACTGCGGACAGCGGCAAATGTAACCCCCACCAAGGTGATTATCATAATTTAACATCCGTTTATAGGAATGAACTTCTCCCAACTGCAGAGTGATTATTATTGTTTCATCTTTTCACCCAGGGTCCGGTGTATGGGGTGAACCGCATGCCCCCGCAGCAGCATATGTATGCCTACCAGCCGCCCACGCACACGCCTCCGCTGCAGACCGCCCCGTCCTGCATCTACCCTCCGCAGGAGCAAGTCTTCGGTTCCCCTCTTCGGTTTGAATCTCAAGCCACTGGTCTTCTCTCTCCGTACAGTGAAGAATATTATGGCCAGAACGTCGCCCAGCAGACTAACCCCACGCTCCCTGAGCCTGGCTACTTCACCAAGCCCTCTGTCGCCCCCGTTCAACCACCAAAGGCCGTCGAGGGGAAGCCTGTGGACTTTGGGAAGCTTTCCTTCAGCCAGCAGGCTGCAGCTGAAGTACCCAGAGTGCCAAATTTTGGAGCAGGGGCAGTTGGCCCGGCTACAACTTCACCTGCTTTTAAATTCAATTGTTTTCCGAAATCCTCTGAGAGAGATTTAAATTTCTGTTCCCCCCAAACCAAGCAAAGTGAAAGTTTACTCGGCCTCCTCACTTCAGACCTCCCCCCAAAACCCGACTCGTTTCCAGAGAGGCCACCGGCCCAAGAGCAGCCCCCAGGCCACCAGAGCATCTTCACCTTCGGGAATAAAAACATAAGCAGCTTCTCGTTTGCAGATTCCACTGCAAACATACCAGCTGGAGGTCTCCTTGGGAAGCCTGAACAACCGTTTAAGTTTGGTGAAATAACGGCGTATGGCCTCGGCAAGACATCGGAGCTGGAGAAGGCCGCAGAGAGCGACGAGAGCACACATGCTGAAGAGGACGAAGACGGTCCCCACTTTGAACCGATCGTCCCTCTTCCTGATAAGGTGGATGTGAAAACAGGTGAAGAAGAAGAGGAGGAGATGTTCTGCAACAGGGCAAAGCTGTACCGATTCGACACAGAGACAAAAGAATGGAAAGAACGAGGAATTGGAAATATTAAAATTCTGAAACACAACACTAAAGGGAAGGTCCGCCTCCTGATGAGAAGAGAGCAGGTCCTTAAGATCTGTGCAAATCACTACATCACTGCAGACATGCTGCTGAGACCCAACGCCGGCTCGGACAAATCCTGGGTGTGGAACGCCATTGACTATGCGGATGAAGAACCTAAACCTGAACAGCTGGCGATTCGCTTCAAAACTGTGGATGAGGCGGCTCTTTTCAAAGCCAAGTTTGAGGAAGCCCAAAAGGTGACCAGCAAATCACCAGAAAAGCAAAAACCGCAAGAGAAGAAAGGGGAAACCTCCAAAGACTTGGGTTTACTGGCGTCTCGGTTCGCTCTTAAAGAAGGAGAGTGGGAGTGCGCTGTGTGTGATGTACGAAATAAAGCAACGGCTGTGCAGTGTGCAGCATGTTGCACTCCCAATCCACAGTCTTCATCTAAACCAGAACTTCAAGCTACTACTGAAGCCAAAACCAGCCCATTTAGCTTCAAGTTTGGTACAGATTCATCAAAGCCCAGTGGTGCGACTTTGACATTTACAGGATTTGGTGCTTTTGGAACTTCATTGCCCTCCTCTTTTACATTCGGGATGAGCTCCTCAAAACCTACCGACAAACCGGCTAGTCCGTTTGGTTTCAGCTTTAATTCACCAATTCCCACAAAGCCAGAGCACTGGGACTGTGGCAAGTGTTCTGCAAAGAATGACGCATCAACAGACAGTTGTGGTTCTTGTAAAACTCCTAAACCTACTGTCAAAACAGCCGAGATAGCACAAATTGTTCCAGCACCGGAAGCTCCTGCTGCACAGTCCTCTGTATCTGCAGTTGATGCTGGATTTGCTGCACGCTTCAGCAAAAAGCCAGGACAGTGGGACTGTGATGTTTGTGAAGTGAGAAATGAAGCCTCTGCAGACAAATGTGTTTCCTGTCAAACTCCAAACCCAGTTTCAAAATCATCCACTGTGGCTCCAGCTGCACCAGCTTCAAAATCATCCACTGTGGCTCCAGCTGCACCTGCTTCAAAATCATCCACTGTGGCTCCAGCTGCACCTGCTTCAAAATCATCCACTGTGGCTCCAGCTGCACCAGCTTCAAAATCATCCACTGTGGCTCCAGCTGCACCAGCTGCACCTTCCGCACCTGCGGCACCTGCTGCACCTGCGGCACCTGCTGCACCTGTTGCACCTGTGGGGTCAGGGTTTGCAGCAGATCTTGCCATGAAAGACGGACAGTGGGATTGCAACATCTGTTTGGTTAGAAATGAAGGGTCAGCGGCTCAGTGCGTTTCCTGCCAGTCTCCAAATCCAAATCCTTCTTTAGAGGCCATGTTTGGCAAGAAGGAAGGAGAATGGGACTGTGACGCTTGTCTTGTGAGAAATAAGGTCTCTTCCAATGAATGTGTGGCCTGTAAAACCTCAAACCCTAATGCTAAAACTGCCTCGCCTTTCAGTTTCAAATTTGGAACCACAAGTTCATCCAACCAGGCTACTGGATCTGCATTTACTTTTGGGAGCAGTGGTGCTTTTCAGTTTGGACAAATCAAAGACAAAGCTTCAGCATCTGCATTCAAGTTTGAAGTTCCTCAGGCTGCACCCGCCACCACAACCTCCTCTGGATTCTCTTTTTCGATGCCCATCCCAGCTGGCGGCTTCAAGTTTGGCGTTCAGGACTCTGCAACAGATTCGGCCTCTTCTAATAATCAAACTTCAACAGGGTCTGCTTCCAGTATCCTTAAAAACATGGCTGACAAACACAAGGAGAAAGAAAATGTCTCTACGCCTTCCGTAGACCAAACGGAAAAAGATCAAAATCCGTTAATTGCTGGAAAAGCCGATACGTTCAGTTTCGCAGACTTGGCCAAGTCCTCCGAAGGAACCTTCCAGTTTGGCCAGAAAGATCCCAACTTCAAAGGTTTCTCGGGAGCAGGAGCGCAGGTATTCGCATCGCCACAGACGACCCCTTCTAAGGCAGAGGCCTCAAACGAACTGGAAGACGACGGCATGTATAAAACAGAAGAACATGACGACATCCAGTTTGAACCAGTGGTCCAGATGCCTGACAAAGTGGACCTAGTGACTGGTGAGGAAGATGAGCAGGTCCTCTACTCCCAGCGTGTCAAACTCTTCCGATTCGACTCCGGGACCAGTCAGTGGAAGGAACGTGGTGTAGGAACCCTGAAGTTCCTTAAAAATAACACAAATGGCCGGCTGAGAGTGCTAATGAGAAGGGATCAAGTTCTGAAGGTTTGCGCCAACCACTGGATCACCACCACCATGAACCTTAAGCCGCTGGCTGGCTCAGACAAAGCCTGGATATGGATGGCCAACGACTTCTCCGATGGAGATGCTAAACTCGAACAGCTGGCAGCCAAATTTAAAACCACAGAGCTAGCAGAGGAGTTCAAAGAGAAGTTTGAGGAATGTCAGAGACTTCTATTGGATATCCCTCTGCAGACGCCCCACAAACTGATGGACACTGGTCGAACGGCTCACCTCATCAAGAAAGCAGAGGAGATGAAGTCCGGTTTAAAAGACTTGAAATCATTTTTGACGGACGAGAAGACGAAAATCCAAGACGAAGAAGTGCAGGGAGACGTTACTGCCGCTAGCGAACTTTCCAGTTTAGGAATCAGGCCTCTTGGGGAAACAACAGGCCCTACCTTGGAGTGGGATAACTACGATCTACGGGAAGAAGCTTTGGATGACACTGCTGACTCATCAATCTACACCACCCCCGTTTCAAGCAGCCCCCTGAGGAAGAACCTCTTCCGCTTCGGAGAATCCACAAGTGGGTTCAGCTTCAGTTTCCAACCCGGCATCAGCCCATCCAAGTCTCCTGCGAAGCTCAATCTGAGTAGAGCATCAGTGGGTACCGACGAGGAACAGGATACAACTCAGGACGAAGAGCGAGACGGACAGTACTTTGAACCTGTCGTACCTTTGCCCGACTTGGTTGAGATTTCTACTGGAGAGGAAAATGAGCTGGTGGTCTTCAGCCACAGAGCCAAGCTGTACCGCTACGACAAAGAGGTGAAGCAGTGGAAGGAGAGGGGCATTGGAGACCTCAAGATCCTGCAGAGTTTTGAGACCAAACGTGTGAGGTTAATAATGAGGAGAGATCAGGTGCTCAAGCTCTGTGCCAACCATTGGATCTCAGCCGCCATGAGGCTGGAGCCCATGAAGGGGGCAGAAAAGGCCTGGGTCTGGAGTGCCATGGATTTTGCCGAAGAAGGAGAGGGAAAAGTTGAGCAGCTGGCTGTGAGGTTTAAGATGCAAGAGACTGCAAATACATTCAAACAAGTCTTTGAAGACGCAAAGGCAGCGCAGGAAAAATCAGAACTCATGACTGCTGTGACGCCAAGACTCTCAGCACCATCAGAAAGTGGATCGTCAGCAACAACTGAAAGCACAACTACATCTTTTTGTGGGCAAGCAGCTATTGCTGTTCTGGAAGAGACGACACGGGAACGTACAGCAACTTCTCCGGCCGCCAGGTCGACTGTCGCTGGGTCTCAGAGTCCTGTCAATCCTCTGAAGACTGTGGTGTCTCCACCGAAGTTTGTGTTCGGCTCTGATTCTGTTCAGAAGATTTTTGGCTCTCCTAAGTCAGACTCCCAAGCGTCTGCATCTGTGTCGGGTTTGACGGCCAAAGATGGTGGAAACGCAGTCAAGCCTACAATTCCTGCGCCAGCATTCAAAATGCATACAGGTAAAAATGCCTTATGTTTTGTTTTAATGTCCCTTTGTTTCTCATTGGTTGGTCCAAGTTGACACTTGATCCATCACCAAAGTCTGTTCATAGTTCTCATAAGATTATGTTCACTTTTTTTCTGCCAGTTCTGCTTTTTAAAATGTGATAAGACAAGTATTATGTTTTAGATGTGCCATTAACTGGAAGACTTGATGACATTTAACACTGAATTTTAGTGAATTTATAGTGAATTTTCCCCGACAAACTCCTTTTGGGGTCACTACTGACTATCTTTCCAGAAGAGAAGCCAAAGAGCCAATCACATGTGGTTGTTAGGAAAAGGAGTGAACGTTTGGCCAATCAGAATAGCTGATTGGTCCTCAGAGTTTTGCTCTTGCCATTGTGGGTTGCCATGGTGATAAAGTTGAGGGAAAGAATTCCATACTTTGCATGACAATGCAGAGGATTTTACAGATAGCTGTTAGCTACAGCTTCTGTCCCTCTGCATGTCTGTTAGTTTCAGCTACAATATCCATCTATTTTTGTTTTATTTTTCTTTTCATAAGCTACTGTCATTTGTTCTTTGCGTCAGTTTTACGTTAATGATGAATTTAAGTTTTTGAGAGGAGCGCTCTGGGATTTGTTTAAGACTCAGTTGTTACATTCTAACACTTTCTCCCATTTGAACGATCTTGGCATTGTTTTCTGAAAATAGCAGCCTCATATTTAGTGTCTCTTCACCAACAACATCCCATAGGGCTGGATTTTAGGCTTTTCAAAGATAACCCAATGGCCTTTTGGACCAGCACATCCACCGTCCAATTTGAAAGCCCAGGTACTCTAACTATTGCAGTGTGTGTTAAAACCTCTCAGCTGTCACCTGGCTGGCCCCGACTACAACAAACAATAACCTGTTTGCACGGAGTGGACAGAACAAACAGACTGAAGCTAACATGTTGCATGTCGTGTGTTGAAGTTCAGTCCTTGGTGTCTAACTTAGCAACTGCACAGCATCAAGATGTAAGCATCTTGTTCAAAACAAGCTGTAAAACTAATGACATTTTTTACGCTGTAGACACTGTATATTCAAAAGTAAATAGATTATCCTTATTTTACCCCAAATTATCTGGATTCTTCACAGATAATATGCATGCAGTTTTACTAAGAGTGAGTGAATTTAATATAAAAAATGTCTTTACTTTTTGAAGAATCTGTTCATAACTTGCTTTGTTTCCATTACAAATGTGAGCAAAACTTTAATAAACTGCTAATGTCAAAAAGCCACAATTTTGCAACAAGAAACGTCTTTAAAAAACATGGCACTACTACTTCCTGTTGTCTTCTTTGTGTTTTCTGCCAGCAGTAACATCCAGCTGTTGATCACATGACTTGTGATGTGAAAAAAAAATATTTCCAGTGCAGTTTTACGAAATACGCCAATTTTGATTCATCCCAAAAAAAAACAAAAAACGGCTAATTCTAGCACAACTTGGTGATAAACGTGTTTGTTTTGTTTTTTTAAATTGGAATGTTTCCATTGAAGCAAATTTATTTTCATAATTCTAGTTTGTGTGATTATGTGGTCACTGGAAACGCAGCTTTGTCCTGTACATGTCCAGGTGGTTGTGCATGAAGCGCAGTGATGAAGCAGTAAAAGTAAGATGTTTCCTGAAAGGTGATCTGAAGGCAGAGGATGTTCCTCCAGGGAGGAACGCACTGTGACATTTTTCACAGAGCCATTTTTAGTGCCGGGTTTGCAGCAGCAGCATGAAATGTAATTTGCTGCCTGGTGAGGTATTTGCAGAGGATGTGCATATCAGCAGAAGCTAATTAGGGATTAAAGCTCGAATGTTGTAGTTTAATGTCATCAAACTACCACAGGTAGTTTCTCACTGCAGTAAATCACATGCATGCGTTTCATTGTTGTGCATGGGATTTTACGTTACTGTGTGAATCTAACACTTGCACTCAAAGCTGCAGTAAATAAATGTGAGTACTTAAAGTAGTGTTGCTTAATGTTTACTGCTGCTGTATCTGTATCACAGGCTCTCCTCAGGCGGCGGCAGCGGAAGCGTCCAGTTCGGGTTCGGATGACGACTCCGATGTGGAGATAGTTTTCGTCAGAGAGCCCACAGCTGAGCAGGCGGCTTTAGCCAGGAAGCTCCGGCTGCCGCTCACCTTCTTCTGCTACAAGAACGAGCCAGGCTACACCAGCGATGATGAACCCGATGGTGAGACCTGATCTTGATTTATGAAAAGTGCAAAACAAACAAAACTACTTTCTCCACCTGGATTGTGATGCATCCTGTGCAAATCTACTAAACGTCAAGCAAATCTATTGAGGAAAAGCAAAATTTTCCACAAATATCAACAACAATAGAGGAAAATGTTGCCACACTCATTCAAGAGTTTTGTTTTTCTCCATTTAAACCCTATAAATGGATGTAAAATTTTACTTGTTCAAAATTTACAACAAATTTACTATTTTAAAAATCAGAAGTTGCCTTTTCTTTCTTTTTTTTTTAATATAATGTGACATTTGTGGCTCTAAACAAGTTTATTTAGTGAACTTTGGATTGTGAAGGTTGAAATCTAAATAGATGATTTTAAACTTTAAGCATCATAGTAAGTCCAAGCTTACATCCAAATCAGCATAAAGTTTTACCAGAATATAATAGAATATAATAATCCTAAACCAAATCTATCAGAAAGTCAGTGGAGTCGTTTTCACAATTTGATGGATTTCAAGAATGTTTGCAATGAGGAGCATTTATTGAATATAATGATTTAATATAAGAAGTACATTAATTTAATAATCCACACACTAATTCAACCAGGTTACCGTTTTGTCTGAAACATACCAGATCCTTTTTATGACACAGGTGAAAAAAAGCTTTAAAATGACAAAAAATAAAATTTTTCATCCACATTAAAATATGTCAGAAGTTGATCAAAATCTGCAGTTAATTTCGCCTGGATTAGCAAATCAATCTGAACAAATTATGATTTTTAGTTGCTTAATTTCCATCTGTTTGTCTAATGCACATGTGTCAAACTCAAGGCCCGGGGGCCAAATCCGGCCCGCCATAGCTTTTTATGTGGCCCTCCACAGACTAGACTAAACACTAAGTGGGATTAAATATTATATTACCAATCATATCAATGCAGTTTTTATCTGTTTACTGCCAATTTATATCAGTCAATCCCTCCAGTTTCTTGAGAAATGATGATTATATTCCATGATTTATACAGCGAGTAAATAAACAGTCGCATTTATTATTAGTTCCTGAAGGGACTGAAAAGATCTTCAATAATATTATGTAATTTTAAGAATTTATTGACATATTAACAGTTTGTGAACAGGTTTTATCAACACATTCTGGCACAACTGGCCCTTTAAGACCCTTCATGATCTTGATCTGGCCCAAAACGAAAATGAGTTTGACACACCTGGTCTAATGGAACAAAGACATGCTGCTGCAGTTTGCCAGTTTGTCATAATCGATTATATTCGCTTGTTTAAATCTGTACCAAAAGTTATTTTTCTGCTGGCATTGGAGACTGTTTTCCCTCTTTTAGTACCGTTTTGTTTTTGCATTCTTGATCAGCAGATTTAGAAAGACAGTCCATTACTTTTCCTCGTGGGTTTTGTATTATTTTTACAACATTATTAGGGTAACATAAAGATGCAGGTAAATCAACGGAAAGCAGAATTGTGAGCTAACATTTAATATGCCTACTAAACTTAAAAATGGGAGATTTTTGCTGAATTTCTTTCTTTGTGGTTAGATGAGGACTTTGAGTCGGCTGTAAGAGCCTTGAATGGAAAGCTCTACCCAGATCCTCCTGCAGCAGCAGCAGCAGCCGCAGCAGCAGTAGCAGCCACAGCAGCAGCCGGAGCAGCCACAGCAGCAGCCGCAGCAGCCGGAGCAACCGCAGCAGTAGCAGCCACAGCAGCCACAGCAGCAGCAGCCGGAGCAGCCGCAGCAGTAGCAGCCACAGCAGTTGCAGCCGCAACAGTCTGTACCGAGGGTAAGCCACACTGCCGTCATAACAGCAACTAAAACACATTTGAGTAATTCCCCATCACACTGAACCTCTGTGCTGCTCTCAGAGCCAGACTGCCAGTTTGTTTGGGAGAAGAAACCAACGCCAGAGGAAGAGGAGCGGGCGAAGAGCCTCCAGCTTCCCCCGACGTTCTTCTGCGGCCTGAGCGCCACAGACAGCGACCAGGACAGCGAGGAGCCTGAAGACTTTGAGACGGAGCTACGCAAAGCCCAACAAGACCTGGTAATGGGTCACATGGGAAGAGTCTTATTTTTCACCTGATTTTCCCTCTTCTGACAATCTTTAAGGGGACCTTTGATGCAAAATTCATATTTTGTGAGTTTTTTTATTTGCTTTTGGGTCTCAGTTGCTTCTAAAAACGGCCCAAAAGCCTAAACAACCAAACGTTTAATGTTTTTTGGTGTCCAGAAAATGAGCCGTTTCAAAAACCTCGCCACTGTCAAGAAGTCACGTTCCATCTGTTACCTAGCAACCCCAGCAAGCCCGAGCTTGTTACCGAGCGATCCAATTGGAGCTCCAGCACATTTTCAAATTATTTATTTGTAATTTGCCAATATTTGTATTTTGGTAAATTACATTGACGTGAAAAGATGTTAAATATTACTTTTTAGAAGTATTCAGAAGTTGTAGTATTTAAATGGATAGTTATATAATAGTTTTATTAATACTCGGCTGTCTGGTCAACAGGCGAGTTTTACATTTTTACATTTTCTGCCTGTTTCTCAGCTTTCTTTGCCTGCTACTTTTACAGCAACACGCTGATCAGAACCTCATTAATAATGAAACTTTCTTCAGGTTGCCCAGTTAAACAGAGGCGAGCCGGTCTCCACCGATCCTACAGAACCCTCACAGGCCTCGGCCTCAGGCCCGTCGACCAGCAGAGCAGAACCTGCGGACGGCAGACCCACACCAGACGATCAGCCAGGAGAAAAACCCACAAACACTCGGAGTGAAACTCCCAGCAGCAGCAGCTCTCCCATCGACCTGTCCACTAAGAAGAGTCCAGAACCGGAGTCCAGAACCGACACCACAGCTGCTCAAGGTACAGACTTTAGTTCAAAACATAATCTGATTTTCAACATTTTTCTAGTCGTAAACAGAATTATTTAATTAAAAATCCCACTTATTTTCCTCTCAGATTCTTCCTCCTTTGGCTTCAACACAGTCGGTGGGTTTTCGTTTGCTGACCTCGCCAAAAACACAGACGGATTCGCTTTTGGATCTAAAGGTTTGTTCTGGCAGAACCTTCGCCAGGCTCCTCTTTTCCACTGTTCTGAAATAATTTAATTATGCCTGACGCTCTGTCCTAAATCAGATGCCAATTTCTCCTGGGCGAATGCCGGAGCGACTGTGTTTGGAGCTGCGGCTCCCACCGAGGCTCAAAACATGGCCGCCAACGAGGGAAGTGATGAAGAGGAGGCCTCAAACAACGTGGATATCTACTTTGAGCCCATCGTTTCTCTACCTGAGGTACCTTCAAATATGCTCCTAATTTTTAAGGTTAAAATATTAAAGGTCTCAGCGCTGGAGGATATTATTTAACATTTTAAATCTCCTCTTTTTTCATTCCAGATCAGATTTTAGTTCATTTCTTTTCTGGGTTTTCTCTTCTATAAAAATAAACATTGAGAAAATGGTTTCAAAAAGTGGCTTTTTCACACAATTTCACCAGAAAAACATCTTAAAATCACAAAGAAGAAAATCTTTTTAATGAGAAAAAAGCTGGGATATATTTAAGGTGTGACCAGTTAAGAACTGGTGCGATTCTTTCTTCCAAAAAGACAAAGTTGTTTGTCCACTTGTTTCAACGTTTGGGTAATTTTATGCAAATTTGTTAAAAAAATGCATATTTCTATTAAGTATTAAATGTAAAACTTGCACTGGAGTTTAACTTCACAAGATGCTCAACATTCCTGATTTTCAGTTTTCATTTTTTTGTGTTGAAATTCTCATAAAATTACTACTTTTTTCTCCATTGTTGTTCTCTTGTACTAGAATTACCTTATTCTCGTAATTAAAAACAAGAAATGTTAGTTTGCTCTGAATATTCTGTCCCTGAGATGATCTGAACTCGAGTGTAAATAAATAGAAACTTGTAAAACTAAGGAAACTCAAAAATTCCTTTTTTGGGGGGAAAATATCCAGATTTTCTCAAAGCTAAATATACAAAAATTAAAAATTTTAATTAATCAAAAAGCTCGATTTAATGCTTTCTCACCTCGAGACGTTTTTTACTGTTTTCAGGTGGAGACGAAATCTGGCGAGGAAGATGAGGAAATCTTGTTTAAAGAGCGAGCCAAGCTCTACCGATGGGACCGCGACCTCGCCCAGTGGAAGGAGCGCGGCATCGGAGACCTCAAGATCCTCTTCCACCCGACCAAACACTTCTACCGGATCCTGATGCGAAGAGACCAGGTGCTGAGGGTTTGTGCCAACCACACCATCGCGGAGTCCATGGAGCTGAAACCCATGAACACCTCCGCCAACGCGCTCGTCTGGACCGCCACCGACTACTCAGGTGCAAACACTTAAATGGGGAAACTATGATTCAAAGTTCACATTTTGCACATTTATGTGCTTCAATTTGAGTTTCTTAAAAAAGCCCAAGCACTTAAAAACTAAAAATAATAAGTTAAATGTAAGGTCACAAGTAAGAGAGCACGGCCCCTCAAGTAGCAACCTCAGCAGAGTTCCGTTCGTTACTTAGCAACCTCTGCAGAGTTCCGTTCGTTACCTAGCAACTTAAACAGAGCTCCAGCAGAATGAGTCAGCTGGTTTTGATGCTGTACGCGATACTGGAAAAGATGAGTGTTTTTGACTTGCCAATCAGAAACCACTTTATGTGTTCTTGTTGATTGTGCAGGAGGCTCTACTTCTGCTTTTCAAAGAAGTAAGGTTGAATTAAAGCTGATCAAACGTACCGTACGCTAAGAGAATGCAACTGTTTTTTTATTTTAAGCAGTAAAATATTTTACTGCTTAAAATGTGAAAAGGTTCAATGAACATCAATACTAATATACTTTGTGTTTCTAATAAGGGGAAAATGTTTTGCTTCCTCCTTCAGATGGTGAAGGTGTGGTGGAGCAGCTGGCAGCCAAGTTCAAAACCTCAGAGATAGCCGAGTCGTTCAGGAAAACCTTCTGCGAATGTCAGAGCCGCAGCGGCCAAACCGGAGACGACGCCTCGGCGGCCTCTGCGCTGTCCAGAGTGCAGGAACACTCCAGAGACACGAACCCGCTGGTGTTCCTCAGGGTGGCAGCCGACGGCGAGCCGCTGGGCGCCATCACCATCGAGCTTTTCTCTCACATCGTCCCCAAAACGGCGGAGAACTTCAGAGCGCTGTGCACCGGAGAGAAAGGCTTCGGCCTGCAGAACTCCGTCTTCCATCGGGTCATACCGGACTTCATGTGTCAGGTGAAAGGACTACAGCTGGAAGAAGTTGATTAATTCACTGATAGGCTGAGAGGATTAACTGAATTTATCAGGATGAATCAACTATTGAAATGATCCACTAATAGAGTAATTGATTAATCATTAACTGGAGGATACAGACTCAACAAAAAGGCAATTAGCTGAAAGGACAACACATTTAGAGCAGCAATTAAGCCAAAATTATACAAAACATCTATACATTTTGCATTTAAGATTCAAAAAAAGTTCTATGTAGAACTCCTTAAGTGACAGAGTTTATCTTCACCTCAGTAAAAAAAATATTTATATATACGCCTCATGTTATATGTATATAAAAAAATTTTTTTCAAATACTCCGTCCAACATAAAAAATTAAGTTCATCATGTAACCAGATATACAAAATAGACTTTAAATGTCAGTGGGATTTTTCTGGTAAAATAAATGTTAATTACTGATGGATGATTTCATGTTAAAACAGCTTGCCATACAGAGTTTTGATTCACTTGCTTGATCAATCTTCTACTTCCTGCTGTTCCAGGGAGGCGACATCACCAAAAGCGACGGCACCGGCGGCAAATCCATCTACGGCGCCGCGTTCGAGGACGAGAACTTCGACGTCCGGCACACGGGGCCAGGCATCCTGTCGATGGCGAACCGTGGGCGGGACACCAACAACTCGCAGTTCTTCATAACGCTGAAGAAAGCGGAACATTTGGACTTCAAACACGTGGCGTTCGGCTACGTTCGGGACGGGATGAGCGTGGTGCAGCGGATGGGAGAGCTGGGCACCAAGGGCGGGGTTCCCGCCAAGAAGCTGGTCGTCACAGAGTGCGGACAGCTGTAGCTGCTCGGGTGGGAAGGTCCGGACCATCGGCCTGGATTGGGTTGGAATGAAGTCGACTATAAGCTGGGAAAACTGTGAGGTCCAATGCATTTCCTGGATGATTTGGGAACCTCAGTGGCGTCGCGTTGGTGGGAAGCAACATCTCTTCATCACTGCTGTTGCATTTGAATCATTTTTCAGATGTTTATTTTTGTGTGTATAATTGTAAATGGAACACTTGTCTTTGTTTATGTGTTGTCCCACTTTTTTATTTTTTATTTCTGTGAGGGATTATTAAACATACTTCAGCTTTGCTTGGTTTGTTTCCACCACCACAGACGTATGTTTCCCAGTTTGTTTTTCTTTCTGTGAAATTAATTCACAGTGCAGATAATTGGACTTTCTCCAGCTGAAATAATCTCACTGCAGAGATTATTAGTTGGGGATTCAGCATCTGTACAGATTGAGATTACCAAGAAAGGTTGGTTGTTCTGGAATAATTTCCTGATGATTGAGAAATAAATTTGCTTTACACGTTATGCGTGGTTCTCATGTTTGTATGCAATTATAATTTTGGGTTAATTGCTGATTTTCATTAGAGACCACTTTTTGTGCTTAATTATCTTCCTTAAATTAACCTTTTGTTTTGGAACGTGGACATTTTAAATTTCCGAACTTCGAAATTACCGACTGTTTTGGCTAACGGGTTCATATTAGGGCTTTAACTACACTTTTAGTTGCAATTTTAGAAATTTGTACTTTTTGTACAAAAATCGATGGTTGTTTATATTGTCTTAGTTCCCCGGGATGTTAGTCTGAGAAAAGAAAACGTCTGAATACTTTTTTTAGTGGTCCTACTGCTTTTCCTTAAGTTAACCGTTCTGCGTTGGAATTTTTAAACGTAAGATTTGGACATTTAAAATCAAACCGGTTTTTTCGATGAATTACTCGGAAGGGGGAAACACCGTTGTAGTACCACTGTCGGCCACCACTCCCGGGCGGCAGCAGAGCGCGTAGCCGCGGTGGAGTCACTGTGACGTCAGCAGGATGTAAGAGCAGCGGCTCGCGGCCTGATCGCTCTTTTTCCTCTGCCGTGCTGTAGGAGCGGTTGGCCTGCTCTCTGTCTCTGAAGAGTTTAACACCCGAGCCGCAAAATGATCATCTACAAGTGCATCATCAGCAGTAAGTAGCTGCCGTCGAAGATGTATTTTACTTTGCTAGTCACTGTATCGACCGTTAGAGTGTAATTTAGTTCCCAGTGTGCGGTTTGAGTTAGCTCAACTAGCCGGCTAACTCGTGTGTATCAATTGAGAAGTTAGCAGAGAAAAAAATTCACCGGTGAATCACGGGGTTACCCACCCTTTCTGGCTCTTAGGTTCACATTACGGCTTTAACTACACCTCTGTTTGCTATATTATTGAGTTATAAGTGTAGAAAACGGTGTCGGAAGCTGTTGGGTGGCTAAGTTTTAGCAGAACGGCTGCTTTGGATGCGGTAATTGGGTTAGTTTCAGTGAATGATGTGGCCTTTCTGCCGCATGTAGCTGCTACTGCTGTTAGCCATCTTTATGACTGGCACTGGGGATGTGCTATAAACTAAGACTTGCATCGCCTATTGAGTTTATTTCACAAGCAGGGAGCGTGTTTCCCTTTCAGCGGATGGCGCACCCAGCTGCTCGCTTTGTTTTAAGTTTCCTCTCCTTTTCTTCCTCCTTTTCTTCCAACAGATGATGAGATGTTTTCAGACACCTTCAAAGTAAAAGAAACCGACAGTGGAATCTTCTTTGAAGTTGAAGGAAAGGTGAGACAATTAAAACTGTTATAATTAACAGTAAAAAAAAAAAACACTTTATTGGTTATTTTTCATGTTTGTCCCACTTTTCCTGGGATTTTACTTTAGTCTGTTTGGGGTGGGGTGAGGCTTTCTGGTCTCTGCAGTGTGAAACCAGTTCTACAGCTCTGACCCAATGCACATTTAAAGCCTTTACTGGCAACAGGGCTGCTGTGCGGTTTTAGCTGCATGACCGCCTTGAATAAAAAATACCAGCATTTTTGCTTAGTTTTGAAGTCATCTAGTTATATTTGAAGAATTTCTGCAAATGGGATTGTCCTTCTATTCTGTAAATGGTTTAAAAATACAAACACTCCTCACCTGATAACTGTAGGGACATTTTTATCAGTTTTTCCAGACTAAGACACCAAACATAACGCAGTCGCTAGAAACAGGAGAGTTTAGATGGAAACACAAAGCGCCGTTTATTTACATCCACATCGGCTTTGATTGATGTTGGTCTTTTATATCTGTGTTGAGATGATAAGCAGAACAGATGTTTTTATCTTATCTAGGTGTAGGTGGTGTGATCACATTACCAAAGTAATAAAAGTGTGAGGAAATGTAAAAATTACTTTAGTCGAAAAAAGATTTCAAATCTTTTAAAATGAGGAAATAAACATTTTACATTGCCTGCTAAAATGTAATAAAATATTTTTCCTTCTACATAGATTTGATGATTTATAGCAAAAGATGCATCTGCAGCCAGAAATACTTCATCAAGTGAAAAGCTCAATCTTTTCTGCTTCACTTAACAGTGACGGTGTAATTTATTACATTTTTGATTAACTAGTTATTAATCAAACGGTGAAGTTAAATCTGACACTTGATGAGCTCCGGGTAAAACATATTTACAGATAAGGACGTTTATTTTTTTTATCTTAAATGTGATATTTTCTGCAGTTTTGCGTTAATTACTGCTGTTATTTCAGCATACAGTCTGTTTTAGAGTCTGTATACTGTTAACAATTACTCAATTAGTTGACGGCTGTTTGAATAATCGATTAATCTGATTAATGGCTTCAGCACAGCAGTAAGAATATCTATCAATATGGGCCCAAATTGTCCTCTAGGTGAATCTGAAATTGAACTGAACGGTTTAGGAGTCAGAAACTAACACAACGTGAGACAAAGCCGCATTGAACAATCAGTTTTTTCTCATTTAACTCAGAAATGATTAATAAAAAGTTGTTTACTTTTTAAGACCTAATTCACTTGAAACCTCAGCCTGGGATCTAAGAACCATTTAAAACAGTAAAACTTCTGGGGAACCACTAATAAAATGATCCACTAATATGGATCGTTTTGTAGTCATCAGTTCATTTTAGTCCATAATGATGATCTGACTTCATTTTTAGTTTTGCCAGCTGGTTTTAAACTGAGGTCTGTGGGAAGTTAATGTTGCTAATTGCAATGTAAATATGAAGAGGAGAAACCTGTAACAGTTTATAGCAGATCATTGTTGTGCAGATTTTTTTTTTCAATCATTTCTTTATTAGATTTGAGTCGATGCAAAGATAGTGAAAATAAGGGCAGTTTGATTATTTGTATTGGTTTGAGATGTTATGTCCTGCTGCTAATTTGATGCTGTTGTGGTAAAAGATGAAATAATTCACTATCAGTATAAACTGATGCCAGAGAATAACCTCACAAAATGCTCAACTTTAAATATTTTATTAGTTTTCATGTTGGAGTTCTCATAAAGTTACTTAATTGTTAGAATTTTATGACTTGATTCTGGTAATAATCGCTTTATTCTTGCATTATTTATTGTTATAATATTATGACTTTATTCTCATAATTCCGGATGAAAAAGCTGAAGCCTGGCTCTAATAGTCGCAGAGTCGATCTGAATTCAAACCAGATCTGGAGACGGTGAAAACCCAAACTCAGCCACAGCCGCTGTTTGTCTTCCTGCTCTTCCTCCCAGACGGTGACCAGGACAGAAGGGTTTGACGACGCTTTGATTTCAGCCAACGCCTCTGCTGAGGAGGCGTGCGAAGGCAACGAGTCGGCCACCGTCTCCGGCGTCGACATCGTCCTCAACCACAAGCTGCAGGAGACCGGCTTCGACAAGAAGCAGTACATGGCCTACATCAAGGAATACGTCAAGGCGTGAGTTGTGTTTGTGCGTCACTTGAAATGAGATGAAAATGTTGCTTTAGAGGAGGAGAATGAACTCATTTCCATTCTGAGCTTCGTCAGTGTTGTGGAAGAATGTGTGAAATAAAACCCATTAAGAAGCTGTTAAAACGTAACAAACACCTGAATGTTGGATGAGTTCTTCCTCAAATGAAATCTTGTACAACATCCAGGTTTTCATGATTATTTTTTTACCATTAAAATGACTAATTTAGAATTATTGACAAGAAATTCTGCAATATTTGCATTTAACTGTGAATACAGACCAACTGGCTGAGGCAGCAGTGGAGTAAAAGTAAGAAATGCTGCCACCTGCAGGCTGGAGTCTGTATCCCTTAAGTTCAATGTTTTAGACCATTTTCACAGACATTTGTAATAAACTCAGCAGGAACAAATGTTGCCGTCTGTAGATTTTGCATGAATCACCAAAAACTGACTGGTAAAATTTGGGATCTGAAGGTCAAATAAAAAGCTGTGGCGGGCCAGATTTGGCCCTCGGGCCTCAGGTTTGACACACGTAGCTTAGAGCAAAAGGTCCCAAACTTTTCTTTTCCTTGTTCCACAAAGAGAGTCAATGTCAGTCTGGAAACCGGCTTCATGAAACCCACAGAAAATGCTGCAAAATATGTAAAGAATCATCAACATCACTATATTTTCTTAGATATTTCATAATTATTAATTTACCATGAACACTTAACCTCATAGCTTCTGCTTCTAGATGGCCTCTGCAGTGGAATATTTTATCAGAAATGATGACTTTATTACCAACTAATACAACTTTTCAACAAAATCCCCCTTATGATAATAAAATATGTAATATTTATGTTATTTAGTTATGTTTGTTTTTCTTCTGTTGTTTCAGAAACATTTCTCGTTCAGTTCGCTTGAGCAGCTGGATGAATTTGACTGATATCCAATAAGAAAATTAATATCAAATATTTAAATTATTTTAACTTCCATGTTATAAATTAAGACAGAAAAATAAAAATTGTGATGAAAAACGTAGTAAGATATTTATTTAGTATGTTTTTCCTCATCTTCTCTCCACCTTTGAGGCCTAAAATTGTTAGTGGGGTGCTGTTTGTGCTGATGGTGCTGTTTGTGCTGATGGTGCTGTTTGTGTGCGCAGGGTGAAGGCCAAGCTGCAGGAAACCAACCCTGACAGAGTGGAGAGCTTCATGGCTGAGGTCCAGCCAGAGGTCAAGAAGATCCTCGGCAACATCAAGAACTACCAGGTAGCTCCGGGTCGACGAAACGACTCGTTTTGTCACTTTGTTCAAAGAAACTTGTGTTTTCCTGACGCACGTTTTCTCTTCAGTTTTTCACAGGGGAGTCCATGAACCCGGAGGGCATGGTGGGCCTGCTGGACTACCGCGAGGACGGCGTCACGCCGTACATGCTTTTCTTCAAAGACGGCCTGCTGGTTGAGAAATGCGTACGTACTTCGTACAATGACGAAAACTTATTTAAAGGGGCAGCGCCATGTTTGAGGTTTATGTCATGTTATGTGTTGCTTTGAGAAATCCTTTAATCTCCATGGAAACCATTTAGCTGTCCAGAACACCGGGGTGGACATAGCTCCGCCTCCCTCAGCTCCTTCAGACTAGCCAGCAATAATTAGCAAACGCATATAAGCTACTTCTCAATGTAATGCTGTTAAAAACGTTCCACTAAACACAATTCAGGGAGTTAAATTATTTCTAAGTCTTATTTGGCAGAGTGCCCAAAAATTATACTCAAGTGACAGTAATACTACTTCAACATATAATTACTCAAGAAAGAGCAAAAAAGTATTCGGTTAAAAGTAATTGATAAATTTATCAGACCAAAATATGAAGTTTTTTAAGGACAGAAATGATAAGTAAAGAAAAGTAGGTAAAAAGGCAAAAGGAGATTTTTCCTAATCGGTTTCTTTTGATCATAAACTAATAAAAGCAGCAGGTCTGTCTGGTGAGTTTTCTGTTCAAACTTGTTTTGCATTCAGTGAGAAGAAAATCGATTTTACTGAAGTGAAAGTAGAAAAAAAAAACTCCCTAAAAGTAGATATTTTCAAAAAAGCTTCAAGTAAATACAACCAGTATAATAATAATAAAATAACTATTGAACAACTGAAGTTGACATGGTGCCATTTTATAGCACCAACACATAGTGCCGCCCCTTTAACGATGGACTCCATAGCAACAGAAATGACTCTTGATTGTCTGTTTCTGTTCACAGTAACTACCTGGAACATCATCTGCTGTGTAATTGACTGCTGCTCCCCAAAAGCCCCCAAACGCAGACTGCAGGAGCGTTACTCTTCATCATGTCTGAACGGATCCTCGTCCTGTCCACACTGTGGCCCGCAGCACCACTAAAACTGTGGGGAATCTATTGCCATTTGGTCACCAAATACAGTTTTTAACTCTTTTTTTGCAGTATTTTTTTCTTTGGTTTTCCTTTTGGGCCAGCGCTCATGTTGAAAACGAAACGGCAGGACAGAAAGTGAAGCTCCGACTCTGGCTGCAAAGCAGTTTTTTCTGTTTTAGCATCAAGTTTGACATCCACGGCCTTCATCATGCTTGGGTTTCTGGTTGTGTTAAACGAGTCCATCTCCAATGCAAAGACTTCAGGTTCAATTTGAAAATAAAAAGTACCTCTAAGTTTCTCTCGTTTTCTGGGGGGAAAACATTTCAGGTATTAGCTGTGACTGGAAAATTCATGCTACAAATCCTGCATGTTTGATCCTCATGACTCAAGAGATTCCTATAAAAACCCATCTGGCAAGAGAAAGGTAAACATTTAAACTACAATGAGATGCTTCAAGTGTTAAACATTTAATTTTCTCCAATATAAAAGTATTGCAGAATTTAATTTTTAATATAGCTGTAAAAAGTCACTCCATATTTTTAGTTTTAGCTACTTTTGCTACAAAAAGTAAAGCTGACTGTTTAATTTCTGTTTTACATGTTTACATAATCCATCAGCGCTGATATAACAGGTTTATATTTGTACCCCGCTTTAATCCTGAGTCATCAGTGCAATGATTTAATCATACAATTTAACCACTTTTTTTTTTAATGTTTTACCAATGAAAAAATGAAAATGTCAAGAGGAAGCTGGAGCCAGAAAATCTAAAAATCTTGAGCTACAGTTTCTCAAAATGTTGCCTCCAAAACAACTAAACTTCCATGAAGCGCATTGACAAAACCGAGTTTTAATTTTTTTTACGAGGTTTTCATGCAAGAAGCCAACAGACAAAAACATTTAAATAAATTAACAAGCCTGTGTGAAAGGAAGAAACGTCCAAAGATCCTGCTGTACCGGAAAAGTGGGGGATTTGCTGCAGGTGACGCCCATAAGGTGGTTTTTCACTGCTAAGTGTTTCAGTTGCTGTGAGAACCAGGACCAGGTGATTCAGGTGATTGGACTGAGCCGCCCAGAGAGAAATAGAGTCCCTGTTTATCACTGGAGACAGAGGTCAGGGATTCCCGCAGTGATTTATCAGGTTTACAGCTTAATCTATAAACTTGTAAGGCTGCATTCACACTGCAGCCTGAAGTGACCCAATTCATTTGTGGTCAAACAACTCTAAACATGTGACTAATTAATGATCTCCAGTATGAACTGCAAACGACCTGAAGGTGTCCCGCATGCGCAGTAGAGGGCGCAATAGCGTCAGTGTTCTCAGTGTTTTGACGCCATAAGAAGAGGAAGTGCTCATTGTTAGCGGAAGTAAACATGGATGCTAACGGTGGAGCGTAGCTTTCGGTTTTAAAGTTGTCCAACCGGAACCAGCATTTTCACAACCTAATCTTTGTACTCCATCATGATTGTTGTTTCTCTTTCCGATTGGGCCGATCGGGACGCAGAGCAGTGACGTTTGTCGAGTATCAGTGACGTTCATGCGACCTCACATCGGAATCGGATAAGTATCGGATATCGATATATCCGATACTTATCCGATTCCGATGTGAGGTCGATGGTACTCGATATAGCCGATACTGTTCAGACGGTCATGAAACGATCAGAGATATGTCTAATTACGGTGAAAAAAAATAATGAAAAATTGGAGTTGGGTCACTTTGGGCTGCAGTGTGAACACAGTAAATAAAGATCTTTTAAAGCCGTTTCCGTTGTAATACAGCCAGACAGATGAACTGCGACACCCGCAGGTTTTCAGCCATCTTTGATTTCCTCTAATGTATTTCCAGTGGCTGCATGGCGCCATCTAAATCCTCAGTTTCACTAAGGGTCAAATCAGTTGTTTTCAATCACAGAAGGACATTTTCACGTGTCAAACAAAGGTGTGGGTGATTACACACTGCAGCGCTGCTTTGTGGTGACAGCTGGAACAGATTGTTGTTGTCGGCTCCAACTGTCTGCTGTGAAAAAACACCTGCTGAACGAACAAGTTGAGGAGAGACAGACGCTGCTTCCCAACAGCTTTAATCCAGGGAACAGGAAACACGGCAACATTACTGACAGCAAACTGACTCCAGCCCACAACTTACATTCATCATGCTGAACATTATACATGATTTCCCACCCAAAACAAATAAACAAAATTTTACACCCATCTATTATTTTCTGAGGTGAGACGGCTCAGATGGAGTCAGGGGCTTTTCTGCTCCTCTCCCTCACTCGGTTGGTAGTGACGGTACTCTGGCTTCAGCTCCCAGGTGCTTTTGTGCGCTCCCTTGCGATTGCACACCCCGATTTCCCTCATGATTTCTTTAAGATACGTCTGCAATGCAGAGGAGAAACTCCAATAAGATGCAGCGTTAACAGAAACAAAGCCGTGTGGAGAAATGTGCATTTTTAACCCTAACCGACAATTTAAATTCCTTCTGTTTTTGCTCTTTGGTCACACTGACATTTTTCACATCAAACAATAAAACCCTAATAATTAACTGCATGTTTTGGTTCAGTTTCACCTGCCAAGTGCAGTCAGTCAAAATGGCTGCCAGGTCCGTGCTTTAATGGGTCGAATGGTTTCTAATTAGGTGCAAAGTCAGTTTTTACTCAAATAAAAATATAAAGTAACTCTCCAGGAAATTATGAAAGTAAGGGTTAAACAGTATTTGGTAAACAAAGCCACTCAAGTACTGAGTAACTGATCAAAACATTAATCGTCTAATCGTTCACTAAAAATGCAGCTGAGCTTCTTTGTCTGGTGGTTTTTAGATTTTTTTTCAAACATATTTTTTATTTTCAGTAAAAACAAAATGTTTTTAATTCAGTGAAGTTTCTCACAGTATTGATAGTAAAATTACTGAAGTAAAAGCAAAAAGCACAGAAATAAGGAAAAATTTTTTTCAAAAATTACAGATTATTATTATTATTACTATTATTATTGCAATTTGGGGAGTGTTAACAAAATCTTTTTAAAACTTTAAAGACTTTTTGTGTGAACCTTTATGCCTGAATTTCCGCTTTGCAGGACAATAAAGGTTGTTTCTATTCTATTCTACTCAAATAAATGCAACGAGCCAACTCTGTCTACATGCATATCTGCGCCTTTTGAACGCCAGTCGCTTTTTTACATGACACAAACGTACAAAACATTTTTAAAGACGTGGAATCATCTGTGGGATGTTACACCCCACAGTGACCACAAGGTGTCTCTGTTGAGCTTCAAACCTTCAGCTGATCACCAGAATCTGTTTCAAAACTTCTCATAATGGACATTTTGGTGACTTCAGTTCAGTTAATTTGAGTGTTGGCCAAGTGCTTTGGGAGGGAAACGCAGGAGTGGATTGTATCGGGGCGTTTGACTCCTACTCAGCCGATGGTTATACAATCAGAGGCAATCAGAGGGAGAGGAGGACCTGCAGGTCTCATCTGCACCTACACGCTGCTTTTTCTCTGAGAGCTGGAATGAGTCCAGAGCGCGGAATCGATTCGCTCTGTGTGTGTCTGTGTGTGCACACGCCAGCCTAAAATTTCCGCCACAACAGATTGTGTGAATAGCCACAGACGTCATGCTGTGGGCGGCTGGTTCGAATTTAACAATGCAAGGTGGAAAGTGGGCAGGTGTGTGCGTTTGTGTGTGTGTGTGTGTTTTGTGGTCCTTCAGTGGTCATGCTAAGTGTAGTTTGTGTGTTTGCTCACCACGGGCTGCTTGGTGATGTCCACCAGGTCCTTGAAGCTGTAGTACTGGTGCTTCTCGAAAGCAGAGAAGAGCAGGTCCAACACCTGCTGCCGATCCGCCCTCACCATCTTACCCTCAGACTTCTTCTTCTTCTCGTACTCCAACTTAGAAAAAAGTTTAAAAAGTAACCATCCTTAGCATTAGCCACCAGGTTTATCTAAAACTCTAGAAATAATAAAAACTGTGGAACCAACAGACCAAAACAAACAGTTTTTATCCGGTTCATAATCAACTTCAGTGAAGTTGTTTCCAGGTTGGACGGCAGCGTTTAGCTCAAAGTTGATCCGACTTATGAACACTAATTTCAGCCAGCTGTTCTCCACTAACCTCCCTCCTCAAGTGGTCGGAGGTTCACTTAGGGACAGAACCAAACACTCCAGTTCAACAAATGTTAATGTTTGAATAAATTAAAATTACTACTGTAAAAACGAAACGATACGAAACTAATAAGTAGTCAAATCTGGCAACATACAAAAAAGTTCAAATGAAATAAAACCTCTAATGAAAAACCCAAAACTCATGGACTAAATTATCTTTTATTTGTATTTTATGTGACAGACATTAAGTGTATTAAATTGAGAAGTGGAAGAATAATCTGAAAAGTGTGGCAGATAGTACTGCTATAAAAATGTGTTGAATTTTAATGTAGGGTTGGGTTATAAAACAACCTCCAGTCTTAAAGTCTTGAAGAGAAAAATAATGTAAACCAATGAAGAGAAAAATCCACATTTTTAGGTTTTTATTCGGACATTTGGGTCTAAAACAGCCAAAGCACTGAAAAATAATCGGTTCATAGTTTTTGGTGTCTCAAGAATGAATCGTTTCAAATGTAAAGTCACAGTGGCTACTGCGCTGTTACCTAGCAACCTTAGCCAAGTCCAGTCCCGTTACCTAGCAACCCAAGCAGAATTCCAGGACATTTGGTCAGCTGGTTCTATACTGCGCTATGCGCTGTATAATGGCTACTGGAACAGACAAGTGGAGCCTCGAAGCTGAATCCTGCTTTTCCGTGTTTGGTTCTGGTTCTGTGTTTGCTGAGTAGACCAGAACCAGAACCAGAACCAAAACATTTCTGCATCCAGTCTGACAGAATTTATGGTACTTTGCAATGAAAAACAAAAAAATCAAGACTTTAGATAACAAATAAAGGCCACACTTTTCAGATTACTATTGATAAGTTTTTCCAAAAACAAAGTACTGTTTTAATTCCCTTTAAGCACTAAATTACAGAGATTTGTGGTTGTGATGGAATAACATAATTCCTACATTTGCAGCGGGGCTGACCAATCAAACCTTCATCTGTTTTGCTCTCATCTGTGAACAAGCAGGTAAATATTCGCTTTTTTTAACCAAGAGACGGATTAAAGTCGACTAAAGAGCGTCGCTAAAAGCCACAGTCAGTGACAGCCTGAGAGCATTTTGCCTGGAAGGTCACGGTGCTCCGTTTGTGCTGCCTAATGAATCACAGGAGAAAAGAAGAAGATATTTCAGCTAAATTTACAAAACAGGCTGAAGCTTCAGATTCTCCTACTGTCATTTTTATGATCCTATATCTTTCTGGAGACAGACGAGATCTAAACAACAGAGAAATAATAACAATTGAATCTATAACACATCTATTGATTGAATATAAGAAAAATATATATTCTTCCTTCACCTCTTCTTCTTGTGTAAATATTCAGTCCAGGACTGAATATTGTTTCTTTTTTTTTTTTTTCCACTTGTGCCAAACTATAATTTTATTGCCCCCATGAGTATTTCTGCCTCTGTTCAATGCATAACATTGACACTTCACTGATGCTGGTGGGTGTATGTAAACTTGTGGTCGCCGGGCTGTTAGCCGCTCTGTTTCTGACCCAAACCGGTGCCAGTCCGTCACGCCTGCAGCCTCCTCCTTACATTGAAGTCGTGGTTGGCCACGGGCTTGAAGACGGTGGCGACGGCTCGGTCCAGCTGCTGCACCAAACGCTGCGGCTTGACGGACTCGACCTGCAGCCTGCAGACACACAGCAGACGAGGCAAAGCGAGGCGTTTGAGTCTCTGTGGGAAAGCTGACAGATGTGCCTGGTGGCAGGCAGGGCAGCAGCTGTCAGCGTCTTCAGGTTCGACTCGTCAAATCCACCCTGGCAGATCTGCTGCTTTACGTCACTCTCTCCTCCTAACATTCTCACCCACAGCGTGTTTTATGGAATCACAGCGAGCATGTGGGGACATTTCCACTGGAAATAGGCGCGCCGTTATCTTTGCCTGCAACAGAGCTAATTGTGAGGACTATCATACATTTGACATGTCTGGAGCTCCGACTGTAAACATTTCCATCCCTGAAGTCTTTCCCTTTAAATTGCTCCTCGCCGCTCTGAGAGCTGACACACTGATACAAACCGTTTGTTCGCCTCGGGTCGCATTGTAGCGCTGCATCTGCCACAGAGATGCTGTTGCTATAGCGATGCCATCCACTAAATGTGGCTGGAAAAACATATTCCAGTGAAGAGGACACAAAGACCCGTACAATAAACTGGACTGGAGTGTTGTTCTGTACACCAATCAACAGCAGCTGTAATTCACATGAAATCAGTTCAAATCTCTTGATTTTTAGCTGCAAAGTGATGAAAGAAACAACTTTGGTTACACAACAGATCAATCTCCTCTCTGGGTTTACAGGACATTGATGTGAGCTGCAAAGGTTAAATAAACTAGGAATTGTTTTATTGTCATTCATGCAGTTTCATCTGGAACAAACTTCCAGAAAACTGCAGAAGAGCTGAAACACTGACTTAATTTGTGCCCTGTAAGATTTTGATCTCATGTTTAAATGGCATTATAAATGAAATTATTATTATTATTAATTTAAACCAAGTCATAGTTACTAATTTTGACGTCATAATTATGAGTTTTAGTGTCATAAATATGAGAATAAAAGTACATTTGGGTGTTAAAGTCAATTATGAGTTTTGATATCAAATTTGAGGCTTTAAAGTCATAGGCTGCGTTCACACTGCAGCCCGAAGTGACCCAATTCTGATTTTCTTTCTGCAAAACTGTATCCGATCTTTCCCTGACAGCACAGGTCGGATTCTTTTCGAATGCGACCCAAATCCGATACGTATCCGATTCAAATGTGACCTAAAGTTCAGGTCACATTCATTCGATCTGAACGTCACTGAATCTGGACAAATCTCACTACACTGCGCCGTGATGCGCGCAACACGACGCAGAACAACAACCATGAAGTAGAAAAACAACCATGAAGTAGAGCAACAACACGACGGACTGTAATGAGGATTAAGTTGTTAATATGCTGCTCCACAGTTAGGATCCATCTTTACTTCCACCAACACAGAGCACTTCTTGTTTTGATGGCGGAACGCTGAGAACGCTGGCGCTATTGCGCCCTCTACTGTGCATGCGGGACACTTTCAGGTTCTTTGCCCCCAGCAAAAACATCCGATTTGGGTCACTGCAATGTGAACGCAGCCCTAATTAAAGGAGAAACAGTCAATTTCAAGTTTTTAAAAAATAATAATCATGACAATAAAAGTGATTAAGACTTTTACTCTTATAATTATAACTTCCTGTTGGACTTTTATGTTTTCTGTCTTGGCTGAAATGGGCTTCCCGTCAGAAGAGCAGAACCAAAGAAAAATGGGTTTCAGCTTTTAGTTCGGTAGAAAACATTTCAACTGGGTTCATTTTCTGCTCGTTTTTATATTTTCTCCAATGGTTTAATTTGCTCTTCAGTTGAATGTCTGCAGTTATTACTTTCAGAAAATGGTTTAAATCAGGGGTCCAGTCCTCCAGAGCTACCGTCCTGCAACTTCTAGTTGCAGCTTTACTCCAGTAGACCAGGCTCAGCTCTGAACAGGCCTGGTAACGAGCCATTCATTTGATTCAGGTGTGTTGGAGGAGCAGGGATGCATCTCATAGTTGCAGGATGGTAGCTCTCGAGGACTGGACTGGACTGGAGCACCCCTGGTTTAAATGATACATTTATTTATTTCCACTCTGTACCAAATGTAAACGATGCGTGTCAAAACCCAGAGAGCCAAGAGCTTGGAGCTTCACTGACCTCTTGACCTTCATGTAGCTGTCAGAGACGACGATCCGGCACTCGGCTCTGTGCACCACCGTCCCCTCCAGACTGACTTCGTCTGCAACACAAACTGTGACTCAGGCGCCTCATCGTGATTCACACACACAGATGCACTCGCTCTGCTATGGAAATCATAGAGAGAAGTTTTGGAAATGAGAAAAAACATGAATTTATCAATCTCAGTCAAGTTAAGATTCTCTGCTGTGAGACACGGTGTCCCGCAGGGCTCAATCTTAGGCTCTGCTTTATTTTTATATGTTCTCATAACTCATATTATTGGGTTTATCTCCTTCCTGGTTCTTTTTATTGCTTTATAACCATACAAATGTTGGAAACTTTAAATAACTCACCAACGATTTCAACATTTTAAGTTCTACAGTGAACTCTGGGATTAGAAACTGCAGCCTTAAAACTCTGAGGCTACTCTAAAAACATTTAAAGCAACGTATTTAACATGCTTTGCTGTAAGATACGGTGTCCGCAAGGTTCACTTTTATTGTTACGTACAAAAAGTCCAAAAAAAGTTTTTTGCAAAGGCACAAAGACCATTTTATGTGCTATAAATTTCTCAACTTTTGATTTCTGTAAAAGCTTTGTACTAAGACAAGCATGAAAAACCAAACCATGTTTTGTTTTGCTGTTTTTGCAAATAAATGAATCCATCCACAGGCTGCATTGAAAGCAGTTTAGTTTGTTTGTGATGCTTGGTGAGGAGCTTTTAGTGATTAAAGCTAAATGTTGGAGGGAGATCCCAGAGGAAATCAGATCAGCAGTCAGTGAGCTTCAATAAGTCACTCCATGAAGATTTAAGAGCTTTAACGTCTTTTATCGACACCTGTTTTTGTCTTCCTGCTTTGGAAAATGGCTTTACATATAAACGTACACACTGAAAGAGGAGAATGGAGCTTCACTTAAAAGAGTTAATTTGTCACATACAACCAGGGCCGGATCTAGAAAATTATCTGAGGTGGCAAGAGGTGCATGAGATCATTCAAATATCTCATGCACCTCCATAGATGGAACCATTTTCATTTCAAAATGACCAAGTTTGCAGTTGAATACATGAACACTCAATATTTGTCCACTGCAAAAGGATGAGGTCATTGTTGTTCCCAGCTTTGAACCAGTAATCGTTCAAACAGGCTGCAGTAAAACCATCAGAACCCACATCCTGACATTTACTGTCACATCTGAATCACCTTGAAAAATGAAACATTTTCCACGCTGTCCTTTTGCGAAGGTGCTTCGGCCGATTATTCAACCGTTCAGCACACGAGGTGCCTCTTCTGCTCCTCTCCGATAATCATTTTTCATTTCTAGTTTTCAATAAACCGTCCAGGAAACGGCGGCGGCATCCAGTTGGTGAGCGTCGGCGTTTCTTTGGCAATTGCTTACCCTATTGTGCATTGTTGGAGGATTTGGCACTGTTTTATTAAGTCTGTTATGTGGACAAATAAAGGGCACAAAAAGCCCAGAAATTTCACATTCAGCATCTGATAAAAGCAGAAGAGAGACGAGTCTCTGGCTCAAATTACACCACAAACGAGAGAGACCGGGTGTTAAACTCTCCCGCATCTTCATCTGTGATTTCCTGATTGATCAATCTGTTCCATCTTCTGATTTCCTTTCCTCTTTTTGTGTTTGTTTTAACCTCTCCTGAAAGGAGATTTCTGCCCCTCATTCGTCAGCCAAAGCGGCGTCTGACGGCGGCGGCTCGGCAGGCTTAGCTGCCAGCCGCTGCGCCACGGCGTCGTTTGCTGCCTGGATGAAGCGGCACATTGTCCACATAACAACAAGACAGCGTATCACTGCTGCTCAGACACTTATTGCTCTACAGATGTCCTCCCACATGTCCAAACAGTGTCAAAAAATATTTCTGCTTGCACGTTGGCCCCGACAAGCATCAGCAGATCCACTGTTGACCCGATTCACTGTGTATACAAACGTGAGAACAAGTTAAATATATTCACTCCACTGCCCAAGAAACACTTCTGTGCTTAGAAATGTTTCAGCGATAAAATGGTAATAATAGTTTCTATGTTTAAGAGGTTTTTATGTTAGTAGTAAAAATAGTAACAGTTATAAGAAATAACTCCATAAGTTTTTCTTTTACCTCGCTATCATCAGTAACTGAATAAAGACACATTTCAAACGATTTAACACAAGTCATATAGTTTAAACTTCTTGATCAATTATATTGTCACTTTGTTGACAATTATCACTCTTTTCTGATTAGTAAAGCTATAAGAGCGAACCATGAATATCACTAATATAAACTACCAGCAGCTTAAATTTCTAAATTCGAAACCATTTTGTCTTAAAACATTAGTAAAATCTTTTAACAGCTCTCACACAGTGTGACGTTGCCTCTGCGCCTAATAAAATGACTTCTTGCAACAGAATGGCTGTACTTTTAATAAACTCGGTTTTAATCTTGCTGTTGATTGTTTAAAATATTGCTTCAAACAAACTTTAACTTTCCTACTACAATATTTAAAGACGTAGGCAAACATTGCATGCATGCAGAGACATTGTAAAAGCTAGCTTACATAATCTGCATTTGAATTTTCCTTTGAAGGAAAAAGAAATTGGATCCCTTCAAGCTGATGTAATTTAGCTGCAATTATTGTTCTTATATTGTCACATACTTGACAGTCCATGAATAAGTACAGCAGATACTGACACAAACACTAGAAAATCATCAGAGTAAAACTGTGCGACATGTTTGTTTTCCCCCACTTTGGACGAAAAAGGTGAGCTTGATTAGAGACTGACGCTTTGTGTTCGTTCCCTTTGATTGCTGAAAACATTTCTTCTTAAAAGCAGAAAAATTTGCAAAGAAGAAGAAAAAAACCCAGTTTTGTGACAGACTGTTTTCAGGACTTAGAGCTCCTGAAAATTACTTGACAGGATACATACAATGAAGGTACTCTGTGTTAATTAATACAGGGGGGAAAAAGCAGATGCATTGGCCTGCGTCGTCATAGTAACCACCTGCCAGCATGTGTAGCACAACATTTCGTCGACCGCCTGCAGGACTCTCTTAAGGCAGCAAACACTTTGCAGTACATGTCAGTGATCTCACTAATGTTCATCTTTGCCTTTTTCCCCTCAAATGGATGCAATTATGTGCAATTATTGGCTGGCAAGTGCCAGAGCTAGAAAAAAAACAAAAAAAAAACAACCCACACACGAGGAACATGTATGCACAGACGCAGCAAACGTCTTCCCCCTTCCTTCCAGCTGCACAAAGTTACCGTCAGCAGGTCAAGGAGACGAGATCCGCTTACCTGGTTTCCATTCAACCAGGTTCTAAACGGATCCAGGAGAAAATGTTCTTTATGAACACAAAGAAAGAAACGAGAGAAAAGACAGAGCGCAGCCAAGAGTAGCTCAAGGCTTCTGCGTGTGGGAGGGACACTCGAGACAAACAGTTGACTGGATTCAAATTGAAACTCTTAAATACTACATCAATGTTGTGGTCAACACCTTCAGCAGACATTCAATATCCTAATTCTCCTACGCACTTATCATTCAGGACTTCATAAGGCTCTCTTGCTTTGTTGCCGGTGCAGAAACTGGGATTTTGGTGAGATCAAACACAGCGACCCTCCGCAAAAAGCCAACATGAATGATTCATTTCGTCTTCCTAGATTTTTTTATATTTGTATTTCTTCTTCCTCCCGCCAAGACTGCATTAATGCATAAAGAGGACAAATGAGAAAAAAAGTGACATACGATGAAAAAGCCGCTTTTTCACAATTTTTCTTACATCAATAAAATCCAGTGCTTTTATTACAATTTCGTCTGATAGATCAGGGCTGTCCAAATTCAACCCTGCATGCTTTTGACGTGTTCACATTACGCAACTATTATGCGAAATTCACATTTTACAAGTTTTTGTACTTTCGTTTGGGTTTCAACTGCTTCTAAAAACAGTCCAGCACTTAAAAAAACACCCAACTGTTTTTTTTTTGGTAACAATGTTTATGATGTCCGGAAAATGAGTTGTTTCAAAAACCGTCTGACTGTTAAGTCACATATTCCACGGGCGCTGTGCCGTTACCTAGCAACCCCGGAAACCCAGCCCCGTTACCGAGCAACCCGTCCGCTCCTTCGAAAGGAGCTCAACATATTCAGAACCGACCAGATTAAAATCTTTGTGTAATAAATGCTGTGGACATGTTTTGTATGTTGCATTTAGGGCTCGTTTCTACCAGCTGATTTTATTGCGTGTTCTTCTTTGTAGAACGGACCAACCGGAGACAAAATGGACAATAATAAAATTTATTCACTACTATCTCAACTAAAAAAATTGCTTTTTAAACATTTTCTTTGAATTCACAATTATGTCCAAATTTGTGTCAATCTATCATGCTGAGCAATGTGAAAACTTAAAGTGGCACAGATATTATACTGGCTTAATAAACGCTTCATAGAAAAACTATAATGTAGCTGTAATATTTAAAAATGCCTATCATAACAAAACAAGTTGGCTTGTCTGAAAAAAACTAAAACGAGTTTACATAAGAAAAGTGGAAGTAATCATGGTGGAAATAAAACCTGTTCTTGCTCTCAGTTATATTTTAAGCTATGCTACAGAATGTAATCAGACTCATGACTTTTGTGTCTTAGTAATAAAAACCCACAGAGCTCTTTTGCAATCAAACACAGATTTGAGAACAGAAATCAAAGCATTTAAAAATACTTGACCCCAAATATAAACTTGTGATTAAAGTGAAGTTGAAAAGTTTTCCATCAGACTTAGAAGCTGCTCTTATTGTAAATACGGCCGTAACTCAGACGTTTAAACTGGGAAAAAAAGGTAATTTGAGTTTTTAAAACATATGAACTGTTCTTTTTATTCTGTAGAATTTGAAATGCATTTAATAGCCTTTGAAAATATATATTTTTTGACAAAACAAGAGCAATAAAAATCTTTATTAGGAAAAAGACAATTATTCTATGGTATAAATTATAAGGAAAAGTCACCTCGTAAAAGTTCAAGAAACAAGAAAAGCATAATCCTTTTTAATCTGTGAAAGCATTTCTATTAAGTGCACTCTGTAGAAATTTGGGAGCCATTTCTGGTCTGATTTTATAAAGTTTGAGGCTATGTGTAGTTTTTAGGCAATTCTGACATCATATAAAAATATGAGAGCAGATTTCAAAATATTCATTTCCAGCCTTCCTGCTTTCACCAATCTAGTATTTACTATAAATAAATGATTACAGAGTTAACATGTTAAATTGTATTTAGAGTCTTATATTAGCGTCATGCTTTACTGGCACAGTTACCATCATTAAAAACCAGTGTCTCAATCTAAACATTCAAGAAAAGGAAGATCCTTCGCTTCAGAGATTCCCAAAAATGGCAACATTTCCAAATCCAGCATTTACCACAATGTGATTGATGTAAAATTAAGTTATTTAATTTTACATAATAGCAGAGGCAGCTATTTATTAACATTTGAACAGTTTATTTGGTTTTATCTACACATTCTGGTACAACAAGCCCATGAAAACATTTATCATCTTTATATGACCCAAAAACTTAAAGATTTAATACTAATAAAAAACCCAAATATTTGCATTCTCATCTGTCAAAAGTACAGGCCTGCTTTATATATAGATGTATAAAATGAATCTCTACTTTTAAGTTTATTTATCATCTTGCGTGAGACAAAAAGCTTCACACTACAAGTGGTTGACATTGTGAATTTAATATTCATTAAAGCACTTCATGCCAGTAAAGTCACCTGCAAAGAGCAGAAGCATCAACTGCCTGTAAGTGTGTGGTTCAATACATTTTAAAAACCCAATTAACTTTTCTACCCACGTTGTTGCACATACCTGCTTTCTGTCTGACGTTAACGAAAATAAAACCCCAACCAGCGCAGACACACGCCAGTTAATCCTCGTTAGGAAAAGATCAAGTGATTTGTGCTTTAAGTGACGCCTCAAATGTGACTCTGGACATCTTTTACCACCGTGTTTGAGCTAATGACTGCAGACCTTATAAAGGGATTAAGGGTTCAACAGAAACACAAAGCTTCAGCCAAAGGGCATCGTGAGGCTTTATGAGATGGGAGGACCATTAACAGATTTCACTGAAGTCGTGGGCAGCAGCTTTAAAGGTCAAACACACTGTAAACGGCACAATTACCAGACAAAGCCGATCCAGAGTCACAGCAGGCGGCTTGTCTTTTACAGACAAGATGCAAATGGTGATAAAAATACAATCGATTTGAAATGGGCTGATAAAGTGCAATTTATATCATATTTGTTACTGGAAAACCAAAACAACTTAAATGTATTCATAGGATATTCACCTTAGTAAAAGACATTTTAACATTTTAAAACAGAAACAGTGACTAATTCTCTTACCAGTGCCTTGAAAACCCGATCAAACTGCAAACATACAAAGTCTTACCAATTATTTTCCTCTAGTTTCTAGTGCAAATATTTTAGCTGACTTACAGGTAACTGTTCAGCAAGATATAAAAGTCTGTTTAAAGTAAATCATTTCTTAATATTGTTTTGAAAAAGAAGATCATTTCCAAGAGGAAATGAAAAGAAAATGAAATTAAAAACTAAACTCAAGTTTGGTTTTGTAAATATTTTTTGTAGTAAAAGGTTAATCAATGTAGATCCAAAACTATTTTGTAGGTTACTGTATTTGTAGTTTAGAGCTTGTTAGAACAAATTTATTATTAATATTATAAGTGCCATTTTATTGGCAACAGGGAGTTGTAACAACAAGAGAGAGTTTGGTCTCTAACTTTTTTCCCCCTAATATCAAACTTAAGTCGTTTTCAGGGTTAAATTAAATTAAAAGGGCTAGTGGCAATTGTGAAAGTATCCGACAGTTTGGGAAATATACAAAATGTCATCTGTGTTTAAATAGGGAGAAAGAAATCTTTAAAACAAAACATGTTACAGATTTTTAATTTTACAATATGATTGGAATATGAAAGATTAAAAAAAGGGGTTTTATCTTTTGTAAACAGCTTTTGCTCTCCTGCCATTGCTGTGACTGTGAGCCGATTCAACGGAGATGGAAAAACGTTACATCGGGTTCGGGTTCTCAGGCTTCATATTAGTGTTCAGACAGAACTCTAATAAAAATAACACTTATATAACATTTTATCTTTTACATAATATTATATGAAAGATAAAAATGTGTTATTTGAATCTTTTGAGACCGTTGTTTTCCAGATATATCTTCATTTAGCCAGCCTGGTTTTTGTGTCTTTTATAGAAACATTATTAAATTCAAAGTAACATTTATTGTGTTATCTTTATGAACATCTCCTTGGGTGTCTCAGCCTTTCACTGTAAATTTGTATTAAATCAGACAATGTTTCTTATAAATAGATCCTGCTTTTAATCCGCTCACATATTTCATTTGTCCTGACCTCCTTTTGTACCACGTTCAGCTATTCAGAAACATTTTCCCGTTTCAGAAACAGAGCTGTGATTTAGAGACGGCAGAGAGGAATAAAAGCTCTCTGCATTCAGATGACATTATGTCCAACACGGCTACATTTTTATTCAATGACTAATGGGAGGGTTATATTCTGTTTTTATTCAAGCACTAAAATTAAAACAGACGAAAAAAAAAGCAGAATGCAAAAAATTTAAACCTAAGTTCCTTTATAATTTGAATTCCTAAATAATTAAAATAGTAAAGAAGCTTAATTCCTGTCACTTCAGCTAAATTAACATTAAATCAGCAGGATGTGAGTAAACAGACCAATAAAGAAGCAACCTGAGCCACAAATGCAGTTAATTTGCATTTCTTAAAGAGCATAGCAGTGAAGGCAGCTGGAGAACAGAAAGGCAACTGCGAGGTCATCCACCCACTCGAGCCCATCTCTTACCTCCATCTGCTTCCAAGCCCTTTTCCTCAAAGCTGCGACCTCCCTAATGTTAAAACAACAAACAGCTCGCCGCCCACCAGGCCTCCCATCAGCCGTCACTGTCTCCGACTGTCAGTCCTCGTTCACGCTTCGCCGCCACAACGTATAGAGTCAGAGCCAGACACGCTGATTTGATCATACAGAACTCACACTGATCGTTAATTCAAGCAAAACTATCTTTTCTTATCATTATTATTTAGAATTCTGTTCAGCATTCTTTAACCGATTGCATAAGTAACCTTTTTCACTGAGCCTGAGGCAGGTCACGCAGTCTCTGTTCTCATTTTCTATGATTCTCTTATTTTTACAAAATAAAAAGTTCAACCTGGTCACAAAATTTCTGCCAATTTCCTGAGGGAATGTGTTTAAAATTCATGTTTTAAAAAATATCTTTTCCTGAGATATCTGAACAGATGATATTCTAGAGAATTGGAGCAGAAACACAGGAACAGACTTTTACATAACGATGATAATACAGCGTATATAATTCTTACCTAAATCTTACCTGAACAACATGAACTTTTTGTTTCAAGGTAACAGAAGTCATATATGGGGTACCCCAAAGTTCCACCCTGGGATCCCTCTCATTTAATATCTGCATGCTCCCATTAGTTCAGGTTATAAGTTATAAGATTAGCCACTATATCTATGACTTATAACTGACACACTAAACAGAAAATGTATTCTTTTCCTAAAAACACCAATATTTTAAAAGCGAATCTATCAAAAGTTTCTCTAAGTAGGAAAGTGGTATCCATCCATCCATTTTCCAGTCACCCTTCTCCCTAATGGAGTGCTGGTGCCTCTCCAGCTGCGTTCCAGGCGAGAGGCGGGGTACATCCTGGACAGGTCGCCAGTCTGTCGCAGGTAGGAAAGTGGTAAGTAGAAAAAATAAAGGGTTGAGTTTTTCCTCATCAAGAAAAATCAATCTGTCTCATTGACACACTCTTTACTCTGGGATTATTAAATTAAAATCTTGGCTGTACAAAAAAAATGTTGAGATAGGTCTATGGAAGAAATGTTCATTATAGTATTCGCAAAAGAATCAATCTTAGATAATGAAATTTTTGACTTTTCAGTTCTACCTATTTTAAATTCCTTTCAGAATGAGCTGTTGGTGTCTGCTGGCGACGCTCTCCAACTCTGCACTCGCAAGTGAAAATGGCTGCAAACAGATGAGAAACTATACAACCGTACATCTTTTAAAAGCAGAAGTAGAGCCTCCTGCACAACCAACAAGAATGCAGCATGTGGTCTCTGAATGGTAAATCACCAACAAAACACTTCTCTTTTCCAGCAGCCATTGTACAGCACATAGAACAGTAACACCAGCTTACCAAACATGCTTGGGTTGCCAGGTAACGGCAGAATAACTATCAAAATTGACTGAACTGGGAAATTGTGGCTTATTTTCCTGACACCAAAAGACATTATTGACAAAAAAAGGCTAGTTGTTTTCTTAGGCACTTGAGCCGTTTTCAGAAGTAGTTCAGACCCAAATGGAAACACAGAACTGTGCAAAGTGTGAATTTTGCATAATAGATCCTTTTAAAATTAACGACTAACCACTTCTTTTCCTACATGTTTCATAATCTAATCAACTTAAGCTGTTTAAGCTAAATGAATAATCATTTTTTAATCAACTTTTCCTCATGTAGAATCGGTATAAAGTGATCTTAAAACATTTTAAAACTGGCCCATTAGATTTAAAAGGGCGACATTTCTTCCTGTTGATTTTAAGACACATATAGCAATCTCATATAAAAGACATGATTATGTTGAATAAAGATAAATCCTGAAGTTAAAGTGGACGAAAGTCTGAGCACTTCTGCCACATTTAAGATCACTTAAATGTCAGCGCATTAAGTCACTAAATGTCGAGGAAAATGGTATTTCTTTCAAGACAAAATGGCACAAACACATTTCTCAAAATCCAAGTTTATAGGAGACAAATGTGCTTGTCCTTTTATTCAGTTTACAGAAATATCTGAAAAGAAAGTAATCTCTCAGGTGGTTTTTGGTATTTAGGTCTGAGAAAATCGCTGAGAAACTGATTTCTTCTGCCTGAAATATTCTTTCAGCATCCATCCTGTTCTTTGGATCACTCTCCTGCTGAAAGACTCACTTCAGATCTTTAATCCTAGTAATATTCCTCCACTTTCGTCTCTGAGGCATGCACACATTTTCAGCTGTTCGCTCAGCGTAGACGTCCCTTTGAAATCTGAACAGCTGATTATGGTTTACCATGCCTTTTGACGAGTTAATGATGCTACTGCTATAAAAAGCCATTGCTGTGCACATAATGACTGCAGCTCCAGGCTTATTGGAGAAATTAGACTAATACAACTAAATTAAATAGCTGCACTATAAATAGCTAACTGTGTCCATGTGCATTTTGTTATATGATTATTGAGATTCATGCAAGACTATGAATGCAACCGCAGTTCTTCACATTAAAGCCAATTATTCATAAGGTATCTCATCTTAATGAAAATTATTCTTGAGACTACACTTGATTTCACATTTTAAAATTAAAATACAAGGTAAATTGAACTCTTATGACTGATACATTGACAACACGTTGATTGGATCTCCAAATATAATTTTCCATTAGCGCTCATCCCTTCCGAGCCCAGAGGCTGCTTCATTAAGAAAATATAATGATTCCCCTCGTTAACTTTATAGTGATTTGCCGACCTTTGTAGTCGCATTGCGCCCACTCATTTGGTTTTAAACGAGGAAAAAAGCAGCATCCATATGCAACAAAGTAGCCTTTGATGCGCGGCTAATGAAGGTGGAGCTGGTGGGCTCTTTACATACTGCTACTGATTCAGGTCACTACTGTTTCATCTTGATTTTAAAAAATAACAGTAAATGTTTGTTTCTAAGTTCAGAACATGATTCAATATTCAAAGTTGAACAGACGAGTTCTGATGCCCTTTGTCCAGCATAAATGCCACGTTTTATTCAAACACTAAAGTGACACAACCTTTCATTTTTGTATCAATATTTACATTTTCAGTGATATTTGCTGTTCTTTTTCCATTACCTGAACTAGGGCCAGTAACCCATGGGTAGTGGTTCAGTACTATCTAAAATAAAGCATTTTAGATTTGAAGCTTAAAAAAGCTCCCTCAAGTTTGTCAGATTTAATAAAAATAACTAACAAACTGTATGGTTAATTTTTTGAAGTTGAAATTTTCTATATATTTTTTGTCTTTTCAGAAACAAGAACAGAATGCGGAAAACTCTTGTTTTATTTTGTGAAGTGTTGTTTGAATTTTAGTAAAAGTCACTGGACGTCTGTTGTCCCTTTTCCTATTAGAATAAATTAAATTCAAGGCAAAAACCTGGATGAATGTGTTAAAAAAAACAACGTCTCTTGGCAGCAAGTTAATGCGTTTTGGTGTCTGAAATAAAAGCCGTTTCAAAAACCTCCCAATTGTTAAGTCACATTCCAATGGCACTGCATCGTTACCTAGCAACCCCAGCTAACCTCAGCTCCGTTACCTAGTAACCCAAACGGAACTCCATAAGGTTTGGTAAGTCAGTTTTACTTTTGTATGCTTTGAACAACTTGAAAATCCAAGTGTTTTGTTGTCAGAAACTACTGATACATTCTTGTTGGATGTACAGTTGTGTAATCGCGCCTCTGTTAGCACGAATTGCTATCCAAAATCCAGTCTTATTTGGATTTAAAGTGACAAAGACCCTAAAACAAACCATTCTGAAAAAAGTTCAAAAAAGCAGAACTCAATAGAATAAAGTCTCATTAAACAAGAATGATTTGGTGCAAAAAATTGGAATGAACATGTTTTGTAAAGCCCATAAAACTGTCCTAATATATTCAAAGAATAGTCACCTTTAGAAATCTGCATTATTGTCAAACATTTGCACCTAGTTGTTTTGAAAACACCAAAAGGGATAAAATTAATTACATTCTCATCTAGAAAAACAACATTCTAGGTAAATAATTGTGTGTTCAATACCTGCTTGTTGTGAAATTGTTTTTCCGAAGCAGCATAATTCTTGAATTTGAGCTAATGAGACAAACTGCAAAGAGCACATAGATCCCCATAATAAATGAAGGAAGTGATTGACAGCGCTGCGCTCATACAAGGCTCTATTAAAGTGGTTGCCATGCCAGCTCCACAGCAGTCAGTGACTCCATGTTAAACCACAAGCTCTTAAAGCCCTGCTATGAATAATTCACCACTGTTAACAGGAGAGGAGAGTCCTCACTAATAGCATTTTGGGAAATTTGATATCCAACAAGAACAACAGCAGCCAAGAAGAACTCGGGGTTAATCCCATTATTCCAGAAAAACTGAAATACTAATCCTCCTGAATGAAACGATTTTAATCAGCAGGAGGAAGGAACCGGGTCTAGCCTCCCACAACCTGATCCTCGTTTGCAATTCCAATGGAGTGTTGTTGAGGATGACACAACTAATCACCCACCATTAGAAAATCACAGCGCAGATTCAAAGAGCCGTCTCTCTGGGAGCTCAAAGCTGCAACCTGGAGCAATTCATGCAGGACGTGTTTAAATTTAGCGCTTATGCTCAAGTGAATCTCCAGTCTTTAATTTGTAACGGCAGCTCTGGGGGGCGAAAGTGGTTTCTAACCTGTTGATCACACCTGTTGCTCTGATTCACTAGATGTTTGGAGAAAGAAAATCCATAAATATTCCTTCATTTCGCTTTGCCCAAGGCGAGGGGGTAATTTCCCAAGCTGCGCTGGATTTCACATGAAAATTTAATGACATACTTTTTGCTTTGATACAAGCGTCCGTTTCATGAGCCTCGCCTGAAGCTGTAAAATTGCCAGTAAACCGAAAATTTCTTCTGAAAATCTTCATTTCTTTTACAGGAATATAAAAACAGAACAACATCGTTAAAAGCTTGGCCACCCTAGCAAATCATTTGAGAACCACAAATACTGGAGCTCCACAAACATATGTAACAGCAATCACACCATGGCGATATTAATATTTGGATGTTGTATTTTAACCATCATGCATGCAAACTCTGTTGATATGAAACTTGTGACTCTTTGCCCAGGGCAGCATGCAAATGGAGGCAACACAAGTTCCTGGGAAGTAATCTAAATATTAAAATAGTGATTTCATTATGTAATTAATGTCATATTTTAAAGATATTTCTTTAAGAAAATGTGCCAAAAACAAGCTGCTGAAAAAGTAACAAATCCTGGAATTTGAGCAAACATGTCATTTTTTAAACTCAGGGAAAATAAAGTAGATGTTTTGTAAGTGATAAACTCTACAAACTGGTGTAGCATTTCTCTTTAGTGAAAAAACAGAAATAAGTTGGTTATGAAACATCTGTACACTTCAAAACACTAAATTCTACCCAGTATTTTTAGTCTAGTTTCTAGTAGAAATATATTAGTACATTTTAAATAAGACAAAACTGAGTAACAAGTAACTTTTCTGCAAGAAATGTGAGCTTGTTTTTAGTCAATAATTCCTTAAAATCTACTTTTTTAATTACCAGTTCCACTGTCAGATTATTTCACTTATAACACGAAAACTTGTATTTTTCCATCAATTCCACTTGAGTTCGTTTTATCATATTTCAAGTGTACTAAGATATTTGAACTAGAAACTAGACCAGAATACAGGTAAGAATAGACAGATTTTCTGTTTTTGCAGTGCACTGGAATATTTTTGCAGAACAAAGACATTTTTAGAGTGAGATTGTAGCTCGATGAATCTCCAAACATAAAATAACTCAGAGGTCAAATTCATACAGAAGCTCACCCTTAATAAACTATTAACATGTTTTGTTATAACGCAAAAAAATATTGTTTTACAAACTAAAAATAATTGGTTTCAACTGTCTTACTAATATACGGTGCTGTGATTTCTGCATTTCTGCATTTTTAGCAACTTTGCTTATAACTGCATCTTAATTTCTTTATGAATTACTATTTAATTATTCACCTAATGGAAAGAAATCCCCATTTTAAGAGGGATTATTGGTTAAAAATCACTAACTCACCGTGTGCCCATTGATCGGTGCACATTGATTGTCAATGAAGGAGTGGCTAATGACCGAAGATTCATACTTTCTTTGGAAATAAACCCAAACGATGCTCCAACACAAAGCACAATCCTTCACCATGTTACTTTTTTCACCTCTGAAATGAAGCACAGACACTTTGCTAACACCAAAAACAACCTCCTGCAGACTGCCCATGCATTTTTTATGTTTTTGTCACAGATTTCCGCCAGTCGGAAACCAAACCCATCAAACGAGCCCATAGCGCTGCTGGACCCTCTGTGTATTTTCTCATGTTTTATATGAAGTGTGATTTTTTGCAGTTGCACTGGGAGCCTGAAACACACAGACGAAATCACAGAGCGGAGAGCGTGAGCCGCTCGCAGCTAAAGGCCCGTCGTCTGCAGTTCTGTTAACAAGGAGAGACCAGCCAAAACATGGACGGCCGCAACAGGCAGGGCACGAAAAGGAAAGGAGAGGAAGGAAAGAAAGGAAAATGAAAGGAAAGGAAAGGGGAAAACTATTTGGATTTTTGTTTAACAAAACATTTTATCAAAATTAGTTGCACAATAAAAACAGTTTGAAAACAAATATCACATCAAACTTAAAATGAGTTCAATAAGGGAAAAAGAGTGAAAAGAATAAAGAAAGGATAAAATGGAAAAAAAGAGGGAAAAGAGAATAAAGATGATAGATAGATAGATAGATAGATAGATAGATAGATAGATAGATAGATAGATAGATAGATAGATAGATAGATAGATAGATAGATAGATAGATAGATAGATAGATAGATAGATAGATAGATAGATAGATAGATAGATAGATAGATAGATAGATAGATAGATAGATAGATAGATAGATAGATAGATAGGATTTGCATCTACACCGCTTCAGTCTCCTGGCTTCCATCCGAACTGAATCGAACTGAGCTGAGCTGCACCACACCAGGCTGGCGTTCCCCTCAAACAGATTCGAGTTCACGTAGTAATGTGTGGTAAACAGATGGATTCAGCTGCAAGGAGAGAGATTTATATTCAGACTCACAAGAAGTCTGACACTTTCACACCTCAAACATTATAGAAGCCCCCTCTCCATCTGGTGAGCGGCGACTGTTTTTGTTTTCCTCTGCCCAAAGAGATAATTTAGGTCTGATGATAAGAAAGGAAGAGAGAGAGCTTCACACTTCTCTGTTATTTGTTCCCTGTTTCTCCTCCCTGAATGTGACGCTGCCACACTCCCACTCTTAAAGAGAGACGGAGGGAAGGAGGAGCGACACACAGAGCCGCTCTGTTCTCGGCTCCTACTCCGCCGCTCAGCGCTCTCCCATCCACCGCCGCACCGCGCCGCTCGGCAGCCGACAGCACCTTCCAGCCTGAGCGAAACCGCAGGAGCCGAGCCGGAGGGGGAGACGCCGGGCGGAGAATGGAATGGAACCTCAGAAGGATGGAGAGTGAACTGAGGCACATCAACCCGGACCTGCTGCAGCCCAGCAAGAGCTTCAAGAAGCCGTCATCAGGCACCATCACCCTCAACGTCGGCGGCTTCCTGTACACCGCCCACCGGACCACGCTCTCCAAACACCTGGGCTCCTTCCTGGAGGAGCTGGCCAATGGGAAGAAGGCGGTGCAGCACACCGACTCCATGGGCAACCCGTTCATCGACAGAGACGGCCCCGTTTTCCGCCACGTGCTCAACTACCTGCGAACCGGAGAGCTGCAGCTGCCCGACGACTTCCGGGAGGCAGGGCTCCTGCGGCGCGAGGCGGGCTTCTACCGCCTGAGCGAACTGGTGGAGGCGGTGAGCGAGTGGGAGAACCAGCGGGCCGCCCAGCGTGAACCCGCCTTCCTGGAGGTGACGGACAGCCACGAGAGATCGCAGGGCCTGAAGGTGTACTGCAGCGACACCGGCTTCATCGACAAGGTCAAAGGGCGGCTGGTGCAGATCTCCAAGAGCAGGCTCGACGGCTTCCCGGAAGAGTTCGTCGTGTCGTCGAACGTCATCCAGTTCCGCCACTTCATCAAGTCGGAGCCGGGCTCGCGGCTCGTCCTGAAGGAGGACAGCACCTTCCTGTGCACGCTGGACTGCCTCAAACTGGAAACGGTGATGCTGGCGCTGAAGGCGGGCTTCAAGCTGGTCACTGCGCTAGACAGCAGCAAGGGCTCTGTAGTGGCAGCAGAGGCCCTGCACTTCGTCAAATAGGAAGGAGGCAGGATAGGCAGGAAGGGGTTAACAGCCACCAGGTACTGTAGGTGTTGTTCTGTGTAACGTGGTAGAAGACTGACGGATTGAGTCGTATGTATTTACTGAACAGCAGGCATACACAGCAAAAACACGATTTAAGTTTTTAATTTGCTCTGAAGGGACGATGCACATTGATTAACATTTTGGTAAATGCGCCAAAATTAGCCAAAACGCTTTTTTCCATCTGTTGTCCCTGGAAAGTGAGTAACTGGTCTAGCTAAAAAGCAATAGTTAAAATGACTTTCTACAAATTTTGTCAATAAATATAAACAGTACACTGCAAAAACACAAAGTTTTAATTTAATTCTTTTGATTTATTTGGTAGGACGGATGATGCACATCGTTTTTGTAACCAGGTCAGAATTAGCTAAAATGCTGGTTTTTCCTAGAAATTCAGTAAATTCATTGATAAAATTGTCCCAATTTTGTCAATGAATTGTATCAATTTTGTCAATGGATATAAACAAGACACTGCATACAATTAGATATATTTTTTAATTTATTTGTTAGGGAAACTTTACATTAACATTTTTGTGAATGTGCCAGAATTAGCCAAGCCTATTTCCCTTAGAAACGTAGTAATTAGTACAGATAATAAAGAAACATTAAAATGGCTTAAAACTAAATTTGTTAAATACAAACAATACATTGCAAAAACAGAAAATCGTAATTTTAACTCCATTTTTTTAATTTGTTTGAGACACTTTACATTAGTTAATACAATTAGCCAAAATGCTATTTTTAATTTGTTGTCCCTGGACAATGAGTAATTTGTATAATTAAAAACAAAGGTTGAAATTCATTTAGTCAATAAATACAAACAATGCGCTGCAAAAGCGCAAAATATTGCCAAGTATTTTGTTCTAGAGCAAATATCTTAGTATTTAGTATAATATTTTGAAATAAGACAAAACCATCTTTCAAGTAACTTTCCAGAAAGATAAAGGAGCTTGTATAAGACAGTAATTTCTTCATGTTGATGAAAAAGGTAATAGTTATATTACCAGATTATTTCACTCCTAAATTGGGAAAAATGTTTTGTTATAAGTGAAATAATCTGCCAGTTGAACAAGTACTTTTTGATCAATATTAAGGAAATACTCCCTATAAGCAAGCTCATATTTCTGTCTGTTTGCAGTGCAAATAAACTAACAAAACAAACACAGTCATTATAAAAAAGTATACAAAGTAACTCAAACTAAATTAATCCTTCATCTAGATGGCAAAATAACACATAGTGGGATTAGGAGAAAGTACTTATTCAAAATGTTGACCGATCTGAGGTGTTATGAACTAATCCTTTAAATAAACTATAAGTAGTAAGAGGTCTGATGTTTTAGGGACATGTTATTAAGTACTTTTATCTAGTTCTACTTTAAATGTCTTTGTTCACCTGAAATAAGACATAACTAACTTACAAGTAACTTTTTAGCAAAAAATAGGAGCTATTTCAATCAATCAACTTTATTTTTGTACCGATAGATTGATTTACACAAACACACACAATAAATATAAATACAATATGATTAAATGTGTTCAATACTTCATTAGGACGAGATAAAAAAAGAATAACAAAAATAAAACTAGTTTTATTCTGCTTAGATTTCCATTTGGAGATTAACTGGATGCAGACAATTAATCTCCAATAATTAATCATTAATTCCTTAGTGGAAAAAGTAATATTACAAATGAAAAACAATTCATTTGCAAGATGAAATGTCTTGTTATAAGTGAAATAATCTGCGAGGGGAACTAGAACTTTTTCCATTAAAGTTTAATATCTTGCTGAAAAGTTACCTGTAATTGAGTTTAGTCTTATTTTAAGAGTAGTCGTTTATTTTCACTAAAAACTAGACAAAAACAGTTAGTGGTATTTTATGTTTTTGCAGTGTACAGTCTGGTAACAGCTTCTTGTGATATGGTAATCTTAATTAAAACACTTTGGTTTTTAACTACGCACAATTTGAAACATAAGTGTATAACATGATCCAGTTCATTTATTTGAAATAATTTAAAAAATCTACTGCTGCAAAATTGATCCAATAGAAGTTTTAAAATGTGTCATTTAATTTTGAGACATAGATTTTAAGAAAAATATGATATTATCCCTTTTTTGTAATTCCGGTTTTTACACTATTAGGTAAACAAATTGATATCAGCTGGTGTATTAATCAGTCTCTCCAGGATGATGCGATGGCTTTTTATGATTATTGCAGCTCCAAATTACTGATTTTTGAGCAATTTTTCAAAAAGTTTACATTTATAAAGCTTTATTTTTTTTGGCCTTACCTAAAATAAATGAATTGCTGCACATGACCTTCCCAAATAAGAGAGAGTTAATATTAAGGCTCCAAATACAATTTTCAATTGTTGCTTTCAAATACTAAAACAGCGAATAAAAACATTTTCAGACGAGTTGCCAAATGCACAAAGGAGAATTAAATATTGGTCATTGAGGGCAACATGAACGCAGTATAATTAAATCTGACATAATTATTTTTGAAATGAAGAAAAAGAGAAGAAATTGTTTTTTGAGACACTGTGAAGCAGGAAGTTAAATATTGATTGGGTAAAATTGAGCTAAGTTGCAGTGATTGGCCAAAAAAAAGGGAAATACAGAAAACATTAAGGAATTAGATTTGTGGAAAAGTTGCAAGTTGTGAAAATTGCAAGTCTGTGCAAAGTTTGCAAATTATTAATTGCATTTCCATTAATAGTTGCTATAGCAACTTCCTGGAGGGACTAATTGGTCCAACTATCTATTCTGATACACCAATCAGTCATGGCTGTTGCTCCACTCCGTGTTTTTATGACAGGAAATATTTCCAAAATCCAAGACTGTCTTACTTTGCAAGAGTTCATAAGTGTTTAATCAACAGGTAGGGGAGGGGAGCTTTAAAGCCAGGAGAAAACAGCTCAGGCATTTCATGACTAAGACTTTAAAACGTGTGAACACATCGAAACTTGTAACCAGCCCATGCATCCTGCACATTGGTGGCTTATAAACAAAGTTTACAGCATTTCAATGTCAAAAATTTGCACTCTCCATTTCTACAACTCAAAATAATCCGGATAATCCGTCCTGAACAGCTTTGGATCCGTTTCTGCTTGCAAAAGCTTTCACAACCAGCCGTGATGTGCACTGGTGTGCCATTCAGCTTTTATAACGGCCTCTGCGTGAGCGCGCGTGTGTGAATGCGTGTGTGTGTGCTTCGCTGGTGTAATAGCTTGTGTTCAGTTTATTAGCTTCTCTAGAGCCTGAAGGGGGAAGACAAAGCACAGAATAAAATGAAACTTCACCAAAATGTTTAAGTGCAAAGAACTGTGATGATCGTAAGGGCTTTGAATCCAGCATGATGCATGTGCACTGAATAATCCGCGTGGTTGTCAGCGCTGTGAGCCTCTGTGAAAGCCACTTGTCATTTCTATGACTTTTAAATGTGAATATTTTACAAATAAAAATAACTATCTTCAACTGTTGCCTCGACTGTCTCTGCAAAACCCAGTGCACAGTTTGTGATGTCAGAAAGCAAGAAGGCTGCTTTTTATGACAACACTGACCTACAGCCTTAACCAGCTGAAGAGCAACACTGTCGATCCATTTACACAACAAAATTACCAGACAGTAAATTAAGTGAATGATCTAAATGATCTGCAAACGGCAAATATTAAAGACAGAGTCTGATTTACTATTGGTTTCAGGTAAGCTCTTCAGACCCTCTCCTACTGACCCTTTGCAACTACGTCACTTAATCATTACAGGCGCCATGATGGTCGTCGGAAATCAGGATTAGAATATTGAACAAAGCGACTGTTTTCAGTTCATTCGTGGTTTCTACTTGTTAACGTCGAGCTAATTTGTCTGTGAACGTAACACACCTGGTTGGGTCTCACAGACGGCGGTATCTACATTAGCTTGAATCAGCTAGCTTAGAAACCGACCCGTACCCCCTTCCTGCTGACGTTTTGATCAAATTACCGACTTTTCCTGAATTCACCACATGATTTATGTCACTATGTCATAAACAGAGTTTCCCCTTAAATAGCAACAGCCTTAAAAACGTAGAAAAGAGGAGATGCTAACCATTTAGCCTAGCATTTATGCTAGGCCACACGACGGCGGGACACCGATTCCATGGTTACTAACGGTTAGACGTTAGTAACCGTTTGTAACGGTTACCGTCTCCGTAATGCGACATATGACATCTTTCTAATCTTATTTATAAAGTACATGAACGTTAATTTTCTTACCTTGTAAAAAGTGTTCGCTGTAAATCCGCGGTTACACCGAGGGCTGCCAGTCACTATGATTAATGGCTGCTATTTACAGTCTGTTCAAAAGAGATAACGATAATATTGTTTTGAGGCCATTTTCAAGTACCGGTACGTAGATGGCGGTTTAAATAATGGCAGTTTGCTCTCTCAAAGACAAATAGACAAAAGGAATGTAAGTAAATATATATATCTGAGCTACAACTACATTTAATTTTCCCTTTGGGATCAATTAAGTATTTTTGAATTTGAAGTAAAATTTTATTTGTATTGCATCTTTCACAAATAACATCACAAAGTGCTTCACAAATAATGTAGGAAAAGCACATCAAATTCAATTAGTTCAACATGTTTACTCAAGTAAAAGAAAAAAGGAAAAGCATCATTTCTTTAAAAAGAAAAGGGTAACTTAAGTATGGAGTAACTGATCATCAATCATTTAATATTTAAAATCACATCAGACAGACCAAAAAAAGAAAATTATGCAGAAATTTTAAGGGCCAAAATTAAAATAATTCATAAAAATAACATTTTAAAATCAGGCAAAATAAATAAATTAATTTCTTTCTATTTAAATGAACAAAAACTGCAGTTATAATCTGGTGATTTTTCAGTAAAAACATGCCTGTTCGTCATCCAGAAAAGTTACTCACTGTAGAAAATCCAGAAAAGAAAGTAAGAGCAGTGATACTTCATAATAAAATTACTTCAGTGCAGTGTTGTGAAGATTCTCTTTCACAAATAAATTATATTTCTGGTCCAATAAACTAACTGTCCATTACCAGTAGTCATCTTTATTTCTCTTTCAATTCAATCAGACATGTTGCATTAACGTCAGCCCTATAGTTTTATTTCCACCTTTACCTGCAGTAAGCTGGCTGTCATCAGGAAGGCGCCTCCTTTAAACGCAAACGGATCTTGTGAACATGTTTGGCCTTTCTAAAGTGGGCCAGTCTGTGAGATAAATGCTGCCCTTTTCCCTCAAGGAGGATTTCTTTTTATATCTCTGCACAGCACCCCGATGTGTGTCATCATCAGTGAAAGTAGCTACACAAACATCAAGTGGTGAAACTGAGATTAAATCCAGTTTTAATATTATTATTTAAAAAAAAGTTTAGCTTCAACTTAACTTGATGCTTATATTTGCGCTGTTTCTGCATTAATTTGAAGCTGGGTTCAGTTGCTGGTTTACTGTTGAACCCTCCAGGCCTATGGGGGGATGAGAACTGATTAATCACCAGAAAGATAATATGGCAAGTAGTGGCAACTGTCCACAGAGAACTAAAAAAGAAAAAATCGCAAAATATATATATATAAAAAAAAAAACACCTACCCATTTTTTGGTAATAAAATGTAATATTTTTTTTGCTGTCTGGAAAGCAAGCCATTTCAAAAAGCTCCCAATTGTTAAGTCACATTCCATTTGCACTACATTGTTACCTAGCAACCCCGGCACAGTCCAGCTCGGTTACCTAGCAACCTAAGCAGAACTCTAAACTGCACTGACAAGTATTTCTGGTCCAGTTTCTACAGCAGAAATCTTAGTGCGGTTGAAATAAAACTAATTTAAAAGTAACTTTTTAGCAAGTTAACTTTTTGTTGTAAGTCAATAATTTATCAATATTGATGAAAAAGAGCTAGTTCCATTGGCAGATTATTGCACTTATGATATTTTTTCGATGTTATAAATGTAATAATCTGCCAATGGAACTAGCACTTTTTTCTCAATACTGATAAATTATTGACTTAAGACAAGCTTCTTGCTAAGTCAGTTTAGTCTTATTTCAAACATACTAAGATATTGTCATTAGAAACTGGACCAAAAATACTTGGTAACATTTTGTGTTTTACGTGCTAGAGTTCTGTTTGGGTTGCTAGGTAACATGGCTGGGCTGGGGTTGCTAGGTAACGGCGCAAAGCCTATGGAATGTGACTTAACAAGTGAGAGATTTTTGAATCGGCTCATTTTTCAGACAATAAACATAAACTTGTCACCAAAAAAACAGCTGGGTGGGGTTTTTATGGGCTTCTCCGGTTTTTAAAATCTGTACAGACCCAAATGGAAGTATGACAATCTTGAACAAAGTTAATTTTGCATAATATGTCACTTTTAAAGATGTTGGTTGTGATACTTTAGAAAAAAAAAGTTCAGCAGGTTTGAATACTTTTGCCTTGCACCCTTTTACCAGTGGTTGGTATATTTAAAGTCCCGTAAGATGTAAAACCACACAGGAAAGCGAGTCAGAGCAGCAATCAAGCACTTAGAAATATTTAACAGCATTAAGCATCTCTATTTCCAATGTTACCATGGTTACATGTCAATTAAGAGCAAGACCACCAATGGAAAAGGTTTGGCTTTGGCGCCCAGACTGAGTAAACACTTTAACCAAAGCATTTGCAGTTGAAAGCAAAGGCATAATGCCAATGCTTTCTCATTTAAAAGGATGAAAAAAACCGTAAGGTTAGTCAGTTTAAGCTAAAAAGCTTAAAAACAAAAATATACAAAGGTTCACCCAACAGAAGCTCCAACCTTTATTTATTTATAGATATTTACAGGACAGAGAGCAGAGATAACAACTGCTTTTAGCTGGTTACATAAAAAAAAAAACCTCATGACAAATAAATGTCATTATGTAAAATTCAAATAACTCCCTTTTAAACACTCAACATACTCAACGAAAAGCACAACCTCAATACCAACTTTCTAAAAAAACCACTATGCTGTGAAGAAGTATTTGCTCCCTTGCAATGCAGGTTCAGTTTGTTCTAAAATCAGTTTTAGATTGAATTGATTTAAAGGAAACAAAAACACAAAATAACTGCAAAAATGCTGGTTTAAAATGATAATTTATTAAAAAAGAAAAATGATCCAAATCCAACCTACATGGAAAAATAATTCCTTCTAAGCCAGGGGTGTCCAAACCTTTGGCAAAAACCACAAAGTTTAAGTTACTAAAGCGGCCATCTTGTTTTTACAACTAATTTTGCTTTTCATTTTTTTAACAGCTAAATAATAAACTAACTTAATATTTTAATCAAACAAATTATTTCTTTTTTGTCTTGTTTTCTAGAGTATTTTTTTCTTCAGAAATAAGACAAGGCTAACTTATAAGTAACTCTTTAGCAAGAAATAAGTCAATGTCTAAACATTTATTTAAATACTAGTTCCATTTGCAGATTATTTCACCTATAACATGGGGAAAATGTTGTTTGATAGGTGAAATAAAGTGCAAGTTTTTACATTTTAAATTAATATTAAGACTTAAAACAAGCCTTAAACGTTACTTGTAAGATATTTTCATCTCATTTCAAATGTACTAAGATGTTCACACTAGAAATCAGACAAAAATACTTGGTAAAATTTTGTGTTTTTCTCTGACATTTTAACTTTTTTATTATTTAAAACAGTAAAGTGAAAATAAGTGCATAAAAATCTGTGTCCGTGTGTTTATTAGAGTAGAGAAAAGCCTCCTGCTGAATATTTGTTGAATAAAAGCTGCAGCTCTGTGCCACGTCTGCACCACAGCAAATGAGGAAAACAAGTCTAGTCTGGCTTATTCTCAAACAATGTGTAGCAAGGATGTGTCATGATCCATTTATGGAGGGCCTGTGGGAGTGAAAACCTTTAAATTTATTTTTCCCCGAGCTTTGAAAAGGACTAATCTCCTTTCCTCCACTTGAAGAAAAAAAAAAACCCTTTATGAAAGAAGTTACAATTCTTCTCGCTGCCTATTTGAACTTTTTAATTGCAGAGCTTATCCCTGTGGGGAGCAGAAATCCGCTGGCTTAAAATGAACAGCATCCCTCATTTTTACCGCCAACTGTGCTTTCTCTGAAACCAGCTCTGTCCTTTATGACTCCCACTTTCAACAGGTGAAACAAATGCACAATTCACTCTGCAATAACACGACGACAAAGCAAAACGCTCGCAAAAAACATCAAGATTTGAAAAAAGATAAAAGCCCCTGGCAGGAAACTGTCACCAACATCCGACCTGTTGAATCTTTTATGACAGTGACTGATTTCCTTATTAGCGGCGCCTCATCGGAGGCAGTCAAACGGGCTGATAAGGGCAGCGCAAACCCACAGCGCACTCCACAATCCTGCTCCGATCTTTCCACCTGTTGCCAGGCAAACGGCTCGTCCTGATCGCGTGGCATCGCTGAGCCAGAAAATGACTAACAGCGCCCCGATTCTTATATGTCGTCTCCAAAAAAGCAGCAGCTCTGACGGAGGAGCAGAGGTGAGATGATGAAGATGAGGGGGAAGAAATGCCAGGCTGCTAACTTTAACTTTGAGAATCAGACAGCAGAAAGAGACAATTTCAACTCTTAAAAAAAAAAAAAAAAAATAGACACAAAACTAAAAACTATATTAACATGGATGGCTATGGATATTTGGATGATAAGGCTTAGGAATTAAATACTTGATTTTTTTTTCATACCAGATCCAATTTTTTCTAAAAAAAATACTATATTTTTAAAAATGGCTTTTATTTCAATCATCCTTTTTTAAAAGAGGTGGTAAAATGCATTTTTCATTCACAAAGTGCCATTTTATAACGCAAACAAGTAACAATACTGCCTTCAGTTGTTATAAAAATTTTGTCATACTTAAAATATGACAAACAAAATTGAAATTGTAATTTACACCTTGAAATTGGGTGTCTGTCTCTTTAAGAAGCTCCTGCTTTTTCTGAAACTCCACCTTCGGGGAGTCATCACTCATCTATTAACCCTTTGGCAACTTTTTCCCAATAAATCTTTCACTGCAGTTCCACCAGGTGTTTGCTAATTGCTGCTGGCTAGTCTGCAGGAGCTGAATAGGGGAGAGCTGCTCTGTGAGGCAATAAAAGTCACTAAAAAAAGAAATGTATTTTAAAACAGATTTCTGGAGTTTTCATGGTATGACGTGAACAGTTCAGTCTGTGAGGTTTTTTTCTTTGAAATAATTTGCATAATAATTTCAAAGTCCTGCTACTGATGATAACTTGATGTTGATGTGTTTAAAGATAAATATTTATCTATAAAACAGATGTGAAACTATAAATCAACATTCCTCAGTTTAATTTTTTATTTTTCATGTTCTCATAATATGACTTTTTTCTCCTAAAAAAACCTCTTAGCCTGGTCCAAATATTTAATCACAGAGTTAACTTAAACTCCAAATAAATAAATCTGTAAAACTTGCTTGTCAAACAAGATAGCTTCCTTGGATGTGCTGACCTGACTCTGAAATATGGAGACACAAGGAGTGCATTGGCGCAAAAACCCTCCCAATTTTCCAAAAAATTAAATCTTCAAAACCCAAAAACTGATTTATCGCCCAGCCTTAATAGTTAGAATAAGAAAAAGAATAAAAACACAGACGAGGAGAACAAACGACAAAGGAGGCGGCTTGAAAATAGAAACTAGAAGTGCAGAGGCAGAACAACAAGGGTGTAAAAACAAACCAACCAGTCCTACACCTTTCTGCTGGATGTTCACCCAGAGAAAACTGAAAAGTAAAGGCTGCAGCCGGCTGGTGTGTGTGTGTAGGCACACGTGGAACAGTGTGTGTTGCTCCCGCTCTCTATACTCGGAGCTAAAATTACAGGCTTTGCAGGGACATTGACATTTGAAAACCATCATTTATGCTTCGAGTCATATAGTTGAAGACCGACACCAGAACTCACTAAGTTTGGAACAGCACACCGAGAGAGCAGGAACCAACCTGCTACTGTCTGATTGAACAGGAGGAAAATGGAGACGTTAAGGAAGTTGACAATTACACAACCATGCAGCTTTGAAAAGTAGAAGTAGAGCCTACTGCACAACCAACAAGATGGTAGCGAGTAGTGTCAGAATGGTAAGTCAAAGACACCTGCAGACGTCATACAGCGCACACAAAAATAAAATCTGCTGTACAAATGTGCTGGAGTTCTATCTGGGTTGCTAGGTAACAGGGCTGGGCTCTGCTGGCATTGCTAGGAAACGGCGCAGCCTGTGGAATGTGGCTTGACCGTAACAAGGATTTACAAACTGTTCGTTTTCCAGATGAACATGAACTTATTGCCAAAAAATTTGTTAATGTTATTTTTATTCACACTAAATGAAATAACGAAAATCAGATTATTTTAGTAAAATAATCTTACTCATTGTTTTTAAAGCAATTCTATTGGTTTTTAAAGCATGTTTTAAGACATAGAACCCAGTATAAACATCAGTATAAACATATCTAAAATATAAATTTTCCAAAAGCAATTTTGTCTTCAATAGCAACCCCAAATTATCTTGTCAATCTATTATGTTCCTAAAAGCAAAGTTTTGATCCTCATCCTATTATGTTTTACCATAGCACATGTAAAGAACTCAACAAGCCAAAAAAATTATTATTACTAATACAAGTTTTAGTTCATCGCATTGGGAGTTGAAGTAAAAAACCAACAATAAGTTGTGAAATGAAAGTAAAATGATGCATGATTTCACTCTTTATTTATTTATTGTAAATAAAAAAATTAAAAGCTCCCCTTAATCCAAGATAATGCTCTGTTTTATATTAACATGTTAATCTGGTTGTTTCTGAACCAGAAACAATAAGCTCAAATAAAGCTTATTAAAGCTTATTATTAAAAATACATCAGAAAGCTGAGGATGTCAATTCTTTCCAAAAATCACACTCAGAAGATTAAAACTTCAAATAAGGGGAAGAATCAAATCTCAACTGACTCTTTTGCAACTTCACAGAAAATATAATGCCTGTCAGATGTTTTTGTAACATCTTTTGTCGCTAAAAGCCTCCTTAAACTCTGACAAGGTTGCATCTCGTTACCATTGGCAACCATGCCGCACATTTCCCCCATCGCTGCCCAGGCTGCCACGTGTTGCTGTGTGGGAGCGCGGCAGAAGTTAGATAAAGCTTTATTTCAGGAAGCAGAGCAGGGGATGACTTTTTCTCCACCTAAATGTTGTTTTTTTTATTTTATGTGATCCCAAACAAGCATTCAGCAGATCAGTTCATTTAATAAACACGCAAACAAGACAACTGTGCGGTGTTTCCATCTGGGAAAGTTTTCAAGTTCATGTTATTTTTTTTCTTCCTTCAGATCTGGACTTGTGAAATGTCTGTTTTTGTTTTCTGAAGGTTCCACGTTCTGGGTTTACGCTCAGTGAGCCTCCATATGCTTCCTTCACACGGACGCTCTGGGGGAAGGTTACATGCTCTATTTTCTCACTTGCAGCTATAAACATTTCAACAGGATGCGTGGCACTGAAAAGCTTTTAGGCAGCATTTTCACACATTTCAGCTCTATAGTAACACAGTTGTTCTTGGCTTCAATCTAAATACTTCATTCAAGAAGAAAATGTTCAAAATCCTGAATATGTTATATCAACTTTGGATGCTTCTCAAAAATCTGACAACAGTAAAACTCTTTGTTGTGAACAGCTTCTGAGTGTTGAGTTTTATTTTGTTTCTGGGGGATTGTTATGGACTTATTTTAATCTAAACTCAAGTCAAGGTTATTTCTAAAGCACATTTCAACAACAATGCAGTTCAAAGTGCTTTACATCATAAAAGAAACAAGCAATAAACATTACATTTTCTCAAATATAATCATCAAAATCATCAAGCAAATCCACATCAAATATTTTATATGCATTTGTTTAGAATTCTAGACTTTTAAATCTAAAATTTAAAAGCTTTATAAGTTGTGTTTCATTGTGGAATCATTTTCTTGGGTTTTTATTAGAACTAAAAAAATATAGAAAATGACCAAAACACTTGTAGAAAAATGTGTCTGATGGAACCAACGCTGATTTTTAGGCTACAAAATGTTACTTTTTGTAGCCTATAGGTATTCTACAGGGAATACCTATAGAGAAACATGGTGGAGGCAGCATCATGGTCTGGGTTACTAGTTAGTTTTGGATCGATTAGGTAGCTGCTAACCAGCTGAGTCAAAATTTCAATTAATTTCATAGACTTTAATATGTTATAAATTGTAAAGTATTTAGAACCTTTGCATTCACACGTTTGTGGTACGCCTGTATATCTGACGCACAAGCAGCATTTACAAACAAAAAAGCCGCTTTTCTTTGGGGGTTAATTTTATTAACTTGGATTACCTAAAGAATAGATTAAAATCAATCAATATATTTATTATCAAACTCATTTCTAATTTAGCAGCAAAAGGATTTTTGAATAGAAAAACAATCCTTTTTGTTACTTATTTTGAGGATATGTAATTTTTTTATTAAAATGCAATTAATTGTGATTAATTAATTTCAAACCTTGCAAATTATCTTGATTCATTGATCCACAATCAGTGCATATCAACTGCAACATTTGTGAGGTTTTTGAAATGGCTCGTTTTCTGGACACCAAAAAATATAAATTGTTTGGCTAAAAAACAAAAACAGTTTTATGGTTTTTATGAGCTTTGACTGTTTTTAGAAGCAGTAGAAACCCAAATGGAAGTAAAAACACATCCAAAATTGGCCTAATTTAAATTAAAAGTATTCATCAATCATTAAAACCTTGGCAGCCGTATGCATGGACAGTAGATGAAGCTGTAATCTCACTATTCTCTGTAGTTTGTTTTTCATTCCAACAGTGGAGCTGCTGGCTCGAACATGAAAAGAATAAATGACGTGGAAATGTAAGCAAAAAAAAAAGAGAAAAGCTCCGCAAAAATGATTTAGTTTCCACTGGTGTTGTAAGAGCAACGAACTGCAGCAGGAGCGCGCCATCAGCTCTCAGCAGCTCTGACAGCGAGATGCCCAAGAGGTTTGAGCAGGAAGTGAAGCCTCCCTGTGGAGCAGCAGAGACAGAACCGAGCCTGAAACGTGCCAACGGCACAAAACATGGACCGGGCTTTAAATTCACCTACCAGCACCCGAAACAAGCAAACTCCAATTTAAACATCTTCTGATAGGGCTGGAGAATAAATCAATAATATACATCATGATAGACATGTGATCAATAGAGGATATTTAATATATTCTCTGTCCCAGAGTGACAGGAATCCATCAGTCGGTGCTGCTTCCAGAGTCGTGACTGATAGGATTCAAAACGCCGTCACTGTTCGAGTGTTTTAGATGTGTCCAGTAATGAATCAGCATGTGAAAGGCCATTTATCTGGCTCCACAAATATTTAGTAAAACCTTTTACAGAAATTACATTTCCACTTACAGAAATGCTCACTGACCAAATTGGAGTTTTACAAAAGTCCAACACTCTGTCCAAATGTTTTACTTCACCAAATCATTTGGTAATCTGAACCAAAATGAATCAAACTAAATAAAAAGAAAGACATACACAACATTATTGGCAGTGCAACACAGCTAGTTGCAAGAGGAAGTTAGAAAAGTTGACCCTTAAACCTCCAGCAAATAATTTCTCTACAAGTCTTTGTGAGGGATTTGCAGAAATGGCCTCCAATTTATATTTGAATAAAATACAAATATTATTCTTGTATTTGCTTATTCAAGCAAATACAAGAATAATAAATACTTTTAAATCGCTTCTTAAGCTTAGATCTGGATCTAAAGATAAGAAATTCAGCTGCTTTGGGGATTTAGTATGAAAACTGTAGAAAAGGTTTCTCCATCGTAAACAACTTGTGATTTAAATGAAATCTAAAATCTTATCTGACAGCGATAAGTTACGGACAGACTTGCACTGACTCTTAAAGACAGAGACATTTCTCAACTTACTCATGTGAAGCATATTTCAGGTTTCACATGAGAGGCATGTCTGTCTTTTAGGTGGCAGCTGAAGAGCTGCAGGAATAAAGTTTTACCAGCAGTGACTCATGCAGTTTGCTGCCAGTCTTCGTGAGAGTCAGGCTGTGAAAATCAAAGTCAAAGAGAAGAACTCGGTTATTAGAGGACGCAGAGAAAGTATTTATGGTGTGGAAACATTTTTACTTTAGATGTGTCAAAACATCTAAATGAGGGAGATCAGCAACATTTTCCAGAACAAGTTGGTCCATATTTCAAATCTGACATCACTTTTCCTCAAAGATTCTCATGTTTTTGTTCTTACCAATTCTCTCTTTTTGGTGTTTTTCCAGGCATGTCATGACAACAAATATTCATGTATTTATTTCAATGCAACGTTTTGCCACAAAGCAACACAAAGTAGTGTAAAACTGAAGTGATGCATCGTTTTCAAAGGAAACAAACCCAATTAGATTATTCAAGTTATGATCATCATGTATGGCTGTAAATGTTATTAAGGCTATTTTAAAATTCTCTGGACTTTGTAAACTTGAAATAAGACAAAACTGACTCAAAAGCTTCTTTTCAGCAAGATATAGAGGCTTGTTTTAGGTAAATAAGAGTAAATATTTCCTTAATATTGATGAAAAAGTTCTAGTTTCATTGGCAGATAAATTAACTCATAACATGGGAAAAATGTTTTGTTTTAAGTGAAATAATCTGCCAGTGGAACAAGCACTTTTTCATCCATGTTAAGGAATTACTTTATTAAAACAAACCTGTATGTGTTGCTGAAAAGTTATTTTTAAGACAATTTGCTCTTATTTCAAATGTATTAAAATATTTGCAATAAAAACTATTACATCAAAAATACTTGGTGAGATTTAGCATTTTTGCAGTGTAGTTTGCTGAATATTTTGATACCCATGCCTCATTTTATTTCCATTTATTGTGAACTATTCTGTGTTGCAAAATACATTACATATTTTTTGCAAAGCTGATTTAATACACAGATATTTATGTCTATTCATTTTGTCTGAATTTCTAAGAAAAGTTATTTATTTGTAGCATGTTTATGATTTGACTCCTTGATAAGCTAACATGTTTAAACATGGAAATGTTACTCCCATAACTTTTACTTTTTATTTTCCCAAAAAAGTATATATATATATATATGTTAAAACCTCATGATTATGATTTAAAACATTAGTATTGATGTTTTCTTTACATTAATCTTTTTGTTATTTTGACTCAATTTTGGTTCAGAACTTCAGAGACATGTTGTCAGTAAAAGAACAATGTTCGTTTTACTCAAACATTAAGAGTAAAATCAGAGCAACTGAACATTTTATTTGGTCTCTTAATTGTTTCCAGAGCTGTATATGGTCTAAATATACAATTCTGGAATAAGTTGAAGAAGTTATGCAAAGTTGTGAGCAAATTAACTTCACAATAAAAAGAGTCATCAAACTCTGGTTTCCACTTCACTGCACTCAAATATTTTAAGGTTTCAATGAAAATCCTCCCAGGCAGCAGAGAGAAAAATCACACTGTAACAACATTAAGTCCTCCTTTCTGTTCTCCTCTTTTGTGGTAGCGAAGCCTGTTCCTTAGCAACCTCTTTATCAATACCTGGTGCTTATCTGGAACAATGCAGAACCACAGGAGAGGAAATAACGGAGGAATATTCTGCCAGCGGCCTCGGAGCACAAAAGCCAAGTCAGGCGCTAATGCACGCACGTATCAATCACCGACCGTCTCCGTTAGCAACCTCTTGTTGCTGCCGGCTCATTTGAAACTTTCACAACAGGGGCGGATGAAATGCGAATTGGTTTGGGATTAAAGAGATTAAAGCCACTGGAGGCAACAGCTGAATCCGTTTCCAAACTTACAGACAAGTACAGCGCTGGATCAGTCGGATAGGAAGAGATGGAAGTTTCTGTTTGCAAAAAATACGAAGATAAAGATATTTCAAAACTCACATAAACATTTTTGCAATATATATGTATTATAAGACCCAGGCAATCAACAAAAGCCGATCACCACTCTCATTTTTTATAAAAAAAGAGATGTTTTTATTGTTTTTAGAGCTCTCCACACCAAATAAATGCAAGAATGATTATTACTGTTTCTATACAGCCACCTCAAAACTGCCTGCTTGTTTTTAAATGAGGAAAACACAAAGTGGTGTTCAAGTTGAAAGATTGTTCTTTTTTCTTTTTAACCAAACTATTTCACTTTTATTGTCCTCAGTCCTGCACTATATTAAACAAATTACTATCTATCAGACACAAATGGATAAATAAACCACTATTTTTCTTAAATTAGATTCACTTCAGCACTATTTTCCCCATTTAATCTCAAAAATTTGAAAAATTCTGTATTTTAATACAGTAATGGAGTCAAATGTATCTTTTCTAAGAAAAGATTCATGGAAAGCAAAGTGCAAATCAAACTACCTGTTAATGTCCAGGTACTGACATGTCTTGTGTGAGATGTGTGTGTGTCAGAGAGCAGCAGTGTGTGGGAGACCGGTGCTCCTTGCAGTAGGCGAGTGGGGGCGGAGCCGAGCGGCGGTCAGGTAAATAACAGATTACACACCACCGCATCTCACAGGACTTTATCCCACTTCGAGCTTCCAGCATCACACTTTCACCGTTCAAGCCCTCCATCTGCAGCAGTTACACCTTTCAGGAAAAACTAAAAGGTTTTTAAACCTCCTGTTTGCTGTAGTCCCACGTTTACATCCTCAACATTATAACCCAGCGACTGCCTGAGACACTTTCACCCACCCACCGCTTCAGTTACTTCAGAATAAAGCCGTGTTATTGTACCGTGTCAACTCCAGCAAATTTCATGAATGTGTGTCTAATAAAACCGCAAACAAACAAAAAGGAGAAAAATTCATTATTGCATGTAGGAGGTATTAAGCACTTGAAAGTGTGGAAGCATCTAAAGCGTATGAGGGTGGTGATGGAATAAACCTGGATGAGCAGGGAAACAAATTAAATACGCTCAGATTTCTGAAATTAAAATCCAACAGAACTTTTCACCACATTTGAAACTGCTTCTTTAATAAACAGTGGGAAAAATTACTGCTCTGTCACCTGTTGACAGCAGTAATGTCATTCCTTACCCCACTTTTGTGTCAAAAATAAATCCATCCATCACAATAAGTTGAATTAAAATCTGATTCTGGTGTCAGAGTTTCCATCTGTGCAATACCAGGTTGTTTTTGAAAGGTCATGCTTTGGGACTATTCCTCTGTAAAACGCAACGAGAAAACTAGTGAAACTCATGGTGTCAGGATTGGTTAAAAGAAAACAAACCAAAATATGATACTTAAAAATACAACATCGACGGTTTATTATAAACAATCCATATTTAGATATTAAAGTTGTCCTATAGAACTTCCTTTACGCTTTACAAAACATGTTAACTACAGTTTTTCTCAGATAATGAGATTTTACTCTGCCTATTTTGAGCTCCTTTCAGAACCAACTGACCAAACGTGCTGGAATTCCGCTTGGGTTGCTAGGTAACAGGCTGGGCTCGGGTGGGTGGGGTTGCTGGGCAACGGGGGGGGCGCAGTGCCCATGGAACATGACTTAATTATCAGGAGATTTTTGAAACGGTTTGTATTCAAAAGCAGTGACTTATTGCCATAAAATGGCTGTTTTTGGAAGCAGATGAGAGTAAAACGTAAATATAAAAATGTGCAAAATATATATATTTTATTTTTGTAAAAGATCCCCCTTTTAAGCCTCTTTAAAGAACTCTGGGGAATTTCTTCATCCCATTAATCTCTAAAATTATATTTACAGTAATTTAAGTTTATTTTTCACATAAATACGTAAATAGTCATTTGGAAACGGATTTCAGGATTCATAAAGTAATGGAATAGACAAAAACAAATACATAAATTCAAAAACAATAACCTATTATTTGGGTAGCTAATGAACTAAACTGAAACAAACCTATAATTAATAACAACAAATGGCACAAATAATGTACAGTTTGTTGGTCTGTTGCGTCTCTCCTCTTAATCTCATCTTCTCTGCTTGCTAAACTGTACCAGACATCTGTTCACTGCTCCATTTTCACACGCTCCCCTCTGCAAAAGAGCGTGCTTTAAACTAATTTGGTCCTGCCTTGGGAAACACCCAAAATATGCTTTTTGTTTAAAAGCCAAGATCGGCCAATTATGCAGAGTCTTTTTCCTCCTCGGAGGAAATCACTCATGTCTCGCTGAGTGCTGCCACCCTGGCAGGTGGAGAGCCGCTCTCCAATCCAAACCCCTGCTATTTTTTTATTTATTGCAACAATGACTGAATTACAGAAATATCTCAATGCTTAACTTAATTTTATGGAAATAAATTCTGACTGGGCAATGTGGCTTGAAAATAAAATCTCAGATTTTTTGATACCAGATCAGATTTCAAATTTTAATCATTTTTTTTTAATTTTCTAAAATCAAAATTACAAATGCCAGATAATACTACAATGAAGTATTAGGGCTATGCTATGAGAACTTAGTGATAATGTTTGCAGAAAAAAGACACCATTTTACCAGAAAAATCCTCTTAAAATTAGAAAAAGTTTTTTTTAATAAGAGAAAATATTAATTATCAAGATATAACCGGCTCACCGGAAATGAAAAATATTTAAAATATCCAAAAAAAGAAAAAAGTACAAACCGACGCAAACAACAAATAAAACGATTTATCAAGTCTCTAAACAAAACTGTAACAAAAAAAAATCATCCAGTTTCTGGTAGAAAAATAATAATAAATTAAGTAAATGGAAATTATTGAGCTTGTTTTAATTAATAATCCAATTCATTGATTTATTACTTATTATGGCAGGTCTGTGCATTGGTGAAAAAAAATCCCAAATTTCCAAAAATATTGACTCAATATGAATTAAATGATATAATCAGTGAATCATCCAATTATAAATCTAATTTCTGCACTCAAAGAATTAAGAGCAAAACCCTAATAAGCCTTGGTAATTCTCTGGTCACACAGTAACAGGCACCCCAACAATACAGTCACAGCTATTTTTAAGCTCTTGATCTGATGCAAATGCTGGCTCTGAAAGGACGAATGACACATTGTGCCTGGCAGCAAAATGTCCTCCACAAATATGGAGCTGGTCTCAGTATTCTCATGAATTTTACAGTGCAATCAGAGGAGAAAGCTCCTAACCAAGAAAAATTGATCTGAATGTGAAAATACTGTGAAATGTCTCGATTTATCTCACTGTCCTGTGGGCCATTTCATCAGACAAATGCTGACATCTACTTCAGTTTCCACCCAACAACTGGAAACCAGGTGCTGCAAACACCATTACTCCCATTAAAGTCGGAGGGTCTGTATGGGACTGACCTGCGTCGGTCTGGCTGAAGACAGCCATGGTCTGTGCACCCACTGTGTGCATCGTGAAGGGATATTCCCTCGGGGCCTGCAGGGACTCCTCCTTCTCCCCTGCAGACGTCATGGCAGCCAGCTCCTCATTTAGAGTGAAACACACCTGAGAAGAAAGAAAAAACGACAACAAACGGCTCAGTCGATACAAAACAACAAGTCATGTTATCGTCTGTCTTGTGCTTAATCGGGTCAGAAATGATGCAGTGAACTTTTATTGATTCCTGCGAGGAAGTTGAGTCACGTAAGAACAAACAGAGAAGGGGCGCAACAAAGCAGAAAGAGGATATTGACTACAGGAAACCGAAATAATAGAGCGCTTCATGCTGAGCCATGCAAAACTATTAACACCCTGTGAACTTTACATTTAATCGCAAAAACAACCACACACATCAACTGGGATTTTATTTGCCTTCAGAAATCACTTAAAGGGGATCTGTCATTCAAAATACACATTCTGGACATTTTTGTGCTTCCATTGGGGTTTCTGCTTCCTTGAAAAGCACTTAGAAAGAAACCACCCACTCATTTTTTGGCAATAAATTTATGGGTTTTGATGTATGGAATCTGAGACGTTTCAAAAACTTCTGGGTTATGAAGTAACAATTGACAGGCACAGCCTGGCAACCCCAGTAGAGTTCCACCTGTTTCCTAGCAACCCAAGTTCCAACTCCAGAACATCTGGTCAGCTAGTTTTCCTGATGTGTGCAATGTACAATGGCTGCTGGAAAAGACAAGTGTTTTGTTGTTGTTTCAGAAACTACTGTACTTGCTGCATTCTTGTTGGTTGTGCATGAGGCTCCACTTCTTCTTTTCAAGGATTTTGCATGTGTTTGCAGACATTTTCACATGCAAATGTAAACAGGGGTGTGGCCAAGAGCAACTTATTTGGATTTAAAGGGAAACTAAAAATCATTCTGAAAGAAACTCAGAGAAGGAAGAACTGACCAGACTGAAATTTCATTATCTAAGAATGAATGGTGACAGCATCATATGGGAAACTTATGAGAGGCCAGCAAAAAAGAACCACATAGGCAAAGTTGCAATTAAATAATATGGAATGGCTCAGTCAAAGTCCACACCTAAAGCAATGCAGAATCTGTGGCTTACTGAGCAAAGAAAACGCAAGGCTACTTTGTGTCCGTCTAACACCAAACAAATGTTGAAGTTTACGGCTGAAATATGACAGGAGAACAAAATCATGGTTTGATCATGAAAATCTGTCTCACCTCTGTTTTTCCTTGTTTTCTGTTAACAAACAAAAACAAACAAAATATGCATCACTGATTTGTGGAGAAACTAACATTTATTTAATTGCCTGCATGCATTTAATTGCCTGCATTGCATTTAATTGCTTGCATTGCATTTAATTGCCTGCATGCATTTAATTGCCTGCATGCATTTAATTGTAGCACAGAAAAGCCAAACATCAGATATCACGATTAATAATCTGCAGGTTTGACAGATAAAGAACTTTTTTTGATACATACTTTTCTATTGATATCTTTCCAACTTCTCCCTTTTCTGTGGCTTTCTCCCATTGCTGAGATAAATACTTGGGAACCTGACGGGAGGTGAAAATAAAGGCTAATGTTTTTTATGAGCGTTTGTTTCTCAGCTAAAACACAAAATAATCATTAAACATTTAAAGTTGTGAGTAAAACACAGAGAGACATTTTTTGTTGCATCTGTGAGCTTCAATTTGAACAAACATGCAGTTCAGTTTACATGAACAAACCTTAACGAGCCACACGCCTTTATTCTGTCGGACTCCAGATAAATTCACCTCCTTTTTGTCGGACATTGTTGTTTCTGACCGGAAGCTGTAAACAGCGCCTTCAAGTGTTGGAGAACATGTTTTATTAGAAGAGAGAAGATATGAGAAGAGAGTTTGAAAAAATATAGAAAAGTGTACTATAATAGATATACTGAAAGAATAATTTGAGAAGTGAACATATACAAATCATTACTTATTTAAAGAAAACGGAATTGTTTGATCGAATTTGAATTAGAAATCATGCCGTCATCAACTACACTGTATTTCCACCAGTAGGTGGCGGTAATACAAACCTTTAGTTTCCTAACAACCGCCAAAAAGGAACAGAAGAAGAAGAAAAATTTATTTTTCTTGTTCTTGCTCTTCCTCTTCTTCTTTTAAACGCAAATAGAAGGAACACAGTTATGAGAAAAAAATCTGACATTTTCTTAAAGATCTTTTTTTTTAATAAATTAATTTCTAAGCTTGAAAAGTCAAAAACTAGCTTGAAAAAAAATCTTGGAAAGATTCAAAAAGTAAAAAAAAAAAAAAAAAGTTTTCAAACTCAGAAATTTCCACTTTTTGTCTTGAAATTTTCTCACGTTAATCTCAAAATTTCTAATTTTTTGGCAGAAATGTCATCCTCCTACATTATGAGAAATAAATAAATAAATACATTTTGCTGTTACACTAAATTATTCTAAATATATCAGGGATACATTATGAATGAAACATATAGTTTAAAACATTAGTTTTATTAGAGCAGTGGTGCCCAAGGTCGGTCCTTGAGGGCCGGCATCCTGCATGTTTTAGTTCTCTTCCTGATTAAACGCACCTGGATCCAATGATGGCTCATTAGGAGGCTAATTAGAGCGCTGACATGCTGAAAAGGTTGTTACTTCCACCAGGGAGAGAACTCAAACGTGCTGGACCGACTTTAGAATCCAGAGGTCTAGATTCGTACTGTTTCTTTGCAGTAGGGCAGGTTTTACAGGTTTCATTTGACCCTGTATCCACATCTGGCAACAAAGGCGAATGGCGCCATTTTTGTCATTAGTGAGCGTGACGCGCATGCGCCATGCTGGATAGAAATATGACGCAGCATCTCTGTGAGGGTTTTTGAAAAAAGATGCGGCAAACCTGGCCGCATGGAGACACGATACTGTCGGTCTGATACTCATGAACGCGGGGATCTGGATTAAAAATTATATTTTCTGATCTCACACGACGCGAAATCCGGGTGGACGCCCAGCTTTATGACTGAAACTTTTGTGGATCAGGTTGAAATCGTGCTAGTTTCATGAGGCCTTGATTGGTGGGTTGTGCTTGACCTAGAGTAGGCCGCACTGATGCCAAGTACAGCGTGGGAGTGCCAGGTTTGAAATCGCTGCATTGGTTATGCGGTAAGTTATTTTTCCGAAGCCTTATCCTAAAGTTGTTTGTCTTTTTCCACCGATGACGTCAGTGAAGCCATTTTTTGTGTGTCTAAACAGAGCAACACACAAGGAGAGACCCGACCGTGGCCTCTCAGCAGCGGTTTGATTGGCTGGTGGCGTCCCGAAACATCTGAGGAGAAAAAATGGCGTCTGGAGCCAGTAGTTGATCGATTATGGATACTCTACAATCAAGCTGAGGAACGTTGGCAGTTGATCGATTATGGCTGCACTTCAATCAAGCTGAGGATCGTTAGCAGTTGATCGATTATGGATGTACAATACAATCAAGATTGCCTTCAATCCAAGTTGAGGATCGCTGGCAGTTGATCGATTATGGATGTACTACAATCAAGTTGAGGATTCCCTTCAATCAAGTTGCGGATTGCTTCCGTCAAGCTGAGGAATCGCTACAAGGTGCCTGGCGGATCCGCCCAACCCGTCAAAGGTTTGTTAAATCTGTCAAGAACTGTTCCAATGGCGGGTCCAGAAGACATCTCAGGGTAGGAGCTGTTGCGGGTTTTGCTGACGCTGTTGAAGGCCAATGCTAGGCCTCTTGGTGTGCTGGTTTGATTCTCTGCTGAGAGTCAATGAGCTGTTTTTGGGGTTCATTTCAACATACATACATTTTTTTTAAATTTTTTGTACCTACTTAATATTTAGTTTGAAATTTAGGGTCCATACTTTAATAACTCAAACAAATTTAATTTACGTTCAACTCAAACATAAAAACCCGTTAATTTTTGCGCCGTAACAACGTGGCCTCGTGCAATTTCGTCGTGCGTTAATTTCTTCTGGACAACACGGAGAGATCTGCTGGAGCCAATTTTATTTCTTCTGGACAACACGGAGAGATCTGCTGGAGCCAATTTTATTTCTTCTGGACAACAACGGAGAGATCTTCTGGAGCTGCAGGCCAGAGGAGCCAGAGGTAATGTTCACACTGTAACCCACCATCTCTTATTTGCAGGTTTTCAGCCAAACTCCATGTATTCCTTCTGGAGAGGATCAACCGGGACCTGTCCTTCAGTGTTTAAATTTGTTTTAACACATTTTTTTTCTCTCCTAGACTAAGCAACTGGTGGACCTTTTGTTGCAAATAACTTTTTTTTTTTTTTTTCTCCTATAAAACCAAAGGTTTTAAAACTCTTGGAGCAGATCTTTTTCTTTTTCTGTCTCTCTTTACCCTGTCCTTTCAAATCCCCCGGGGGTAGTGACAGATGGCCTTTCCTACAGAGCCAACTTCTGGTTCTGATGGAGGGTTCTTCCTGTTAAAGGGAAGTTGATCCTCTCTGCTGTCACTACATGCATCCTAAATATGAGGCATTGATTTGGCTTACTTAACTGTTAACCAATTAAAATAATTGGTGCAGTGTTGGCCTCATTTTGGAGAGTCTTTCTGTTAAAGGGAAGTTTTTCCTCTCCACTGTCATCAGATGGATGAAGTCATTGCTTTATTTAACTTTTAACCAATTTAAATAATTGGTCTAGTGTTAACCTTATTTTTAAAAGTCTTCCTGTTAAAGGGAAGCTTTTCCATTTTTGTTACCACATGGATCTTCAGTAGGAGGCTTTGCTTAAGCTTACTTTTAATGAATTTATGTAATTGGTGCCATGTAAATTTTTTGGGAGTCTTCCTGTTAAAGGGAAGTTTTTATTTTTGGGAGTCTTCCTGTTAAAGGGAAGGTTTTATTTCTGGAAAGTCTTCCTGTTAAAGGGGAGCTTTTCCTTTTTACTGTCCTTACATGCATGTTCATCAGGCATTGCCTAAGCTTGCATCTGTAACTTAAATTTAAATGTGTGCAGTGTTCTTTTGGAAAGTCTTCCTGTTAAAGGGAAGTTTTTCTTCTCCACTGTCACCAGATGGAATCCTCAGTATGAATCATTGCTTTAACTTTTTAACAAATTTAAATAATTAGTGCAGTGTTAACTTTATTTTGGAAAATCTTTCTGCTAAAGGGAAGTCTTTTTGGAAAGTCTTGTTACCACATGGATCCTAAATAGGAGACATTGATTAAGCTTACCTGGTGCATTGTTCACTTGTTTTTTGGAAAATCTTCCTGTTAAAGGGATGTCTTTTTCCTATCCACTCTCAGTCATCAGTGTGAGTCTGTACTTCAGATTGCATTACTTTTAATCAATGTTTGATAACTGCAGTTTTTTTTGTACGTCTTCCTGTTAAAGGGAAGTCTGTCTGAAGGTCTTCCTGTTAAAGGGAAGTTTTTCCTCTCCACTGTCACTATACGCATCCTCAACATGAGGCATTACTTAAGTCTTCATAGCACTTGACCAATGTCTGATGACCGGTTTTGTCTTTTTTTTTTTTTTTTTTTTTGGAACATGTTATTAAAGGGAAGGTTTTATTTTGGAAAGTCTTCCTGTTAAAGGGAAGCTTTTCCATTTTTGTTACCACATGGATCCTCAGTAGGAAGAATTACTTAAGCTTATTTATAACGAATTTACTTAAGTGCAGTGTTGTGTTTTTGGAAGTCTTCCTGTTAAAGGGAAGTTTTTCCTCTCCACTGTCACCACATGTATCCTCAACAAGAGGGATTGCTTAAGCTTTCATAACTTTTAACCAATGTTTGATAACAGGTTTTTATTTATTTATTTGGAAACTCTTCCTGCTAAAGGGAAGCTTTTCCTTTCTACTGTCCTTACATGGCTATTCATTATGAGGCATTGCCTAAGCTTACTTGTATAACTTAACAAATTTAAATGTGTGCAATGTTAACTTCTTTTGGAAAGTCTACCTGTTAAAGGGAAGCTTTTCCTCTCCACTATCACCAGGTGAGATCTTCAATACAAGTCATTGCATTAACGTTTAATCAATTTAAATAATTGGTGCGGTATTAACCTTATTTTGGAAAATCTTCCTGTTAAAGGGAAGTTTTTTCTATCCTCTGTCACATATCTTTATCAGTCTCTGGTTCAGCTTGCATAACTTTTTATCAATGTTTGATAACTGCAGTTTTTTTTCTGGTTTGTCTTCCTGTCGAAAGGAAGTTTGTTTTATTTTCCTCCACATGCATCCTCTGTATCTATGGTGGTGGATGACTGTTTTGAGCTCATGGTTGGGAATTTAAGGCCTTGTCAACACATGGTGTATGGACCGGGAAGCTAAGTCAAATGGACATGGTATATGGACCGGGAAGCTATGGCATATCGACATGGTATATGGACCGGGAAGCTGTGGCATATGGACATGGACAGGGAAGCTATTGTATATGGAAGCTGATCAACAGTTTTTGTTGAGATGGAACGACAACTCTGAAAACACCAAATTTCACAGTCTGAGCAGGGTCTCAAACTGTGAAAGGTAGGAGTGAGAATCCAGCAGTAGGAAATGTATGGTACTTCGGTAGCCATTCCTCAGGGCTATGAAGTTGTCGGATGACTTCAAGGAATTTGGTATCAAACGACTACAATGAAGGGATCAATCCAATCCATGCATAATACTCCACGCAAGAAAAACGCTATTTGGCTATTTGAAAGGTAAGTCTGATCTTGGTTACAAATGGGTACAGGTGTGACAGGGATCCTGGGTAAAGGGCTTGGCTTATCCTTCGGTTGAGTGTGTGTGAAAACGAACCATATTGACGGGAAAGGGCTCAGTTGCCCTTCGGTCGGGTTTGTGTGAAAACGAACCATATCGACGGGTAAGGAGTCAATTGCCCTTCGGTCGGCTTTGTGTGAAAACGAACTCTCCCGACGGGTAAGGAGTTAGTTGCCCTTTCGGGTTTTTGGCGAAAACAAACTCTACCGACGGGTAACGGTGTGAACTAACCAGCCAAACTTAAATTCTTCAGTGAAATATGTGTATGGAATTTATTACAAGTATTACTTAGAAGGCAACAATAAAAATTATATTGCAGTGACAATCAACAAGAACGACTCATTGGGGGAAATGTCCTCAGGTGACCCACCCACTCCCTGATTGCTCCCAACAACGACAGATGGAAAAGGCCTTCATCATCCCCACCGCTGATGGATGACCTCAGTGATCCTGCCTTCAGGCTCAGAAGTCTTCCTGAAGAAATGCTTCAGGTATTTTGCAATTATTTAAGAGTTTTTGAAATGTCGTCATTTCAGAGGAGTTAAAGGGTTTGACCTGTACCTGTCTTGTCTTTCTGTCCTGTTGTCCTTCAGGAATCCTCTTGGATCATCTGGTTTTTCGTCTTGGATTTCACCCTTCATTAGACGACCATCAACCAACAGAAGAGGCCCTCTTAACCCTCCTTCCGCCCTGCTGATGGATGACTTTAATTACCATATCATCGGTCTCAGTAGTCTTCCTCAAGAAATGCAGGTATTTTGCTCTCTGATATTCACAAGTGTGAGTTTTTGAAACTATTCATTGAGTTGTTAAAGCGTTAAACCTGCACCCATCCTGTTGTCTTTCAGGAACGTTCCTTGATCATCGCAACAACAACAGAAAAGAATCCTCGTCACCCTGCTGATGGATGACCATCGGGTTCAGTAGTCTTCCTCAAGAAATGCTGCAGGTATTTTGCTGTTATTTTTAGTGATGGTTGCATGTTTTTGAAAAGTGACAGTTTCATTCTGAGTTAAGGGTTTGACCTTAAACCTTCACCTGTCCTGTTCCAGGAATCCTCCTGGATCATGTTGCTTTTGCCCTTCATCTCCTCTAAGCCCCCATCGACCGACAGAGAAAAATGGCTGAATTTAAAACATTTATCAAAACGACTTCAGTTTCTGGATAAGTCTTTAGTCTGGTACTATGGCCTCATCTAGCCATTGGTTATTTTATTTTTTTATTGTCAATTTTGTTCAGAGACTTTATAATTTTGTTTTGTTTCTTTTAGATATTTAAAATGTTTCAATTTCAGTGTTAAATTTTAGAATTTAATGTGTATTAATTTTTGAGAACGTGTCCTTGCATCATTTTAGCGTTACCATGGTTATGGCATTTATTATAAGATGGCTTAGACTGGTTTATTGTGATCTGTCTGTATTTATGCTGCTGTTTTTCATTTTCTGTTTCTACTATGTTTATTTTAAACTGGTTTTGTTTTCTCAGTTATTTTTCTATCCACAGAAGCTGCACTTGGTTTGGCGTTGGCCAGCTGTGGTCTTCTCCTGGAAAAGGGCATTGGCTGACATGAGGCTGCCATCACTGAACCGTTCTTTTCATTTCCACGAACATGGAAAGTTCTCCTGGTCAGTTGATCTGTTGTCTCTGCTCTGTCTTCTCTCAGCTCCAGTCAGTCATGGCAGATTGGTGCAGGTACTGAGCTTGGTTCTGGTTCTGCTGGATGTTTCTTCCTGGTAGAGAGGAGTTCTTTTGCCATTGTCACAACATGAATGCCCTGTAAAAGGGACTGCTGTAAAGTCAACAACTCAACATAAGCAATTTGCTGTCGTCCCCTGCTGGTCAGTCAGTGTGAATGCTGTACATAATGACTCCATACAATCTGTTGGGTTTCATTTGGTACAAACTTTTTTTTAAACTACTTTGACAATCAACTGTGCTTGTTGTACTCGCAATTGGAGTATGTGATTGAACTAAAATTACTTCAAAGTGCATCGAGATGACATTTGTTGTGAATTGACAATAAATACAATTGAACTTTCAAAGTAACAAATGAGCGCCACCAATAAACGATATAAAAAAACAAACAAAAACCCCCAACAAACGATATGAGAAAGTTCAAAACCGCAAAAGTAGATTCAAAATGTTCAAAACCGCAAAACTAGATACAAAACGTTTAAAACCGCAAAAGTAGATACCAAAATCTCAAATGTAGATACCAAAAGGTTAAAAGCTATAATTATGTTAATTCACAACAATGTTGTCAAGGCATTTTACAAAGTAATTGCAATTTAGCCAGATTACTACTGACCCAAGTTATCAATTCATTAGGTTCACTTAATTATTAAGTAGTTTAAAAAGTTTGCACCAAATAAAACCCAACAGATTGCATGGAGTCACTACTTGCAGCATTCACTCCCCCTGACCAGCAGGGGGTGACAGCAAATCGCTTGTGTTGAGTTGTTGACTTTGCAGCAGTCCCTTATACAGGGCATGCATGCAGTGACAGGGGAGAGGAAGAACTCTCCTCTAACAGGAGCAAACCAACAGCAGAACCGGGCTTGGTACCAGCACCCATCTGCAATGACCCACTGGAAATGAGAGAAGAGACACAGCAGGTCAACTGACCAGGAGAACTTTCCATGTTCGTGGAAATGAAAAGGAGAGGGAGAACGGTTCAGTGATGGCAGCATCATGTCAGCCAATGCCCTTTTCCAGGAAACGACCACAGCTGGTCAACGCCAGACCAGGTGCAGCTTGTGTGGATAGAAAAATGACTGAGAAAAAGCTTAGTTTCTATCTGTGCTGGCCAAATCTATGGCCACACCCTGATGTCAAAAGGATGAGGGCCAGGGCTCAGGAAGCTTAAGTGCTGATTGGATTATACCACTAGTTCCTCCTGGCAGGGGAACATGGCAGTTTTGTTTAGATAAGTTTTGTACTTAAGTAAACATTAGTATTTAAAGTTTATTTTTGATTAAAATTTTTTGGCTCTTTAGTTTAGCCAAACTTAGCTGTATATTTGTTTTGTGTGTTTTTTGTATTCTTTTAGTTACTCCTATGGTGTCGTGGTCTGATCAGCCAATATAAAAACCCTTGTGTGTCATTTCTTTGTTAGGTCAGTTATGTTTGTTTGTGCAGCTAGTTTGCTTACACTTTTGCCTGAGTTTTGTTTCTTTGACCTCTTTTTATGAGCTCAGTTTCTTTTGTCATTTATAATTTTTGGGTTAAAATAAAAACCCTATTTTTTTCTAAACGTATCCTGTGACTCCTCCTGTTAACTCGGTCCATCACACTAACTAAACTTGTTATCTTCAAAGTTTGCCATTGTCAATGTGTTAATGTGGCTGCTCCGCATTTGATATCAGACTGCCATACAACGTATTAATGGACAAAAAGAGCTTGCGCTGATCTGTATTTGCAGATGTCCTTGTTTAATTTTAATAAATACCTGTTTCCCCTGATACTGTTTCATTTCCTCTGTATAGAATATTTTTCAAAAGGTGGGATATTCTGGTAAAAGTATTAGTGCATACATCTGTGATAGCTTTTCATTTTAAACTGATGGTATATTCTGATGAAGGAAGTTATATTCTTGCGGTTTTGTTGTGTGTATATAAATTGTCCCAATGTTATACTAACCATAACTCCTAAGCTTCTGTCTGGTCACTCAAAGAATGTCATCCTATGATATTTAGCATTAATGCAACCTGTAATAGTTTTTGGTTTGTAAACACGACGGTAGCAGTTTTAGACGGGTAGCACCGACAGATGGCCATCTATCCATGCCATGTAGGAAACTCTGAGGTAGTGCAGATGGACAGAACACCTGTTGTGTCTCAGATTTGTCCTTAAAAGCCAGAAGAAGAAGTTGAGGATGATTGCAAAGCTGCTGAAGACCAGGGTCAAGCACCGCACTGATTTCATCACTTGTTCAGGTTGTGGGAGGCTCTTATGCCCACAAGCTTCTTTAATCGTTAACATTTAAATCGCCGACTTCAAGCTGTCTGAAGAGAAAATTGTCTGCTTGCAATGTAAATGAGCTTATTGTGACCGCTTTAAAGTCAGGGCAAAAGATTTAAAATATGACACAATGTCAATCAAGAAGTCAGGTAAATTAATCTCACAATAAAATAAACACAAAACATGAAGATGTGTCTTTTAAAAGCATCCTTAGTGCTTTAAACTTTGACTTTTTTTTTTTGGAATGTTTTGGTGATGGATCAAGATAAAGTACTGGAGGAACACGGAAGTAAAATGCAATGAGAATAAATGGGGGGGGGGAATACATAAAGTCTTTTCACCTGCAGAATATTACATTAAGTTCAAATCCGTTTAATCAAAGACGGCACATTAAACAGTGTTGTGTTTAAAAAAAACAGAAACTGTTTTGTACATAAGTTTTCTAGCCACAGGCTAATTAGCAAACACAGGCTGGGATTGGAGCTTTACTAACGAACAAAATTAAAATGAAAGATTCCTCTCATACACACATTTCTGACTATAAACTATAAAGAAAAACTTTGCAGACTATTTTTTTCTAAAACGGCTAAAGCTTAGTCAAGCAACATTTTTTAATCTCTACCTCAATTGTATTTAGGTCTGGACTTTGACTGAACCATCTTTTGGAACGATTCTGAAAGTTTAGTGTGTGCAGACTGATGTTTGCAACAAACTTGGTTCTGCAGTGATGGTGACTTAAATAAAATAGATTCAAAGAATAAATGAACAAATGTGGACAAACTTCACATCTATTGTCAAAATAAAACCCTGGTACATATAAACATGTAAATATATGTACATATACAGCGAAATTAAGAGAATATCCTGTATTTTACTTTTTCTGTAAATGCTTCATCTTCCAGATAACTATTTAGAAAAAAAAAAGATTTATTGAATATATTTATGGTATATTTTTACATTGCTTCAATTCTTTAGCAATACTGCTCCACAAAGTCACTCCACAGGTTGATACAGAAATGTTTTTCATTTCTAAAATGTATAGCTCCTCTTAAACTGTATCTAGCTTCTTTTTCTTTAATATTTTTGAGTAATAGAATATGCCGTTTGATGTACATAATCTCTGGTGTTTTTAATTTAACCAAATCCATAAACTTTAATAGACACGATTTCATAAAATAGTTGGTTTGTGTGTGTGATCTCGCAAGTTTTTGTAGGATGTTTTGAAAAGTTGTTAAACATTATTCACTCTCTTTAACTGTATTTAAAAACAGTGACCTTTTAAAGGGTAGATGATAATTCAGTAGTGACATTTATAACTGCTTCATCATATCTGTTTCATAACCGAGCTAAATGAAATGTAAAAGAGGCCGCAACTGATGTGACTCCGGTGGATCCTGTGCATGTTGATGCGTGACTAACGATAAAGATCAGGTAGCTGAAGGCATTCGAAATCCTTTTTTTTTTGCAGAAACCTTGGTAATGTTGTGGTTATTGCTCAGCTCACAGCTGGCTTCTGATGCTAGGGTCTTTATTAGCATGTAGAGGTGAGAGCTAGTCATATGTGGGAGGCATTATGATGCCAGGTGTGAACACATGTGACCCGTCATCCACATGGGCATCGTTATATCGATGTTGAAAAGACTCTCGCAATTAAAAAGAGGTTTTATATTACCATATTTTCTGGACTATAAGCTGCTACCCACGCTTTGAATCATGCGGCTTATAGCCTCTGTGGCTTTTCTGTGGATTTTTCTTCAGCCACCAGGGGGTGCGTTAGCAGGAAGTGAGTAATTGGAAGTCAAAACTGGAAATCAAAGAAGAGCGTGCTGATTTTCATTTAGAACAAGCACACACTAGCAGCAGGCACAACGGAGAAATGTTTCCAAACTCACATCCCCTCATCATGGAAATAACATGAAGAAGTTGAAATGATGCAGCTTTTAAGTTGCATGATTTTATAAAATCATGGGATCTTTAGCCTTCATCATAAGATCTTTAACCTTAGTTGAAGGCTAAAGATCTGGCAGTACAGATCGATAGCCGCTGCAGGTAAGCTTGGCGTGAATGAATCCATGGTTCGGCATTGGAGACGGAGGGCTGCATCCTTAACAGCAGATTTATTTAGAAAAACAGCGCGGCAGAGATCCCAGCAGCTTATAGCCCGGTGCGGCTTGTATATGTACGATTTCACTTTGTGAGTGTGGCTTATAGTGACTGGCTCTCTATAGTCCGGAAAATACTGTAATTGTTTGCGTTAAGTCACAGAGTTTAAAGTATGAGTTGGAGGATGTCAACACGTTAAATGTGTTATTTTCTTTAATTATCCTCACCTTTAGATGATGGATTCATACCAGGACCTTCAGAGAAAGACAGTTACAAAGTCGGGCTTTTATCACCTGAACACTAAAGTCTCAGCAAGAGCTAGAGCAAGGATGTCCAAACTTTTCATTACATGGGGAGGCTCACAACATTTTTAGTATTTTTTTTAACTGCAAAAACTAAAATGCCTTGTTGATTCAGTCAGGGGCTTCTTCATACACGATGTAATACAGACTGCTACTGGAGATCTTTTCTGCCAACAGCGATCACTATTTACAATAACTATTTGAAGAATTTGAATGAATATGAGTTAAAACAACATTTAATTTTCCTTTGAGGTCAATAAAGTATTTTTACATTTGAATTTTGCACCTGGATCTGTTACCTGCCATTCTCAAGAATTTATTATTTTGACTATTTTAATTTTTCCTCATTCAATGGAATACCATCTACTTCAAAAGTTTTGCTAAAAATTAGACTCTTTGTTTTTAGAAGGAAAACATAACAGAATGTTTCTAACAATTGTCTGCAGCAAAATCACTGGGAAAATAAATGTTTGAAGGTCATATCAATTTAAGCATGACTCCAGAAACAGAAATCTGTCATTATTTTTATTTGTATGGAGCATTCTTTGAAAGGCAGCTCTGTTGGCAGACCAGAGTTGCTTGTATTTTTTTAAAATTCTTGGCATTGTTAAGACTAAATGCAGCAAAAACAAAGAAAAACTCATCTTTTATATTTCTCAATGTGGACAAGGCAGCTTTCTCAGCGCAGCAGCTCATTTGTGTATACTGCCATCTTGTGGACAAATGTGAAAATGTTTAGGTTGAATGAATGAATGAAAGAGTGAAAGAACTAAAACTTCACATTCAGGGATTTAAATGTGAATATGTTTTACAATTGTCAGATAACAGGAATCAGGGAGTGTAAAGATAGCAGCATTTATATGTTTATACCAGAAAGTTGTTTTTTTTAATTGATCCATTTGAATTAATTGTAAGCCATGTGTCACATGATGCCCCATTTTTCATCTGATGAAAGAAAAGCTGAAAAAATAAGTAGAAAACTCCCTCCAAAACCAGTTATCTCATTGTTAGCTTCCCCTACAAATCTTTGATGTGTGTTTACCTGACACTGAAGTAGACTAGGTTTGTCCAAAACTGTCTTTTTGGACTGCAAAAATTAGACTACAGTGTTAAAAGGAGAAGTTTTATGGTTCTAAAAGGTTTAGTGTCTTAACTTCCCGAATGTTAGGACACCAAACCTTTTCGTTAAGTCGTGATCAGTGTGCACTGCACCATTGCGTAGCAACGCCTGCCAAGCCCAGCCCCGTTACCTAGCAACACAAGCTGAGCTGCAGCACATTTGGTCAGCTCCTTTTACTGCTGGAAAAGACAAGTCTTTTGTTGTTGACTTGCCATACAGAAAAAACATTCTGTATTTTTGTTGGTTGTGTAGAAGGCTCTACTTCTACTTTTCAAAGATGTACAGAAAAAGGCGAAGAGGCTGTCAGTTACCTGTTGCTATGGTAACCACCAAAAACATTTTGACTAAGTGAACCTGGAGAACAAACAACCACATTTTGACAAACTTCACATTTATGATATTGTTAAATTAAAACTGTTACAATAAGAAATAACTAAGTTTTCTATAAAGCTGCAAACAACAAAAGACAGTAGTCTGCAAGTCCCAACAGGTTATCAATATGAATGAATCTGGTTAGAGAGATCCAGACAGTTGTTTATTCTCAGCTAATGCAATAGCTGTGATGGATACTGAATAGAGAGCGAGGCGCTGCCGGCTGTAAATCCTCAGCGCAGTAACTTCCTGTTTTCATTCTGTCTGTCATCACGGTGACCTGAGACGTCTCTGCTGCACAGAGACTCATTGATGGTTGCTGCGGTCAGCTGGTCAACCATCAACACGTCCACATCAAGCTTTCTGCTGGAAGGTCGCAACGTTCAGAAACGGTTTCTAATGTTTCCCAGTGTGCTTCTTACAGTTTTATCAGCATCAGAAAGACTGACACAATGAAGCTAAAGTCCACCTTCACCTGGTTGAGTGTTTCTGTAGCTGCTGCCAGTCGGCTGGTGGACTCAGAAATCCCTTTTCATCAGGGATAAAATGAGCCTGGCAAAAGATTCGCCCCTGGTTTTGGCTTTCTCCATCAAGGTCATTCCAACTTAGAAAGTGTTTGAGCTACAAAACACTTTCTCTGCTCGATTATATCTATATATAAGATATATATGAACAAGAAGAGGCTCATCTTATATTTCTCCTTCGGCATGAAAGCAGCAGTAGAAAAAAAAACTCACTGATTTCATTTCTAAAAGTTTTTGAAGATGAATGGAAAGCCATTGTCATGGCAACGCCTTCTTGGCAGCCTTAACAATCTGAGAAGGGAAGCAAAAAAAAGTTATTTTTGATCAAAAAAATATAAAGGATTAAAAGTATGTTTGCAGCTAACCCTAACTTAAAATAAGACACCACAGCTGCAAAAGTCTTGTTTTCTGGACCAGCACTAGACCTGAATGTTTATGTAATAAACAGTAATGGAAAAAAAAACACCCAAAACCAGTCGGTTTTGCTGTTTTAATTAGCATTTTCTTTTTGCATATTTTATCAGTATTTTGGAGTATAAATTATAGAAGTTTGCCAGTTAAATATTTTTACATTATTTTCTTTATATATAAACTTTCAAAACTGATTTCCAACTGATCAAAATCACTTTGATTCTCTTTAGAATCAGAATCAACGTTGCTTTGATGATGTAAAAATAAATAAAATATAAATGTGAAAAAATAAATATATGTATTAACAAAGTTCCCCCTGAAAACTTGCTAAGCTCGGCGGTTTGGTGCTAGAGCAGTCATTCATCCAGTGGCCGTCGTGTTTTTGAGTTAAAAATTGTTTAAAGTTTACAGGAAATTTGAAAATATCTCTTCATAATTATATGTTATTGAAAGTTTGGAAGATTAACAACTGAACACCAACTATAAAGTCTTAAAACATGCAAACATTTTAAAAAGATTTAAATAAATTAGCAATGCTTAGCCTGGTGGGAGCACAAGTAATGCCTGGTGGCCCGCCAGACTTATAATACACAGGAGGAAAACCTGTATAAATATGCAGACAGACTAGCAGGTGCATTCATGCCAGTCATTTAACTATTGTTCATCAGGCTTTTTTATTATTTATTTCAAAAGATTATTCTACACAAAATAAGGAGTTATGATTCACGTTTTACCTTTTTTGTATTTATATTAATCTGAACTTACAGGTCATCTTTCAATTCATCAATCCAATAAATAAAACATCAACAAGATCAAGAGAACTTAAAACAGGCAGTAGCTATTAGAAATCTTTCACCTTCTGCAAGCTTGGCTAGATTATATGTCCACTGTCGCCTCATGCTTGCTTAGATGGACCGATTGCTGCAAAGTTAGTGAATCCGACTAACTGGCTGAGTTTTTGTAGAAAAATATCCTGAATCCAGCCTGTGTTCAGTTTAAAATCTGCATGAGAACTTTATACTGCACTTTTATTATAATGCTGCTTCAATTAAATATTAATATTGTTATTTTTTGCGAATAACACTGCTCGGCCTGTTGAGGGTGCCATAATCAAAGTTCTTTCTTCTTGGCTTTAATATCAGAAAATGCAATTATTTATAATTATTTATCGGTGGAATGCCTTACCTTGGGGATTTATTTTATACATCTAATGTGTGTTCATTAAGAACTTGAAAGTACTTGAAAGTAACATTAGTTCACTTTACCTAAATTTAAAAAGCAAATAGTGGGCAAAAAGATTTAATTTCTCAAATTAGGTCATTAAAGAATGGTTTCAGGTAACATTTTATATTACATTGATGGCATCATGTTGATCAAAGTGTTTGAAAATCGTCTCTATAAACTTGACTCTGGGTCGGTGCCATCTCAGATTCTCTCCTTCATTATTAAGTGCAGTATTTCCACAGGCACCTCTCAGGTTTCCCTTTCACTCATTGCTCAGGTGTGCACGTCTAAGGTTACTTCTTTGTTTAATTCATTGCGTTCACTGTATGCTTCTTTATTCGTGCAATTTCTGTAATGACTACATTGAAACATGCAAGCCTTTAATCCAGATTTTTATTAGCCCATATCTTCATGTAAAGTCTCTCCCTGAGGAGCGGTTTATATTTTAACTCCAAACGTTTTACAAAAAGTAGCAAAATCTGATCTACTGATAATATAGCAAACTAATAAGTGACTAATATCCAAGTTCCCACATGATTTGTGCATGAAATAAAGAAAAGTTAGATTGCAATTGAAATGAGTCTTCATGACTTTACCCACATTAAAGGTAAAGAATAAAAAAAACCAAATATTGACTGGTTGTGCAGCAGGCTGCATGTTGTGGCACATACATGTCTCTAGGTGATATTTTGCCTCCAGATTAAAACAGGTGTACAACGTTAGTAAAACTGGAGCAGGCCAGCACAAGTTTCTCAAAAAGCTTTAACAGACGGAGCTTTTTAACAAAGTTCACATTTTGATCAAATGACAAACAACAGAAATGGTCATGGTTAAAAAAAAAAAAGTACTTTCTCTGTGTCAGTAAATACAAAATGTAGTTTTCAAATTATAAATTAATTTATTTTGAGGAAAAAAAGGCATCCAAACCAATCCAACCCTCTTCTTATTACTAATTTACTGTTTGATCACATTTTCTACTTGTTTGCTTTCACTAGCAGCATCCAGGACTTATTACTGCCACACCTGTAAGTTAAAACAAATAACTGAAATACACTGTAAAATCACAAAATATTACCAAGTACTTTTGGTCTTGTTTCTAGTATGAATATCTCTGAACACATGAAATTATGCAAAACTAACCTAGAAGTAACTTTTCAGCAATATACAGAGGCTTGTTTTCAGTAAATAATTCCTTAATAATGATGAAAAAGTGCTAGTTCCTTTTGCAGATTATTTCATTTATAACAAGACATTTCTTTCCATTTTATAAGTTAATTTACATGCCAGTGGAACTACGGTAGTTCTTTTGCATCAATATTAAGGAAATATTTACTTTAAACAACCTCTATATCTTGCTGAAAACTTACTTTTAAATTCATCTGATTTCAAGTATAAGATATTTGGATCAGAAGCTAGACCAATTTACTCGGTAAGATTTTGTATTTTTGCAGTGTAATTAGGAACATGATAATAATTTCAATTATGGCTCACAAACTAAAACCACATAAAAAAAAACAAACTAATCTTCCAAATAAAAAATGGACCTGGATATCTAGTGACGATCAGAAAACAGTAGAATACAGACAACGTTATCATGCTTGAACACTGAAGTTCATTGACCTTTAGTGTCCAACAAATGTGGACATTTCTCCCAGCCGGGGGGAGACAGAGGCCCCAAACGCTACCTGTGTGTAGAATAATCCTTCAGTGTGGTCAACACTTGTGTCTGCAGAGAGATCCAGCAACGCTCTGTCTACCTTTGTGTGACCAGCACTGTTGTGGTGGTGATGTTTTGCTCAACCTGCCACAAATGTTTATTTTTAGTCCATTATATCCGTTGACATCCCAACTAGAAAAACTAATTTAAACTTGATAGGTGGAGAGATTGGTTATTATCTTGGTGGTCTTAATGTACAAATTTCTTGTGCAAATGCAGCTGAAACCAGATACATTACGAAAGTACAATCCAGATTACATTTTTTTCTGGTCAAGGTGAATTAGGATTGTCTGATTTGTTTTGATGTTCCACATCGTCACTCCAGGAAGTGGTGTGTGTCATAAGTTTCTTTAAAAAATTGTTTAAAGACTTTGTAATTTCAGTGTAAGTAAATGTTTGAATTTAAAATAAATTTTAAAAAATATCTGAACTGTTATTTAGTAGATGAATGATGTTATTTAGGAATAATAATTGTATCAATCATAAGTCTATATACATACAATTTCAAAAATACAAAGAAATTGGCTCTTGTGTTTTGGAATTTTTTAAAACAGCTTCGGTTTTATTCGGCTCTTTCCGTGATCTTTTGTGATCTGCCCGATTTCGTCCTTTTCCGTGTATGTTGATATTGAGCTCGGCCCTTTCCGTCATCCGTCGTGCCATTCCGTTTATGTTGATTTTGAGCTCGGCTCTTTCCGTCGCCTCTCTTCCTGCTTCGTCGGTGTTGATGTTGAGCTCGCCGCCTCACCCAGACTGCTTTATGTCTGGCAGCAGGGACCATGCGCGGTCGCCATATTACGGAGCACCCCTCCTCTCCAGTCCCGTCACAGCAGCCAAGCAGGAGACGCTACCGCTGGGGGAAGAGCACCGGTGATACAGCAAAACTAAAACGGGGATTCGCTGGCATGGATGTAACCTTTGCACTCCACCGTTAAGTGATCTCATCGCTTTCGAGTCGTCGTATTCCGGCTGAAAAGGTTGATTTGCTCGATTTCCGAGTTAATTCAGCAGTTAAGACTCGCTCACTGTAGACTGCTAACCGGTGATGGAGACTGGCAGCTAGCTCCAGCTAGTAGTTAATATAACAATAACTCACTCAGCAGCTGCTTTGCTTTGAGTTCTTGTATTCATCGAAAGACATTTAGACACAAAAAATACCGGAGATGTACGCTTGTGTGTAACAAAGACGCAGTCTGATAATCAACCGGCGAAGTACGACTGGCATCAGCTGACGTTAGCTCGCTAGCTGCTGAGCAAGCGGCCACTAGCTTCAGTTGGCTCGCTAACTGAATCCAGGGGGGGAAAAATCGCCCTAGAGGTGGTTAAAATCGCCTGGATCATAAGAACACATTTATATTTGTTCTGTTATTTTCAGCTGGCTTGTCTGTTAACCGTAGTGTCGGCAAAACGGCGCCGTTAACGAGCTGCAACCTTATTACCTACTGTCAGAGACCAACTACCACCCGGATTCAGTCGGAATGCATCATCCGGACCCCGCAGGAGACTCTGGCAGCGTCAGAAAGATGTCGCATCCGGCTGCTGTCTTCCACAGGAGGGGCAGCAACACGAGCAGCGGGAGCGGCTCCACGCTGTCAACGACCGTCAACCCGGTGGTGGTCAACAACAGCCACGTTTCAGGTGATGACTACCAGCCCTCCCTGTTGATTCAACCCCCCGCTGCGTCGTCCTCCCCGGGCCCCCATCACCCTCCTCCTCCGCACAGCCTGAACCTCCAGCCCCAACCCGCACAACCTACTGGAGCTCAGATTAAAAAGAAAAGTGGCTTTCAGATCACAAGTGTGACTCCAGCGCAGGTAAATGTTAGTACCAACAACAGTATTGCAGAGGACACGGAGAGTTATGATGACTTGGATGAGTCGCATACGGAGGATCTGTCCTCTTCTGAAATTTTGGATGCATCCCTCTCAAGAGCTAACGATGTAGTCGGAGCGGAGAGGAGCTCTTCAGAGGAGACCCTAAATAACTTCCACGAGGCGGAGACCCCTGGAGCCATCTCCCCCAACCAGCCTTCTCACCCCCATACCTTGACCCAGGCGCAACATCGTGGCGGGGCCATCGTAAACGGGACTATGCATCACCAACACCCTCATCATCTTAACCATGCTCAGAGCTACTCTCTGACCGGAGCTTTACCTTCTCTCACCCAGAAAATGCCTTCAAACGTGGGTGGCGTTCAAGAGAATGTTTCCCACGCCCCCGCTCCAAGTATCGTTCCCCAGCCGGCAGGGATTGTGGCCCCAGGATCTGTCCCTGGAATGCACAGTTCTGCGTCAGGCACCACAGTTAGTGTTGTTAATCCCCCAACCAGCAGTGTTAGTAATATGAATATGTTGAGCTCTGCCAACGTGCCTGTCAGAGGGGGAATCAATATGAGTGCTAGCAGCGGCGGTGCTGGTGGTAGCTTTCCTCCTAATGTTGTTAGCAGCACTGGAGGAAGCAATGTTGCAGCTGGAGGTAGCCATATGTCTGCTGCTAACATCAACATCAACTCGATGACTACTACAACTGCTGCTGCTGCTGCTGCTGCTGTCAGTGCCTCTGGAGGCGTGGGAGTCCCCAGCGGGATCCAGGGAAGAGTTGGATCAGCTGCGAGCGCTCCCGCAGCGGCTGTGCCTTCAGCTGTCCCTGCTCCGGCGCCGGCAGTGACAGCCGCCACTTCTCGCTTCAGGGTGGTGAAGCTGGACTCCAGCTCCGAGCCGTTCAAGAAGGGCAGATGGACTTGCACCGAATTCTATGACAAAGATGCGCCCACCCCTGCACCATCAGCGTCTGAAGCTGCGTCTCTGACCTCGCGTCAGTTCGTAACGGAGAACTTTCCCTCAGAGAGGGAAAGCACAAGCAGCAGCTCTGTGAGCAGCACCATGAGTACGCTGAGTCATTACATTGAGAACCTGGGCAGTGGAGAGACTGGGGGTTCCCCAGTACCCCAACATGCCCAGGATTACGCCTCCCCTCCTCAGGGCTCTCAAGGAATCATGGGAGTACCTCACTCCCAAGCCCACATGCACACCCAGGATGTCAACCATCCTCATGTGAAGACGACTGCAGCCCCCTCAGCTCCCACACACCTCCATCAGCCAGGTCAACAGACTGCCATCGGTGCTGTCCCGCCGCAGCAGCTCACCTATGCCCAGGCGGTCGCTAATCAAACACCAAGCTCCTCACAGGGTTTGGTTGGCATCCAGCAGCAAAAGATGGGTTACGCTAACCTTCCTCAGCAATCAACCGCATCTCCGGCATCAGCTAGACCTCCTGGGTACAACCAATCACAGCAAGGTGTACCCCAAGTTGCCCCCTCTCAACCTCTCTCCAACCAATCCGGCTCTGTGTTAGCCGCTCAAGCTAATGGAGCGACTCAGATGATGGGGGCGCCTCAGCAATCACAGGGGCTCCTTCACAAGCCGGCCCCCATCTCCAGTGTGCCGCCCCATGTTGGGGTAGCTGGCCTCGGACAGCAGCCACCAAGCCACGTTGACATTCAGCAGCAGAAACCACAATCCCTTCTGACTCAAATACAGAATCCGGGCTCAAGCACCCAACTTCCTCCCGCAGCTTCAGCCTCAGCCGGTCCGCCTCCCAACACTCACAGCGACCACCAACCTCAAGCCCATAATGCCACCAACGTCGGCCGAATGTCCCCTCATCCATCGCAGGACCCCAGCAGTGTCCAGGCCCTGGTTCATGCCGCCCAGGCTAGCGCCTTGTACGCCAGCTTGCCCAGCTTCACCACCACACAACTGCAGGATGCCCAGAGGCTGCTGCTCCAGCATCAGTCCTTACTGAAGCTGTCTGGCGGCGAGGTGGGATCAAACACCGGCCTGGGTCAGGAAACCGAGGGCAACGCCAACACCGCCAGTGCCTTAACCGCACCAGCCGGTCTCAAGACTGTAGACGGAGAGGATGATGGGTAAGAGACGCATACTTACTTTAATATTTGCATTCCCTTGTTTATTGAAGAGTTTATACACATTCATATATATGTGTATGAATGTAGCTTTTACATTGGTTGCTGCTGTGGGGAAAGATAATCTGACAGCACGCAAGCTGCCACACTCTGTCTGTTTGAAGAGCGCTGCAAAAACACAAAATCTTAAATGATTTTGTTCAACTTTCCAGTGCAAATATCTTTGTACACTTTAAATAAGACAAAACTAACTCACAATTAACTTTTCTGCAATATATGGAAGCTTGTTTTAAGTCAATATTTTCTTAATATTTATTTTAAAAAATATTTGTTCCACTACAGATTATTTCACTTTTTAGATATTAGCCATGTTCATTTCCTGAAAACGTTCACTTTCTAAAGTAAAGTTGGTTTGGAATGTGCCACCTTAGGGTTTGAAGGAGTGATTTCTGAGGTTAAGCAGGAATTTTAATCACCTTGCAGCTTGTGGAAATGCCTCATTTCTAACAACGCTAACCCACTTTTTCTTGAAAGCATCAGTTCGCCATTAAATGTGTTCAGATATTAAACACAAGCAGCTGAAAGAGCAGACTATATAAGTTTGATTATATTGCCAACATTATGAGTTAAGTATGTGTGATATTCTGCAAGATGATGCAAGTCATTTCAAAACTGAAAAGTACAGATTAGTCCTGCTCCTAAAAATAATAAACTAAATTTATTCATCTCGAAGAACTTTTTGCACAAAATCCTACACCTTTTTCTCATTCCCCCCCCCTCCCCCCTTTTTTTAAGAGTAACACTAAAAGTTTCATTAATTAATTGGCTTGTTAATTGGTCTATTTTTTTTCTCTTGTTGTGTTGGGTGATAACTTATTTTATCACAATATTTTCTGGTGCTAAAGTGATAATTAAATATATTCATAAATCTATTTATTACAATTTTTTTTAGGTTATTGTTTAACTATAACTGTCATAGCATTCATCACAAATACAAACATTGTTATTGAAAAATATTCTCAGGACACTTACTTAAAAAGAGTGTGATTTATTTTATCTCAATTGAATCATATTTTAAATCGTGCTGATAGTTATTGATCCTCTCATTGTGCGAACAGTGGAGAAAGTAACATTTCCGATCAGACTATCAGCTGATCCATGAGAAAGGGAAAATATTAAATTGCACAAAGTGCTGTGAAGAAGGTCTGGATTATTTTGGTTTCATGCAGGATTGCAACAATCTGACTGATGATTTAGGATTTTCTTTGAGGTCCGTCGTACCAACTCTGATTAAAACTGGTTGTGGATTTTGATTTTAATTAAAAAAATGTGACTATTTATTTTAACTATTATTTGAATTTATTTTGTATTTAATAGTTAACTGGAATTTACAGTTATCACAGGGGGAATAAAACAGATGAGGAACAAAATGTGTTGCTGCTTCTTTGATATAGAGGTAGTTTACCTTTTTAATCTCACTGAAAATAAGATTTTTTTTTATCAACAAATGATTCTCAAATGTACATCAGAATAAATGCTGTTGATTTATGCGTTTGTAGGTTGAAATTTGTTTTGTTTTTTTTCTTGTGATTTTGATGCATTTAAGGAACGAGGAAAATATTCACTTTTAATGTTCTGACTGATCACTATTCAGAGGCAAAGAAGCAAAATTTATATGATGCCAATTAGGGCTGAAACAATTCATCTTGGTGAATTGATTATTTATTTTAAATATTACTTAAATGTATTTTGTATTAAATAGTTAACTGGAATTTACAGTTATTATGAGATAACTGTACAAAAAAAATTTAATCAGTTTTAGCTTCTCCTGGTTCAAATTCTGTAGAAAAAAAAAAGAACTAATTTAGTACCTTTTCTATGCAATTATTAATCTGTCAAAAATAAACAATCAACCCTACATTGTGTTGATAAATCAAGCTACTTTTCACATGTTGATGCTACAATATAAACCTGTTTAAGTTGCAGATGCGTCCTTTATTACAAACGTTCAAGCGCTCACTAAAGGAATATTAGGCAATAAAATGATTATTTTACTCTTTAACATTGAATTATTTGTTCATTTGCATCTTCTAATGTTAAGCTAAATGAAAAATCTGCAGAATTTATTTTTTTCTCTCGCCAATTACTCAATTATTAAAATAATCACTAGTTGCTGCTATAATGCTGAGTTTTGGTGAGTCTTAGATGGGTTTCTGTTCTGGATCGCAGTGGGTCGGGTTAAAGCTGCTTCCTTAAAGCCATGTTGAAACTGTTTTCATGTTAGCTGCAGTAGCAGTTTCCTTGAATCTAAACAGTAACTTGGCAGCAGTACTTCACAGAACCTTTTGAAGCGTTCACATCTGAAGCGTCTTTCAAATTGGGTGTGCGTGGAATGTAGCTGACTTCTGGTGACTCCCTTTACAAGGTTTTGCTTATTAAAAGAAGCAGCAGAACGAGTGTTGTCGGTTCACTTTCATCTCTGCTGCTCATTCTCTGTCCATGCTGCAATAGCTTTAAAATCTTCTGAAATGTTTTTTTTTTTATTTTTTTTTATTTTAAGAGACAGGATAACACTCAGTTGCACCACCTTCTAAGTGATGAAAACATTGGAGCATCCAGAGACATTGTTCTCCACTTGCGTATTGCAGAGAAACCTGTTTCTTTCCCTGTTGTCTAATAAATCTCCCAGCTTGCTCTGGATGTTTGCCACATCAGCGGTTGCGCAGGTCCCGTGGTCTTCTGTGTGGCTTCTGTCAACATATTTTCTGGCTCTCATGTGTGGGATGTCTCTGCTGTCATTAATCACCCCCCACTAAGGCACCGCTACCAAACAACAGGGGTTCTTTAGGGTGTCATTTCATGTGTTGGTCTCTGTTGTCCAGCCAGTGTTTGCAGGAGGGAAGGTGTCAGCTGTGCATGATCTCCATAGGTGCTGACGAGACATTATTGGGATGAGTTTAAACAGGCTGGTAGTCGAAATACGTTGGCGGGGGCTGGCCGCGGCCAATCGACTCCTGGGGTTCATTGGCTAGCAAAGGAGATTTGGATTGGACTGAATCATACTTAATATCTTTGGGAAAAACAAAACTCATTATCTCCCCAGCCCCTCCTCCAAGACAAACAATTTTAAGTTGTATAAATTTATTTGTATCGTACCACTTTGTGGTTTTATAATACCATTTCATCATTATCAGTTGTCTTTTAATTGCTGCGCAGCCCTTTGTTGCAAATTCATTGCTGCAAAATAAACTAACATAACGCAATGTGAAAAAAAAATACACTCTACCAGCTTCTCCTTTTAACCTGCTCTTGGCTTGCTGTCTTTTTAAAATGACAATTTTTATCTCACTATAATTTTTAATCTAGGTTGTAATTATTCTTTATTCCATTCTGAACCATTGTTGTATAGTTGTATAGCTGTTTCTGAAAACACAGGCCTAAGGATGGGTTTAAATTAGCAGTACCTGCACATTAGCAGTTGCTTTTAGCAAGCATAGATGCTAAGCTATTGACAAGCTAAGTTAGGGCAGATAATTGGGAGGTACAATTAAAAAAAAAAATCTTCATGTATCCACAGTTATTTAGAAGATATTTGACTTAGCATTAAATACATTAATCACAGATATTAAATTTTGTGCTTGCAGGACTATTTAATCTCATATAGTCTGTATAGTTTATTTTTCTCCTTTCAGTTGAACAAAGTTTGAATTGTATGCAGATGTCTTCATTATGTTCTGTGACTCAAGGTGGTTGATGCTACCGCTAACTTTCTGCTAATATTCACTTGCTAACTAGCTAGCTAATTGTAAGTAATCTGCAGTTGTCAGTGCAACGTTCGTCTTTGCCACTGGCTCACTTCTGTTGTCAAATACAATGCTATTGCATTCTGTCCAAAAAAGTTTGCCGCTATTGTATTAAGTGTAGTGAAAGTGCTACAGTTATTAAATTTAATTCATATTGTGATTAAAATGTCTTAGTTTTGAGTTGGTGAAACCTGCAGAAAATCTGATATTCTGGTGAGAAAATGACCAAACAATAAGTATCAAGGAAGTCATTTAAAATTCCTGTCTTCTTAGTACAACCCTTTCAAACTTCTGTATTATATGAACACGTTCCAAAATTAACCAAATTTCCCTGGATGTTAATGAAAAGCTGCTTCCATTCAGCTGTAACGTAACTAAAGTAATTTTGAGAAAAACAATAAGAAGCAAGAACAAGAAGCTTTTATGATAATTAGTTTGACACACATGAACTTTAATGTTTCTAAAAGCTGGCTGTGTTGATCATTGTATGTCAGTGACTAAAAACAAACCTTTAAGAGGAAAACAAAGGACTTATGAAGACCAGACTGACTCGTGTGAAATTCCCACAGTATTTTTACCTTACAGCATGCCACAGTGTTGCAGTATTTGCACATCTGTTTTTATTAAAAACAGAAAACGATTATCCCTGCTTCTGATAAATTATTAGATAAAAAAAAAGATTACCTACAAAGTTATGGTTTTGATTTTAAAACCATAATTTAAGGAAAAATGTTGCAGTAATTTTTCCATTACCTAGAATATTTTACCATCTAGCTAGTTGCTCTTAATACAAGTCTTCCAAGCTCATATAAGCTTGCTAATTAGCCAAGCTGTACAGCTAAATCTGTATTCTGATGAGAGAAAAGTGTTGAAGCCTTTTTTTCAGGCTTCTAGCCAGCAGTGCACAGCAGTAGGTGGAGGAAAGGCAGTTCCGCATTAGCTTCAGGGTTTCCATCTGCTAGTTTTACCTTTTATTTTTTCTTTCTCAACCAAAATTGCCACTGGAAACTCAACACATTAACATCCAGTGATACACAGTTAATTAATGAAACTTTATGTTTAACTTGTCCATATTTATATTACCATGCTCTCTATTTTTGGCAATTCAGTGTACAAGGCTGCATTGCCAAAATGATCTAAAACAACAATGTTATAGTTTATTGCAATAAATTCTGGAACAATTTATCGTCCTGCAAAATTGGTTTTGGTAACAGACTTATGCTCATCACAATGTTTTAGCATTGCTATAACATATTGCATTTCCTTGTGAAATTGCAAAGGGAGTGATCGATGCAATGTGATCTGATGTTAGCTTGACAATCTATTTTACAGTAACAGATTAATATGTTTAAAGTGAGCAGTAAAAAATGTAGATTCAAAACAAATGTCCTGGTGTGTAGTTTTTCCCATTTAAATGACATACGGCTGTTAGTGTGATGAATATTAACTTTACAAAGTGTTGTTTGAAAATGTTGCTAGATTTAAATCCTGTCACTATTAATTACCATAAACTTAATAAAGGTGTTTGAGTGCCAATAGAGCACCTTTTGGTAAAGCTACAGCTGAGCACAAGGATTTTTTTCCTCTTTTGAAATGAACAGGCTGCGTGTTTTTTGTAAATGTAGATCCATTGTTGCGATGAGCAGTCTGTGGAGTGTGTGTGCGTTCAGAGGCTTAGGGGAATGAAGTCTGGCTGGCAGTGCGATGGCTATCTGCTGCTAGCTGTAATCTTTCCCCACTGGTGCTGCAGGGAGTTGCTGTGACCTGGGTCTGCTGCTCATTGTGTGGAGATCAGCGAGATCCCCAAAATTCACAACACGCAGCGGAAGTGACCTAACCCGACCCGACACAACTTAGTCAGGTCTGCTGAGGACACAAACAGCCAGGCAGGACGGAACCAGTCTGAACATAGCTGATAAGTATCCCAGATGTAAAAAATAAAATGAAATAATGAAAATAAAACCCTTGAAGGAAGAAAACCTGGTCTAATTCCTTCATTATTGCCCTCCTGGTAGTTAACTTTTAGTAATGCCTCTAATATTTCTACCTTAGCTGCTAATGGTATCCAGATGCTGAAAACTTTTTCTCTACATGCACCATGGGATAAAATAAATCCTTCAAATGTTGGTCACTTCTAGTTTTGTCTGATTTTGTGGTGATTGGCATGGATGTAATATAGTATTTCTCAAACATTGTCAGGATGAGGACCATTAAAGCATTGAACAAACACCCACAGACCACCTAACTTTAAATTGGCCCCGCAATAAATCTTTCTAATTCAACCTGAAATGAAAATATTAGTGTCTGAATTCACCTTCTGTTTGTTCATTCTATTGAGAAGGGAGAAGCTGTTTTGTAAATGTGACTGGCCACAACAAAACTATGAACAAGTCTAATTAGAGCATTTTGGGTAATTTACAGCTTTTGAAAGCTTGGATTCAAAGATTTCCAATGACAGAAATCAAAAAAGAAATTGGTCTTTGTCAATAGTTCTGTTTATATTAACATTTTAGGGCGATTTGTTATCTAGAACCATAATACCATATTATACATGTTGTTAAGCTGGTTAACACACAAACCAGATGTTAGGCCTTTCACCATCAATAAATTAGTTTATGTTGTGATAAATTGAAGCAAACTCAATAATTTCCATTTGCATGACTTGTTTTTTTTCTTTTCTCTCTCTTTTTACCAAAATTGGATGACAAAAGCAAAAGTCTTCAGTCTGGTGCTTTAGTCTCAACTAGCCCTTTTTTAAAAAAATAAAATAAAATAAATTGTTTTAATTATTTTGATCGTTTAATGTGTGTCCCAATTTCAGTGCTAAATGTTCATAAAAATTTAAAGGTGATCCATCTTTGAGAATGTGTTTTTTCTTGCATTATGATGTCATCACTATTATATTACCAGAAAATGCTCTCAGAATAACAATATTATTGTTTATTGCAATAAATTCTGTGATTGCAATAAACAATAATATTGTTGCCTTTCAGCTGTAGCACGGCAGACAGTCCCATATTGTATCGATGAGCAGCTGCTCATGTTGCTGTTTTAAAAGCAAACAGTGGTTATGTATTTGTTTCCTTCTGAAGCCCCCGTTTTACCCCGCCTGTTTACCCCACGGGCCAAACCAGAGAGCACCAGAAAACAGCCGAGCATCAGCATGTTGTGTGTTTTAGGGGGAGGGGACTAAATATTAACCCTCTTTCTTTCACACCACTGAGGATATGAATAGGCAGACATGCGACTGTTTTTGTAATTTGTCTAATCGAGTTTTAGCGCAGAGACTCCTCTGCTTCATGTCTCTAATCGCTGCTTCCTGTATTGTACCTATTGATACGCTTTGTGCAGATGCCTCATTGATTTTTGTTTGTGTCTGCTCCCCTTCTTGCTGATTGCTCCTTTTTCCATCAATAAACAGGATTGTTTCACTTAAGAGTGCTGTGGGAAAACTAATGGCCTGTAATGGACAGTAATGGATTGTATTTAGTGTCCCTTTCATCTTTTAGAAAATTACCCTCCAAAAGACAAACATGCTGGTGCGAACGAACATGCCTGAGCCATAAAACGGAGAACATCGATGAGAAACGGCTCTCGTTGTCAGTTCGGTTCTCCGTAAACAAACTGTTCTTTCTCATTTGTTGTTGTGTCACTGTTTTGTTTTTTTGTGGGAGCCTGGTCAGTTTTTGTCTTTCAACATAACTTTTTAATTAAATGTAATAAAGTGCATGACCAACTGGCTGGGCGGCTGTGGTGAAGCAGCTTCATACTTGGTTCGCAGAAGAAAATTCAGTTTGCAGTTTAAGATGGAGATGCATCTTTTTGAGGAAGGCGGGTTTGTACAGAGTTCTTAGAAAAATTCCTTTTTTTTTTAACACACCAACTGACTGCAGTATTTTTAGCCTAGATTATGGGTCTTCAAACTTTTAGTAAAGTGGGATAAAATTGTTAAAAGTACTCATGGTCTGAGGAAAAAATAAAAGTAAGCAAATGAATGAGGACGGAGTGATTTATCGGCTAGCCAATTTATCTGCGCTGGTGGGAGATCAGTGATTGGCCGATACTTCCACGGGAAGCACCAGGTCATGTCGGTTCAGTCTCTAGATAAATGTGGTTCTACTTGTTTGAAAAGAAATTAATACTTTTGTGTTGGCATTTTCCAATTCAAAATTTTTGAATATACTTCTAATCAGGATAAATTATTAAAGTTTAACAAACAAGTTTGTATCATTCTTGAACTTCATTTGGGGCCAAAAAAATAAGCCCACAAATGCCCCCCGAACCACACTTTGGACAACCCTGCTCTAGATGGTTTATGTTTTATGTAAATTTCTTGTTTAAAATGTTTTTATATTTCGGGCATTAATGTCAATCCTGTAACATAATGTAGTCAGACCTTGAAGATGATTGGAACCTGGTAAAGGCTGATTGGTTCATCTCTGGTTGACATTGTTAATTTGAGAGGCTTAAATGATCAAATCCATGAAAAATGCAAGAGAATTAAATCGTTTTCATCAAGTGAGAATCGCCTAAATGCCTGCACTCAAATTCCTTCATCTTTCAGAAGTCGCATCGATTGTGGCTCCGTCTCCTGCTGGGGAATCTCCCAAAGTAATTTTGGGGGTTTTAGTGGTTTGGTTGCTGGTGTCGTCGTCCCAAACATGCAGGCAATGTGCTGAATCATGTCCAGCATTCCTGTGGCCAGAACAGTGTCCAGTCAGCTCAGGGAACATTACTCGCACTGCACAGGACCAAATGAATGACTCTGCTTTTGGTCAAAAGGATTTCTTACTGAGTCTTTCTTTTTTCATTCGGAAGTGACCTACATAAAGGAATCTGCACATTTAGGAGATTTGTAGCACTTAACTGGATATAATGTTTTAAATTAGCCATATTCGGCCATATTTTTGGGTAACCAGCATTAATGAGCAGTGCCTTAACTTTCTGTGAGTTAGCTTCTGCTCAGTGTTGCTTGTCTGTTCTCATGCTCCAGTTCGCCCTGCAGTAACTAAAAATATATTCCCAGCTTACCGCAACACTCCACCTGATTCGCATGTTTTCAGACCAGAGAACAGCATCTTATAAACACCCAGAATATGGGTAATTATTAGCAGAATATGTCTGAGAAATCAGCTCTATTGGCCTCTGTTGACATAGAAACAGTAGTTTAATGCAAACCTTTTGGTTCTTGCAGCTCTTTCTGCAGTGCAATACTGCCCTCTGCTGGTTAGAAAGCTGTGGCCTGCTTACTTTGGCTCATCTCTGGATGTTGTTTGGTGCTTTTAAATGGTTTTTTTTTTAAACCTAAAATTTGTATATGTTTAGCTCATTTCAATTAGAGAGTGTTTGTAGCGTCAAAGCTGGTGAAACAGGCTGTTTTGTAAAGTAAAAGTAATTTTTTTCACATGTAATCTTGATTTGGTTGGACTGTTCCTGCTTTTTAATCAATCATGTGAGAGTTATTGAGGGCGCAGAGCAGCTGCAGGAGTCTTGCGTCGCGTACATTCTGGTGCGACACGTTGCAGAAAGAGCGAAACAAACAACCAACAAGAGCCCAACTAAATGGAAGAAATGTTTGGCACAGTGAATCTTAATTGGAGGTAGAAGGAAAAAGTAAAATGTGGCAAACAATAATGCACCGTCTTGGGAAAGGAGTAATATCACCAGCTTCAGACCGAAGTTTATCATTTCAAATCCTCTTTAAATTTTAGGCGAGCAGATGCACAATAAAATCTGATGGGTAATGAGATCACGCACAGCACCACTGAGTTGCATTACACTGTTTAAATATACACATGTTCTTGTGCAAAACTGCATTTTATTAAGGGGTTAACTTCAATCGTCTCAGTAGAAACGTCATGTGAAGAAATGGTTCACTACACTGCCATCTAGTGGTGTAAACCCAGAACTGTAATCTGGATAATTATACTACAAACAAAATAATGGACTGTATTTTTGTTTTTAGAGTACGATGGTCTCTAAAAACCGTAATAAGACAAAATATAAAAATAATATGAGTATAAACTCATATTCGTATAATTACAAGAATGAAGTCAAACTAATGTCAAAGTATTAGTAATATCAGAATAAAAAAGAGAGTTTTAATACTACGACTGTTCTCATAAGATTTCAGGAAGTTTAAAAAAAAATGTCCAGTGTCAACAGCTGTGGGTTTATTTCACTCTATTTGCATTTTTAGTGTAAACCTTGTTTTTAATCAGTATTACAAGCATTTATAATAAATCATCCGCAGTTTGAAACTGCTTCTCTTTAGGTTCCTACAACTTGGATTTTTTTTTTCTTTTTCAGCGTTTGTGAAGATTCATGTTTGGTTTTCTCCGTTAAAGTCTTGCACTTTTATATTCTTGTTTTTTATTTTGTGATTTAAGGCCCAAAAATAAACTACTTCAGCATTTTATTTTGTATCTCTTGTTTACTAAATTCCATTTTAGAAGCATGTGCTTCTGAAAAAATGAAAAACAAACATTTTCACAATAAAACAACACAGTTATCTAGAGGAATACATTCTTCTTGTCCTAACTTGTTTTCATAAAGATTCTATTGTAACATTTGGACTGATAGTTCTCTAAACTCTGTCGTGTTGCGGTCTGCAAGCACTATTGATTGCAAAATATTTTGCATTCTTGGATTTGTTTTCATGCATTTAATAATGCATGAAAACTCGATTACAGATGCCCTGTAACTTCTTCTTTTAAAACAACAGTATAGTTTCTATTCTTGGTCATGTTTTAATGCTGCTATAAATGGGGATTGGGTTTAGTGGCAGTTCACCGGTATGAAAGCGGCCACAGCAAAAGTTATTTAACTCCTGCTTTTCTTACTATTTATAAATCACAAGAAGTAACATTTTTTTAGAGGTTAAACAGAAATGATGTATGAAATTGTGGTTGGCCAGAAGATGGTGCTGTGCAGTAGGCTTGGTCCTTCTCCTGCTCAGGTCTTTATCATTTTTTCCTTTCAGTTTGAAGTAGATTTAGCATCAGTTTTGTGTTGAATGCATCACCACGGCAACATGCATCAGTCTGTCAATATGTTTGTTATGAAGCCATACTCGTGATAGCCCTGTTTTCTTCCAGATTTAGTCCTGCTGACATGGATCTGTCACTAATCCGCTCACTGCTCCATCTTCACCTGTAATCTGACATGGATTCAGGAAACTGGGCCAAGCATCATTCCCTTAATGGTTTCACATATTGATTTGGTGAACCTTTCCTGACCTCAAGCGGCTAATGGAAATGCAAATAAGACAATAAATCAACGATGATCAAAGATATTGTAAGCAGAAAATCAGTGGGGAGTTTATTTTTTAATTTTTTTTATTTTTTTTGGAAGATGTTTTTTTAACTCGTTATCCAAGTTTAGCTTTGTTTTATTAATTAGCTGTAGATAGTGATGGCTGTAGGCAGGGACGGCCTCCTGTAGCAGTCTGTATAGCTGCACATCTGAAGGAGCCTTGAAATGAAAACATGATCAATGGTTAAAACTTCCTCCTTCTCTCTCTGCTCTTTGCTCCAGCCCTGCTTCCTTTGAGGCTGCAGTTGAAATAAAAAGGCATAATCTAAACCGGAAGTTTCCAAAGTGTGGCCCAATGGCCATTTCTGACCCTTGGAATGAGTTTGTGTGGCTCCTGACTGCAGGTGGAGAATAGTGCAAATGTGTCCTTCTGGAATAAGTTGCCTATGCAGATGAGACACTTTTAAAATTTATTTTAGGATCAGATTTCCATGGTGAATTTATGTCTTAAGTGGAAAATTTAAATTTATTATTGTGCAGATTAGGGTGAATTCACAATAATATATTTAGGCTTTTTTTAATGGCAAGAAAAAGCTCATTTTGGCCCCTGAAGACTTTCAACTTGGGAATTTTGGCCCTCAGTGCAAAAAGTTTGAATCAAAGCCAATCAATATTGAAGGGTTTTAGTTTACATATTTATTGAAAATTTATCGGTCCTAGCATAAGTCAATGCTCTTTTCAAGTACAAATCTTTGTCATATTTTTATGGTTTTCATTTTTATTGTGGAAAAAAAATAAGTACAAATAATATAAACATGTTGAGTTGCATGCAGACACGGAGCTGTTAAACGAAAAGCAGAACCACTGCCAAGATTTGATTATTGATTTAGTAAGAAGATGTGGCCCTCTACCGTCTCCCCGGAGGCCCTCTGGTCATCTTTTATTGCTGCCGTTAGCATTATTTCTGCCATGCACTGACTGAGCTGGAACGTGGTGTTTTCTTTGTCTTCTAATCCTGTTAATGCCAAGTTTCACCTCACATTATTTAAACCTAATGCTCACACACTCATCAAAACCTCTGCAACTGGAGTTATCCCCCATTGGTCTTCTTAAACAAGTGGCGGCCATTTTTCTCTGGCTCCTCAACAAACGATACAGGATAAATGTAAGGAGTCTAAGGTGCAGGAAAGATAACAAGCATATTCATTTTCTCAGGGAGTTTGCAAGTCTTAAAATATCATTTCTTTATCAAATTTATTTTTAAAATGTCTTAAATTTTTAAGAAGTTGTCTTTAAATAAATTATGTCAGGTTTTAGATTTCATTTAATCTTGTATATTATATGTAGCCATTTTTCCCTCAAGTTTTTTTGTATAGCACATTTTATCAACAATTCAAAGTGCTTTACTTTATAAAAACACAAAAATACAAAGTTATAGAAACATCATACAATCAACAATTGAGAAAACCAGTGCCATCGTCATAACATCAAATATGTTGGTCAGTGTTTCATTTATTATGGTTCAAAAGCAACTCTAAACAGACAGGTTTTTAGTGTAGATTTAAGGGAACTCAATGTTTCAGCTGTTTTGCAGTTTTCTGATTTGTGGTGCATATAAGCTGAATGCTGGTTTGGAGCGTGTATGTCAGGCTTGAGTCGTTTCTTCATTGAGATCTGTGACTCAGTGCGATTGAGGTAACTGGTAACTAGCTGCTAATATACCTTTGATAACTGGAAATGGTATATTGGAAACCATTGGTTGTGAGGGAGGAAAATAAATGAGCTAACTTAAAACAAACAAATTGGGTAGCCAAAAGTAAAAGCTAGCTGGGTAGCACAAAGAAAAAAATGCCTGCTAATCTCAATGTTTTGTCTATTTTGGTTTGAGTGCACATTTTCCCCAGTTGACTTGATGACATTCATCTTCACCATTGGATCACTTCTGTTTGTTGCTGACTTTTCTAGGTTCATTCTGCACATACAATCTGGATCAACAGCAGTCAAGGTTGATTGTTTTGTACATTTCTGTTCGGATACATGTCTGGAATTTTCTTCATAATGGTCTTAAAATGGAGTTGGTGAAACCTGCAGAAACACTCCTTTCTACATGTTTGTAAAGTTTTATTGAGACTGTAATGTTGAGGCGATGAATCAAGGCCCTTTCACACCTGTCTGTGTAACTCAGTGCTACAGTGAGGATTTGCTGCCATCAGCCCAAATGCGTCAAAGCACTCCTCTCTCCTACGTATAGAGGCCAGACTGGCCACTCATCATTCCTCCCTGCCTCTCTGACTCAGAGTAGCTATGTGGAAATCTCCACAGTCAGGGTGTGACTATGGGAAAACCACAGCCAGCACTTGCTGGTAACATCTGTGCTCTCCTTTATCAAACTACAGCTCAGCCAAAAGCCTCTCCGGCTCAATAGGCCTTCTTTTATTCATGGCTCTGACACATCAGGTTCCCTTTTATCAATATTATAGAGCCCACTTCTTTCTGGAAGCACAGCAAAATGGCCTCCTTCAAAGACTCAACAGTGACCCACATTCAGCACTTCGTCATCTAAGTAATGGTAGATTCTGAATTCAGAGCTGGAGTTACAAAGGTATGCAACCAGTACCAATATGAGCCACTGTCTTAACTTCTTTATTACCTGGAGGTTTTGGTGAGTTCACCTAAATCTGCTCGACGCGTTTCTGCTATTTTGGTGATATTTAGGGTGTTTTTACACCTGATTCTCTGGTTGACAGAGTTTAGTGGCTGTAGGATTTCTCTCTTGTCCCACCAGTGTTCGAATCACTTGTTGGCTTTGACTGCATTTACCCAGAATGCCCTGTGCTGTAGTTTGCTTGATGATCCACTTGGTGTTCACATATGCACTCAAACTGCACCAGAGTTCACTTTAATTGAACTATGATGAAGGTTTTTATGAAGATTTCTGCTTGTTTCAAGGCTTATAGTCCTGAAACCTGTTGTCTGCTTTGATGCTCATTTTATAGGATTCTGATGGAAAGATGGATTTTATTTCTGGATTAGTCTCACCAGTTTAATATGAAATGATACGAGAGAAAAAGAGGAGTAAAGGCAAACGTATATTTTATAAGATCATTTTTACAGTCTGATTATTTAATATCTGACATGGGTGCTTTTAAGTTTACTGGAGAACTTAAAAAATATTCCTTCTCCTTCAACAATTAAATGTACTCACTTTACGACCCCAGTACCGAGAATTTGACCTAAGGAATTCATCATTTTAAAATTGAATGAAATGAGGGGAAATGTTTTGGAGAAGTTTTAAAGTGGCTGAAAAACTCGAGCTTTGACCATCTCAGTGTCATTCAATCTGGTATTGAGAAGATAGAGACTAGGAAAGGAGCTGCTTGCTTCTGTTATTCTTGTTCAGAGTTGATTGAGATGCATGGAGCTAAAACTGAGAAATCCAGAAAGAAACCCTCTTAGAACCTGCAGAACTACACTGGCATGCTTTAGAAAGCATATTCACATATTAAAATGGTCCAGACATGAATCAATGCTCCCAGAAACTCTACATCCATCCAGACTGGCAAGACTTGTATATGTGTGTAAATCAGCCTAAAGACTTTAACAGTGAAATATGGACTTTGATGGCCCAGATAAATAGAATAACTAGATAGATGGTAAATGATTGTTACTCTTTGAAACCTTCACTGTGTCGTTCTAAGTGGATCTGGATGTCAAACTCAACTATGTGAACAAAACATGTGATTTTTTTCTGGAAGGGTGTGCTTGGTTTTCAGGTGGGTGGAGTTTAGTTTTTGGTGTTAGAAAGTGTTAAAGTTGCGTCACGTGACCATCGGACTTTTCCCTGAAGCGCTGTTCTTTCCTGGACCGCTCCAATACACGATGTCTGTTGGGACAAGGAAAATCCCGCTGTGCTCCGGTCTGTTGATTCTTTGTCTGCCTGACGCTAAGCCAGCAGAAGCCCTCTGAGTGCATGTTGTGCTTTCTGCTAGCTGAGGCACGAAGGCGTGTCGGAGCGACCTTTTGACATAAGAGTGAAAATACTTTCATTAAATGAAGTGTTTTTAAGGTTTGGAAAATGCTCGGTAGTCAAACTGCACTGCTTTGTAATAAAGTTCGTTTGATTAAAAGTAAAAATTTGGAAACTTCTACAGTTTTTCTTGCTTTTTGAAATTAAATTAGACTAAACTTTTCTTGTTTTACATCAGCCAGAATTTAAGAGAATTTAATGTAAGCAATATTTTTCTGTATCACATATCGGTTTAGTGGACTATAGTGAATCAACGCATCCCTAATTTTACTGACCGGGGAATGAGAAACACCAGAAATCATTTTTAAAACTAAACTGTGTTGCTTTGGGCCTTCCTGTTCTGCAAAGACTTCGCTGAAATGATTTGAGACTTTGTGAAGGATGACCTCCTACCAGCATAGAGTAAAAGTTGCAGATGTTGTTTACTCACAGAACATCTCCATCTGATAGGTTCTTGGTGCCACAGCAGGGAAATCACCGGCCCAAACGCTAATCTGGGTTGAAGGTTTACGTAACTCCTCGCATCACATGACCACGCGTCACCTCCTCCACAGAAGCATCACTTAATTCACTCCACTCAGCAGGCACAGAGGGAAAGATGAGAGGCAGGTTTACCGGATCATCAGAATCGCTCGTTTGAATCAGGAAGCGGCTCCGCCGGCTTACGCGTGCACTGCCGTGACCTGGTTCTCCGGCCGAACTGAGCCGCTTGGTTCGAGGGGTTTGCTTGTTTCCGTGCAGGGGATCCAAATGTTCCCGCTGCGAGACGTTTCAATGAGGGTGCAGGGAATCCGGCTGCAGGGCCATGACGAGATGGCAGTGAAGCTTTTGTTCTGGGAGCTGGAGGAGCATCTCAAAAGGTAAAGCAGAGGCAGGTCAGGGGTCAGACGCTGCAGGAGCTGCTGCAGCTGGTTTTGTGGTATCCTCTCTGTTCAGCCTTTAAACATTCAATTAATCTCTGAAATTTGAATCACATATAAAGAACGTGGGTGGGGATGAGTAAAACAAATCCTTAATGCGTCTTTTTGGCATAAACAAATCCTTTTTAGCTCCTGGTGACGACCAGATTTTACTTTTTGTTTTTGTTCATTTTAAACATTATTGAATTCTTTTCCTCCATTTTTCTCATATCCATCTTATAAAACACAACAAGACTGACTAATGTGGTGTTAAACTGAGATTAACGTTATAAAAAGCTAATTTTCCTCCTTGATGTAGCTGAAATAACCTGACACAATAAACCAAAATGAAGAAATAACGTTACTACAGTGGGTGCAGCTAATTGATGAATGTGTCCGTTATTAACCTCTTATGCATTTTTATAATGCAACATCGAAAATATCTCAAAAGAAGCAAATAAATATTTTCTTTTTTTTTAAAATGATAGACATTTTATTGCCCAGAATGCTACAATAAAGCTTTTATCAAGTGAAACTGAACCAGGTTAAGCTAAATCTGCCATTTGAGGATTTTTGGGTAAAACATATTTACAGACAAAGATCATTTTTATCATAAATGCAAAATGTATCTAAATTTTTGTAAAGTTTTGGCTCAATTATTATTGTGAATGTTTTTTTTCTCCAAAATCTGTAAACGCCTCTTAGCTATTAATCAATTACTAAGTTAGTTGACCACTATTCAATAATCAGTTAATCACGATTAATCACAATAATATACATGCTAGCATCTGAAAGTATCACATCAGTGGCATTACATGGAACATATTACTGTACTTTCTACTCTGAGTTAGTTTTTTTATGATATTCTCCTGCATAAGTTTGTTTTATTGTCTAAGTATTGGTGGGTATTTATTGTATTATTTACCACAAAAAACTTCTTATAAGAATATAGATTTATTATGTTAAATTCCAATTAATGCTTAAAGATATCCAAAGCTGTTCATTCAATGAAAGCATCAGTAAATACCAATCATTTTAAAATGTTGCTGTCTGCAGTTTAGTGATACAAAACAAACTTTTTTTATTTTACTGTTGTCCTAAAGAATCGTTGTAAAAAATGTGAATGTTTTTCAAGAGCAATATTTGTGTTTGTGTGACTATAATTGCTGTGACAAAAAGGTCACATCCACCCTAAAAAAGAATACATGGTTATTTTCATTATTTTTATCCTTGTCACAGAATATAGTGGTAAAACTTTCAGTCCATGTCTCCCTCTCTGTCTAAGTGATGTAGTTTACTCTGTCACTGCCAGTAAAGCGTCATTATCCAGTGATTTAGATCTAGAGCTGCAGAATATCAGTGTGTGCAAATCGCATTCTCAGAGAAATGTTTGGATGCAATCTTTGGCAGGATTTAATGTTTCACGTGTGATGCGTTCACCAGTAACATCTTCAACCAGTTTAAAACACCAGTGCAAACCCACAGAGTGGATTTTATTAGTGATGAGGAACGATGGAAAAAGTTGTGTAATTGTCCCCATCATAGACTCAGCTATTTCAGTCTGGTTTGGGAGAAAAGAGTTGAAAGAATGTTTAACGATCTGAACAAACGTGTTCTGAAAAACATCCAATTTTCAGATCTATTCTTAGAGTTGACTCGTTTAAGAGCTTCAGGTGTGCAGGCTATTTAGGTGTGGATAAGTGGCTAAACCGCCTTCCAGTGAAAGACCAAACCGGAAGAGATCATGGCGGCTTAGTGTTCCTTATTTAAGTGTCTGGACTCCTGGTACAGAGAGTCCTGAGGTGTTTGAGGATCAGAAGAGAGCAGAGAATCTCTTTGAAGCCGACTTTATAGCCGTGCAGCATAAATCAGGCTCACTTTTTAAAAGTAAAAGTTTCTCTTTCTACCACCACACCCTCCGTCAGTCCCTCCAGGATGTTGCAATGTTGATTTTTTTGAGATTGTTACAACCTACTTTTTACTGCTTTTGTGGCATATTTTTCAAAGTTGACTTTTTTTTTAAGCTTAAATGTTCAAGGTTTCTCCCAGAGAACTTCCTAAGCCCGGTGGTTGGATGCCAGGCCAGTCATTCATCCTGTGACCCGTCATGTTTTTGAGTTGAATGTTTAAAGTTGACATAAAATTTTAAAATATCACTTGATAATTATGTTATTAAAAGATTGAAAGATTGATACTTGAACACCAACTATAAAGTCTGAACAAATGCAAACATTTTAAAAAGATGTAAGAAAATAAGTAATGCTTAGCCTGGTGGGGCCACAAGTAAAGCCTGGCAGGAGCCAGGCTTATGATACACGGGGGAAACCCTGATGTTGAAATTGCTGCATATAAACTCTCCAAACAGGATTTTAACAAATGATATTTAAAATGCAAATAACATTTTCAAGTACTTTCTTAAAACACCAGCAAAATTTGTCAATCTGGAAGTTTAACTAACTGTTGGGATTTTTTAAGTGTAAAAGGAATAGTTTTTTTTTGTTGATAGATTCGACATCAGTGCTACTCGTGACCTTTAGAGTGACCTCTGTGCGAAATTTACTTTGAATTGTGTAAAAATGTAGATGATCAAATATCAGCAGTTTTAAGGGTTTCAGTTCAGTAGGAAATGTGAGAAAGTGGAGCTTCAGATTGTAAAGGGAGGATCTTCTGTGAAGGAGCATGAATGTTTTTTTTTTTTTTGTTGTGATAGAGTGAATTTCTGAGGTCGAAATTTGAGCTGATAAATAATTTTTCACCAAAATCCTCCCATCTGTGAAGCTGTGAGTTCACTTTTAGGGTGTGTTGTTTGAGTCAGTTTGACCACATTGAATCCTCCTTAAAGAAAATTATTCCACCTGGAGAAAAGAGGATAGCATAATATTTGAGTTTCCCATTCATTTTTTGTAATATTTCCTTGTATTTTATGCAAATATTTACAATTGTTTTTAACCATTAAAGAGTAAAGCATCATGTGAAGTACCAAAATTGGCCACACAGGGGCAGTGTATGTATATACTGCACATCATCACATTGAATCACTCCATTTCTTCTTCCTCTTTGTAAAACTGCTATTTTCCCATTTTTTCATGTTGTATGAAACAGGATTACAAATCTGTTCACATATGTTAAGTTTTACAAAACAATCAACTTTTACATGTAGTAATAAAGAGTATTGTCCAGATCTTCTAAAAATCTTCCAAAGCAGAAGAGGGATCAGAATTTTTAATGTAAAGTGTTTGAAAGGTTATAAATGTATATTTTATCTCCAGTACATAACAGAATCCAGATTTGTTGGTTCTGTATTGCTGAGTCTTTTCATATTCATGTACAACTTTAATCCTTTGGAACTTGTGCAAATATCTAAGTCTGCAATGACTCCTCAACTGATTTGATTATTGAAATTCCTTGAGGAAAATTATCTGCCTCGAAGCTTCGTTAAAATATGTTTTACTATTTAGTGATTGTGCTGCTCTATATTCTCACATCTGCCTTTGAGTTTTTGGCCAAAGTTAAGTGCTAGCAGCATAGTGTCGGGTTTTCAAGATAGATTTCAATGAGTTATGGAAATGTCCGGATTTTTATTGGTTTTTGGGGAACAAATAAGCATTCCTAAATTGACTGGCGCAATGCCTGGAGTGTGGCCGCCTTTCGTCACCTGGCTGCTGTAGCTGACGCTCAGTGTAGCTTTACAGACGAGCCAGAAAATAAATTTCTTACCACCCCGGTTGCAACAAACGTGTTTCGGAGGCGTATATATATATATTTTTATTTTTTAGGTGTGATAAAGGAGCGTTAATCTCTTAAAGTGGCTGAAGATAAATATATAAACTAAAAACAGGAATATAGATATTTTTTAGAAGTGCATTTGCTGCTTTATTATTAAATTGAATAAAAGTTCTGCTCTATTTGAGCCATTATTGTTAAGTTAATTTTCTAAACTACAGCAAAGTAAATGTTAGGGATGCACAAATATGAAAATTTGGACCAATGTAATAATGCAATATTTTGCATTATTACTGCAAAATAATGTTTTAGTGAATAGGGGGCCAAAACGGTTTCCAGCCCAGGGGCCCACAGTTTTGTAAATCCGGCCCTGCTAACAGAGGTACGTTTTAAAAATCCTGGACTATGAAGCACCACCGGGTCCTGACCCGTCCTGACCCGGGATGACAGAGTGATTGCTGTCCTTGCAGCAGTTTTGTCCCGGTCCAGTTCCTGACTGCTGAAGGTAGATCCTCCTCCTCTTCCTCCTCCTCTGCAGGAGTTTTCACGCAGAGCCGTCGTGAGCGGGCAGGTGGGGCATCCCCGCATGAATTATTCAAAACAGCCTCCGCCTCCTCCAATCCGCAGCCAGCTCCCCGCTCTGTCGCGGGATAAATTATGCGGGATCGTGGAGATCCGCAGTCCTTTTGTGTGCCGCCGAGATGAGCTGACCTTGGACTGCATCCGTACCGCTGCGGGGCTCAGGCTGTGCGGGACTTCTAGCTTCTCTACCGGGCCGCTAGGAGTGGATTTGCCGGTCCGAGGCGGCGGCTGGACTCCGGGCTGTTTTAGTTTGCACACCCGCAGCAGGATGAATGCGTCGTGCTACACCGTGGCGATGGATTTAGGCGTTTGCCAGCTGAGAAATTTCTCCATCTCGTTTCTGTCGTCGCTGCTGAGCGCAGACAGCTCTCAGCTGAAGCTCGACAGGTAAAAACCCAGCCTGCACAGGACGGCGGGGTTCACAGAAATTTCCAGATGCTTCCTGGTCCCGACCCACATTCCTACAGCGGAGGAGAAAAGCAGCGCGTCTCCCGTCTTTATATTCCTCACTGCAGCGCGGCTGCATTTATGAAGCTGCTGAATTCATTTCTCCCTTTTCTCTCTTTTTCTTGCAGCTCGTCCGGAGCCAGCGTGGTGGCCATCGACAACAAGATTGAACAAGCAATGGTGAGTTTTCCTCAATCTCACGTCTGTTCAACCATATGAAATTAAATTAAATCTTCTGTTACAAACAATAACTAAATCCAGTTGTAATTTCAACAACGAAAAAGAAAATATTTTATTCCATCTCAGTGTGTCAATGTAGCGTTGTTTCATTATTGCTATTAATTAATGAAATGTAAGATAATCATTTTTGAAATGCTCTGTAAAGCGAAATTGCAGTTTGTTTTCTGTTTCGCCATCTCCGTTGTCAGGGCTGTTGCTAGGCAAACTGGAAGGCTCTCACGCCTTGGTATAAATATCTCGCCTTCTGATTGGCTGAATGCACCGACATGTGGGCGGAGTTAGAGTTGGCAGCCAAGGGATATCTTCCTCATTTTTGCCCGTTTTTCTGATTCTATTATTATAATTTATAGATTATATCAAATAAAAAAAACAAAGGATCAGATAATCACATCTTTTTCAACTTATCAGTGATTTAAAAAAAATCTATTTTAAATATACTTTTTAGATTGACAAAGCTAAATATAATCAAAAAAAGACAAAGTTAAGTGAATAGGAACGTACAAAATATGTATATGTTACTAGACAAACATTAATGTTTAAAGGTTTATTTTTTATACATATTAACCATATTCACAACATCTATATCCAGTCCAGTTCAGTCCAGTTTTCGCTTTTCTTATTTGATATACATTTTGTTTTGGGACATAACCGTTTTAGAATCGGGTCAAGAACAAAAGCTGCAGCATTCACATTATCCTCTGTTAAACACATATTAAATATGAGTTTTTAGAAAGTAAGAACTATGTTTTAAAGCATATCTTTTTAATTTAGATTGATTTGTTTTAATATTTTAGTTTAAAATACCTTTTTTTTTCCAGTGGCATCACATCTGTTCCCTTATTTACTGTTGCTGCTGCCACATCATCACGCTTATATAAACATTTCTAAAGCAGGCGGATACATTACAATCATGTTATGCAGGACAAAAACACACCTTGTGTTGTGTTTTCACCTCAGTTCACTGAAACATGTTTGTCCGGAGCTGCCAGGAGCTCCACTGTTTCAGAAACGCTTTCACTGCGGAAATGCAACTAATGAAGAAAAGCTCAGATTTAGAAAACCGTGATGATGATGATGATGATGATGATGATGATGATGATGATTCCTTCACAACATCCTGTAGTGCAAAAACCCATTAAATGTTGTGTCAATATCAAAACAATATTTTGTATATCAACTACTTGAAGCCACAATAATAGATTCTTATGTCCCAGGGTCCATTTAGTGTTCTTAATTATAATTGGTAATTTTTAACTTTAAACTCTAAGAAACTGTGTAGTTGTTAATCAACTTACCAATTAATTTAGGTTTTTAACCAGCCTTTATGAAACCTCCCTGATCTTTTTGAGAGGAAAAAAATATATATATTTGTTTTGGTTCAGATAAAAACAATTTATGCATTCTGCAGATTCTTTAAATTTAACTACTTAAGTCTTTTTTATACAATATTAGACATGCAGTAAACTATACCCATGTAAAACTAATTCCTTTTTTAAAATATGAACATAAACATTTTATTGCCTAAAATGCAACCATGCAGCATTCCTTTACTGAAAACTTGATCATTTGGAGCAGAGATTGAATCTGCAGCTAAAATTACTTCCAATAATTGGATCAAAACATGATTGATAGGATATTTTTAGCCCTTCCATGCATAGTGGTCTCTACAGTGGACAGATATCTAAAAGTCATTTTATTGTGCTTCTTGTGGATTTTTATGTCGTAAATGCACACAGACCACTGAAGTGGACACTAATGCATAATAAAATGCATTAGTGCATTTTATCATCTACGTGCAAATGCAAGGAATTATTTTTGTTAAATCAAAGATGGCCGACAGACCACATTGCATGCCAACCGACCCTGTCTCTCTTTCTACTGTAGACGACTGTTGCAGGTTTAAAAAAAAAAAAAAAAAAAAAGCGTTTATCACTTCTATTTGCTGGAGTCGTTAGTGTGCAGAATTTAATTAAACTCCTTTAATTAAAGAGATATTGTTGGCAGCGATGGCTGTTGGTGGCAAAGAGCTTTTTGTATTGTAGTGAATTTTAAGATTCCTGAAGACATTTTGTTTTTTTTATTTTGGTTGTCCATAATTTTTTGATTTTTATGAAGAATCCGACCATTTCATGGTGTTTCCAACTCTTTAACCAAACTTTGTTGTCATGGTTACTACTGTATTAACTTTCGGAGTTCAGTGATCGGCTGATACTTTCATGTGAAGACGATCTTATACTGTCATCTCATCTGCCTCAGCAAACGTCTAAAATCGACCACTAACCGTGTGTGTGTGTCTGCAGGACCTGGTAAAGAGCCACCTGATGTACGCCGTGCGCGAGGAGGTGGAGGTCCTGAAGGAGCAGATCAAGGAGCTGATTGAGCGAAACTCGCAGCTGGAGCAGGAGAACACGCTGCTGAAGACGTTGGCCAGCCCGGAGCAGATGGCCCAGTTCCAGGCCCAGGTCCAGACCGGCTCGCCGCCCGCCCCGCAGACCGCCGCACCCTCTGGACCGCCCAGCGCCGCCGCCCCCGGCCTGGCCCAGCCCGCCTCGCACAGCGCCGGCCCCTCGGCGTAGCCAGATGACACAAACTGAGCGACCTCTCACGTTTTAGTGGCTGCGGCGCCGCAGTTTGCCTTCCTCAGCTGGAGGTCGACGCTGTCAAGACGAGAATTTGCACATATTTATCTCTGAAGGATGCAGCCAGCGGGACGAGCGAGTGAGCGTGCGCAGTGGACAATCTTCCTATGCTGTGTGTGTGAGGTGGCCAGGAATCATCACACGTTTGCCAAATAGCCCTCGGTCATCAACAAGAATGTGCTACCATGAAGAAACAGTCAGTGACAACGTTACGCTTTCATTAAAATCAGATCACTGTGCCTGTGTCTGGGTTTGACGCTGACAGCAGCAGCAGCAGGCGGTTCTGGTGGTTCTGGTTGTCATTGTTTTGCTGAATGATGTAAATAAAAAGCGGTTCTTTACTGAGGCGAGATCCTGAGAGAGATGAAGAAGTTCTTCTCAGTGACAGAAAAAGATTGTGAGCCATTATTATTATTAATATTATTATTATCACGTCAAAGTCCCCATCTGGAATGGGGGAGGAGGTTATTTTCAACACTCGGCAGCATTGATGATGTTACTCCAACTGTGGGTTGAACAAAAACCTGGTTTCTTACGATGAAGGTGATGATGATGATGATGATAAATCTATTTTCAGTATTTCCCTTTCAGGCTCGTCATTTTGCCCTTGATGAAGCTCACTGTTGCCGGCATGTTGCTTCTTCAGCCTCCATCGACACTTTGGGCTAAGCTGCATTTTTCTTTTTATTGGGTAAAAGTTCAAAGGGCAGATGTACATTTCTGTATAGTGTAAGTAGGATGTAAAAAAGGAGGAAGAGGAAGGAAGAACAGATGCTATCTAGGTCACGCAGATTGATGCAGAGGAGTCTGTGTCAGCCATCTTTAATGCTGTAATTTCTGGACTTTGGAAGGAGGGTTAGGTTATTTAACTGGCAACAACCAACAATGTTGTCCAACTCTTACTGCAACGTTAACTCTGACTGTACACCATTTCTCATTGCTCTTTTTGTTAAGTATTGCACCTTTTGGGGTTTATTTTTTCTTTTGTTTTTGACAGTGAAACCTTTTTGGATCTGAAAAAGCAAACTTAGGAAGAAAACAAAAAAAAGGATAAGGCTCTGAAGATGTTATTGTTTTTCATTCTGTGTATCAGTTGTATGCTCATGTTCTGTGCATGTTTCTTCAAAGACCGGATGAGATAACAAAATACCTACAATTGCACTTGACAGCCGCACTTCACAACTTTCAATAAACCTGCTTAAGAGTAAATCCTGGTCGCTGTCTTTGTCTCGGTCAACAAGATGAGTTCCATTAAACTTGTTTTCTGCTGGAAAGACTTAAAAAATGAAGTCTGAGATCTTTTGACCTACTTCATGTTGCCTGACAGGCTCTTGGTGAGATTTGTATTATTCTGCAGCTCATAAAGGTAATCAAAGTGAAGTTGAAAAAATGTTAATTCATAACTAAGGCAGAAATGATTAGTTGTACCTAATTTAGTTAAAAGCTAATTATTGTTTTAAGTATAGCCACTCTACAAAAGGTCATTTGCTGAAAGAACAACACACTCGCACACAAACGTTTAGTCAAAACTACAAAGAATATATAAATTAAAATGAAAAATATTTGATTGTAAATTTTCTACCCAGGACTCAAGTGGCAGTTTTTCCATCTGGTTCAAATAGTAGTTTTACTGTCATATTTGTCATTTTATCCCAAATTAATCTATAGGTCAGCCCTACACCCAGTAGAGCAGAAAGCGCTGAGCTTTCCACACATTTTTGTTGTTATATATTATCAGTTTGAGTTTTTTACGTACACTTTTCACCACTTCCTCTTTGTGCCATTTCAACAATTCAACTTTCACCATATTTTGCTCATTCAGGACATGGCTCCTACCTCTTTTGGTATTGACATATTCAACTGTTTATAAAATATTCAGCTTCATGTCTGCATCATCTTGGGCCCTGTTGAAATAAATGGGACATCCCATAACTTCTGAAAAATTCAGCTGAAAAGATTTTTCACAGCCAACTACTTTTCAGCTACAAACACCATTCAAACTTTCAAATGTATTCATATCCGTCAACTACTTTTGATTCCATCAGTCGTACATGTTGGTAAATTCCCAGTGGGGTCATGATGGCTGCTGGTTCCTTTCTCCAACGGGCAAGAGGTGGGGTCACCCTGGAGAGGTCGCCAGTCCATCGTAGGGCAACCAATGCACCCACACCTAAAGAGAATTTATAGACCAATCAATCTGACAGGTTTTGGACTGTGGGAAGACGTTGGAGAGAACATGCAAAAACACTCCGTGGCGGGATTTGAACCCAGGACCTCCTTGATGAAAGGGAAGTCGTACCAACTTCACCACTTTGGAGCCTGCGGAAGTAGGGTCACAAGTAGGGCTCCAAAGCCAATCTTCCTTCCAACCTTCCTTCCAACCCTCCTACCCACTCTCCTTCCCAGCAGCCATTCCTCCCCCCGCAGACCTTTAGTTCTCCTTCCTTACCCGTCTCCTACCTTCAAACCATTGGAAAAATCGACCACAATATGCTGGTGCACCAATCACCATGACGACATCGCCTGGTTTGCTCACTTACATCTAGAGTAACTAGTTACTACCAGATTTTTTTAACATTAATAATGTGCGAAAAAGCTTTGCACTACTAGTAATAACAATAATAATACATTTTATTTATAATGCCATTTATATATTGATATCTCAAGTGCAACAAAAGTCTAAAAACAAAATAATGAAAAAAAAAATATAAAAACATTAAGAAAGTTAACCAAAATTGCTGGTAAAAAGAAATGTCTTAAGACATCTAGTAAATAAAATATGCAATTTTCTTTAGTACATTTCTGTCATGATACAGGTTTAAATTTTCATTAAGGGTTTTCTTTTTAAAAAGCCTTAAATTTGAGTTGGTGAAACCTGCAGAAACCTTGCAAAACATTTTTTATGTTCTGGCTTCAGTCTGCAGTGAAATAAATCTGACTTATTGATCTTTAGTTTTAACCACATTTTCACCAACATGTGACCCAGTTTTCAGAACAAACAGTGACGGCTCCAACTGCTTCACATTTATTTGAAAAACAAAGAAAAAACAACAAAAAAACCCACCAAAAACCCACATTCTTCATTCGTACAGTATAGAAGAAAATAACAGTTATGGCACATAGTCAGCAGGATTCATCGCCAGCTCACACACACGCGCACACACACACACGCACACACACTCAGACAGGAGCCAAGCGACGAATGAAAGTCGTTCTGCATCCGGCGTGGTTTTAGACTGTCCGTAGAAAAGCTGTCAGCACCACTGGAAACGCTGATCGGGGGTCAGAGGTCGCTCTGTGGTGGATGAGGACGCAAGTGTGCAGGCGATGGCTAACTGGGCCCATTGAGGGCATGAGGAGGGGGTCAGGGGTCGCGGCCCACCCCCTGTGTCACATCCCCATGCGGATACTCTGGATGATCTGGAATATGGCTGACAGAGACGCACAAGTCAGGACGTTTCCACAAGCAACATTAGAAACTCAACGTTTGTAGAGTAACACCAAAAGAAAATGTGTCACTCTTACACTCCCACACGGTACACACACTAAAATATTAGCTAAAGAGCTGCAGTTCCATTCTGTTCAGGCATTTCCAGAACCTTTGAAATTTTCCACCTTTTCCTCAATGTTGCCTATTGAAATTTTAAAGATCTATTATGCAAAATTCACATTTTGCACATTTTTATACCTCCATTTAGGTCTATATTGTTTCTAAAAACAGACCATGTGTTTGAAAAAAACAGACATTTTTGGCAGTAAGTTAAGGTTTTTTGGTGTTTAGAAAATGAGCCGTTTCAAAAACATCCTGATTGTTGAGTCACAATGTCAGTAAAACCTGCAGCCTCTCAGCTTGAGTGACTTTGAACTAAATACAGAGCTACAAGAGAACGGTTTTAAGTGAACAAATATTCATGTGATAGAATGGCCTAGTCAAAGTCCAGACCTGCAGCAAGAATAAAACATTGGCGCTCTTTATACATTGATTAACTCAGTTACTTTTACTATGAAGAACGAGTAAAAATGTCTTAAAATTTGCTGTTTCGACTTGGTAGAGCTGAATAGAGATGCATGCCACAGTTTTCAGATTTTGTTATATTTATAAAAAGAAATTTAAACCAATACATAATTTTTTCCCTCCTGCTGGGTTTACCTGATCCACAAACAACGAATACAAAGAGGGCGAGAAGCCAGGGGCCGACGGGGTACTTCTCCTCTTGGGGTCGCTACGGGAAACACACACACACACACACACACACACACACACACACACACACGGTGTAGATTAGCACAACTGACACAAACAAATGCATGAAGCCGCAAAGTAAAAGTGAATCAGTTTGATAAAAAAGATGATGATGAAGGTTAAATATTTTTGTTTTCATTTTGTTTAAGCTCTTCTGCAGTTTTAAACCAAACCATTGTTTCTGTGGTGGGAATATTTTCTGCAAATATTTAACATCAATAAAATACAGTAGATATTTGGTTTCATGTTGTCACTGCTAACATGTATTCACACATATATGACATCATCAAACTGATTCCTCTGCAAAGGAAAAACATTTCTTTAAAATGTGTTATTTCTTCCCTGTTACTTTGATTTTTATCTATAGACTCCACAGTTTATGTTCAAACTTTTTGCCACACGTTTTACTAAAACACAAGTTTTATTGAAAATTTGGTTCCTGTTCAAGAAATAAAAATAACCTCTTCGGAAACTAAATCAACCATTTTTTCAGTGTTCAAATAATAAAAACTATTATCTCGTTTTCAGAACCTGCGACGCTCTGCGGCTGCACCAAGCTAACCCCAGCGTCTTGTTATGGACAGAAAAGTGCCGACTTGGTGCAGAGTTTACGTTTCCTTCCCACTGTGGGCTCAGAGTTGGTCGAAGGAGCGGCGTCACCGTGAGGTCATGTGCTTGTTGCGTGTTTGTGGAGGAAGCTTTTAGTCAGGCAGGGATGATGTAAACAAAGCTGGAGGAAGAGGGAGTAGGTGGAAAACAAAAACATCTTCAGATGCCGGTTTACACACAACTGAAAGAAGCTCCAAGATGATCTGTGACATTTGTTCTTTCCCACAGAAAATTATTTGAATAAAGTCAACTGTCATTTCTTTATATTTTGTTTCAAAAGAGCGAGAGTAAAAGGAGCAGAGGAGGAGACGAAGCGTCTAACAGATGGAACAACATGAGATCTGGACAGACGAAGACAAGGAGGATGTCAGATGAGTTATTTGTCACATTTTTAACTCAACAGCAGAGAAGCAGAAACTCCAAGAATTTGTAATTTAAATGAAAAAAAAAATCTGTATTTAATCACTATGGATGAATTTATTCATAGTAGCAACAGATAAAAAAGGTGAGAGAGGCACAGAAAAATAAAAATAGATAAAGGAGGGAAGAGAAGAAGATTCATGGGTAGAAGAAGGGAAGGAAGGAGGAAGAAAACCAAAGACATAAAAACATAAGAAAAGGATGAAGGAAAGAAGGAAGGAAAACACAATGGAAAAAAAGGAAGGAAGGACAAAAAGGAATAAAGAAGAAAGGCACAATGAAGGACATAAGGAAAGAAGGAACAAAGTACACAAGGAGGGATAAATGAATGAAGGAAAGAAAACACAATGAAGCACAAAGGGAGAGAAGGAACAACAGACACAAGGAAGGAAGGAAAAAAGGACAAGGAAGGAAGGAAGGAAGGTAGGAAGATAGGAAAGAAGAAAACAAGAAAAAAGACACAAGGAAGAAAGGTAGGAAGGGAGGAAAGAAAGAAAAAAGAAATTAAGCACAATAAAGCATACAAGCAAATAAGGATATTTTTGTTTTGTTTAGAAAAGGCTTTTGCTGTTAATCAAATAAATCATTTTATTTAAAAAAAAAAAAAAAGTGATCATACTCCTGCCTTTGTTTTTTTGTAAAGGAAATTTAGGAATAGTATCATAAGTCCAAAATTCTGATTGCTGAATCTTTATACACAATAAAATAAATTTCTTATGAAATGACTTTAAATTGACACCATAGATTTCTAACGTGGGCTAAGCCCCCCAGTACCTCAGAACCCTAGATCCGCCCCTGCTTTACAACAGAATATACCTGTAACAAGCAGCAACAGTCTAAATCCATTAACGGAAATAAACAAAACTCCTCACTGCTGTAATTAACATGATTATCACCTCCTGCCGGGCTGAACGTCCCCTATCTGGGCTAATATGTCATGTTGGCATCTGGCTGTCACTCTAACGGCTCACCAGCGTCTTGGCCACGTTTCCTCTCTGCGTGATGTTCTTGCTGTGTTTCTCGTTGGCCATCCGGATCCTCTGTTTTGCCACCATCTTCCAGGGAAAGAACACAATCAGGGGCTTACACTCTGTTTAGCCTGTTATTTTCCTCTGATGCTGCAGGCTGACCACAGCACCGCCGCGTCAAGTTAGCGCAGCTCAGTTGCTAGGAGACCAGAAACTCGCGGGTCAACCTTCAAAATAAGAGCACAGGATGGATGTTTTTTTTTTTTTTAAACAAAACAATCAGAGCGCGTCAAGAACACGAAGAAATTACTTTATAACCGTAAAACGTTGAGAAAAATGACCTATTATCATGTTAAGAGGCATCCAGAGTGCTGAAAAATAAGTGAATGTAATAATATATTGAGACGTGTTATTAGGAAGGGCACTTAAAGGAACAGCTCCGCTTTTTCTCCAGCAGCTTTTCAACGGTTAGCTTTGCACCTGGCGGGCATGAGCCCGGGGCTGCACGGGATCAACAGACATCTTACTTGTTTTAACGTGTAATTTAATAATCAATCCATTTATTTGGCCTAACATTTACATATGAAGTTATATATTTATATGTACTGTGAAGGCAGCAGAGCAAATTAAAATTGTTTGTGCATACAAACTAGACCTAATTTGATATCGAAATTTTGAATGTTTTATAAAAGTTAGGAAGAAATGCTTTTAAAAATTAGTAGAAAATATGCCTATTATTAACTTCCTCAGATTTTCTCTGACAAAATACAGCAAAGTCATCCTGCTGAAAACCATTAACATTTACAATAACTGTTTGAAGAAACTTGGATGTTTCAAATTACTGTAACATTCAATTTCTGTTTTTAAGGTTATGTTTTTAATGAATTCAAAATATTCTTGAATTAGGTTTAAGTAAACCAAACAAATCTTGAAAATGTAACAATATTCTGTCATATACCTTATTAAATATGTAATTTCATCTTTTAGTATTTAAAGTTGCTATTAAATTTCCATATGTTAAAAAACAATGTTTTTATGTACATTTCTGATCTATTTTTATTTGTTTTGGAGCATAATGTGGTATCTGCCATGCTTCATAAGGTTGTGTTAATAATTAAATAACATTAAAATGTAGAAAAATCTGGCTCATGTTTTCCAACAGATATGTCATCTTCCAGTTTTTAAAAATAATTTCAGTTTTTATTGAAAGAAGAGCAAAAGAAAGCTGGGAGTGAAGATGGTAAAATAATTTTCTGTCCTACCTTCACAAATGTAAATATGTGGATTTCATGCTGTATTTTTTGTTTTATTTTTCTAAAATTTCTTAGATTGAACGTTTCAGTGAAAAACGTAATCATGGTGAAGGGTCTGTCATGCTGTGGGCCAGTTTCTCTCCCAAGGGTCCAGGAACATCATGAACTGTTTTACAAGCAGATTTAAATTAAAATCAAATAAAAAAATAAAAATGAGTCATCTATGGTTCCTTCAGCAGAATATTGATACAAAACTTTAAAAGCAGCAGCCTGACCATTAAGGACAAATTTATACCTAATATAAAGGGTGAACATGTTTTTGTTTTTATTCTCTGCCTCTGATGAGACGAGCTTGCTGGATGCTGGGAGCCGGGAGAGACGGAGCAGCGGTTGCTTAGCAACTGAACCAAAGACTTTGCTTAGAGCAAAAAATATAAATAAATAAATAAAAAACTCCAACAGGGAAGAAAAAAGGAAAACAGACGGACTTGTCGAAACAGTTGATTCATAATCAAATGACGAATATGAGAGCTTCTTGACTTTATGAAAACAATTTATAAGGAATAAAAGAGGAAAATAAAATCATTTTTATTGTTTTATTAGATCAAATTCTATAGGTTGCTCTGCTAACTGGCCAATTGCTCACAACTGGTATAACTGGAGGCCGGTGTTCTGTCCGATTTGCTTACCCTGTTGAATTAACCTACATGCAGTGAGTACGCATGCGTGCGCATGCGCCTTAATTGGTCCGCGACATTTAGAAGCGCTATCAGCTCAGCATACCTGACAAGATATGACAAAAATAAGTCAATAAATTGTTTGTTTTAAATGATAACTGGATGGATATACATACATTGTCGTGGTCTCAAGTTGTATTTATAGCAGAGTCTCGCTGGAGCGGCAGCGAAACGAAAAACACGCCCCTTATAAAAGCCGCCTCCCTGTTCCTCGATTTGCTTATTCTTTGTAGAAATGTTCTAGTCATTTCTGAACGTTGTAGAATCAAACGATTTTTTTTTTTTTTTTACTATGGAACAGTCTTTACTACAAAATGTGTAGAATAATACAGAAATCAGGATTAATATGGCTAAAAAACAAATTCCGTTTTTTTCCTCCTTCACCGCTCTGTGCTTAACGTTGCCACGGTTGCTAGGTAACATGAGTTACGCTGAGGTGGATGCTAAACAGCTAGCTAAAAGCTAAACCTGTCCAGATTCATAACTTCTCTGTTCCCGGGTCCTTCGAAGGATGCAGACCAGGATGATTTTTAATAAAAGCCTGTCGTAATGACAGCGTATACGTCACCAGTGACGTTTTAGTTTCGTAAAAATATTTTTGAAGAGTTCAACTTTTGGATACTCTTCACACCTCTATGAAATCCTAATTTAAGCTAAGTTGAACTGACTGTGGATGTTCAGTTTTATTTGCAGCTTAAATAAAACTATTGAGAGAAGGATTTACTCCAGAGTTAATTTAAAAAGCAAACTGTAATCTTCTGTTTCTTCTACACTGTAAACAGTCTGTAACCTGAGAAAATGATTGACCTAATTCATGATGTTTACACCCTGCAGTACCTGCTGCAGTAATTATGGGCCGAGCACACCTTGTACAGCTAAATCATGCACTTCAATGACTGCAGTACCGGAGAGTAAACAGTAGTTAACCGAGGCAAAACACAGCTGAAACCTTAGAGATTAATTCAGGGGAGGAAGGAAGGAAATATTTGATGTCTGCGTTTACAAGTTTGACGTAAACAACATAAGTCTGTGTGAAACCGCACAGAAAAGTGTGAGTCTTTTCAAACAAGGCTTCTTCTTTTCCTCCAGCGTGTTAACTCCCACCGGCCTTGAAGGCATCGCGAAGGACAGAGGCCCATGTGTGGCTCCACTTAGAGAGGAAAACGCCCAAAGCTGCACCTATTCAGCAGAAAACGTCTTCCACAAATTACTCCTATATACGCAATAATTCTGTGTTACTATTACCATTATTACTAGATTATTGTTATTTTGCTACCATTGGTTTATTCTTGTTTTTGAAATAGATAAATAAATGAAATTACTCACAATAACCCGGGACAACATTTTAAGGACTCATCTGTCAAGGTCAAAGTTCATGATTCAGTAATAAAACCACACAAAAAAAGGTTCATTTCATATTTTCCCAAAACATCTCAATGATTTCCAAGAGTTTGGGGAAATTTTCTGGAGCTAACATCCATCCAGAAAGTATTACATTAATCTGTTTCTGCACAGGAAAATGTGTGTAAAATGTCACTGAATTAGCAGCATTATCAAACGTTAGAAGGAGAGAAACGTGACCCGTCTAGTTTAGCTGCAGGTAAAGTTTCAGAGATTCTGGGAGGATCTTGTCGTGTTCCTGGTGTCGTCATCTGAAACCCGACGGACTCACAACCCTGCTGCACAATCCGGAGCGCTTTAATCTGCGTTAACATGGATGCAGATATAATATGGACTGGGTGACGCATCACTTCCTCAACATTCCATCAACAAGTTTGAATGAAACTTTGTTATAAAATCAAAATCAAATGGGTTAACAGAGCAAAATGAAGTAGTATTTTGCAGGATGCTGTTTGAAAAGTTACACAGCAAAAAATAAATTACAGCAAAACTTTTTGTTTATTTAGAGAAAAATAAAATGTGTTCATTTTTCAAAGTCACTTTTTCACCATGTTATTGATACATTTATAAATGTCATAGCTAAATATTTAGCTTACAATCTAAATGCTAAGCTTGCAAATTACTTATTTAACTAAATTAATTACTTATCTAAATGTTCAAGTGTCTTCAGTCAGATGCGTCTTCGAATTTGCTGTGATACAAACTGCTACAGGAGATATTACCTGCTAACAGCCTGACAACTATTATTTACTAAATAATTATATACTAAATAACGTAGCAATTACTTAGTAATAATAAATAATGATTACTAATTACTAAATTAATCATTTAGTAATAATTAGTTACTAATTGATTAATTTAGTAATAATGAGTAATTATTTCTAAATGAGCAGCGTTAGCTCTGTAGATGCTCAAACATCACCATCTATTATTTTAACAAAAATAATTTTAGTAATTAATACAAAATTAAATAATTTAATAACTTATTAAATTAGTAATTTTTTTCATCTCAATAAATAATTGCCTGACAACTATATTAATGAAATATTTAACGTACAGAAAATGTAAAAACATTGAGCTTACAAAATATTTAGTAAGTTTAAATTCAATATTCTGCAAAAACAGGAGCTTTATAACAGAAGTGACAGAAAAAGATTTTTCATGTTGCAGTAAATAAAAAAATGTTGAAAGACAGGGTCCACTTGAACTTTTTCCATACTTTATGGAGGCAAAGACCTCTATCAATGTATTCACACACACACAAAGAAAAACAAGAAAATTTTCCACAGATATTTTCTCCATCTGCGTCTCAAAGACACATGACGTAGAAAGAGGCTTATTTTTAACATCTGTTAGATTTAGCATACACGCTGGAGTGTTTATTTTGGAGAAAAGCTCTGGATAGAGTCCTGCTCCTGACGTCTGTCTCTCTCACACACACACACACACACACACACACACACACACACACACGCACACACACACACGCACACAAAGACGCACACACACACACACACACGCACACAAAGACGCACACACACACACACACACTTGGAGCAGCAGAAATGCTGCAGCTTGTTTCTGCAGCCTCACTCACTCATCACTTCAAACACAGTCACGTTTCACAGACTTGGCCAGCGAGTGTTTGCAGCGCAGTGAAAGCGTCTCTGTGCAGCCGGCCGCCGTTTGCAGGCGATGCCAACCAGAGCAGGAGAACTGGGTCAGCACTTTGCAGGCCAACGGTACGAACCTCAGCCTGACTCAAACCTTCTGCTCAATACAAACATTTAACGACATTTCTGCAAAGTCGGGGTCCAAAACGCCCCAAGTTTTAAAAAATGCTATTTAAACAAAAACAACTGGAAAACAGCTGTTTTTAAATGATGTAATTTTATCTGTTCATGAATGAATGTTGCTGAAAAAAACAACATCAGGATCTTTTTGTTTTTCTACAACCTGAGAGTGAACAATGACACAGAATGTCATTTTTGGTCCGGACGCTGCGGCGCAGAGAGATAAACTATATAGTTTTCTCTTCTTTGGGATCAAATTCAGCTTCATGTTTAATAGGAAATGTGCAGGAGAGCAGAAAACAAAACAACCAGGTGAGGATAACTGATCCAAAGTTTAATCTGTTGCACTAGAGGTTGAGTTTTTGGGTTCCTGTGTTTTAGTTCAGAACCAGATTCCCGCTCCAGTATTTTCCATAATCTCTCCTGTTTTGTCTTTTTTTACTTTTGGTAGTTTTTCATTGTTTTCTGTAATTTCCAGCCTTCGTTTGGGGAAGTGTGAACACGCTTTGTTTTCATCCGGACCAAAGAAGTGAACTCTGATGCAGTTTGAATGCAAGCGGACCGGATATCACTCCAAAAGCAGAACGCAAACTATCGCGCAAGGCATTCTGGGTAAATACAACCAAAACAAACAAGTGAGTCTACAACTAGAGGGAGAAATGGCTCAGGTTTTTTTATTTTCTCAATGACAAAAGACAAATCCTACAACCGCTAAAATCTAACACTACTCCATTTTTGTTTACATTTCTTTTTCTTGCTGTCAAAAGCAAGTTGACGAAACTGATACACCAATAAATGTCAGCAGAAAATACCTTTTGACTAAACAAAATGAATTTGAATAATGAATGAACCAATTTTGACAAACTTCACAACAATAACATTGTCAAATTAAAACCCTGTTACATGTTTATGTTCATATTTAAGTATAAAGAAACAAGTGAAGAATTTTGAAGGAGCTAATAATCTGTTTGGTCAGAAAAGGCTTCAGCGTGACACAGCAGCACCTCTGAGGTGATTTTCATCCTGGTTATCAGTCTGGGTGTCGGCGTGCGGACCAGGGCAGAATCTGACATTCCTCACCAGGATGTGAAGAAGAGCCTCCGCCGGCGAGGCCGTCCTCAGGAATCTGGATTCCTGCTCCTCTTAGCTCCTGTTTTCCAGGGGATGTCGTGAGAAGCTGCTCCTCCAAAGATCCTTGCGGCGACACAGAGCATAAATTATTGAGTTCAGTCGTCCCTGGAAGTCCTCAGCTGGCCGTTTTCACAGAAATGAAGTCGTACTGCAGTAGCTTCCTCCTCGCCTTACATGTTCAGGGGCATCTAATAACAAAAACATTCAGAGAGTCTGACAAACTGGTGCCTAATCTGAGATTATCCAAAGAAAAGCTTTCAAATTTAGCTTTTTATTCAGCAATTACAAAAGTATGACAGAGTACCAAAGCCATACTGAGAACAAAAAAACAACAAAAAACAAAAACATAAAATAACAAGAATAAAGTTTTAAGATTTTAAAATTAAAATAAAAATTTTCTGGACTACACACATTTCTAAGTTTAAAACGTCAAAAAGGAATTTTTGGATCAATCTCAGAGATATTCTAGAAAAAGACAGACATCTTTAAGTTTAAAAAATAAAAAAAAATAGCTAGAAAACAACTGAAATTTTAGATTAATCTAAAAAAGAAACCCTAAGATGCATCAGTTTGAAAAGTTGGAAATTTGATGGAAAAAATGTTGAAATTTTCAGATCAATCTAGAAAATTTTGTAGAAAAAACATGGACATTTCTAAGTATCTGAGTTTGAAAATCAAAAAAATTCTGAATTTTAGATTAGCAAGAAAATTTAAACATTGTGAAATTTGAAAACCTTTAACTTGTGAAACTCAGAAATGAGTTGTAGAAATTTATGAGATTAATGATGAACTTTGAGATTTTTCTGGCATATTTTTCATTTCTATAGTTTAGAAATTTGGTTGTTTTTTTGGTGGACTTGTTCTTTAGCTTGAATTTGTGATTCTGATTTACAGTGAAGTTAAACTTTATTTCCATCGACAAACTCAGCAGGAGCAGCTGAGGTGTTTTTATGGAAATCCTGAGTTTTTGATGTGTTTATTTGCAGTTCAAACTCTGACTGGAGGCTAAAGAAAGTTTTCCACCCAGATGGGAAACACTGTGGGAACCAAAACAAATCAGACACGGTGAAGATGCATCTGGAATCCTTTTTTTAAAGGACCAAGAGGTTTTACTCCTCTAAATTTCACTAATACAGGCATAATTTTAGGAAATATAATTGTTTCATTAAGTAGGAATTAAAATGACTGATCAAAAGTGTAGCTGATTTTATGAGAATATACCATGAAGCATAAGATTTAATGTGTTATGCTGCATGTTATTACCATACACTTTATTAGTTTTCTGCCTCTCATTTCGCCTCTTTTTAACATATAATTTCCCTTTATCCAAAAAAAACCCAGATTTTCTGTCTTAAACTCTAATAGACAGAAAGGGATCAAATCATAGTTTCTGCGAGATAAAAATGACTTTGTTTTAGTGTTAAGTCAGTTTACTAACATCAAGGTGAAGAATTAAATGTTCATCTTAATTCTTCTCATTGCTGCATTGATTGTTTTCTTTCCTTTAATCTCATTTTTTCAGAAGTGTTTTGTGTCGCTGTCCACTCGTCTCCATTGTTCAGATCTTTCCAAAACAGGAGCCAGCAGCTTCTGGTTATTTCCTAAACACGGCTGACATCCTCCCGTGTTTCGCTGAACCGCGTCTGCTTCAGACAAATGGTCTGAAGCAGAGTAAACGAGCCAGTAAATTGGTGTTTGTTACGCCATTATCTGTCAGATGCAGGCGACTTTCTGAGGTCTGATCATCTCTGATTTTGAAAACCTTATCAAGTTGGGCTTTTCTAAAGTACAATTTTCATGCTGTAAGAACATTACAAGAAAAGATGTATACAATCAATACTTTTCTTGACATTGCTCTAGTACTTCAGAAATCTTTAGTTTTATTACATTTATTTAATCAGTTCACTCCACAGATTCTCTGCAGACTGAGATGAAGGAGGAAAGTTTTCTGTCTGGTGAATCATATGTTGGACATTTGGATCATCAGCCACAACTAGCAGAAAGATTTTAACTTAAACTGTGTTTCATGCTCTGCAGGAAGCTCCACTGGGCCTTTTATAAGAGAAGCAATAGAAATATAAATCCTTTGCTTCCCACCAAATTCACCCAGAATTTGTTGCTATAAAACTCAATCCAAGTCTAATCTGAAGCAACCAAACCGTCTAATTTTTCTGGTCAAATGTACGGAAGAGTAGTAGGTCAATGAAAAAAAAAAAAAGAAAAAGAATTGGGACTTTTTATCTCAGCAGATTATAGTCACAGTCCTGAGAAAAAAAGAAAAAATTCTGAGAAAAATCAGAAAAAGTTTGAATTCTGAGAAATAGAAAAATCATAATTCAAAGGGAAAAAAGTCAATTTCTTTTTTTGTTCTTTGGCCCTAATCCTCTTCCGTATGTATGGAATCAAATATCTGGTAAAAATGAATTTTGTTGGACTGCGTTTTGTTATAAATATACTATATACTCCATGATACTTTAATTGCTCATAATGAAAGCAGATCTCACAACTATTTTCTGCAGCTCATTATGTAAAACAAATGTATATTTTTAAAATGTTTTGCACCAGAAACCAAACATGAAGCCAGCAGAGCACATCACTGCACAGATTTGCACTGCAGGTCCTCATTCTCTCTCTTTATCTTTTTAAGCAACCATCATTTCCCTCCAACAAACAGTAAAATACAGCAACACTCTGACCTGCACACTGGCTCCCTCCTGTGTCCATTTGGTGCCATTACTCAGACAAAATCTGCAGACGAGCTGAAAAATTAAAAAATGTTGATTTAAAAAAATAAGATTTAAATAAAGTAAATCTGAAAGCAAAGCACAGGTTGAAATAAAAATATAATCTTTTTCTTGTTTTTAATTTAAATAATTATTCTCTGAATGTGATGATTGTGTACAATTACAAAAAAGTTCAGTAAAACACATTTAAGCGCCAAACACGACTTATTTTGGAAAAGGGAAGCGTTTTATTTTGAAGAGTTGTTAACCGGATCTGGTCGTGGATATGTTGTAGAAATTGCTGAACTACAGATCATTGTTGAAAAACTCATGACTCAGAGACAATAAAGACAAAACAAATGAGTCAGGACACATTTCAGGAACCAAAATAAGTTTATTACCCTTTTTTTAAATCCATTTTTAAATATACAACCATCAAACTAAACACTCAGTGCAGATGATCAGTCTTTTATAAAGCTATGAAGTTAAAAAATATACAAACTTAATTAGAAAAATAATCATTTAGTTCCATTCAAGTGATGAAAAAGGATGTTAACATGTAAAGGTGCTGCAGTTTGTGAAATCAAAAGCAACCAGTACAAAACGATGGGCTGAAGTGTTCACTGCGATGCAGGATTTTAGGGACATAAAGGAAATAAAAACATCAAAGTACCTCTCAGATACATAAATGATTACAGTAAATTCACTACAAGACAACAGAGCCTTGATGCTTCATTGTAATAGACATAAACGTTGCTTTCTAGAACATTTCCTGGCATCAAATAATGATTTAGCCAATATTTATAAGATCTGTAATTAAATAAATATTTGAACATGGGCTCTAATTAAATATTTGTTTCTTTTCAATCAAAATATATTATATTGCATTAGGTTCAGTGCTGGTTGGTTGTTAGTTGTTTTAAACACTCATGAAAACCACAAACAGGCGTTTAGTAAAACACTGAACTGCATTTCTGCATCCAAAGCAATTCAACATTTAAAAAAACAAAACAACAAAATTCAGTAAAAACAGGATTAATTCCCTTTCCTGTGCATGTAGCTGCTCTAGTAGTAATAACAGTCCATTGCATTTATTAAACTGTTCGCTCTTTTCAAGAGAAATGTGTTAGTAAAGTGTTAGAAAAAACATTTAAATTAACTTCATAAGTGCTTGAATAAATCAGGTTTTTAAAGTGAAGAAGTGTTTTCCTTTTGCCTGAAGTTTAAATATAAAAACTGAGAAAAGAAACACAGCAGCTCCAACTTTTGAATCGTAATCCAACATGTTTAAATCCAGAACCTCCCAGAAGCACTTTGACTCTAAAACCATCAAAGTACCGAGGTGTTTATGTACAGACTGCATAATAATTTACTCTGTTTTTAATAACATCTCAATCTGTTTCTTCAGTACACATGCACATTACGATGCACAACCCTTGGATTCTCAGTACATTTCTATGTGTAATCTTATACAGATTATACAGGATTATGTATAATACACTGTTTTTACCGTGTATTATTATTTTTGTTTTTTATTTATATATTTTCAACACTTTTACAACCTCTTGTTCTGCTGTTGCACATGCATTTCCCCTCTGTGGAATAATAAATGTCCCTTTTCTATTCTGTGTATATGAACAGGTGTTACCATGTGCCAACAGCAGAGGGCGCTGCGCCGCGTGGTTCTGCCAACTGTTGCTTCCTGAGTGACCGGCGGGCAAACCGGACGTGGTCAGCTCTGCCTGGCTGCAGCAGCTGGAAACTGGGAGATAATACTGGTTCTGTTCCATCAAACTGGGCCTGAGTCACTGGTTATGTAGTGGTTTCCTGTTGGATCTGGATGAAGCAAGCCTACGGAAAGAGAAGTGACTCAAAATGTGTTTTTGTCCAGAAGATAAAGACAAAAAAAACCTTGAAACGTTTTAATTAGCAACATATGAGTTCCTGTTTCCATGGGGTATAAATATGATGTGACACAGAAGCCCATTTGTCTCAGTAACTCCTCAATATATATATAAAAATATGTTGAAGTTTTGCTGGAATCTTCCAGCCGTTTCCAAACGTCTGAACAGCCTGTTGAAATTCAAGCATTTTCAAGGGTTTCAAGCTCCAGTCTGATCTGGGTTTTGATGCTTGTTTCCCACCTTCAGTGTGGTGAACATGAGGCCCATCTCTCCATGCTGGAGGTTGGGATCCATCAGGTCTTCGATCAGACTGACTTCAGCTCCCAGGTTCCTGACCCTGCAGAAACAAGAACGTGAGCTGCAGCACCGGCTCAGAAACATCAGAACCGGGCGGCTGGTGAATGTGCAGCTGGTGAATGTGCGGCTGGTGAATGTGCACCTGGCTCTCAGCACCACGTAGAGGAAGAGGGGGAACAGGTCGTCCATGCACCACAGGAAGTCCCCGGCCAGGAAGGGCTTCACCTCCAGCGTCAGCTCCTCAAACGTTTTCTGAATCACCAACAGTTTATCCGACGGCGTAAACGTGGTGCTGCGTGCAGAACATGCTCATTAAATATGATGTTTTTGTTCAAAGTGCGGTCCGGGGGCCATTTGTGGCCCTTGGACTGATTCTGTGAGGCCCCAAATTATACAAACTTGACCCTTAGATGCAGACGGAGACTTTTAGTTTGTAATCAGGGCTAAAATCACCAACATCATTTTTTGACACAGGAAAATGTAAAGTACAACAAAATATTCGTCTTTTTATAACTGAATTTGAACTTAGTTAGCTTTTCGCTGAAAAGCCAGCTAAGATTTTATCCTCTCTTAAAGTTAATTAAATATAACAAGCGAAGTGTGAGAAATTGTCAAGAAAAAAGTAGAACATTTTTGCCAAAAAATTCAGAAATTTTCTAGAAAAATTAAGAAAATTTCTGAGCTTTAAAAGTTGAAGATTTGGTAGCAAAAAAATTAATTTTTTTAAAAAAAAACATTAAAATTTCTGAGTTTGGAAAGTTAAAAATTTGCTTTAAAAAAAAAAATTGAATGTTTTAGATTCATACCAGAAACTTTTTTACAAAAATGTCAAAGTTTGTACTGAAAATCTTTTCTAGAAAATTTCTGAGATTAATCTAAAAACTTCAGCGATTTTGGTAGAAATGAACTTTTTTTCTATTTAGAGTAAAACTTTGTAAAAATCCCTTTCAGATCTACAGTAGATCTGCAGCTGCTTCGTTTCTTCAGGTCGTCTGTTTTTTGAGTTTACAGTTTTGGCGAAATGCGTGAAAAAATTTGGACAGCTCAGTCGTAATCCCGCTGCACCGATTCAACCTGAACCGATTTTTGTGCTGCGTTTGTTTTGTGGCACCTGATTTGTTGAAGAGTCTCAACAGCAGAAATGAAACAGGCGTCTTTGCTGCTGGAAACGATCTGCAAACACCATAAAGCAAAGAAAAAAACAAAGTTTAAATACAGTTTATAGGGACTTTAAACATTTTAAAATCACAACAAGAAACTTCAATGTGTTTCATGATTGTTCTGTGATTTAAAAACATGAATATTAAAAGCTGAATATTAAACATCCTGACCTCCTTTTTCTCCCCCAGAATCGACATCCAGTGAGGCCAAAACTTCCTGCAACAGGAAACAAAACAAACATTCACCAAATAATATAATCAGGGTTAATCCAACTTCTGTAAAAAGATTATAAAAATGAACTAAAAAGATAGTTTCAATTCACTGCAATATTTTATGTATTGCTGTTTTATACATTGAACAGCATCAACAAAGTGAATCAAAATATTACAAATGTTTTAATATTTTCTAGGATTTTTAGCTCCTTTACCAAACCTGATTTATGATTTTCTTCTTCATGAGGCAGTTTATGCTGTGGAGCGACAGAGCGGTATAGTGTGTGTGTGTGTGTGTGTGTGCGTTGCAGACTGACTCCTGAACTCCCAGGAAGCCGAGCAGCGCCTGGTCTGGCTGCTTGTTGAGCCGCAGGATGCGCTCCCAGTACTGCGCCTCCTCCTGCTCCTGCTGCAGGCAGTAGAGGGTGAAGAGAGGCGGGTAAAGTCGAGGCAGCAGCAGAGGGAGGAGCAGCGAGGAGCAGCTCACCACCATCACACTGCAGGAGAAATAAAACACGGCTTACAAGAACATCATCCACATTTATCTCAGGTCTTTGTGCGAACTCTGACCCCTGATCCACTTTGTTTGAGTTTCGTCGGGTTTTATTCGGACTGATGTCAGGAGCGTCTGGGATGACGCCGCCATCATCTGGTAACCCTGGAAACAGAAACCTGCAGACAGCAACAGATATTGGTGAACAGCCAAAGTTACACTTTGATTATCGGTTTGGTATTGTCGCACGACGAGCAAATAAAGCCCAGATTTCTGTCCTGTAAAGGGAACCAATTATGCAAAATTCATCATTTCAATGTTTTTATGCTTCCGTTTGAGTTTAAGGAATTAAGAGTTTTGAATCCCTTAATGTGATCAATAGATCTCAGGTTCTTAAAGGAACATGCCACCCTCTCTTCTTCTTCGTGGTGAATGAAGTACCTGACGATGCTGTAGAAGTGAGTGAGGTAGGCCTGCAGCTCCAGCACCGCCTGCCGGAGCAGCCGGCGGTTCGATCCCACGCCGACGTACGTCATCCTGTACGCCGTCACCAGCGTCTCCACCAGCCAGCCCAGAGGGTGGTGGGGCGTCTCACAGGCCTGAAACGGTCACACACACATGATTCGTCCGTCCTGCAGTGACTCTGGAGGAGCTGCACAGATCAACGCTCAGGTGGGAGAATCGACCTTAATGAGGTATCGTCTGACGTTGTCGTAGTTCGCAGTGGTGACCGCCTCGCCGTACTGAGGGATGAACTCCAAACTCTCCAGAACTTTGGTGTGAGATTTACTGAGGTCTGGGCTACACACACACACACGCACACGCACACACACACACACACACACACACACACACACACACACAATTAAATTTTTTTTTACATTTTTACAACTAACAATTATTTTAGTAATTGATAATCTACTAATCAACTAATCAGATTTTAAAAAGTCTGTATTATTTAACAACTTAAACCTTTTTTATACAGAAATAAGTGACATTTTGATTCTGAATGTGTTTTTTTCTTTTCTGTCTGTAAACTCCAGTTAATAATTAATTGTTTACTACATTAGTTATGTTAATAACTGATTAATCATTTCAGCTCCATATTTGTTACATTTCTTCTTATTGTCATTAAGTTGGAGATTTTTTTTTGACAAATGAGGTGAAATATATTTTTGAAACTATTTTTATTTCTTATAAGAAAAATTATGGCTGTTAATTTTTGTCAGTGCAACTTTTGAAATTCCATAATTTTTTTTTTGTTTCAGATTTTTTCACAAATATTCTGTGAAAAATATAAATTCATTGTTTTTTTCTTTTATTTAAAAAAAAAAAACAGTAAACTTATTGTTGACATTTATTGAAAAGTTTTATTTTTGCTGGATTTAGGGGAAATTGGCTCTTTGGGTTGTTAAAGTTGCAGACTGCTGGTCAAGACGAATATAAAGATGGATGGAAGATTCAGGAAACACAGCAGAGGTTAAAGTTTGGAAAAAACAAATTTTAGATTCTGTGGGAATCCTGACTTATTGCCAAATGTTTCCTCAGTCTTGCGCTTTGCGCCTACCTCTGCCGTCGAGCCGTTGCTATGGTAACGGCGATGGTTTCCCAGGCTGCGGTTCGTTCTCCTCTGCCGGCGGCGTCACAGCCGAGTCGACTCCAACATTCGTCAAACACACAGATCCACCTCTGAGCTGCAGGCACGGCGTACTGACCCAGTCTGTCGACACGCAAACACATTCAGACTTCAGGACCAACGTCGCGGTCGGAGCCGCCGGCCCGAACAAGCGTCGCGGTCTGGGCCGGCCCAAACCAATAAATTGGAACTAATTTTAATCTAATAAATCTTTAACTGATAATCAATTGTAAGTAGATCAATTGCTTGCATTTCTATGAGGAAGTAAAGTCTCACGGTGGCTCATCTTTCTCCTTGTTGTCATCCATCGCTGGTTTGACGTACGTTCCTACGACCTTCAGACCGGTGCTCCACTCGCCACTGAACTGGCCGTCCAGACGGTCGCCATTTGCAAGCGTCAAAACTCCCTGCAGAGACAGAAGAAGAAGAAGAAGAAGAGCGATCAGTTCATCTGAGGAAAGCCCCCAGAGCAAAGCGGCGGGTTTTTTACCTTCCCATTGACGGTCCAGTCGTCACTGAACTCCCCATGAAAAACTGTGTCATCGTCCGACACCAACAGGCCTGAACCCTGACAGATTACAGGGATAAAACCATTAAAACCAGTAGAAACGTAACAAGTCTGGTTTATAATGTCTCTGGCTGCTCAATTACAGACAGACTGTAACTTATATTTGACATTAAAACAAATCACAGTTATCCTTTTGAGCCGACTGACGGCTGTACTTACACTCATCTTGTTTTCTTTGAATGACCCTTCAAAATAAACTCCATACTGGGTCAGAACCACAGCGCTGCCGTGCCGCTGGTCGTCCAGCCAGAAGCCCATGTACTTCTCTCCTCTGAGAAACAAAAAGGAGATGTAACGATCAAATTAAATCATAGATTGTTTCAGAAACTTTTCTACAGAATGATAATTCATTCACTGAGGCATTTTTTTATGGTTTTATTTTTACCTCATGATGTCGTCGTGGACGCCGTACCCCGTCTTCTTGTCCTGAACCCACTGGCCGATGAAAAGGCCTGAAGACCCATGGGCCAGTTTGCCGGAGCTCAGCATGCCGTAACCGTGGCGACGGCCGTCACAGAAACAGCCGTCGTAAACCTCTCCGCTGCCGTACCTGAGCACACACAAGGGGGCGCTCTGAGTTAAGACGTCACAGATCTGATACATCCAGTAACCGACGGTTCTGATTTCTTTGATTCCGTTTGAATAAAAGCGTCTCCATAAAACGCCAGACTGACCTGTACTTGCCAAAGCCGTGGATCTTCCCCTCCTTCCACTGACCGTGGTACGTGTCGGGTTTGTCCTGCACTTTGTTTGGCATTACACACTCTCCATACCTGGGGGAAAAGACAAAAATATGGTTTAATTTGTAGAAAAGAGTTAAAATTTTAAGTTCATGCCACCATTTCCTGTCCAAACTGGTTTTAGGTCTCATCTACATCAGTGTTTCTCAAACCTTCACTTTCCCCATTTAACAAACACTCAGCAACAACTTAATTTCACTTAACATATAAAAGGAAAATATTAATCTCTCAACTCATCGTCTTTGTTCATCCTCATGTGGAGAGTGGCACTGCTTTTTAAGCACAATAAAACTACAACAACTCAGGATGTTTTCAGTTATTTACAACATTATGAAGTCTGGACTCTAAGCTTTCCAATGACAGAAAACATGGAAAGGTTCTTTACTACAATTTGTGTGCACTGATAACGCTTTAGGGCTATCTGTAATTTAGAAGCATAATAAAACAAAAATAGACGAGAGTGGACTGGATAGCTCAACATAAATAATGTTACTGCAGGTGCAGTTAGTCGGCGCAGCGCACAGGGCGCAGGGCGCAGCGCGCAGGGCGCAGGGCGCAGCGCGCAGGGCGCAGGGCGCAGGGCGCAGGGCGCAGGGCGCAGCGCGCAGGGCGCAGCGCGCAGCGCTGCTCGCTGTCACACAGCCACAGACCGAGATCTCCTATCGTTGTGTTAGAAAACACAAGTTCTGCAGCTCCACTGAGAAACCTTCCATTTATCTTCAGGTTTTCCTTTTAGTGACGTCGTCTTTAATCGCTTATTCATTATCATTTTTAAACACAATCCTTCGGTAAGCTATCTTCAGTCATCGCACTTTGAGCGAACGTCGCGGCAAATAAACGGTTCTTTACATGCAGTGCCTCACGGACCACTAGGGGGCGCCGGCAGACCACCAGTGGTCCGGGGACCACAGCTTGACAAAGACCGGTCCAGATTGATACAGACCCGTCCTCCAGTCCTCCCTTGAAGTTTCCCTTGTACACTCGGCCGTCCGGCCACTTCATGGTTCCTCTGAAAAAGAAAATGTGCAAATTACACTTTAAAGCGTCACCAACTCATGTAAACAACAATAAAAAATGTCCAGACTAAAAGAGAAACTGAGAATCACAATTATAGATCTTTTCTTATGAAGCTGTTAATTTTCTAAAGCGTTTTTAAGGATCTGCAGCAGCTGGCGGTCAGCGGTCTGACCTGCCGTGGACCCGTCCTGCCATCCAGCCGCCGCTGTACTGAGCGTCTTTGAATCGCTCATCTGAGACGAACTTGTACGACGCCGTGCGGCACACTGCGGCCGTGACCCCTGGCGATGACCCCTGAGCTGCTCCTCCCAGCACCAGATCCACGGCCTGGTTCAGGGACCGCAGCCACTTGTTCTACAGAGAGACAGAAGGGTCAAAATAAAGAGCCGCCATAAGGGGAAAACACCAACAACCTGATTTCACTAAGATAAACCAAAGATGTACCTTTTCTTGTGGCGTTGAGGCCACCAAGGTGAAACTCTCCTCTGGACATATTACTTTGATCGTATAACTGAGAAAAGTACAATAAAATATTAATTTCCCACAAGGATATTCCAATGCTTACATTTGTGAACTTTTAAAAAATGTTTAAGGTTTATTTTTGCCATGATGTGTTTTTACTAAACGCTGACATTTCTGCTCCCTTTCCCTGTTGTTCTGATCACAACCCGTCCTTACCTGAGACGACCCGGCACCAGCGGTCTGCTGCTGCCTGACTCTTTCCTCTTTCTACTGTGACAATGAAGATTTATTTTCAATAAGCAGCAGTGAGCACAACTTCTATATTTAAATTAAGAAGGACTGAGTTTATTCCTGCATCAACTAGTAAAGGATGTAAAATAGGCGACAACAACATTATAGTTGTTGTTAACGATCTTGTTGTGATATAGTAGCATTGATTAGTCATTAATTAATCAAACTGCAGCAAACGGTTTTAATTTCCCAAAACTTGTGCGCTGGTCTTTCACAACATTTTCTGTGGCTGTAAATTTACAGCAAGACATAAATATGAGACGGTTTTTAAATACATGCATAACTACTTTGTACAAATGCTTGTTTCTGTGTGATTACGTCATAAGCAGATTGTTCTTTGTGTAAGTTTATCAAAAAATAGTTTTGTGAATTGGGCCTCATGCTGAGACATGGTATCCGCCAATGAATGTTAAATGCTGCGCAGTGAGAAGTTCATCTACAGGACAGCAGATTGTGGTTATAAAAGCAAATACGGGAAGGATGTTCAGTTTTTAGGAACCAATTCATCTTCCGCCGATGAAAAAACGCTTCTACCAAGAATCTTTTTCTCCTTTTGCAGCTTTTTGAAAGGTTTTAGTTTCATTATTGAACAGAAATAGTCACACAATAGGCTGTGAATTCACCTGCGCTTCCCCAGTCACTGATGAGAACTAATGTCAGCATCATAATTGATCACTTTAACATTTCTGGTCAGAACTTCTTGAGAAACTCACAGTCCGCTGCCGTCTTCGGTTATCGTTTTCACCCACAAACAGGTCAGAGGATAGATTCGAAACGAGGAGAACTGCAGAGAAACGCACAGCAACAGAAACTACTGCTTTTCTGAAACTCTCAAATGAAGCAACATCACTCACCCTGAAATTACAAAATCACCCGACAGACAAAAAACGGCCAACAAATATGTGTCAGTTATCGTCAAAAAGGCTTTTTCTAAAAACTGACGCATTGGGAAACTTTCTATAAAAAAACCCTCCATTTCAGTTTCACTAAACAAAATTTGCTTCTGTTCAGAAACAGATCGAGAAAATAAATCAGCAAACTGCAGGAAAAGCAGTAATGAGAGGATCTGCAGCGATAAGAATCATTTAAACTTGATCACTAAATACAAAACTGTTTCTAAACTGTAAATTAGACTCTTTTAGATGGAAAAACGCATTTAAAACCAACGATAGACGTGAAATGAACTCCAACTCAAAACGAAGCACAACAAAGTGAAGATGTAAAATGTTTTTTCACTTCAGGAATGTTTCCCAGGAACTTAGCTGATCTGTGGGAGAACAACTTTCCCTCTCAGCTTCACTTCCATTCAATTTATCACCAGAAACGTAAACAGGTGACACATTTATTATCCTGAGGCTTTAACTCGTCTCTGTGGACAACAAGCATTTTTCATTTAATAAACTTCAGTGTTATCAGTTCATGTCCCCCGTTAATTTTAACATGAGATGCTCTAAATAAGATTTCTACTTTCTGGTCAAAAACAGTAAATCCTCCATTTTGAAACTGTTAATCCTCTCCCTCCTGGTTTTCAGTTTGAAATAATCAAACTTCTGGTAAAATTTAACATCAGGCTGCAGTGATTGTGCCTAGTGTTTTTCTCCTTTAAGCCACCACATCATCAACACACCACAGCAAACCAGACAGTGGAAGACAAAGTTAGTCTCTACAATACATGAACGCAGCCAGTGAGGGAAACGCAGGACAAGCTGAAGACTGATCTAAAGTTATAGCATCGCCTCGATGTTTGGAGTTGGTCTGATTAGTTTAGTTTGCCTCTGAACATGAGCAGAGCAGCTCTCAGAGTGGATCCACTATCGATGCAAACATTGAACCCAAAAGAGCACAAAGACCCCGTTTATCACCACTAAACAAACATGCAGAAAACAAACGTGAACACTGGACGTCCTGAAACAAGATTTAGACGAGATATTGTCACAACTCACATTGGTAAAGACTGAGAAAAATAAAACTCCACAATTATAAATCAGGTGTGGTTCTTTAAATTAGATGAACACGACACCATCAAATGAAAATGTCAATGATTACATGAACATATTTATGGGACTAGAGAGGAAAATTAGCCACTTGCTAAGGAAAACATTTTTGCAAACTTTACGACGTCCAGGGCTCACAGTTGTTGATTGCCTCGTATCAGAACCTTCTGAGTGGAAACTGGTGGGTGGGACATCGAGCTAAGATGCTACTTTATCATACTTACAAAGCTCTGAGAGGGAAGAGATCCCTGAGTGAATGAAAGACACAATGAAGACAATCTAAAGACAATGGAGGACGGCTGAAAATGTCAGCTACAAACACACCGGCCTGTTTCGAAACCTTAAATAAGCAAAACATTCCGACAATAAATGCATTCTTATTTCACTTCTACTGAAGGAACTTTGGGTACCTGTGTGTGCACCAGGATGTCGTTGAACAGGATAAACCAGTGATTGGAGAAGCGGCCGGCGTATTGAGGAGTCAGAGATCTGTTGCTGCTCTCACAAACGACACGGCGCTGAGGCAGACGCAGACTCTCCTGAAAAAACAAACATTCGCCTGTTGGCTAAAGCGTAAAGGCAGACCTGGACCACCAAACTACCACAGATGTGTGATGTTCTTTTTCTGAAATGCTGTACGTCTTGTTTTCAGTCAGATATAACGGGACACAAACCATGTGTCTTTGAAAAGCAGAAGTAGAGCCTCCTGCCCAACAATGAAGAAGGCAACAAGTGGTTTCTGGCAAGTGAACAACAAAACACTTGTCTTTTCCAGCAGCCATTGTAAAGCTGTAAAATATTCAGCTCTGGAAAAAATTAAAAGACCACTTTAAATAATGAGTTTCTCATATTTTACTTTTATAGGTAAATGTTTGAGTAAAATGAACACTGTTCTTCTATTCTATGAACTTCTGACAATATGTTTCTTTAAATTCCAAGCAATGATTTGGTATTTATTAGAGGAAAATGAGAAATGGTCAAAATAACAAAAAAGATGCAGTGCTTTCAGCTCTTAAATAACGCAAAGAAAACAAGTTCATGTTCATTTAGAAACAGCAACACTAATGTTTTAACTCAGGAAGAGTTCAGAGATCAATGACCAGGAGGTTTTCAACAGGGTTCAGTGCCGTGGACTCTTCATTTTTTCCAGCTGTATAATAATAATATAATAATATTTTATTATTTATTTAAATGAATGATGTTTATACCATAATGTAGAAGTTATTTTCTGTGAACTTATTTACTGCCAATAAAGTGATTCTGTAAAACCAGCTGACTCTTAGAATTCTGCTTGGAACTCCTGTTGCTCGGCAACAAGGCTGGGCTTGGCTGGGGTTGCTAGGTAACGGCAGAGTTCCCGTGGAATGTGGCTTAACATTTGCATAAAAGGTTCAATTTAAACTGATATCAGAAACGTAATTTGTTTTTTATATGATGCAAAAAAGTGACAAAGTCACATGTGATTTAACCTGCATGCTTACAGAAAATAGTAGAAGTTTAAGCACAAAAAATATTGAGTGCTTTGGAAAAATTTCTTTAGCAGAACAAGTTTCCAATGAGTTATATCTACTCCCAACAAAAGCAGACAAGGAAAAAGGAGGTCACTGATAAGGCGTTGTTCTCACAGTAGTTTTGCCAGAATGAGTTTTCCAGAACAGCTGTGTGGTTTCAGCCTCCTTCTTCTTCCTCAGGAGAGACGAAGAGAGAGCGTCATAGTGACTGCAGCCCTGCTGCAGAGACTGATACTCCTCAGTGAGCTGGGGAGAGAAACAGGCTTTCAACACACCTTCCAGTAAATAAACCTGTAGTTACTGAATTATGGGGGAAAGCTGAAACATAAAACTGAAAGAATAATAAAAATAAGTAGTAAAACTGAGAGAAATTGGCTTTGTGCTCACCACGTCATAGCATGTAGCCATTTTGAGCAGGACTCTGCTGTAATGGTGGAGCTGCTGCAGAGGCTGGTAGAACATTGAAACCAGATCAATCTCCTTGCTGTCAGACTGGTCTGATCCACACAGCTGGGAGAGAACAGCCTGCTGGCCGCACAAGCACTCCCTGCAGGGAGAAACGCAACAACTTTATGTTTTTACAGCATCACAAACAAGCAGCAAGAGTGAATTTTTTTTTTTTTTAGCAAATTCTGGTTAAACAAAGAGAAGATTCAGAGTGTTTTCAGCAAGGCAAGCAGGGGAAGTTGGACTCCTCCCATGAGAACAGTTAAAGTAAAAAAAGAGCCTACAGTGAGAGTTTATGAAGTGACTGGAATCCACCCATTACTTGAAAGTCGCCGACTGCAGAACAATACCTGAAGGCAAGCACAGAGACAGATTTCACGTTGATTAGCAAAACAGATGGAGGGAGCAGAGCACAGTCAGGAACAAATCTTTATCCATTTTTATACTAAAGGTATTTATTTAAACTATTTATTTAACTATAATTACTGGAACCTTGGCTAAAGATGTGTAAAATCTTACTGTTACCTGTTGGTTAGGTCTGTGGTTTAACAAAACGTGTTCCTCACATTTTTTTCACAAAACCATTCTTAGATAATGAGATTTTAAGTTGGTCAGTTTTGGCTCTTTTGAGCCCGAGTCACTTTAAATCCAAATAAGCCACACCCCCAAAGTCAAAGTTTACACTCAGACATGAAAATGACTGCAAACAGATGCACAAATATGCAATACTACAGCTTTGAAAAACAGAAGTGGAGCCTCCTGTACAACCAACAGTAAACAAGCAAGTGGTTTCTGAATGGTAAGTCAAAAACAAAGCTCTTGTCTTTTCCAGCAGCCATTGTACAGCGCATACAGCGGTAAAACCAGCTGACCAAACATGCTGGAGTTCCGCTTGGGTTGCTAGGTAACGAGGCTGAGCTAGGTGACAGCATAGCGACTGTCAAATGTGACTCAACATTTGGGAGGTTTTTGAATTGTCTCATTTTACAAATTCCAAAAACTGCAAACCTATTGCAGAAAAAACTGGGTGGTGTTTTGAGTTTTGGTTGTTTTTATGCAAAATCTGAATTTTGCATAAAATATCCCCTTCAAAACTCATTTTTCTTTGTGTGATCAGCAACTGCATAAACACGAAATAAAAAAATAAAACTAGCAGTAAAGTCAGCATTTGTTCATCAGCTTAATAAAATCCTTACTTTTTATACGTCTCCAGGAAATGTTCAGCGTGTGTCAGCAGGGGAAAGGAAGTTACATCACGGCTCTGGGCGTTATGCAGGAAGTAGCTCAGCGCCGTGGCGTGCCGACCAATCAGCTTGCTCAGCTGAATGAAACTATCACAAAGTAAAAAGAAGAGCTGCGTGCATGGATCCCCCAACGTCTGGCACGCCGACTCTGAGGGATGAACCCGCATCAGATCCTCTGCTGTTCCTGGATTCAAGTTTGGTCTCAGGTTGAAGCAGCAAAAAGTTCTCACCCTTTTTACGCAGCGGCGCCATGACGACCCTCCGGACGTCGTTCGTCCAGCAGGAGAACCGCCTCTCGCTGGAGGCCAGATCGTGGATGGCCGCGATGAAACCCATCACATTGTGATCCATCAACGCCGCGCATAGCCGGCCGCCGCCGCTCACGCTGCTGATGTAACTCATCTGCACACAGACAGATGCAGGAATACGCAGCCGAGAGATTAAAGGATTAATCGGACCAACTGTGATTGATCGAGTATTGAAATAATCAACTAACTAATTTAGTAATGTTATTAAAACAAATTTAACTACAAACTCACAAATTTATTGATCTACAAACTGGATCAGAGAACAAAAAAAAATTATTTAGTAATTGATTAATCATTAACTGAAGCAAAGACTCGAAAATAGCCGATTTGCTAAAACAACAACACACTCAGAGCTGGGATTCAGTCAAAACTGTACAAAAATATTTACATTTTGCATTTAAGTTACAAAAAAATCTTTGTCTATATATGTTTAAGCAAAAATTCTTCAAGTTTTAGCTTCACCTGGTTCAAATTCTGCCAATTATTAAAAACAGATCAGCCTCACACTGCCTCAACGTTAACCCAGCAGACATTACAGAAAGAAGGAAATACTTTTTGATACTCGATTGTTGTCTCTGAGTGTGTAGTGAACAAAAATGTAGCCAAAACAGATCGTCGACTGTAGATTTTCGAAAATTAGACCCAGATGTTTTTTAAGCTTTTTTTATGGGCTGATAAATTAAAAGATTAGACTTGAAACACAAACACTGAATATATGAGTTCTGCATTTAACACATTTTATTAGAACTGTTTCTGCAGTTTTCTCAGACATTTCTGACTTCTGAGTTCATTCCTCCTCCATACATTCGGCGGCCCGGTTGGAAAAACGCTCCACCCATTACAGCCTGGGTTGTGCGTTGAATCCACGAACCTCGATGCAGAAGGGCAGCAGCGTCGGTCTGGCCGTGCAGCTCTTCGCTTTGAGGGGGGAGCTCTGACTCGAGCTTCGGCTCTGCAGCTTCTCGCTCTGCGCCAACGGCGACTCGCTCTGCTGGCCGCAGTACAACAGGACCGGCTGGACGCAGTCGCCGTCCGCCAGGAGGAGGGAGTGGCTCTGACCGGCCGACAGATCCCAAACACGGAGGCCGTCTGACAGCTGCAGGAACCAACCAAGAAACTGAGTGTGGATTTATGAAAATCAAAAAATGTGTTTTGTTCAATATGCACGTTTTCATTCTCTTCAACAGCATAAAATAAATGATAAAACTCACTCAATTACAGCTACAGTGTTTTCATATTTGTTAAAACTGTCATGAAAGTTTATCATGAAACAAATAATCTATGAAAACACCGATCTCATCCACCTCCTTCCTTAGCTGCTATTAATTTCTGCAGAAATGCAGCGATCCCGACCAGAAGCAACCAATCACAAAGCAGTCACCGGGCAGAAACTCAACATTTGAATGATTTTCTGACAGCAGAGCACAACCTGCTCCAGAGCTACAAGGATTTGGGAGCTGAATTTGTGGCAATCTCAGAGTTCAAAGAGTAACTAACCATCTACATCCACCAAGGAATACACACACAGATACAGCAGCTTAGGTAATACCACCCACGCTATTTGTCTCCATTTAAAAAATATTAGTAAAACCTTTTCTACACAATGCATGAGGATGTTTAGCGCTGTCAATCACCTCATGTACTGGCTGGTCAACATTACAGTAGTGGAGAAACCGCTTACCATTACAGGAAAACTGTTTATCCGCCATCATTAGTGGCCATTACAACCAGGCTGATCCTTCACAACAACATGCAGCAGCTTTAATCTGGGATTTTTAAGGATTTATTTGGACTGTTCTTTAGTTTAAGGAGAATATGATCAATTGACAAAACACTTTTCTCTAATCCACACAAGATCAAAATTAATACTCACAGTTTGCTAATAATTAAACACCACAATTATATTTGGTTAAATGTCTCTGAGTGAGTTCAAGAAAAGCTCAACATTAAGAAATCTGATGAGTCCTTACCAAGAAACCAACAATCTAGTGAGGTCTGACGAAACCAAGTGATCAAATATACAGTCAGAATTATGCTGGATGCCTGCAACATGTGGTTTCTCTGCAGAGAAATTCATCCTTATATTACTGGTTATGTGTTATCTAAAGTAGATAAGCTAGAGTAGAGAAACAACTCACTACCTAAATAAATGACCAGAGCATAACATTGAGATGACGTAATAGAAAGGAATCAATGGAGAGGAGCCAGATGACCAACCGTTGCTAACTGAGGGACAGTGACGGGGCCGTCGACACGGCCGAGCTGCCCACACAGGTTGCTTCCCCATGAATAGACCTGCAACACACAAGAATTATTTCTTTCCACAGATCTATTTCTCGGGGCACAACTTTATTTTTCAAATCCTCACAACATCCATCAGCTCACATTAATTTAACAAACCAAAAAAAAACAAAACATTTTGAGCTCAAATTACACTTTAGATCAAAGGCTGTGACGTAGAACGGGTTTGATGGATGGTTTGGCTGCAGGTTGTTGTTTACATCTGGTTACCTGACACTGTGCAGTGAGCGCCAGCGAATGGTGGGACCCTGCAGCAACTTTGATCACTTCCTGCCCTGTGAGGGACTTGATGCACAAAGGCTGCAGCCTGAACACACAGAGCAAACACAACCAAAGCAGCTGTGAGAGAAAAACGTGGATATGAATGTAAATATAAGCAACAAGTGTGTTAAAGGGGATCTATGATGCAAAATTCACTTTTTGCACGTTTTTGTAATTCCCTCTGTGTCTCAACTCAAAATCAGAGATGTATATTTAAAATTTTATCACAATATTTTTAAATATTATTGTGACAATGATAAAAATGGTGATTAAAAACTATTAGTCACTTCTTTAGGTAACTGTAAGGCACAGCATTGATTCATAGCGCCACGAACATAAAAGCAGAGACATTTTAAAATATGATTTAAATAACAGTTTTAACTGATTAACGGAAATCTATTGTTACAACAATAAATCAAAAATTCTTATAATGACGTAATTTTTTTATTAAATACAAAACAATAAATGGCATCAACTGTTTAAAAAAAAAAAATCCACCCAGTTGGGAAGATGTTAATGTTTTTCTGATGTCGGAAAAAAAAACCAATAATCATTGAATTAAGATTCAAAATTTTTAATTTTGATAAATCAGAAAACATGGGCACTGTGCCGTCACCTAGCAACCCCAGGCCGTCACCTAGCAACCCCAGGCTGTCACCGAGCAACCCCAGGCCGTTACCGAGCAACCCCAGGCCGTTACCGAGCAACCCCAGGCCGTCACCGAGCAACCCCAGGCCGTTACCGAGCAACCCCAGGCCGTTACTTTGCAATCTAAATGGAAATCAGTTGATTTGGTCAGTTGATTCTGACAGGAGCTCACAATAGGCAGAACAGACTGAAGTCTTAGTTTTTTGTTTTGTAAAACTCATAAACCTGGTTAAGGAAGATTAATGGGTCGCCTTTAAAGTCCATGAATCCAACCTGGCCAGCTGGTCTCCATGTCCCAGTTGTCCTTCAGACCCGCGTCCCCAGCTCCAGACTTCTGTCTCCAGGGACGGCAGCCCGTCTCCTGAATCACCTGGTCCTGCACCAGCACAGAGCGACCCGGAGGCACCCTGCCGCCGTCTCCGTGGCGACCCTGCATGAGAAGAAAAAACACAGACATGAGCTCATAACTGAGATAAAACCAAATGTGTTCAGGATCTATAACGCTGGAGCTTCTGAGCTTTGCCCCAGAACCTCGTCATGGTTTCTTCTTGATTTACCAGAACAATTTAAATGGAGAATCGAGTAGAAGAAGAAATGATCATGACTGGTTTTTCAGTTATAATAATGAAAGTAGCAAAATGTGCAAATCATCTGTGAAAAAAAAAAACTTTCCTAAACAATAAATAGTCATTTAACGCTGCAACTGAATATTATTCAGACAATCTGTCAGAGAAAATAAAGGTACTTTCTGCTGAGTTTTCATTTAACCACTTAAGCTTTTTTCATATAAAATTAGAAATACATTAAAAGATTCAAATAAACTAATAACTTAATTCCTGTATAAAATAAGAAAATTAACATTTATTTCCTAAAATGGAAAACATGGCAATCCTTTAGTGAACGCTTGATTATTTGTAGCATTGGATGCATCTGCATGTTAAATCAATACGGACTAGTCTGTTGAGTATTAACTGATTAATAATCGGTTAGGAAAAGATGCTTCATAGGCTTTTTTTTTTTAACAATTTAAATCAGATGAAGCTGAAATTGAGGCGTTTTGGGTCAAACAAATTTTGATTTTTTTATCATTTCAAATGTAAAATGTATATATTTTTGTACAGTTGTGGGTTAATATCTCTTCTGAGTCTGCATACTCCAGTTGATGATTAATCAATTTCTATATTATGTCAATAATTAATTAATCGATTAATGGTTTCAGCCCTACACTCACTCACAAAATACATTAACCAGAAGGCTTTGAGGAGTTTGTGTTATTTGTGGTTAGGTTGTAAATCCTCAGCTGACAGGAAGTTCACAGAAACACAAACTGATAAATTATTGAACTGATCAACAAGTGAGGCTGTTGGCTGACTTTCATTTTTATGATCCTGAAACTTCTGAAAACCCAGAAAACGGGAAGTTGATCTGCCAGCCCTTCTTATTTTTTAAAGCCAAATGATCCTCCCCGTTTTCCAGCTGATTTATAAACTGCAGACACTAAAAGTGGAATTGGGTTCACTTGGTCAAATGTGAAGCCGTACGTTTTTCTCTTTAACTTAAAAATGTAGAGAGTGGAAACATTTGTTCTCAACTATAAGCTGTTCAGGTTGAAAATCTCTGACGGGGGTAAAATTTGTCAAGAGAGAGAATGAATAGAAAAGTTTGTTGACACGACATCAAATACGGAAATGGGAGAGCAGAACTAGATCGAAATCATAATTATGCCCCATCTGAAGATCAAAGTTCTACCAAATCTAAATAGAGCTGAATTACCCAACTAATTAACTTTTTCTACTTTACTTTTACATTTCTCAAACAAAAATATAGAAAGTTTTAGTTGTTAATTGATGCACTAGCTTCAATGCTGAAGGCTTCAGGTATTAATCCCTTCATCTAAATCATCCCCCCCCAAAAATAAGCGAATTTTCCAAACAAACAGTCCATCCGTTCGCACCGGTCCGATCGTACCGTGGGTGGGGGTTCCAGGAAGCGAGCGTCTGCCGCTCGCCGCGTTTCCCTTCTGGTGGGCATTTGTGAGGCTGCAGCTGAGCAGCGCCTGCCTCTCCCTCTCCACACAAAGACGAACTTCTTCCAGACACACCGGCGAAGACGAGAGCGGTGCAGACACCCCGCCGCTGCAGAACGCAAGGTCAAAGGTCAGATACTGAAGCATGGATTGTTTCCAGCGGACATTTGCTGATAAATACTGGGCTTCTGCTCCAATTTAAGGCTTTTTAAGACCATTATGCACCTTTGGGCTAGCTAGCTATAAACCATATATTAGCTGCTAGTTAGCGGTAGCCTCAACCGCCTAGAGACTCAAATCTTCGCCTGATTGAAAAGTATCACGAGAAACAAAACAACAGAATTTACAAGAATAAATTGTCCTGCCACAATAAAATGTATGACCAGTGACAAGGCCAACTTACATTTTTATTAATTTAAGACATTTTACGACCTTAACTTCAGATACATGAATATTTGAGACTTTTGAACATCCATAAACATAAATAAGCAGGTTATTGTTGGACTGGCATAAAAGGTGCTGCCAAAGCAGCTCCAAAGACCTAATATTGCCAGAAAACAGAGGAAAATTTATAAGAAAAAGTTGTTTTAATGAGAAAAAAGCTTTGATAGAAGATCTGATGTGAGCAGCTCAGCAAGTAACTGTGGTTCTTTCTTTGAAATTATTTCAGTCATTTAAAGAATTTGTTTCAAAGTTATTTTGTAAAACCAATACTACCTATAATGTCAGATGTTCATTTTAACACAGTTTGATTTAGATTTATTATAAACTTGCAACTTCATGCCTGAATTAAAAACAGACAAAAGAGACTGGCCCTGACGTTAATTAGCATGAATATTGTTGCGTTTCTATGTTTCTCTCTGATTTATGACATTATATTGTTTGATGTTTTAATGTTTTCTGAACATGTGATTGTTGAAAATGAAAATTTGTTCTCAATCAAATTACTTGGTTAAATGAAGAGTAAATAAATTAATAAAATATATCAACTGGAGCTCGAAAAAAAAGGTCAGGAAATAGAAAAAACCCATTTACAACGAATGCAAAATGTTTATCTCTTCTGACAAGTCGAAATATTAGCAACATTTTTGAAAACTGAACAAAAATATGCTGAAAAAAATAAATTGATGAAGTGAAGTTAGCAATGTAAAAGATTTTACTGTGTTCAGACTAAAATGGAAATCCAATCGAATCATTTGGACTTTTTATCTTTTGTTAATCACACAGACTGACCAGTAAATGTTATTAACTGGGTTAATAAACTAACTGGGAAACAATAAAATGCTCTGCCACAACTAAACTTATTAATCTGCTTTGATCATCAGGTCAGAGAACCTTGTTTTGAACAGATGAAGTATTAAATATTCTCAGACTGAAAGTAATTGGTTAAGCTGAAGCTCATCTTACTTGTTTGTCTGAATCTTGAAAATTGAATCGTCTTTGTAACTTGAAGCCAATAAATCTGAAGACGGAGTTGAAGAAACGCAGCTGTCCTCTGGATGGAAGGTTAAAAGAGAGAAGAGGAATTATTACAGGAAAGAAAACAAGATCCAAAACAGAGTAAGAAAAAGAAATCTGAACCGAACCTGATCCAGTCTGGCTGCCCACTGAGTCTGTGTCGCCCGTCGCCGTGGCGTTTTGTGACTCCGACTGAACCAAAAGTTTATCAAGTAAACTCTGGAGCTCCAGCTCGTCAGAAAACGCAGCGTCCTTGTTGGCGGTCCAATCCGACGCTGGATTAGCTTTAGGGCTGGCGTCCGTCTGCGACACGCACTCCACTCTGTTTTCCTCAGCCTCCAGCCTGCTGCATGCTGGGAAGTTTCTCCTGACGGTTCAGAGAGCAGAAAATGGAGACATAAGGAAAAATATCTCAACAGTCACTTCTGTCTTTTTAAAATTTTTTTTAATATGGAAGCTGGAGGACATGCAGAGTGTTAAAGACACGGTACTGTTTGGGATTAGATCTGCTGTCATCAGAGAATGAAGATAAACTGGCTGAAGAGCCTCGGCTGCTGCCAGATGACATTCCAGCCGGATGGAGCCGCGGCCTGGGAACCCGTCTCCGGGAAGGAGTCTGGAATGCACATCAAAGAGGAGAAACACACAAAAGATAAGAACTATGCAAGCACTTTTCACATCCTCACACAAATTATCCACTACATTCAGGCTTTGACTAGGCCTCTCCAGAACATTCACCCATCTGCCTTTTTGAAGATTTTATTTTTTGGAAAAATCTGGATTTCTTTTTTTTTTTGAAACACCAGTGCACTCAGCAAGGTGAATGGTTGAATACAACACCAGGTTGTTCAGTTTTCAGGTTGTATTCGTTCATTTCCCATTGTTGTTGCAAAGCAAAGGGACTTCTGCTATCTTTAACTTGCAGCAAACAAAAATGGCGTCTCTACCTCATTTCTTGTGACTTCAGAGAGCTCCACCCCGAGCGGACAGTAGACCGCATCGTCGGCTGTGACCAGTTCCTCCCTGTCTGCCAACGGGCACTGAGGCGATCGACCGCGCTCCCTGATTTTCGGGGTACTCTGAGCGCTAAAGTCCTGAGCAGGTAAACTGCGGACAAGTGCCAGGCTGTGGTAGGCACCACATGCCACCTACAAGAGATGAAACAGAAACATTAAGGGTTTACACCTGGTAGTCCAGTAGACTACCAGATTGCGGACCAAAAGTTGCAACATTTGCTCCATCTTCAGATGGTCTGATTTGGCTCATTGTCAAATGATCTAAACTAATTCAAAACTTGTTCCCCTCATCGCCAGTGGTGGCGCTGCAGCAAGAACCACTGAAGGAAGCGACAGGAAATTCTCTGAAGAAGACACAGAGCGCAACTTACTTCTTCACATAATATAAACAAATATGGAGTAGCGTCAGATTTGAGCAGCTGTAGGATTTATCTTCTGTGCTCGGTTAAAAACCAAGAGCCATTTTTCCACAAGACTCACAGGGCTGTTTAGGTTGTATTTAACCAGAATGCACTGTGTTATAGTTCTGTTCCTGCTTTTAGAGGGCTTTCCGGTTCAAGCCACACATCAACCGAACTGAGTCCCAGGCTCTTAAGTGAACTAGATTTTCCTTGTTCAAGTCCGGCCTGGTTTGGTCCGACTAACAGAACTCTAATGAATCCACAATCGAACTCTGACATGGAGCAAAAACAAACTCTGCCTAAAAATCTAGCGGTTCAAATGTATGAAAGCAAGTGAACCAGAAATAGCTCCAAAATAAGCAAGTGGACTATAGCTCAAGGCATTCTGGGTAAATTCAACCAAAACCAATATGTTTGTCTCGCACTATCAGGAAAAATGACTCATTGTCTTTTAACAAAGACTGAAATCATACAACCGCTTAAATCTGATGCCACTTCATTTTTGTTTAAATTTGGTGAATAAATAAGATATGCTCAGTGTCTTCCTCAGAGGTTTTTATGTTCTTGGTGCAGCGCCACCACAGGCTGGGAGGTGTAGTGTGAAACCAAACTGTAGCAGCTGAAAACATTACAAGTGTTGCAGTTTGGTTCCCAACCGAACCGATTCTACTGGACTATTTGGTCTGAAAATACCTCAGAGACAGAAAACCATTTTATATACATCACACAAAAACAAAAACATATTTCTGACCTGAATCACATGTCTGCCTGCCAGATGTTCAACCTTCACAAACGGATAACAATGAGAGTCTGATTAATCAAATCCAATAGAAGAGGAACTGATATTCAGCCTGGAGGATACCTTCTGAGGTTTCCACACAGGGAAGGTGTTGGTGACCAGGCCGAGCTGGCAGCCGCTCCCCCAGGCCCACAGCTCGTTTTGGGCCGACAGAGCCAGGCTGTGCTCCCGTCCACAGGCGAGGCTCACGACCCGAACAACCACAGGAGGAACGACCTCACTGTCCACCACGGTGACAGGACACGGCTCAGGGACTGTCGCAGGAAAGCATTCACTTCATTATTGCCTCAATAAACAGAAATATAACAATCAAATTAAACTTTTTATAGTCAACTCCTGTCATAAAATCAAAGTGTTCTGAGTATTTCGAGGACCAGCTTTAGACGATGTGTGGATTTTTACAGTTTGTTACTTTTTCCGTGTTTTTTTAGCAATATTTAACGACAGCCCGAGCAGCTGGGACTCACAGACGCATCCAGAGTCTATGAGAGCAAATCATATTTGGCTGAATTTATCATCCACTCAAAGCATCCAGCATGCTGAGGTGAGTGAATCTTCATCAGTGCAGACAGAGCTACAGCACAGCGTACAAACAGAATAAATTATGCGAGGCGAAAAGCCTTTTAATTAAATGATATTTTCAAGACGCATGGTGCCACTTTTTAGCAAAATAACTATGTTATCTTCAGTTGTTAATAAAAATGCTGTTTATATCTAGGCTCGTCATAATAAACTATTAATTGCATTATAAATGAAAATGACCCAAACATTTTCCATTTGGATAATTCATATTTTTTGAAGGATCATTTTGTTATTGCTTTTTATTTATTTATTTTTTTTGTAGTTGCACATTATTTAGACATTGTGTAGTTTTATTTATAAAATTAAACTTAGTCTTTGAGAGCAAACTTGAATTAACATCAAAATACTTGAAAATTGTCTCAAAACAACATTATCTTTTATTGCAATAACTTATGGAACTATTTATCATCCAGTAAGATTATTTATTCTGACAAGTTTACATAGATCAAACTTTATTTAAAAGACATTTTACTTTGTAAATTGAAGCCTCTGTCTCTTTAAGAAGCTCCTGCTCTTTCAAGCACTCTGCCTTCAGTATGTCATCAAAGCAATGCCTTTCCATTATGCCGTTTGCAGCAGTTCTCAGAAGCTTTGGACTGAGAGGGCTTGCAGTTTCACCAGGTGTTTGCTAATTGCTGCCGCCGCTAGTCTGGAGGAGCTGAGGCTCCAAAGAGGAGTTTTGAAAAAGATTGAGGGATTCCTCAAACATGCATGAAAGAATAACATTAAAACATGATGTAAATATAAAATAACATTGATTTTACATTATGCTGCCCCTTTAAAGCACACATTTTTGCCAACAACGGGTCCGACATGATGAAATAAACAAACCTGAGGCTCTGTCCGTCTGCCCACACTGTCCTGCAGTGTTCTCCCCCCACATGTAAACGCCGCCCTGCTCGCTTATCGCGCCGCAGTGGAAGCCCCCAGCAGCCACATGGACCAGCGTCCTCCCCAGCAGCGAGGCCTCCAGCACCGGAGCCGACAACGGGACGCTCACTCCCCTCCAGGAAAGCTCCCCGAAAGAGAACACCAGACCCCCTGGAAAAAACACCAATCTGGTCACTGCAGAACACAGGAGCAAGTGGTTCAACACAATGTACAATTTATACGACCTGCTTTCACGGCTGAAATGATTCATCCAATTAATCGAGATTAATTGTGACTAATCGTGATTAATCAATTACTGGGATAATTGTCAACTAAAACTTATTCCAGTCATCTTAAAAAAATAATCCATCCAGATCAGCTTTACACTGTATTGATGTTAGTCAAGCAGAAATAGTTGAGCTGCAGATGCAGCCTTTGCTACAAACGTTCACTAAAGGAATAGTGTAATTGCATTTTAGGCAATAAATGTTTATTTTATTATTTAAAAAAAAGAACTGAATTGCTTGTTTGCATTTTTTAAATGCGTCTGTGATACTGCATCGAAATGCTTAAAAAGATCAGTAGAATGTGCCAATTATTTATCCCAGGAATCGCTAAATGAATCAGGTTGACCTGCTTCATTCATAACAGCAGTAATGTTTTTTTTCTTAACTTTTAAAATTAAAATGTAATTTTAAAAGCAACTAATAATTATTTTAGAAATCAATTTTGTTGATGATTAATCGCAATTAATCGTCAACATGTAGTTAATTAATCGTTAACAATTATTAACCACATAAGCCTTTTTATACAATATTAGAAATATATTAAGGATGCAAATCTTTCAATTTACTTTATAAATAAGAGAAAAATATTTTATTGCTTAAAATGCAATAACTTAGCAATCCTTTAGTCAATTTGAATTTAGACAAATTGTGTTTCATTTTCTGAAAATGTAATAATCGATTCGTCACGATTAATCGTTTCCACCCTAAATACAAATATCTTCATTTTATTATATGAGCAAAAAAGATCATGGAAAGTTTCTATTTATTCAGTCCAGTGTCTCGCCGTTCTCAAGTGTCCAAACAGCTTGTTAGAAATCAAAAACAAGATCTTGGCAGCACTCCAAGATGAGTCCCTAAGTAGTAAAGTTAACATTAAAAACGCACCCTGTGCCAGGAGGATGCCGTGGTTTTCCCCCAGGGAGACGTGCATCACAGGCCTGGACAGCAGCACCGTCTCTGGGCAGAGCTGCTGGGTTCCTCCCCCTGAAGGCCAGACATGGAGGAGGCCTCTGTCTGGAGGCTGGAGGCCTCTCTGATCCGCAGGGCTGCCGGCACAGAAACAACAAATGCTGGCATTTAACTGAGCACAAACGCAAGTTAGAACAAATGTTGCAGCTGGTTACTAAATAAAAGACAGGCAGAAAGAAAGAGAAAGCCATCAGAAAGTGAAAAGATTGAAGCAAGAGGTAGCATACCATCTCATTCATCCCTAAAGTTACAAAGGCTTATATGGGATCTGCACGCCCAGACATGCTAACACACTTGAAAGAGAAAACGGATTTAAAACTCAAACGGTCGCTATATGTCTGAATCCTAGTAAACATGAAACACAGTCCTGTAAACAAGAACTGTATTAATTATTCTCAATATATTGCAAAATTAAAAAAAAAACAAAAACAAAAAAAAACTGAGCCATGTTGATCATTTTAGCTGAAAGAGAAAATAACTTTAAACTCTCTTAAGGATTTTTACCTTAATTTAGAAGCTCCTAAACTCAAGGGATGAACTGAAGTTATGTTTAAGAATAAAATATAGCAAAAAGCCTGTTTAAAATGAAAATATCAGACATGTTACTAGTTATAGCAAAAAACACTTAATTTCTTTGTCAAATAAATGCAAAACATTTCACAGATTATCGGGAAATGCACAAAAAGATTATATTTTATACAGTAGTACTGTCTTCTGTGTTTTTTTTACACAGAACATTGGCCAGCCAACTGGCGATAAATTTATATTTAGTCATGATTGACTAGCAAGCTAGCAAGAGTATGTTAACAGCTAGTTAGCGTTTGCCTCAAACACCTTGAGAACTCAAAATTTACCAGTCAGAAAAGTCCCACGAGAAAAATAAACTATACAGAATGTACAAGGTGAAACAAAATACAAAAAAATTTAAGACCTGTGGTTATCTTATTTAAGACCAACTCAGGTTTTTTGTTTTGTTTTTTTTTTTTATAATGGATTTAAGTCTTTTTAAGGTCTTAATTTTAGGTAGATGATTTTAACACTTTTTAAGGTTGCATTGACACCGTTAATTATACAATATTTTTCACATTAACAGGCAGATATATAGAAGCAAAAGGCTTGCATTTGTTGTGAACCGACATTAATACATAAACCTAGTTAAAAGTAGCTCTGAGACTGAAACTGAAGCCCAACGTCCAAATTTTAAAAAGGGTGATTTCTAGTGGAAACAGATCGTCATGGTTTGCTCACCTTCCTTCTTGTTTCTCCATCACTTCATGCTCTCAGAGCTCCAGCATGGTAAATGAATATATGTTTTATTTATGAACATTTTATTCAAAACTCATCTGTTGTCTCTTTTGATTACATTCAGCTGACATAAAGAGAGGAGCCTCCTCCGTCCTGAGTTGATGCCTCTTCTGCTCATTTGGATCCAGATTCTTGTTTGTTGAACTTCTGCTCAACAGATAAGAGATTAAGACACTGTCAAAATAAATCATTCATTAGTTTTTAACTTTAACACATCTTACTTACAGAGTCCCAACCAATAACGTTTGAGGTTCTACTGGATCAAAACAATCAAAAATCTGAAACCCCCCCCCAAAAAATCAAAACAAAGATTCATATTCAGCATCTCGCAAAAGACGCACAAGTCTTTTGGGGTTATTGTCAACCACCTTAGAACGACTGAATGCTAAAATATTTACCCAGAGTTCTTAGTAACAAAGCTAAAGCGCCACCTAATTGAATGGACATTGTGTGTGAACAGCAAATCCCTCGTCTTTTGTAAAGCTGACACCAATGAAGACAACTGTCCCCACGGCATTATGCTGCCATCACCATGCTTAATTATTCAGGAGGTTTTCTAAACTGACAAAATTTCTAGTTCAAAATGTTATTTTTTTGGTCGGGTACCATAAGATTTTTTTTTTTTTTTTTTTTTTTTTAGATATTTTAGTAATTTACAAATATAACCAATATGTATTTAGCATCTAAAGGCAGAAATGTACCAAAAAGTTGCTTCATAACTGCAATTAAACCAACAGAAGAAGACCACTTTCCCACAACTATTTAACGTGTCAGAATTTCAACATAGACATTGTTTGCAGTACTTCTTACAAACATAGTTTTCAGTTTCACTTTCCATAAGCAACCATTTTAATTTGAGCTGCAGGCTCCACGTGTAGCATTGATTTTATTTTCCTTACATGTGTTTCCTAAAATAAACATGCTTCCAAATAAATCTTACTATTTTGGTCTGAAGAGCAGCCATATTGAAACACAAACATATCTGTGATAGTCAGGGTAGCTCCCCATTTCCTGATGGGAAATTTGACTTTTCACCAGAATGTCCCAGAATGTCCCAGTTCTGAGTACAACTGGAACACAGCATGTCCCCACAGCATGATGCCACCATATTGTTTTCAAAATGGTCAAACTTTCCTGTACCTACTAACCCACAACTAAAAAGTTATTTGTGCAGTTTGTTTTGATCCTGATGTTGACTGAAGGTGGAGTCTGTTTACCTTTTGTAAGTGCAAAGATAACGAGGACTAAATTACATACCAGATTTATCATTTTTATTATTATTTTAGCAAAATCCAAATACATTAAATACCCTCCTTGCAATATATTTTAAATAGTCTTGTCTTTGTTCTTCCAAACTCTACACAGAGAAGAGAACAGATTTATGATCGTCCTCTCTCTTATCTTCATGCAGGATGCTCCGTAAACAAACCACTGATTGATTATAACAGCTTGATTTGTTTATTTACTGGTAAAGTCATTCACACTCAGAACTTGCTGATAGACATGCGTATTACAGCTTGACACCAGAAATAAACCTTTTCTCCTTCTATCCACTTGCTCTGTACTCCCACACTGCTAATTCAACAGAAAGTAAGCCGTTTCTGTCAATATACAGGGCAGTCGAATAGCGATTTAAACTGAGCGGCTAGCGCAGCTACCGAAGCTAAACCAGCTAATTAAACTTACCAGCGACTCCATCAAACTCGGCTGGAGGTGAAGAAGCTGTTTGACGCGGCGCCTTTCGGAAAGTCCGTTTATTCCGGCGTGGCTGGCACCGCTGATACGACGAGCTAATGGGTTTACAGTGATTAAATCACTGCAGGAGTTCAGAAAGCAGAAGTAGAGTTGATGTTGCTGGGAGGGACGACAAACTGTGCGATGGAATCCGCGCAGGGACAAACATCGCGGTGACGACACACCTGTAACTGCCGTTGATGAGACAGTGACAGAAAAGCGATGGTGTTGGAAAGAGGTCCCACTCCGATGGCATTATTACTGCCGTTAGTTGTACAGATATTCTATTCTACCAAAGAGGGCATACTCTGATTCAATTTCAAGAACTGTGGTATTCTTCATTGGCTCAGGCTAAAATATAAAGTTTAAATTAAAATTATAACAGAAAGTTTTGAATTTGTTTTCTGCCTTATTTTTAAAGCTTAATTTACAAACAATTATAAATAAATAAATGAATGATTTAACGCTACTATTTTTTCACCTCAAAAATCATCCCTTAATTTCAGTACCATAAACAAACCTTTACTATTTTACCTCTTTCTGTGTTGTGATAAACATTGTTTAGAGACTCTTATTATACTGTGTAATTTACTAAGGTTTATTACTGAAAGTCTGACAAAACATGTTTGTTATATTTTAGATATTTTATATGACTTATAATAAAAAATTAACATTTCAGCTCTAAAATTTAATACTTTATTCTGGAAATTGAATCACAAATATAGATTTTCCATACCAATAGTAGATTTTTGAACATTTAATGAATTTTTGTAAAGTGTATCATGTATAATAATAAATTAGATAATCATCCATGAGTTATGTATTTGCTTCTCACTAGTAATGCATGCATCTGAACAGCAGAGGTCTCACTCATTTGAGCTACAAAGCATCCGGACAAGACACAACACATTTTTGACTCTAAACAGGAGGAAATACAAGAAATACTTGTATATACTTGTCATTCAATGCTAAACTATAAAGATTTGACCCAATGAATGGGTAATCAAAACTAAATGAATAAGAGTTTAGGCATTTTTTTTATCATTTTTATCAAAATGATTGATGGTTGGAAAAAATAAAACAAACCATAGAAGTGGAAGTATTTGATGCTCATTGTTTTGTTTTTTCAGGTTTAATGTTAAGCTAGGATAGATGAGATAATGGTAAAATAACAAGATTTATGGAAGCATAACAGTTTCTGCTTAAATAGGACAAATGTAATTGGCAATATTTAAACTAAATGTTTTTCAAAATGAAGACAAATGAGGCTTCATTTTAAAAGTTTAAAAGTTTACTGAGGAACGTGTAAAGAAATGACTTCCACAGAGAGGCACTGGGAAAAGATGTGATGGTTGGAGTCATGCCTCAGATGGTGATCCTCTGATGTAATGCTCCTACAAATTGTTCTGTGGAAATAGGCGTTTGTCCTAAAAATCTTGTCTGTCAACCAATAATAGATCATAAGATCATCAATAATTTTTCTTAACTCTTGAGGTTTGTCTTATAAACTGTAGGTTTATTAAGAGTAATCTACTTTGATACAGATACTTTTGGTTTCTTTTATTTTTTCAAGAATGACAGTTTGTATTTTTACCAATATTAATACTAATCTTCAATTTTAGGACTGGGCTTTGCACCACTGGCCCCCAGGAGGTTAGTAAAGATGCCAAAAATAGAAAAATAAAAACAAGTACAAACACATTTCAATACATTATTATCTTATAAAAACATGTTATCACCTGTCAGTTAGTTAAAGTCCAAACAGGACTTTTAACGTGAACTTCCCAGAGCTCCTGAGACAAAAAATGTGTTCTTTTCTTAGGTGATACAAATATACATTCTTGCAATCTGTTGAGATAAATAAGTAATAAATTGTATGTCCTACTTAAAACCAACCATAGAGTAAGTTGTTTAAAGTTCTTATGTTTGGCTAAAAAAAATGACCAATGTATTGAATACATTTATGGTTAATGGCAACAATTGCTCACGGTTAATTGCTTATCTTTAGAGTTGATCAGGATCCTTGAGACCTTTTGTTTAAATTTGCCCCATCTGGTATTTCTGACTAAACAATTTAGAAGAGATAAAGTATTGGTGGCATGGCCGCCATCTTGGATGGTGTCACACACCCCAAGTGCATTTATTTGTTCTGAGGAAGCTGCATGTGCAACCGGATTTTATTTTAACAATATTATAGATGGTTGTCAAAATTTCTTAATTTTTTTACATTTATTTAGTTTAATCAACAAGTTTCTCCAGACATTTATTGGTGTTTTTTACATTCTGTTACAGTTGGTGGTTACCGTAGCAACCGATAGCTGACAGCTCCTCCCCCTTTTTTGCATTGTAGTTTTTAACTGAGGGGCAGAAGCTGCTGGACTGATGTTAACCACCTACTTGATTTCCTCTTTTTTAGAATAAATACAGAGAACCTGAATGTGTCATGAAGTCGACCTGCTGGACCTGAGACGAACACAGAAGGGTTACATCTGGTGCCGTGACCTCTTGACCTCGTGATTACTGAAGATCAGCTTTGAGCTAATCTGACATCCAATCGTTTGAAGTCATTCTTCACATGAACATTCGGGTTTTACTGCAGCACTTTGTAGATCAGATAATTAGGACAATTAAGTTCAGTTTTTACCCGGTTTTCAGGCATTTTGTTACAATGGCAGAGATAAAGTTATGATGCAGGATGTTGTCAAACATTAAAATTTTGTGGCGTTGCGCTGAAATACTTTATTTTATGCACTTTAACAAAGACAGCCTATGCTATAACGAATGCTTAACTGAGTACTTTTTTTTAACATTAAGGAAGAAACAGGTTAATCTCTCCTCCCTCCACACACGGTGGCTGTCTCTTATTTTGTTTTTCCCCATTCTTTTTCTATTTACCCATGTTCGTGATTTGCTCTTATTTGCAATTTTAGTGTTTTCTACATACAGGCACCCAGCAGGTTTTGGCACAGACTTTTACAACAACTCTTAAAACAGAGAGAGGGAAAAAAAATTAGCAACGGCTGGTATTTCAGACAAGGAACATTTGATATTTTTCTTGTGTTGGATCCAAACATTAAACATTAAAAGAGCACAGCTGCTGGCAGGAGCTACTGATCGGATCTTATTTCATTTCTTTTTTTCCAGGTCATCTCATATTCAACGTCAATGTGAATGCTTTCAGTTACGGTGGGTGTGGTCATCTCAAATTTTAACATTGTCTCTGAGTGTAAATTAAAAATCGAGAGCTGATCATATTTGTACAAACCAGTTCAATCAGTAGATTCTAAAACTAGAGTGTTTTGAACCTGATAAATGTGTAGGACCTGAGTTCATAAATATGTACCATCACTGTTGAGAAGAATGGAAAGAAATAAGCAGGAGAAAAGTCTGGAACAAGTTTTAACCACTCAGTTTGAATGAAACTGAGGGCTGCGTGAGATTAACAGATGGAAATTATGTAGTCATTAATAGCATTGGTTGCCATTTATCTAAAATCTGACATAATGTGCAAGAATCTTGCACCATCCCAAGTTAGAAGAGTGCTTTATAACCATTTACGGTTATTTAATAATAATGTCTCTAAAGGATTAGAACTTTTTAAATGATTTCCTTAGACTTGGCTCCAGTTTCACTCACTTTTGCCAACACCTGACCATTATCAAGGGCTTTCATTAAAAAGTTGAATCATCAAGGTTTAGTAAACCTTGCCCACGTTTGGTTGAATTTTTTGAAATATCAAGAAAAATACAGTTTGAGATTTTTAGCACTAGATAGGTAAATTTTCTAATGACTTATACGTTTGCTATTTGTTAACTTCTGACAATCTCATGGCTATCATGTACAGTCAGTTAAATATCGGCTAATTGGCTAAGGGCTAATAGCTACCATAAAAGCTGTTACAGACGTCTTGGTAATATCTTAAAAAACAGCTGTATTTGCTAAATGTTGTAGTGGTGAATGCTATTAGCAATACAAGCTATTAACAATCATTTTGCTTAACTTTACAAGGTAAAATACAATATAGAAAGACCACTGTGTGTTCCTCTTGTTTAGAGAGATACAAACCATCAGAGGTCCTTACAGTACATAGTTTATATTGGCTACTGCCGCACCATTTTAAATACAAAAGCTGTTTTTATGTCCTAGATCTAGTAGTTTTAGTATATTTCCCACTGGTAACTCATTAAATTCAACTTCCGAGGACAAAGAGAATTAACTATTCTTTATACTAGAGCTAAATTACCATAATATATGGTAAGTTAGCGATTAGCTTGTAGCTAAACCAGCTAATCGCTGACATGTCTATTCTATGTTAAGTTAGCTATCAGCTAATTTAGCTAAAAGTAATAGCTAACATATTTCATGTATCATAACTAAGCTATCTATCTGTAATAATAGCATTGTAGGCTTTATTAGCCTACAGAAATGCAAAGAACAAAGAAAATCTTGTCAACAGTTCTTTATTTTACATTTTACATTATTAGTGTTACAATTCTTGATCTTAATGGGTTTTAATGTGATAAAATAAAGGTTTAATTTAATTTAATGTAATATGATAAACTAAGTAAAATGATGCATCTTGTAAGTGCTGTGTTTATTTTTTATCAAAGACATGACTTACAGATGCTGTTCATCTGCCCATTTGAACCTCTCACTCCTTCATGAAGCCTGAAGAACTTTTCAAAACAGTTTTAAAGGAGTACAATAAAGCCTCTCATTCTCAAAAACAAAATATCTGGAGTATGCCAAACTTTAAATGTTTGCACATATAGTAACTTGGCATCTGAAGAAAACCAACAACAAAAACCAAAATTCGATAGAACCCTCAAAAGCAGACACACTTGTAACCTCATGTCGTGACCTGAGCAGCCTGTATTTCTCCTACCAAGCTCTCGTAAAATATTACTGCTGCTGGAAGCAACACAACCCGGGTTTATAAGGCTGCAGAGGCTGCGTGTGTGCATGTGTGGGTGGGTAAGCCCATGCAGGGTTACAGCCAGGCCACAGAGACGCAGCAAGAGTGGCTTACTGACCACAGCGTCCTGCGCTCACACGAACATTCGTTCCTTCAGGGAAAAGTCCTTCATTCATGTTTTTTGAATGAATGATGCTTGATATCTTACGTTTTGCAAATATTCTGTTCCAAGAATTATTACTGTGACTGTTTGGTAAAGCTGTTCCTGATTCTTTGTGAAAATAGCTTCAGTAATAGTTTAATATTTTAGCAAATAAGCTTCATGACTTAACATAGTAAATGTCTGTTAAATTTCTGACACCAAATCCTGAGAAAACAAAATGGAGATATGCTGAACTGTGACTCAGAGAGTAAAGGGAGGGGCTTTCTTTTAACTATCTGGCATCATACTTGTGCGTGTGCGTTTTTGTGTGAGAATATGTGTGTGCAAAGGCAGTATATTTAAAGAACATTGAAAACACATGTCTGGAGCTTGATAAAGAATATTTTAGGCACTGGGTAATTTGGCATGATCGCACTCACCAGAAAACACACAAAAAGCTGCCTTTCATGGAGGAGCTTTGGGAGCATAGCATGTATTAATAAAAATATGGATATCAGAGACTCATTTGAGACTAAATAGTTTAATTCAGATGGCTTTAAGAAGCATCTGAATTATGTATTATGTAGGAAATCTATAGAATAAGTGGGTTTGTGCGCTGTGGCTCATGCCCCTGGGTTAGTAAATGTTTGTGTGTTTCAAGGATGTTTGTGTGTTTACTGGCTCTTCAGTAACCCAAACAAATATCTGCTCTAAATATTTAATTAAGCTAATAGCATATAGAATAAATTAAATTAGTGCATCTCAGTGTTCAGGCTCTTGGAACCGAATAACTGACTTCTTGGTGGAAAACGTTCAGCTGTCATGGGGTTTAAAGCAGAGTTTATTCCTCAGAGCAATAATAAGTGAAAAATAATTACAAAATTTAAATAAATTGTATGGCAATTGTGAAAATTGCTATTAAATCTAAAAGTTTAGCCCACTTGTTCCTCATTTAATGTTCCCCCTTACTTTTATTGGCGAGGTACTTAAAAAAGCAAATCACCTCAAAGGTTTTCTATCGGATTTAAGCCTGAATTGTATATATTAACTAATGAATATTGACTTTTCGTTTGGTGAAGTGTTCTGCCGTAATTTGACAATATGCTTTGGATTGCGTTTTATTGAACAAAAGAAAACACTTTATAATTTTACACCATTCAAGTAGCCAAAATCGTGAGCTTTAGATGCATGAAGTTGGGATTGCAGAACCAACATAAATGAATAACAACTTCCAGCAATATTTATATGACAATTGTCACATTGTTAATGTTATTATCTGCATTAATATCAAAGTATTTGTCAGATCACATGTCTAGTGGAGGATCATCTAGTGTGCATGTGTCAAACTTGAGGCCCGTGGGCCAGATCCGGCCCGCCGTAGCTTTTTATGAGGCCCTGTGAGTTTTAATCTAAACACTAAAAGAATACATTATCAATCAAATTAAAGTAATTTTTATCTGTTTACTGCCAAATTACACGCTGGACTCCACCTGTGCAGCTGCTCTCTTTGGTTTTGCCCCATTGCTTCATTACACTGTAACGTCATGATAGTTATGGGTTTGTTACTTCTTTGGCGGCATGACATTGGCGGGGTAGGTCAACTTTAACCTCCCCTTTTATGTCAGCACCTTTCATGAGATTACGGGCCATAAAAATACTTACTTAACCTCATCAATTCAATAGCATTTGGGTCTGGTTAGTCCCTGTAGAGTTTTATAAACTCCATATGTTTACATTTGTGATAGTGGGACAGAAAAAAATTTTCTTTCTGGCATAACTACCAAAAATCTGGTGGCATTTTGATTTTGTCTAACGGGTGTCATGGAAACTCTAAAGAATCGAAAGCTGGATCAATAATTGTCACTTATGATTTTTAAAAACCTGACTAATTTACTTAAATGACTTAATAAATGTCACTTGACTGTTTAATAAATATCGCTTGACTATTTAGAATCAGATTATGCTAATCTTGACCATCATAAATAAACTATCTTAAAAATCAGCAACTGTAATCTTTTCTGAGGGATTTATACACAGAAGTCAGCTAGACGTAATTAAAAATACCTGAAATTTCTAACAATATAGATTAGAATTTTGCATTTGCATTTTTTTTACTCCTGTTCAGATTGGTTGGCTTCATAATAGTAAAACATGAGTTGCATGAAGTTAAACTACTATGCAGAAAACAACAGAGTAGATCAAACTTTTACTGTTAGAGGAATTTTATGGGACATAGATGCTAATTTGTGACTGGGCTATGGAGTCAGGCTGACTCCCTTAAACAAAATATCCCTTGTTTGTTTAAGGGATATTTCATGCAAAATTCACGTTTGTGCATGTTTTTGTACTTTCTTTTGAGTTTTTACTGTTTTTAAAAACTGTCTAAGCACTTAAAACAAAAAAACACCCAGTCATTTTTGGCAACAAGTTTATACTTTTTAGTATCTGAAAAATAAGCAGTTTAAAAACCTTCAGAATTTTAAATCATAATCTGGGCACTTGGCTGTCACCTAGCAACCAAGCTGAGCCCAGCTCGTCACCTAGCAACCAAGCTGAGCCCAGCTCGTCACCTAGCAACCAAGCTGAGCTCCAGGTAGGTAAGAGTTATATTTCCTTAAATAAGTTTTAGAAAAACAATTACTTTTATAAGTACTTTTACTGCACCATACATTTTACTTTTACTTGAGCAACATTTCTAGATAGAAGTAACTTCAATGAAGAAAGAACAAAAATAACTTATCTACAAAATTTACGAGATTTTACGAGGTACTCAGTACTTGAATATCCTTCTTCACCAAATACTTTTTTTTTTTACTTGAATAATTTTTTAAACCCTACTTTTAACATTTTTTATTGCTTTTCTTACTTGAGTATAATTTTTGGCTACTCTACCCACCTCTGATGAGACAAAATGATGAAGAATAAAGATGACTGTAATCTGTTCTTTCTTCCTACTTTTGATAAAATGAGTTAAAACTGTGACCAGCTCAATATAACTTAGGCAAATTGCAAAGAACCCTGTCAGTCACCACATTGCTCCTGGCTGCTAGAGTTGACATGTTTGATTTATTTACTCTCTGTTAATCACAGCCATCCATAAAAGCAGCATGTTAACTGATAGATAATTGATTTAGTGTTGTTCACCTCCTTCACACTGCAATGAAAGACTAGCGGTGTCTTGAAATGGATCCAGAAAAGTGTATTCTCAATCTTTGGTTCTTTTTTTTTTTCTTTTTTTTTTGAGGTGTGAAATATTTTAGTTTAGTGAGATAACATGACAGGAAAAAGGAGAGTCATAAAAGGTGGAGAGTGGTGGCCATCTGGCTCAGGTCAAACTCCCACAGAGCAGCGATCGCTGTGGTGAGTGTGTGTGCGTGTGTGTGAGTGTGTATCCTGCAGTGTGAGGTGACGACCACAGCTGGGTGTGGGGACCCCAGACCCACAGGAGGTCAACCCCTTCTTCATCTCCCACTTCCCCTCCTCCTCCTGTTCTTCAAAGTTTTTCCTGGATTTCTCCTCGGTTTGGTTACACTAAATATCACCAAAAAAGAAAAAGAGAACATACTTTTTCATAGGTTTTGTTGCCGTAACAGAGAAATAAGTTTACGTAAAGCTTAGTGGGGCAGCCATTGTGAGTTCTCCTCTTCCATTACTTTGCATCAATTAGCACGTCACCTCAAAGACTTTTGTGTGCTCTGTGGGGGAGGGTAAGTAAAACACCAGGACATTGTGTATACTGGGGAAAATAACGGATTTGCCCCACCATTTAACTCACTTTAAACCTCCTCTGCAGCCACATCGTTTTGTTTTCAGAATTTTCCTTCTAGCTGATTAACAAAGAGAACTCCAAGTCCATTTATTTTTTTTTTTGATATTTCACATTGCTTTCCTTTGGTGTAATCTCATGCGGTCATCATTCTTGCCATTGTTTAACCACATGCACTGGCACATCACATTCTCCTGCATCTACACTGTTAGAATGTAACCAGTAAAACCGGTGCAGCAATTTGCAAACAGGGCTCAAACGCTGCCTTAAAAACGCTGAAAAATATGAAATCTCAGCTAAGTCAGAATCAAGAATGGAAAAAAGGGAATTAGATGTTTTTGTTCCTCGTTCCTTTACTTCCTTCCTCTCTTTTATTTGATTTCAAAATATTTAAGAGCAGATGAGAAACAAAGTCAGGCGCATCAAAAGGGCTTCAAACGCAAAGGATTTTGGGACTCAAACACAGGAACAAATATCAACATATGGATAAAACATGGGACATTTCAGAGGACAGAAAATGGAGGATTAAATGTAAACGCATGTTATGCAGCAGCAAAATACTCAAACGCGCCCCAGCAAGTCCACAAAATCACTCTTAGATAATAATTTTAACATTCATTTACTCTCACACATGAAAATTTCTACAAACACTAAAACACTTCTACTAAAAGCAGAATTGGAGCCTCCTTCTCAACCAACAAGAATGCAGCCAATGATGGTAAGTCAACAAAAAAATCTAGCCTTTTCCAGCAGCCATTGTACATTACATACAACAGTAACTGAGTAACTTAAATCTTAATTTTCTCTACATTCATTTGTAGATTATACATAGATTATATTTGCATGTGCTTGCTTTTTATTTATTTATTTTTTTTTTTTGCTTTTATTTTCTCATATTGAATCACTTACATCACTCTTAGGCACAGTTACATTTCGTACTGCTAATTTTCCAGACACTAACTAACTAACTAACTAACTAACTAACTAACTAACTAACTAACTAACTAACTAACTAACTAACTAACTAACTAACTAACTAAAAAACACAAACTCCAGTTAAATAATGTTCATCATGTAGTGCTGAAATTTTCCCAAAATAAACTATAATTACATTATTTTAAGCCATCACGTCTGATTTAAACTGATTCATTTCAATAGAAAATATTTATTTTTAGAGTGTATAGTGGCAGCTCTTAAACTGTTTTTGTGTGTATTCATTTAAAACCTATAGGATGGGGCTCTCTTGTAGGAATATTAGCATAACACAATCTCTCCTACAGGAGGCAGAAATGTCTCATCACCTGAAATCTAATAGTCCTTCACCTCCTTTGAGAGTTCAGCCTTTCTTCTGCTTGGGATTTGCATTCCTCCACAAGCAGAAAAATGAACTGAGATAGTATCAGTTGTTAGGAGAAGTTGCATGCTCAGGCAGCTTTTATGCTAACACGCTGCTGCTGCTGCTTCTGCTTCTGCTACTGCTGTGAGAGTTTCTCCTTCCCTCCCTCAGGGAAGACGCATTTCCATTCTGCTGCTTAAACCAGACAAACCAGTTCAGCATAAGACTCCTCGGCTGTTTATGCTGACAGATCTGGAGATTTGTAGGAAGTCACATCAGCCAACAATCCTGTTGACACCTCTCTCTTGATCTGGGCTGTTCACTTCCTGACCAAAACAGGAAAAAATAAGGACCTGCTTCTCACCGACAGAGAGAAGAGGTTTGAACTCAAAGTGAAGAGGTGGATCGAGTTCCCAAAAAGTATGCTCAACTAAGAGTAGAACTACTGCAATAAAGCAGCCATCCAGGGAATCACTCATGTAAGAGTACAGAAATATTTGGTGAAAAGTACTGAGTAACTGATCAATAATTACTGTTTTAATATTAAAAAATTACTTCATCAAATGGATCAAAATATAAAGTTCAGTGGAGATTTGGGTGTTGTAAGGACAAAAATGACTCTAATTCACGTAACTTACAAAAAATAACAAAATCAGGCAAAGTATTTGTTTTCCAAATGAGTTTCTTTGAATAAAAAACTCATTAAACTTTAACACAAATGCAGGTGTGTGTCTGTGTGTGGTCAGTTTTTATTTAACAAAGTTTGCTTTGCATGGGTAGAAAATCCAGAAATAAGAGTAGAAATACTTCAAAATAAAATTACTCAAGCAAAAGTAAGAAGTACAGCGTAAGTAAAAGCAATTTTTTTCCAAAACGTTACTCACTAATTGAGTAAACATAACTACTCTGAATGTGAACCGTTTCCCCCACAGTAACATCAGCAAGACCAAAGACAGGAGGTTGGACAACAGGGAGCTGCAGGAGACATCAGATCCCTGCAGAGCTTCAACTTTAGTATGCACATCACTGATGATCTGCACCGGTTCGTTAACATAAACACTGTAAAATATACTCAGATGACTGCAGTCAGATGGTGTGGGAACCATCAGCTCATCTTAAATGAGAGCAAAACAAAGAAAATATCTACAGATTTCAAAACAAAGTTTGTTCAGTACATGACAGAAATGCTCCTTTATTTGTTTCAAGTTTATTTTTTAATATGTGGGACATTACATGTAAATGAATAAAATAAAGATAAATAAATGTTAATACGGGAACTGAGAGACATTTTAAATGTCCAAAGTACATAAACAAAAACAATAAATAACAAACACTGAACTCTAGCAGCGTTTCTATTTCAAATATTCATTGTGCTAATGTCAAAACCCCACAATTTTTGCAATTTAAAGTTGCTTCAATATAGCCAAAAATTCTCTCGTTGTTGCACCAAAACTTATCAAAAAACGAGAGTTGTTTCAAAATTTATTTTCAAAATGTCAAATTTTGCATTTACACTGTGTGGCCAATGGAAACGCTGCTTTTGTAAACAAAAATTACCTTTGAAAAAGGGGAGAAATGAGACCAAAACTTCAGGCTGAAGCTTTTTGTCATTCAGGTTTTGGTAGAAAGAGACAAGCAACCATACAAATGGAAATTTATCATGCAATTAATGGATTTACTGCGACAGGCCCAATAAATTCAGGGCCGTACTGGAAGAAAACTGCTATCAAAACAAGTTCGTCCACCTAAACTGGCAGGTTGGACAAGAAAAGCATCAATTAGAGAAGCAGCCAAGAGGCCCATGGAAACTTTAGACGGTCTGAAGAGATTGATAGCTCAGGTGAGAGAATTGGTTGCCACGACAACTGGGCTTTTTTTGGAAAAGTACCAAGGAAGCCATTATTGAAATAAAGACATAAGAACTCCTGTTTGCAGTTTGCCCCAAGCCATGTTGCGGACACAACAAATGTGGAAAAGGGTGCGGTGATCGGATGACACCAAAATGCAACTTTTTTGGCAGAAAATTAACACTAAATGAAAATGTGGCCTCGACAATAAAACGTGGTGGTGAAGGTTTTATGCTGCGGGGAAGAGTTTATGGGAAGATAGATAAAACTAAATGCTGGGTAATCCTGGAAGAGAACATTTAAGACGTTGAAACAGACAGATGGTTTCAAAGGTCTAGTTAAAGTCTCGCTCTAATTTAATTAAATATCTGTGGCTGACTGAAGTTTGCCTGTTGTGCGAAATAAAATGAGCACAAACGTCCAAACTCTAAATGAGCAAAGTTGGTAGAAATATACTCCAAGGATGGAGCTCTTATTGCAGCAAAGGTTTGTATTAAATATTAAATGACTTATGTTATTTTATTCATTTATTTATTAAAATAACATAAAAAAAACAAAAACATTTTTCTTCCACTTCCCAGATGTTCCACTTGAGATTATTTGATCACATAAAATTCAGCTGAGACACGATGTTGCTTGCACAGTGGCTTATTAGAGACATGTTAGACAAAAAAGGGGGGATTAATCTAAAATTATTGACATAAAAAGATTCTGAAATTTCTGAGCTTAAAAAGTCAAAGATTTGCTATAAAAAAAACTCAGAAATTTTTAGCTTAATCAGAAATTTTTCTAGAAAAATCAAGATAATTTCTAAGCTTCAAAAGTTTAAGTTTGCAACAAAGATTTGCCCCCAACCAAATAACTGAAATTGATCATAAATTTTCAAGAAAAAACTTGGACATTTCTGAATTTTAAAAGTAAAAAAATTGCTGGAGAAAAATTCACTTTTTAAAATCATTCTCAAAAATATTCCACAAAAAGTTTCAAAAGTCAAAAATGTAAAAGTTTTTAAATTCAGAAAATGTTCTAAAGTTGAAAATTTTTAAACAAAAAAATCCTAGATTTTCCTTAAATTTTTTCCTTTTAATTAATTTCAAAATTTTTGGTTTTCCTAGCACATTTTCAAGCTCAAAATTTTCCAGCTTTTTTCTAGAAAACATCTGAGATCAATCTAAAAAAATGTCAGTTTTTGTCAGACATTTATTCCTTTTCTTCTACCTATAACTGCACTACTATATTTGTATAGGACAATTATGAAAAGGTTCATGTTGCATGCGTCTGAAAACAACAAACTGTCTCCCTGGTTTTACAGCTCAGTCCACCAACAGAAGGCAGATAGTCGTCGGCTTCCTGCCACACATGTTGTCGTCAGTGTGGCAGGTCTGAAGTGATCTATGCCACCCAGAGCACAAACTGTTTACATCCCTGCCATCTGGTACACAGTATCAATATCAGAGCTCTGGGCTGAGGATCAGCAACTACTCCCAACCTCTAAAGCAAGTTAACTGAATCATCACCTCTGCCTGATGAATGTGTTTCAACACAACATGATGTTTCACCACATAAGGAGGCAAAAAGTGTTTTAGCTTGATGCCCAACATCCACAAGATGGATACTGTGTACATTTTCGTGCCTTAAAGGTAAACTAGTTCTCATTTTACAGATGTCTTTACTTCTCCACAGTGTTGCCATGAAGTTGGCATTTGTGCTTTAAAGAATGTGTCTCAGCAAATGTTGGAGGTAGTGTTGTAAAAATTCCTAAGCAGAGCTCGTTCAAGGTGCTGAAGTTTACCAGCGTTCAGTTGGGCAGCAACAACAACAAAAAGAAAAATCAGTTTTGCTAAATGTAAACCTAAACAAAGGAAAAACTCAGGACAGGATTGAAACCCAAGACCTTCTGGCTGTAAGGCAACAGAGCAAACACACCACTGTCACCTGTTTTGCTTCCTTGATCATGTCAGGATTGGTCTGTGTGCTACACAAAATATTTTCATTACATTGTTTTGTTCAAAATCATTCTTAGATAGTGAGACTTTAGTCAGAATGAAATGTTTTAGGGCGTCTTGTCACTTTAAATCCAAATAAGCTGCTGCTGGCCACGCCCCCAACTCAACATTCACATTCTGTGAAAATGTCTTCAAACTGATGTGCAGTTATACAACCATACTGAAAAGCAGAAGTAGAGCCTCCTGTACAACCTCAGTGCTCAGTGATGGCTGAGTGATGGCTGAGTGCCCTGATTGTGCCTCAAAACTTGGGCTGTTTTCAGAAGCAGTTGAGACACAAATGGAAGTATAAAAACCTACAATTTGTTTTTTTTTTTTGCTTAAGCAGACATCTGAAATCCTCTTGTTGTGTCAGCCTGGTTTTAATAGTCATGTCACAAATAAAGAAAATTGGCCCAAATGTCCTGGATGTCTTAATAATTAAACAGAGTTTTTCAGATGGCAGCCTGAAGGTAATGCCATCCGGTTTCACAGTCATTTTTTTGAAAGGATATTTCCCCAGGGAGGCGGTGAGTTACTGGACAAGGCCTCAGCTCTTTTGTGTACGCTGTAAAGTAAATACATGGCTGCTGACAATAGCACGGGATTTATTTCCCATGTTTGAGTCAAAAGTCCTGTTCAAACAAGAAACCTGTGGTGTGAAAAAGGAACATATTTACAAATGAATACATCATTTTCACTTTACACAGAATGAAATCTGGAGAGTGTAGAGCCCTACAGGCTGTTTGCTGCCAACTGGAAGCTTTCAGGACATCCTAATGAGAGCAGCTGTACATAATAATGTGAAATTATAAGCAGCTGTTAAAAGTGTAACATCTGTGGCAGAAATGGCCAGCAGTATTTGAGTATCTTATTAACATGGACGGTTGGTCAAAGATCAGAGAACAGAATGACGGTGAGTATCAGATAAAATCATTCAGCTTGCAAATGGACACTATTGTTTAAAAGAGCAGGAAACAATAAGCTTAGGGGTTTATTTCCCATTACTCCTAACGTAATAGTGTCCTATACACTTTAATGTACTATCAATTTGGTCAAAAGGGAAATTTTGTTGGAAATGTATCCTGATCCTTTATCCTGCTGATATTTATCTCACTTTATATGTAAAAGCAGGGCTTGTGTTGCAACAAATACCAAAAAGTATAAATCTTAAATGGGTTTCAATGGTCTGCTAGCAAGCTAATTTTATTTTTTAAAAATAGCTGCAGTATTTTTTTTTCATCCACCCAGATAACCAGAACCATCAGGGAATGGTGCATGACTTTAGCTAAAGTCCACAGATCATTATCTGGCAAACCATAAATGTTCCAACCAATAAAAGTTTCATTTTGACTGGATTAAAACAATGTTATGGCTGCTGCCAGAATTTAACTGCCCTAAATGTTGTAATCTCGTATTTTTATCCTCAATCTTTATTCATTTTGTACCTTAAAACAAACCATGATTTACCGACTGACATTAAACTTATTTCCCTGGTAGATACGTAATTTGATGAAGGCAAAATGTACATATACAAGAACAACAAAACATAAAATATTATGTTTAAATTACAAAACATTTACAATCTGAATCAAACCAACACTTTATTTGACTTTATGCTGATGTACATTATTTATTGGAGTCATTTAACCATATTTTATATTTTCTTACAGTGGATTACAGTAGAAAAGAATCTAAATCACGAGCTATCAAAGCCGATACAGAGAGTATGGGACAAAGCAACCAAAATTGCAAAAGTACGAAGTGGTTAGGCGGTAAAGTGGCTAGCAACCAAAATGACATAATGGTTGTTTATGGTTGTTTTTGTCAGTTCACTCGTGTTTATTTGGGTTTCAAATCAAACTTCCTTCCATTTTGTGCCTATAAACAAAACATTTTGTATCCCGTTCTTTAACCATTACGTTTAAATGATCAAATGTTTTGATGTATTAAATTAAAAATACTGCATTAATCCAAGAAAGGATTGTTATTGTTGTGAGTCAGATTATATAATTTTCTTAAAGAGATGTAGATATCAGATTGTTGTTCTCCCGTCCCGCCCGCAAGACCTAAAAACATTGTACGGTGTTTTTAAATTACTTTGAGATTTCAATAATAATTCCAATCAAGGTTATAATTTTAACAGAATTCAGCTTTAACAGGTTGATCATCAGCAGTTTCCCCCATTGTATTATAAGCCTGGCGGGCCATCAGGCTTCACTTCCTGTCCCGCCAGGCTGAGCATTGTTGATTTTATTTAACATATATACACTAGTAACAGTTATAGCAAAGACAAGTTAAGATTAATATACAATAAAACATCACTGATCTTTAGCAAACAATAAAAAGATAATAGCATGTGATTATGCATACCCTACAGAAAGACTAGCGCAGTGTTTGCTTTGTTGATGGTTTATTTCCAAGATTTTCTGTCAGATTAGAATTTTTTTTAACACAAAAACACAGATTAGCTAGATTTTTTGGGGGGGAAACCAAAGTCTTCACATTTTTAAAGTCCAATAAGAACAATTGGACACAAGCTGACTTGCATCACCAAAGTTCATCTGTTCCTCGGTCCTCCTAACTTTGACCATATTTAATTGGTTTGTGTCTCCTTTTCCAGGTGCAACAACATATTTTTGTAATGTAACATACTGGTCTTAGCAACTGGGCAATTTGGACTTCTTGTCGAAGTAGTTGAGATATCAGCCTCTGAGCTTCCTGGAGCCTGCTCTACTGGCCCGAACACACACTCTGCAGGTCCAAATAAATCGCTCTTTCATCACGGTGTGTGTGTATGTAGTTCAGTACTGTAGACTCTCTGTGTTGCAATGACAGACACAAACCAGCTGCCCACATTCCTCTCTCTCGCTCGCCGTCTCTGCTGACTCCTTACAGGGATCTCCCCTCCCCCACCGCTCAGCAGCATGTCCCACACATACCTCTGGCTTGCCATATACACACACACATGCACACACACACACCTCCCCGTGACACATTCACAGTAACACAAGGAAACTAGGTGAGAGACAACTCAAACTATACGATCTAATCCTGTGGAACGGATCCACATTTTGCAAGTTAACCTTCTGAACTGGAGCCCAGTTCACATGCAGCCCAGTGGGTTTCCACCATGTTATAGCACAGAACAACCCCTTCAGCTGTGTGATCTATTTCTGTTTTCCACCATGTAGTTACTGTGACTGCTGCTTCAATGTGGTTTCTCTTTATAGCAAGAGTTTTTAGCCTGCAGAACTTACTGAGTTCGTTTTGAGTTTTTTAGAAACTCCAAAAGTTTTTAATTTAGTTACACATTGAGAAGTCACTCAACATTTTCACTTAAACTGAGTTCTTAACACAGATGTGGAATCTTAATGCAATGCTCTGCAAAATGGATTCATGCACCAAGAATTTTAAAAACCATACTATGATACCCTTAAATAAAATCCTGTCTAAATAAATGCCTTCAAAAGGCACCAAATTAGTAAATAATTTGCATTCAAAACCATTTTTTCAGCGACTGCAGTTGCTTCTCTGGTATGTTTCTACCAGCTTTGAGCATCTAGATGGTGACATTTTGTCGACTGTTCTTTATAAATTAGCTCAATCTCCTTTAGATTTGATGGTGAGCGTCTGTGAACAATTTTCCAGGCTTACCACAGATTCTTAATTAGATTTCTGCCTGGACTACAGGCCATTTAAACACATTAATGAGGTGAAGCTTGCAAGCCAGTTAGGACAGAAGATTTCTGCTGCACTGCAGCTTCACATGTGATCTTTCTAACACTGTTGAATAAATCAAGCGTACCCTGATGATTTGGGCAGCAGACATCCAGCTGCACTCTGCATTTGACTCGCTGCACCTGACTGGCTGCATTGTTAGGGTAATCTTCCTTCTTCAAAGTGAACTTTGAGAATTTTTGCAGAAATGGTTTTCTTCCAGGATTTCACTCTCAAAAGCTCCACCCATCCTTCCATCAACTCTGACTAATGGTGCGTTCCAGTTGCCTGGAAAGTTGGAATTTGGAGCTGGATTTGACGTCAGACGAAGCAGCTTTCTAATTAAGAAGTCAGGATTTCAACACCCATAAACATTATTTGCAATTTTACACATTACTTTCAATAAACAAACAAACTTTTAATTTGTTCATTTTATAATTGCAGTTGTGAGGTTGGTGACGCACTCATAAATCTCAAATCAAAGCCACATTTTGCTACTGTTCATGTGAAGAGTGGCCATATTGAAACACAAATTCCACCATCTGAGTCACAACTGGTTCTTGTCGGAGTTGCTCCAAGTTTCCCATTGGGAAATTTGACTGTGAAGGGCATTCTACTTGATTTTTGCCTTTGGAAAGTTGGGATTTCCCAGTTCAACCACAGCTGGATGTAGCATAGCATTTTACTGCTATCCTCATGAGGACTATAGGATTTTGGAAATGTCCAAAAAGCCAAAAAATACAGTGGCTTTCATCAAATATGTCAAATTTGTGGAATGCCTAATTGATGGAGCTCTTCTCTGTCCTGCCCAGAAGACATAACAATGTTGCATGTTTACTTTGCAATATCCCTTCTATGTACATCATTGGAAAGCTAAGATTCTTGAGATTCCAATCATGTTTTCCAATCGAAGATACAATAACAACTGTAGACACAGTAAATGCTTTTGTCAAACCACTTGGAAATGCAAAATAATGTCTAACTCATCGTTCACAGCCTCATATCAATGACATCTTAGATCCATCTCGAACTTACTGAGTCTTGTATTGACAATCCGACATAATGTGAAACTGAAAACCTTCAAAATATCCTGTCAGCCAGCTCAATATCCATGGTTTGGCGAGTTAACACTTTTTCCAATTTCTTCTCCTGGATTGAAGTAAATGATGCAATTTGACTATTTACCAACTAGAGGACATCTGAAGTCAAATTGTTTGAACAAAAATGGGACTCCACAGTTAAGATGCTTTTCTAAAGAAATCTGACACCATGTGTTGGTTTAATCACACAAAATCTTAATAAAATGCATTTAAGTTTGTAGTTTTAACATGAGAAAAAGGAAAAAAGGAGTGTGAAAACTTATAAGGCAGCATAACCCATGATCCCTAATGTTCATATTTTTCTGTTTTACTTGAACAGTTGCCAGACATCAGCGCCAAAATGTGCAAAGCAAGCGTTAAGCTTCCCAAAATCTTACATCTGATAGTAAAGCAGGGAGACCTACAGGTTTTATAACACTGAAAATGTATAAACACCTCCCAAAATTATGTCTTTGTACCACACCCACAGATTTTGCACATAAACACACAGTGAATGACTTCATGTTTACAGTAGTGAACCCATGAACACCCACCTTAACGTTCAAGCTCTTTGGAAATGACTTTACTCTTTTCCTAAAACAAGAGCAACTGCAGCTACACAAAGCATGAGGATATGAAACTGTAGCTGCTTTTTTACAATCGTCATAAAACCTTTTGCTTATGAATCTATGAATCATCAACGTTCAGAGTGTTTGTCAGAAACACTTAAGATTCTGGTTAGACCAACTTGGTGAGCCAACATGTCCTGTAAGCTGAAAATCTCCCTAACCAAACTAAACTGTGTTTTTCCACATCAGCTCAACATTTAAATAGTTGTTCAGTGTTGGGTTTCACATGACAGCTCAAATGCTTCACATAGTGGTCACACTCCAGTGCAGTAAAAGCACAGTCCAAACCATCAGAATCCTTTTTGGCGGCATGCATCTCATCGTGTTCTGCTTTGAGCTCGCTTGCCGGCCTAACCCATTTCTTTTTTCCTTTTCTTTCTCTCCCTCTTTTCCTCTCTGCTGCAGACTTGAGAGCAAACAGTGACCGACTGTCTGGAGTCCCGCTGGAACTGCCCACAGCTCCTTGACCGCTGCAGACACTATCCACAAACATATGAGCGCACACAAACAAACAGCTATAGTTAGTCGTGATGGAGTGCGTCCCATTTGACCCGGTGTGGCTGCTAACTGCTGGGTTTTACGCCGCAGAAAGCCGGGAGGAGGCAGGGACAGAAGCACAACAATCGCTGCTGCAGCTGCTCACTCGGTGGCCAAAAGTCTGTGTTTGGACAAAGCTTATGTGGAATGGCGCTCATGGCAGCTTCATTGGGAAGATTTGTCATCATTTATCACGGAGCTCCAACAAATCCTCACATTACAGAGCTAAATTATAATCAATTGCCGTAAAAGTCGGCTGTGTTCGCTCTTCTGGTTCCTAAAGCAAAACATTTGTCTTCTCCATAAACACATTTTTTTCACAGAAAAGCTTCAACGGTTAAGATGATTGGGAACATGATTTTGGTTTGACATAGGTTTACATTGTACGCTCTTAATAAATGGCACAGCTTAAAGCGACTGTTTATAATATCCAGGAAATTGATGCATTTCAAGTTGGACGAAGTCCAAGCTGCAGGCGCGGTTTAGTTTACCGTAAAGCTTCCCAGACTTTCCTGCTGGAGATTTAGGGGCTCCACATTAGCTGCATGGCTGTAACATGGAAACGTTACCTCTAAGTAAATTGAAAGTAAATCGAAAGGAGGGACTAATAAATACAAGAATGTGAAAGAATGAGGTCATCTGCCAGCACTCTGTGTATATCTACTTAGGAAGATAAATGTTTTATATCAATTATAATGATAATACTGGGAAATTCCTGTGATATAACCAAACATTCAAAAAAAAAAAAGACCTTTTATTTTTAAAGTATTGTTATACAAAATTCTATTTGGGTCTAAAAACAATCCAAATGCTTTAAAAAATTCCCTGTCGTTTTTTGGCAGCAAGTTTAATGTTTTTTTGGTGTCTGGAAAATGAGCCATTTCAAAATAATCTTCCAAATGTAACATCACAAATCAGCTAGCGCTGAAGTCCTGCCCGATACCGAGCAACCGAAGCAGAGCTCTAGTACGTTTGGTCACCTGGTTTTATTCATTTATGGGCTGCACAATGGCTGCTGGAAAAGTTTCTTTTTTTTTGACTTACCATTTAGAGACCACTTGCTGCGTTCTTGTTGGTTGACCAGGAGGCTCCACTTCTGCTTTTCAAAGATGTACAGTTGTATAATTGCTCATCTGTTTGCAGCCATTTTCACATGTGAGTGTAAATGTTGAGTTGGGGCACGTGGCCAGCAGCAGCTTATTTGGATTTAAAGTGACAAAATGCCCTTTAACAGCTCAAAATAGGCAGAAGTGAGCAGATTAAAATCTCATTATGTGCAAAAAAAGATGTAATGGACATGTTTTGTTCTGCCCATAAACATATCCCGACCTGTTCAAGGGTGCGAAACAGCTCACCTTTAATAATTTATAATAAACATAAGAAACTGATGCATCACTTTTACAGTCGTGGCTCACCAGAGTAACTGGGGTTTAAAATCTTTCAAAATGCCAAATAAGGATTTTTTTTATCATGAATTTGATGTGATCAAAATAGCTGTCTGAGGAGCTAACTTCTCCTTTAGGAAGAAGACATTAACAGCTTATGAATCTAGCAAAGAGAACTGAGAAGTATTTGAAATCAGCCATTCCACTGTAATGACAGTCATCGCTATGTGGAGAAAACAGAGGCCATCATTTCCAGCTCTGGCTGTCCATCCAGCTAAAACCCTAAAATGTAATCAAGATTTTCTAAATTAGGCATTGCTCTCTACAAAAAACACAAAAACCAGATTAAGGTTAATGGCAAGAACAAAAGCAAAGACCAGGAGATCTGGAATAATGCTCTTTGGAGTCGTAAAGTGAAATATTTGGACAGCAGACATTCCAAGAGAAGCACGGAGGTGGAGGTGTCATGGCTTTGGAATGCGTTGGTGCAACAGGGTTTGGCCAGTTCAGCACCACAGAATCCAGCACGACTCCCACCATGTGTCAGAGGGTGCTTGAGAAAAATGTGAGAAACATCTGCAAAAGACATTAAAGAACAAGACCTGCAACACAAGAGTTACCCAAAAAGTACCAATAAACTCCACAAAGAGTGGCTAGGAATTAAGAAATGGAAAGAGTCAAAGCTGAACATGAAAGAAACACATCAAACATCTCACAGCTGAACGTAAGGAGTTTCCTCACTGTCTTCAGACGGGCTATAAGAACAGTTTCTCTGAAGTGATCTCAACCAAAGGGGATACATCCAACCATTCCTTTTCCTTTGACTAGAAGGTGTTTTACCTCCATCTTTACTTAAATAAGTAAAATGATGTACATTTGTTTAAAACAAAGATAAAAAATGAGATTGGATGTCAGAGATGAACATTTCCTAAGAAATACTTGATATTTACTAGTAAATTAATTTTAGTTTAGCTCCTAAAGTTTAACGCCTCCTATTTTTATCTTTCATAATAGCTGTGAAAAAAAAAAGCCTATTATGATTTTAAATTCATTGATTGAGATTCATCAGACTGAAGAAATATAAAATTTTTATTGCTACTGATTATTCTATAATGGACCGATCTTTTATGCAAATTTTTCTGCAACTAATCCCAAATCTCTATAACTTAACCAAAGTTTTTATTGTTCCAGCCACACCAATGATCTGAATATTCTTGAACTTTTTACACATCATGTTACAAACACAAAATTTGATGTATTTTATGGAAATTTTATGTAAGACAAACATGAAGGAAAGGAAAAAGGACACAAAGCCCTGGAAGTAAAATTCTCACAGCTATAAAAAAAAGAAAGTTGGTAGGAATTGGTGGGTGGAGTGGCGACATGTCAGATCAATATCTTCACCAACTCCAGCCTTTAATTGTTATACAGCTGTGATCAGCTCTGCAAACAGAAGCGCTGAGCTTGAAATGAGTGAGAGTGATAAGATTAGTAACTTCTTCTTTCAAAATACAGCACTAATACCAAATGGGAATGACTGGATCAGATATAAGATAAATTCATGCTGGTCAGAGTTTTCATTTAGTTTTATATGTTAAACAGCTTTGAATGTTATCTAATTAGCTAAAAAATGACATCATATTGCAAAAAAAACTATGAAAATCAAATCCACATCTTGTTTTAATAACAAATATCTGTATAACTTTTATGTCTGGTGTCTTTTTTAACCAGATTCAGAGCAGAAAACTCTCCTTTTGGCTGAACCTCTCCTCCTACTTCTTTTCCTTCTCCCCCTGCCCTCTTTGACCTCTCTCTTCTTCCTGTCCCTTCCCCCCACTGCAGCCCAAACCCCCACCTCCTTTCATCCCACTCAGGGCAGAAAAGGACCAAATGCAGCAGGGGCCACCATGCAACCCCACCCTCCCACACTGGGTCGTCCTTTGGTCTGATTGATCAAGCTGCCACACTAAATTACAGCTGCTTTTGCCTGTTGTTGCTCTCAATTCCCACAATGATGAAGGGTGCTGCGCTGGATTGTTCGCAGTGAAACACTTAACCGCCCGACTGCATGAGGTGCCTGTTCATATCTGCAGCTTAAAATACTAGAATCCCTTCAGGTTTCTTTATTTTTTCCTACGGTTTGCATTTCCTAGACACACAGAGAGTGACTTTGTGCACAGCAGCAGCAGGAAACTCTAATTGTCCAAAGTCTTTAATGTGCCGAGAATACAACATGGACATTTTTGGGTACGTAAAATAAAACTCAAAATCCAAAACTTTGCACCTTGGATTTTGCTTCCAAGTAGCCAAATGTTTAGTACCTTTAAAGTCCAACTTGAAGATTTGATCATCAGCTTTTCAAGAATTTTATTTTTCTTTTAATGAGAAACAACTAAAAGCTTGGGCTGCTGGAAGAAAACTATATTAAACTATAGTAAATATTTAATAATAAACAATAAAACGTCTATAATGAAATTAACAATAAAATTAAGAAAGGTGTCCAAGATATTTTCCTCCATTTTTGTCAGTTGAACCAGTGTGAAATGCCAAAGATAACATTTTGACAAACATAAGATAAGACTCTTGAAAAACAAAAGTATTCCTAAAGAGTTTTTAGCTGAAAGTTTGGAGTCTTTAAATAGATCTGAATGATCAGTGGAGGGGAAAAACAACAGAAACCAACCAAAACCTCACCATCTTTGTTTCAGTGTCACAAAAAGAAAAAGATGAACTGCAAACATTTTTGCAGTTCATATTTTTACTGACGTTCACATTATCGTCAGTAAAAATATATAAATGGTAATCAGTCAAAGACTTTAGGAAGATTGTGGAAATATTGTCTGAGGTTGAGCTTTTATTAAATTTAAATTCATTTTTGGATGTTTTCAACAGAAACAAGTGTCATAAAACAAACAAAAAGTGGTTATTTATTTTCATCTTATAAAATATCATTGAAGTATGAGCTGTTTTCTAGGTCAAAAAAATGGATGATCATAAAATCAAATTTTATTTCTTTTGACTTATTTTCTCTCATAATTAAAAGGAATCAAACAAAAAAACTAAAGAGAAACTATTTCCCAATATGCATCCCAATATTCACCATGAGATGTTTCTTTCTATAGCGGCTATGTTAGGGGTGATATTTTCAACAACAGGCTCACAAGCCAAATTTACAACAAATACATTTTTAGACAACTTTTTGGAAAAAAGTTGTTTTGTAGTTAATAAATATGCTAGATAAAACCTTTTTTAGATAAGGTTGTTTGGGGTATTAAGTGCAAAAGAGAAAGTTCTCTTTTAATGGTTTCACAGTTAGAAATGTTTAAAATTTGTTCTTTCCTTTTCTCTTCATTGTTATAGTTTAAAAATTATTTTTAGACCAAATTAAAACTCGTACTCATCTTTTATTGAGTAACAAAATGGAAAACGGTCTATTTTTTAATTGTCACTTTATATATATATTTTTTATTTGATAATAAATAATCTAATAAACTCTTTTCATTACTGATTCCCAATGACAAAACGAATTATCAAAATATGCCATTCAGTCTTCAACCACATATATCTTTTTTAGGGCATCACAGGGGTAACATTTTGAGCATATTCGGTGTACCAAGACGAAAGATAAGGACTTAATTAAAACGAGCAAAGATCCCACTAGAAAACTTAATTGTTTGGGTTTTAAAAAGTCTCTGGTGTAATGTAATTACTGTAACATACTTTCCTGCGGTGGGGAAATGAACACCAATCAACATCGAGTCCTGTAGGAAAACAAACGCTCTGATTGGCTGAAGCGCGGTGTCGGTTTCAAGGCGGCCCGCTCTCGGTGCTGGAGAAAGGGGGGGTGTCTGGTGAATGGAATGGGCGCCTTGAAACCGGCGGAATCCTCGCGGAGAGAGGGAGCGAGCCTCTGGACTTCCAACCGCCCAGCATGTGAGCCGACGCTCGGCGTGAAGTTAGCCGAAAAGCCCTGGAAATACTGCCCGTTTCTGAGTCTGGATTTTGGACTGAGTAGCAGCTGAACGCGCCGGGGTCTTTTTATTTAGATTTTCTTTCAAACAGAAGTGAGCTGAACTGCAGTTTTCCACGGAGTGTGAGAGAAGAGTGGACTGCTTGGAGTCACTTACAAAGAACATTAAGAAGTCATGACACGACGAACGTTTTACTCGGATTTATCTTCGTAAACTGCAAGTGAAAAGTCGACACAAGCCGCTGAAACTCAAACAAAGTGGACTAAAAGTTAGGGCTGTCGACGTTCATCGTGGATTTCCCCTAGTTTTCGGACGTTTTTAAGTCAACTTGGATCAAAGTTTTCCTATCCCACCCCTCCTCCTCCTCCTCCTCCTCTTCAGCTATGGCGGCGGCCAGGTTCACCGCTGGCTCCGCGCTGCTGCGGATCGTGTGGCTGCTGTGCGGGATTTCTCTCTCAACCACTTCTTCTGCTCAGCATCACAACAGCGAAAGTGGGATATCCGTCCCGGAGCACGGTTTCTGCCAGCCCATCTCCATCCCGCTCTGCACCGACATCGCCTACAACCAGACCATCATGCCGAACCTCCTGGGCCACACCAACCAGGAGGACGCCGGGCTGGAGGTGCACCAGTTCTACCCGCTAGTGAAGGTCCAGTGCTCCGCGGATCTCAAGTTCTTCCTGTGCTCCATGTACGCCCCGGTGTGCACCGTGCTGGAGCAGGCCATCCCGCCGTGTCGGTCGCTGTGTGAGCGGGCACGGCAGGGATGTGAAGCCCTGATGAATAAATTCGGCTTCCAGTGGCCGGACCGCCTCCGCTGCGAGGCTTTCCCCGTCCACGGAGCTGGGGAGATCTGCGTGGGGCAGAACACATCGGAACCCGGCAGCCCGTCTTCCTCCTCGTCTCCCCACGCACCCGAACCCGTGACCCCTCCACCCATAGGTGGTGGACAGCACCCTCATCGGATCCCGCAACTCAACTCGCCCAACCAGTTCTCCTGCCCCCTGCAACTGGAGGTGCCGCCCTACCTGGGCTACAAATTCATGGGGGTCAGAGACTGCGGCGCCCCCTGTGAGCCCAAGAAGCTCAGCGGGATCATGTATTTTCGAGAAGATGAGGTGAAATTTGGCAGACTTTGGGTCGGGATCTGGTCCATACTGTGCTGCGTGAGCACCCTGTTCACGGTGCTCACCTATTTAGTGGACATGAGGAGGTTCAGGTACCCGGAGCGGCCCATCATCTTCCTGTCCGGCTGCTACTTCATGGTGGCCGTGGCCTACGCCGCTGGGTTCTTTCTGGAGGACAAGGTGGTGTGCGTGGACAAATTCAAAGGGGAGGCCTACCGGACTGTGGCTCAGGGAACCAAAAAGGAGGGCTGCACCATCCTGTTCATGGTGCTCTACTTCTTCGGCATGGCCAGCTCCATCTGGTGGGTCATCCTGTCCCTGACTTGGTTCCTCTCCGCCGGAATGAAATGGGGTCACGAGGCAATAGAGGCCAACTCCCAGTACTTCCACCTGGCCGCGTGGGCCGTCCCAGCCATCAAAACCATCACGATCCTTGCAATGGGCCAGGTGGACGGAGACGTCCTGACCGGAGTGTGCTTCGTGGGAATATTCAACGTGGACGCCTTACGCGGTTTTGTACTAGCGCCGCTGTTCGTCTACCTGTTCATCGGCACTTCCTTCCTGTTGGCTGGCTTCGTGTCGCTCTTCCGGATCCGCACCATCATGAAACACGACGGCACCAAAACGGAGAAGCTGGAGAAGCTGATGGTTCGGATCGGGGTGTTCAGCGTGCTCTACACGGTTCCGGCCACCATTGTGATCGCCTGTTATTTCTACGAGCAGGCCTTCAGGGAGCAATGGGAGCGCACCTGGCACATGCACACCTGCAAGCGCTTCGCCATCCCCTGCCCGGTCCACAACTTCGCCCCCATGACCCCGGACTTCACCGTGTTCATGATCAAATATCTGATGACCATGATCGTCGGGATCACTTCCGGTTTCTGGGTCTGGTCCGGGAAGACCCTCCAGTCCTGGCGGAGTTTCTACAAGCGTCTTAGCAACGGGAACCACGGAGAGACGACGGTGTGAAGGCGAGACATGCGCGGAAATGAGGTCAAAAAGCTTTAATTTCATTAATCCTAGTTGGATTTTTTTTTTTTTTTTTTTTTAAACTGAGTTATAGTGTTTTGCTGTTGTGGCAGCAGCACAACACCTTTAAGGAAGTTGGACAACCTTCCACTATATTCACTAACTCCCCCGTTCCCCATTTTGTCAAAGAAATCATGGCTTTTGTATTCTTGGACCATAAACTGCTATGAAATGGCCATGCAAAGACTTAACCCTTTATATATACACACATATATTCCTATGTTACAATTTGAATGTACTCCCTATTCGCCCTTGAGTTTGTCACTTGAGTTTGTCAGTGGACTGTGCCAGAACAACAATGTGATAAAATTCATTCATTCATTCATTAGGGAAATTACTGCAAAGCTTTAATTGACGTTAGAGTTTGCAGGGTACAATCTCTTCTGCTTTAAATGGGTGGAATAGTTAATCATCATGTTTATGTGCCAAGTGGCTGCCTAGATTTCCCTCTTTTTTTTTTAATCTTCCGACTGATGAATATTCACTTCTGTTTTGAATGTTCACTCCGAAGTTGAATGAAGTTATGTACTGGTTTGCACAGTGATCGTAGATGTAAAAAAAAAAAAAAAAAAAAGACTGTTACACCACAGATTGACCTGGATCTTGCTTTTTTTGTTTTTTTTTTAAAGGCCACACACACATGCATACGAAACCTGGAGACACAAGGCTCATTGTTAGTCTCTGTGTGTGGTCTCTCTACTTTTGGATTACCCATCAAAAAAGCTTTTTTTTCCCTCTTTAAAGCCTTTAAGGCACCCAAAGCACCATTTCAGTGATCCAGATTTAATCCATGGGAGTGCAAATGGTTGTTCTGGAGCTCTAATGTTATTTTATCCAGGATAAAATTGTACTCTGAGTTAGCACCTGCTTTCTGCTTGGTGTAACTCGCCTTATTTTTCTTTTAATTTCATGAAGTGTTACATTCTTGCAAGCCGACTGAACATTTTTTAGATGTTTTATTTACATGTTTTTAATTATCTGTTTTTTTTTTTGTTTGTTTTGTTTTTTTACAGAAGCCTAAAAATCTGAGAAGTTGCATGTTGTTTCTGTGTTAGAAGGAGGTCAAATAGAAGAGTTTGTTACTGAGGACAGGGTTGTTTTAGGAAATAAAAAAAAAACTGGCTTACCAGATTGTGAGAGAAGAAAGTTAAGGTTGTGTTGTACCTGACTTTTAATCATGATAATTTCCTAGTTTTTTGATACAGGATTGTACAGGAATAACACCTTATTTTAGGCTTAAACCTGAGTTTAACTGCTTGTAGTTAAAGCGAGACGACTCCTGTTGAACGTCTTTGTCTTATCTTGATTAGGAGAAGTAGTCGCCGGAGTCGTCTTGACGCTTGCAGCATTTAAAACAAGCGACTTTGTCATTCAGACTAAACAAAGAAAATAGTGGCGTTTTGTCAGGAGTCAGCTGAAACCGCCTGCTTCTCGTCTCGAAACACATTTTCTCAAACAATGAGAGCAAGTCAGCAGTTTGACCTTCGTGGTTATTTAAATTCCTAAACGTGCCCTGTTGTTTTGTTTTTTTTTTTGCATATATTCTCACTAAAATTGTGCATACTTGGTACTTCATGCTGTATTTAAAGGCAGTTTGTATATACCATGCTGTTTTCTTCTTCTCCTTCTCCTCCTCACATGGATGTACTACATACCTCAAGACCTGGTTACGTTCTGCTCAACAGAAAAATGTCACTTCATGCATTTTTCCCAAACAAAGCAAAGTGAATCTGTTATTGCTACCAGACTGACACGTTCTGTTCTTTTTGCAGAAGGAAAATGAGTTTTTTTTGTTTTCAGAACATATGCAAACCAGCCAGCAAACAGAGACGCTTGATTTTTAAATGCATATTGTATTTAAGGGGGGGAAAAATACTCATTTTGTCTTTTTTTACTTGTATTTTTTTAAAAATGAGATAAGCCCATTGTACATGTACAGTTTGAATAAAAATGATAAAGTTTGTAATGTGGTGATTATCATTTTGTTAAGTGAACCTTGAGTTGTGCTAATGTTTAGTCAACACTAGTGATGTTTACAGCAAAACAATAGATAAGCTAGCCTTCAGATCAGAGCTGGACATCGGATAATTAAAGTTTCTGCAAACGTATCTGGAAAAACATATTTTAAAGTGTTTGTTTCTAGGTGTCGAAGCTGTTTACTGTGCAGCAGCATTTAGTTTTACAGCCCTCTGAAGAAGTGCTTGAGGGATGAGTCAGATAACTTTATTAGTCCAGTCTGCAGATTCACTTTCAGCAAACACAGCAAAGAAAAGCTAAACGAAAGCAGAGGAGCTAATCCTGTAGGTCTTTAATGTAGATGTATTGTAAATAGACTGTCGTTTATGTTTAGCAGCCTATAAACGGGACGTAAATGTGACACATTCACCACTCGTAAAAGTTTTATAAAATCAAATAAATAAAAAGTTATAGGAGGAACCGTTGTTGATTGGTTTTGCAGTTAGCTTGTGAGTCATCAATGAATTAAAGTGCTTCAGATTATCCTTTACTTGGCAACCATGAGTCATAAAACTGTATTTTTAAAGTAAATACTCCTTGGAAAAAGTGCATTAATCCTCGGGAGGTTCTTTCGTTTTGTGCTCCACCCTGATTACTAAGAGCAGGGGTGTTCAAAGTGTGGCCCGAGGGCCATTTGTGACCTCTTGACTGACTTTCAGCAGGCCTTGAATTGATGCAGATGGAGACTTTTTGACCCAATTAGTACAAAACTACAATTCAGAAATAAAAACTCACAAAAATGTAAGGAAACAACATAAAAATGATTATTAATTGCTTAAACTCTATAGCAAACTTTTTTGCACCTAAATCTGTTTTAATTATATTATTAACAATAAATACAGCAAGATTTCAAATAAACAGGAAGCAAAATTGTATTTATTGCTCAGAATAGACTCAGTCTTCTTCAATTGAGCCCAAAATAAATTTGTGAGATTGTTGGTTTCTTTCAAATGAGAAAAATTTGCAAAAACCTTTTTGAAGCTTTGGATTTACAAGAATTTACATATTCCATTCCTATAAAAAATACATTAAAAATCTGACTATTTTGTAAATATTTTGTTTATTGCTGAGCAAGAAACAAATGATCAAGATCTTAGTTTTTAAAAAATGTTTTGTATTTTGATCATTTTGGCCACTTTTGGATTAGAGACAAAAATAACTCTTTAAATACAGAAATATTATGTATCATAGTGTTTCCCATTTTATATATGAATGTCATTATTAGCTTCAGTCCTCACAATGCACAACTATTCATTAACTTTCTGCAGTTTTGATACGACTTTGGAATATGCCTGACTTACTAACAATATGCAGAAATTTAAAGAGGAGCAGCAAAAGCAAATGAGGTGGATTAGCAGAGTTTACCAACAACTGATGGTGTCATCCAGGATATGTTGCTGTGAAATATCCTGTCTACAGATACTGAGCTGATAGCACGTTATGAGACTGTCATAAAGTAACAGTTTTGACTCAGAGGCATCTTTGGGTGTGCTGCAAGACTGACTGCTACTGGAAATCCATTACAACTCTGAAGATTATTGGATGATATGAGTTCTGAGAACATTTGATTTCCCTTTTGGATAAATAAAGTAATTCTTTGACTAGAATAAGTGAAAGTTTAAGCAATTAAAGTTTTTATTTTATTTTTTAAATGTTCACATTTTGCTTTTTTCAAACATGCAAACAGTTTTTTTTTCTAGGAATATTTTCCTCAGGAATTTTGATTGGATCAGTTTTGCAGCTTTGATCAACATTTTTAAATAAACTTCTTCATTTGTATAATTTAGACACAAAACTTTTTAATCAATAAATCTTTTGTAAAGGTCGTTCATTTCAATCATTATATAGGACAAAAATGCATTAATTTTAATATTTTCTTCTAGTTTTAATTTGTAATCTAACAAAGCTCTTAAAATCTTCATCTATTTCATGAAAATTATTGGAAATCATTCCTTTTTCAAATTAATTATGAATAAAAATAATTTTTCTAGTGTGGCAAAATCTGAAGACAGTTTGGTGTATTTTGTCAAATCCTTTTGAGTTAAACTTTGGCGTCTGTTTTCAACAGAAATGTGAGTAAATTTATTCTGATAAACTGTTAAATTATGGTAAAAGTAAAAAAAAAAATCAGTTTAGAGTTGATGGAAATGTGCGTAGAATTAAAAAAATGTCCTGGTAATAATTCTTTTTGGGGGTTTTTATAGTGATTTTTCTTATTGTGTAAAGAGAAAACAGCAGAAAGGCAAATTATCTGACTTGAATATTTAACTGTTTTCAGAATTTGAACCCTATCTGCAATTAAACAAGAAGAAATTAACTTACATTTCTTATTAATGTTCTAAAGGGAAAATATTTTCTTTTTGAAATTAAATTAAAATATGACAGCCGCACGTGCTTGGGATTTTTACCAAGAGAGAAAACATTTATTTTCAATCATTTAGCAGAAATCACTAAATAAAACACGACTACACGAGAATAACCTTTCATATTCCAAACACTGGAGATGCTGAGACAGAGTTTAAGGCTATTTCTTTAATTTATTATGCTAATAATGTAAACAAAAGCAGGAAAAATGAGACAGCAGTAAATTCCTAAGTCCACAACTGAGGAATTGTTCCAGTAATTGGTCCTAAGAGACTCTGTAATCCCCTGTATAAATACTGAAATCTCGGCTCATGTCTGAGTGTTTCAAACCAGAACCACTGCATGGTGACAGTTGCAGATTTATCTCCGCTGTTCTCATTTCGTCCAGCAGGGGGCGCACGAACATGGAAGCTTATTTCCACTTTGTGACGTGGAGTGATACTTACATCTGGTGGCAGTACCTGCTACATGCAGCTTTTCTTAAGAATAAACTCACAAAATTAATTTAGATCCAGCTTTCATGTTCGCATCTGTAAGGTTTCATATTTTTGTTTTTAAAAAACTTAATAGAAGCAAATCTGCATCAAAATTATGCAACTAAATCCTAAGAACCTTGTAGGAATGATACATAAACTACACAAAGCTTAATAAAAATTAAGTAAAACTAATAATTAAGTAAATTAAGCAACATAATTTGTTTAAATTAAGTGCAAATTTTAGCTTACAAAATATTTTTATTATTAGCAGTAATATTTTTATTACTGCTGTGATTCGATAATCACAACAGTAATAAAAATATGATAAACTGAATTATTTAAAGACAACCCACACCCAAACTAAAATACAATAAAATTACAGACATAACTACGGTTAAATTATGAATTAATAATCTTAACTTCTACAAATCAAATAAAAGCCAAGCTAAAAGAACATTTCCTGAGTTTATATAAAAATCAATTACTTTTTCTTCTCTCAACTCTTCGGGAAGGCTATTTCACAGGACAAGGTATAATAATAATAATACTAACTGATGGGATTAATAGTATAATGGTTTTAAAACCCTGTTAAAATCTAATGTGAAATATGGAGTTATCCTAATAGCTACCTGAGATTTATTTACTTATGGTATTTAAAGAAAACCAGAAAGCAGAGCATTGCAGTTATCCACTGTGTAGATTGTAACTCTCGACTTGACATTTTCACTCGCTCATGAAAATGTGCAATTATACAACCGTACATCTTTGAAAAGCAGAAGTGGAGCCCCCTGCACAACCAACAAAAATACACCAAGTGGCTTTTGGACGGTAAGTCAACAACAAAACACAAATCTTTTCCAGCAGCCATTGTAGAGCGCATGCAGTGGTAAAACCAAACGTGCTGGAACTCTGCCTGGGCTGCTAGATAACGGGCTGGGCTTCCCTGGGGTTGCTAGGTGACGCTACATTCTGGAGCATCTTGAAATGGCTCATTTTGAGACACCAACTTATTGGCAAAATAGCTGGGTGTTTTTCCTTAAGCACTTTGTTTTTAGAAGCAGTGGAGACCCAAATGAAAGTGTACAGATGTGCAAAATGTGAGTTTTGCATAATTGGTCCCCTTTAAAAATATATATCAACCATGACAACCCATTGGTTGATTTTGTTGAAGACCATTGGGCTAATCTGATTACATCTTTGACCATAGTTTAAAATTTTGCCATTTGAACTGATATGAGTTAAAAAAGTAAAACGAATGGAAGTCAATACAAAGTCCTAATATGGTCATAAATACAAAGATGTATGTGTACTTGAATATCTGCCTATGTAAATACGTATAATAATGTTAAATACTGACTGGAAAGGGATTTATATAAATGCAATTACCTATTTCATGTCACTAATTTTAATTAAAATTTTAATGTTTTGTAGAAAAAAAAAATCAGTTTTTACTGACATTAAAGGGATTTTTCTGTCAAAACAGCCAAATTTTGTTGACCATGATTGATTTGTAAAAGCAAAAAAAACTTTATATGTGGTGTAGATAAATAAACCTAAATGTGGAGCCATGCAAACGTATTCATAACCACTGGATTTTTTCCCCTAAGTGACTCAACTAGAGTCCAATTGTGTGTATGGAAAAATTGAAGCAAGCAGCATGATAAATCTATGCATGTACTCTAAATATTTTTGGGGCAGGTTTGAGGTTATGCAGCATCTAAAATAGTTTCCATAAAAGTTTTAACTTGACAAATCTGTAATCTGAACATATCTGTGGAAAATCAAACTGATGCAATCAGTCTGGACGTCAGGGACTGTTATGTTTATGAAGCCAAAACATAAAAGTTTACTCCCTGTTGTTGTGACATGAAAACACAATGATTAAGCCTCTGGGTCATTAGTCCGCTCTCTGTATTCCTTGGACATTAATTTAAATTTAATGTCCTGGGGCTGTTTTCCATGAAGATGTAACTGTGACTAAACTCCCTTTACCCCGCTGTGGGGCAGCTGACATTAGAGAGAATACGAAAAGGAAAAACAACCGATGTAAAGGTCAAATATATACATTGTGTTTTAGTATTAAAGAAAATAAGACGATTAAGACATTTTTTGTCTAAATAAACAACAAATATGTAATTTATGAGCAAATCTGTGTCTAGCTACGTTTCCACTGACTATATAGGAAACTCTGCAATTTAAAAAATCTCAAACTGTTGAATTAAAAGTTTTTGTGCTAGGGTGAGAAGGCTTCTTTAGGCTGTGTTTCACAAAACTGCAATAGAAACACTTATTTTGCATCACATGACCAACAACCGGATGTTACTACTGGCAGAAACAATGAAGAAGACAACAGGAAGTAGCAGGAACATGATGACGCGGTGTGTTTGTTAATGATATCACCTGACCAGACTTATTCATGTGTGATTTTAATTACCCAAAATGTTTGATTCAAATCAATCCCAGAAGACTGGATTGATCAAAAATATTGATAACATCGATAACACGTCAGTGTCGGTATCAATATCAGATCGATAAAATGTTGTAACATCAATACTTTAGTTTCAGACTTCCTCATAAAATTTTATTTTCGTTTTGAATTATTTTGTGTTTTCTCTACCTCAAAAAATATTTTGTTTTGATTTATTCTCAAACGGCTCTTGCACCAATTTAGGAAAAATCATTTTAATATGTTTTTAAAGTATTTTGTAGGAACGTATAAACTTTCTCCAAATTCTGTCTGAATTTTGAGCAAAATAACACCAGGAGGTGAGAAGTTTGACTTCATATCAAACGTAAATAAAAAGTATTATCGGTATCAGTATTGCATTTTTTATCCATTTTTGTAACTAGTCAAATGTCTGCAGAAGTGAATTAGATTATGCTGTAAAAAATTATTTTTGTCTGAGCTCTACATGATCCTTTCTTAAATAAAGTTTACTGTCAGCAGTATTGCAACTCTAAATAAACTAAATACTAAGAAAAGTACATGGATCTCTGAGCAGTTCTTCCAGAAATTGGAAAAATTAAAATGATATAGAAAATAATAATAAAAAATAGATAAAAAAGGAAATAAATGTCAAGCAAAGAACTATTAATCTGCAGCAAATGTTTTGTAAAAATATTTGAAATGTGTATTGCTGGTATTGATGTTGTATGAATGTGTTTTATTTTAAAGTTGGAGAGCCGAAGGAACATTTCCATCTTTTTGGACTATAATGTTGTTTTATTTCATCTTTCACCGCAGTTACAGAAGTTTTCTTATTTTTCATGCCACCTTTTTGTGTAATTATGCTCTGGAGACGAACTGAGCTCTGATTGGACTCAACAGGCGCTAAATGAAGACTCACGCAGACTTTTTTCCTGGGCAGGCGGTGAATTGTTGCAGCCGTCACATCCCATCATCTTCACACTCTGCAGCACACGTTCATGGAAAAAGCATCTAGGATTGACAGAGAGACGTGTTCAGATGAACATAACGGTCAATGCAACCATGATGGGTTCATTCACCTTGTTGGGATTTAAGGACAGTTCAGCAAAATACCGCCTGACCCTTTTTGCTCTCACCCTGCTGTGTTACATTGTGATTATATTTGTCAATGTGGCTCTGATTCTTACTATCCTGCTAGAGGAAAAGCTTCACAAGCCCATGTACATCTTCCTGTGTAATCTGTGTTTTAACAGTCTTTACGGGACGGCGGCTTTTCACCCTAAATTTCTCTTCGATCTGTTGTCCAACACTTCTGTCATTTCTTACGCTGGCTGCCTCCTGCAGGTTTTCTTCATCTACTCCTATGCAACAACAGACTTCTCCATTCTCGCTGTGATGTCTTACGATCGGTACTTGGCCATCTGCCGCCCTCTGGAGTATCACTCCATCATGACCAAACAACGGGTCACTTTCTTGGTGTGTTTCTCCAGACTGGTGCCAATGATCTGCCAGTCTGCTGTTGTGATCATGAGCTCCAAGCTGATTTTATGTGGCTTCCAGATACAGAAACTATATTGTGAGAACTGGTCCTTGATTAAACTTTCATGTCATTCAACAACGTTGAATAATATAGTTGGATTTTTTGTCATAATTCTGTATTGCGGCCACGCTCTCTTCATTTTATGCTCTTACTTTCAGTTGGTTACGTTTGCTTTAAAGTATCCGGAACGCAGGAGGAAGTTCCTGCAGACATGCATGCCGCATCTAATATGTCTGATTAACGTCATGGCCACGCTTCTTTTCGACGTCATGTACGCTCGATACGGATCGGATTCGGTGCCGCAGAGTCTGAAGAGCTTCATGGCGATCCAGTTCCTGATCCTCCCTCCGATGCTCAACCCGATCATCTACGGTTTGAATTTAACTCAGGTTCGCAACAGTTTCTTCAGATTGTGCAGGTACAAAAAGCAGGTGGAGGGGAGAGGATGAGGTCGGCCATATGTATGAAAATATTTGTCACATTTGCAAAGCAACTTGTATGGTTTTTTTTCCTGACGTTTCGTTACACCATGACTCAATATTTTACAAGAACTATCTGCAGAAATGGTAGAAAATGTTTATTATTAGCTATTTTATAGTAAACTTGTGATATTTTGTTTTAAAATTACAAACAACAAAAAAATAAAAGTCCAAAATAGATTATATCAATATTTTTGAGTGTTGCTTTAATTATTATTTTTTGCTTCCATTACTGTTTCTTCCTGTTTGTTTGTTGTTTTCCAAATATTAACAATTTAAATGACAACAGACATTGTTTAGCACGTTTCCAAAATGATAAAGGTTTGCTTAATGTGGTTAAAAACGTTTTAATGCCACAAAAGAATCACATGAAAACTAAAAAGTTAAACACAAAAAGGTAAATAATTTGTCAATAATCCTTTAACAAAACAGAACATTCTGATTTAAACATTTAACATTAACACCAAACACATTTTTATATTTTCTTTCTTCAGGTTAATTTTCTTAAATTATGACACATGACAACTAATTTTCATTTGAGTGTTTAACACTTAACTAGAGAAACAGCCCAGTTTTGTACCTTTGACCTCTAAGTTGTCATGGAAAAGGAAAAGTTGTTGCTCATTCAGTTTGGGACTCAAACTAAGTTATCTTGAATAAAAACTGATTTGTTTTTAGCTGGAAACAGTCTGATGTCCATTTTCTGGACTAGTTTAATCTTATTATACAGTCAGAAAATCAAAACTGGACCGGCAAATTACATCAGTCAGTATCTTGTTTTTCACAATCACAGAAATTTATGCAAAACAGACCCCTGCATTTTTTTCAGCACTAAGGCATAATTATGAGTTTTTGCAAGTTGCAGTATTTCTTTAATTTTACCCTGCTGCCTCAGCCTTGCTTAATGCCAAGTTATAATCGATACAGAGAGTAACAAAAAGTTACATTTACTGTGATAAATAAGTGCAAATATTTCTAAATTAGAACCTCAAAATCAGTGATTTTGATTGTGAAAAATTACAAAAACTATCAAAATCCTGGAGGAACTGATCAGTGTGAAAAGATGTTCAATATTATTCAATTCCAAGAAGTACTTATTGAAGATAGACAGCTATTTATCAATATTTTAACAGTCTTAATAGGTTTTTAATCAATACATACTGGCATTACTGGCCCTTGAAAACAATCATGATCTTCATAGGCCCAAAATAAAAATGAGTTTGAAACCCCCTAAAGCTTACCTACTGCGCTCCCTTGAGAAGCTTATAATAGATCCAAGCTATATAAAACATCTTCAGTGCAGTTTTAACACAAAATCATTGTTCAGCAGAACTTTTAGTTTGAGGTTTGAGTTCCTTTCAGAATGAGATGGTTTAGGGTTTCTGTCACTTTACATTCTACGTCTCCCAACTCAACATTTGAAAATGTCTGCAAACAGATGTGCAATTACACAATAAACAACAATACAGCTTTGAAAAGTAGAAGTAGAGGCTCCTACACAACCAACAATGATGCAGCAAGTGGTTTCTGGTCGGTAAGTCAACAACTAAACACTTGTCTTTTCCAGCAGCAATTGTACAATGCATGGAGATGTGAAACCAGCTGATCAAATGTGCTGGAGCTCTGCGTGGATTGCTAGGTGATGGGTTGAGCTTGGATAGGGTTGCTTGGTAACGGCGCAGTGTGACTTAACCAAAATGTTTTTGAAAAGGCTCATTTTTCAGACACCAAAATAATATTAACTCATAGCCAATATTTATGCCAAATATAAATATTTGGGTTTATATTTGGGTTATAGACTATAAACTATAACAGCCTGTAGTGTTATTTTTCGGACTATAAGCCGCTAATTTTTTCTCACTCTTTGAACCATGCAGCTTTGTAGGTGCATCTTATAGTGAGGTGCGCTCTGTAGTCTGGAAAATAAGGTAAATAATTTTCAAAAAGTGAATTTTGTATCCTTTAAACTCCCACCCAGCAGCCCACCTGAGACCAACAAAGTGGAAGAGGAAGGAGGCTCCCTTCAGATTCAGCTATAAATTCAATCCTTACGCCAACAGGTGTGCAGATCAGATATTCACTCAGTAGCCAGATGAATCAAACGTCCGTTGTAGTTCTTTTTTCACTCTCAGGTTTCAATGAAACTAGCAGCTATACAGTCACATTATTCTCTCTTACTCTGCTATGTTATTGTCTTATTTTACTGGTGAATGTTGCTCTCATTTTAACTATAATCTTCCACCAGAGCCTGCATGAACCCATGTACTTTATTGTGTGTAACCTGTGTATTAATGCGCTTTATGGGACTGCAGGCTTTTACCCTAAGTTTATGTATGACCTGTTATCTGGGGCTCATGTCATAACATACGCAGGATGCTTCCTACAAATATATGTTGTTTATTCTTATGCAATGGTTGACTACTCTGTTTTGGCACTGATGGCTTATGACAGATACGTGGCTATTTGCAGACCGCTGACCTACCACGCTGTGATGACTCGGCAGAGAACTGTTGCTTTAGTTTGTTTGTGTTGGACGGTTCCTCTGTGGTGTGAGCTGCTGGTTGTCAGCCTCACATCAGTGCTCAAGCTATGCGGTTCCCACATCGACAAGCTTTACTGTGAGAACTGGTCCGTTGTTAAACTTTCTTGTGGTTCGACTAAAGTAAACGACGTAGTTGGACTCATTGTCATTGCGTTTTATTTTGCTCATGTTCTCTACATCGGCTGGTCGTACGTTCAGCTTGTAAAGTCGGCGCTGAGCTCCAAAGAGAGCAGAGGAAAGTTCATCCAGACCTGCGTGCCACATTTCATGTGTCTATTCAACGTCACCACTGCTTTGCTCTTTGACCTCATGTACTCCAGGTACGGATCGACATCTGTGCCGCAGGGTTTAAGAAACTTCATGGCCGTGCAATTTCTCATAATTCCACCAGTTGTGAACCCAGTTATTTATGGGCTGATCCTCACAAAAATTAGGAGGAGGATGATGCTTTTGTGTGCAATGACATACCAACGATTCCACCTAAAAGGGATTGTCTGAAACATGTTTCTCTTGCACCTACAATGAATGGTTTACAGGGTTCAAAAGTGTAAAAGTGTGTGAAAAAAATCTCAGTTTGAATACTATGAATAATCAGGATCTATTATATTTGTTTTTGTAGTAAATTGCCCTGATTTGACATTTTTCCGTTGATTTCATTAGCTTGACACAGATAGAAAGATCATTTTATTTGTTGTGCTTTGCCTCTTTCATGTGTTGGTTTTATTTTGATCTTTTGTTTTCTATGTTTGTTTTGCACTTTGGTCAGTTTTACTGCTTCAAAAGTGCTTATAAAAAAGTTGGCTTGGCTTGAATTGATGCTACACTAAGTAAATAAACTGAAATTAAATGCATTACAACATGCACTTTTGTTAAACTTATGGATTGGTTTGTCTGATCAAAACTCAAATGTAAATGTCTTCTACTTTTATGGAACATTGCAGATCGCACAAAGTTCTCCCATGGAGCCTTCATAAATGAAAATAGTAAATATAAAGATACTTTGGTTTTGCTTACCAGGGACTTGAGACTTTCCTGGAACGTACCAGGTAGCTTAGACTGAATTTATCACTTACTTTCATAGAAACTAGCAGGTACAAACATATAGCCTACTATTTATTGTTAAGGAGTAGATGTTTTCTTTACCAGATACTTTCCTGGAATGTCGCTGAAATAACTGCCATCACTTTTGTTCCACTGTAAAAGAATAAAAGTAATTTCCTCTTTGTAGATTAAACAATAGTTCAGTGTGATGTTCCAGAAGTGGCTGCAGTGGGAAATAGTTTCCTTCAAAGAACATTGTGGCCAATATCAAGGTAATTATTACCCAATGATTACTCTATGCTGCCCTGTGGGATCGGATCAGAATCAAACATCTTTAAAATCTGCTTGAAATGCACAGGATTATCAAGAAAGACATAATATTTACAATATAAAAGCTAGAACATTAGTTTTTTTTAAAATTGTGATTCAGTGTCACAGAGGAGGTCCTCAGAGAGCGTTTTGTTGTTCCTGTGTCTAAAGCGTTTTGTGGTGTAACTATAGTGAAGGTGGTCAACAGGTCATTAACTGTCCTCTGAGAGTAATTAATCCAGCATGAGTCACTTTGAGCCCTGAAGCACAAAAACAAACTCTTTGACAAGTTACCTTTAGTTACAAAACAGATAATAGTAATTTATTAACTAAATCTTAATTCATTTTAGTTATTGTTATTCAATTCAGTTTTGTAGTTTTATTTTTTCCCTTCTAGTTGGTGGAAGGTTTGCAGTTTTCAGATTAAAAGGAGATAAGTCAGATGTTTAAAATGTGGGATTATATTCAATAACCTAATAATGATTGTTTTCTCACTAATGTTACTCTGACGCATTCACAGAACCGCTGCATTTAAAGTTAAATACAAGTACACAAAGGTTGACTTTCTATACCATGTGTCCAAATAAAGGCCCGGGGGCCAAATCCGGCCGCCAGAGCTTTTTATGTGGCCCTCTAGATGCCAAATTACATCAATCAGTTTCCCCATTTTTTTTGCAATTACAAGAATTAACTCAAAGTCAATAGACCCCTGGAATATTTTTTAGCACTAATGCGTAATTATAATTTTTTTTTAGTTTTAGTAAAATTCCCCCAAAAATGATCAAAAACATTTAAGTGACTGCTACCTCCCACCTGCAGGTGGCAGTACTCCTTTAATTTTACCCTGCTGCTTCAGCCTTACTTGATGCCAAGTTATAATCGATACTGCAAGTAACAAAAAGTCACATTTACTGTCATAAATAAGCGCAAATTTTTCTAAATTAGAACCTCAAAATCAGTGAGTTTAACTACGAAAAATCACAAAAACAATCATAAAATCCTGGAGGGAATGATCAGTGTGAAAAGACACCAAATATTATTATCAATATTATTTAATTCCAATAAGTATGTAGGCAGTTTGACAGTTTCTTATTAATGCATACTAAGACAACTGGCCCTAGAAAACATTCATTGTCTTGATGCAGCCCAAAATAAAAATGAGTTTGAGTACCCTGATCTCAAATTCAGGTTTTGATTTGGAAAAAAATGGAAAACCATTTATTTATTTTCTATGCAGTACTTTGTATTTATTTCACAGTTGTATTTAAGTTCAATTTAATCAGCTGATGTGTAAGATGCTACATTAATCCAAATTAAAGTGTTGGTTTGTGTGCCAATTCTCCAGAGTAGGAAGAAGAGAATGACGTCTAAAGCCAGTCGATGATAAAGGCTCATTCATTTCCTTTGTTATTTTCACAACTCTTCAGCTCTGACTGAAACAGACGACACTACTGATGTGTTGCCCAACTTATCTGGTGTTTTCTGTTGGTGTAAACTTGTTAGTTTTGAGGCATTGCTGAATTTGATGGGGTGAAATGGAAAACATCTCCTTGCCGTTTTACTTCAACCTCACCATGTTTGTGAACATTGGACATTACCGCTTTGCAGCTTTCACCTTCTGCTTGCTGCTCTACAGCTTCATCATCTGCGCCAATCTGCTGATGATCCTGGTGATTTCCCACTGCAGCGCGTTGCATCAACCCATGTATTTATTCATCGCCTTGTTATCAGTCAACTCTCTGTACGGTTCTGCTGGATTCTTCCCCAGGTTTCTCATGGACCTGCTCTCTGATGTCCATTTGATTTCTCAACTGGCTTGTTTTACTCAGATTTATGTTATCTACACGTACGGTTCAAATGAACTGACCATCCTGAGCATCATGGCGTACGACAGATACGTGGCTGTGTGTCATCCTTTACATTATCACAGAAAGATGACGTCTAGAGCTGTTGTTCTGCTGTCGGTTCTGGCCTGGATCTTTCCAGCTCTCAATCTTACGGCACTAATACTGATGTCTACCCGCCTCCCTCTGTGTGGTAATGAGATCCAGAAGGTGTTTTGTGCCAACTGGAATGTGGTGAAATTGTCATGTGTCAGCACGGCTCTACATAATGTTCTAGGAATGCTTCTGACCATCACGACAGTCTTCCTCCCGCTCTTTTATGTGCTTTACACCTATTTAAGGATCCTAATTATATGCTGGAAAAAATCGACGGAGTTCAGGGTTAAAGTGTTGCAGAGTTGCCTTCCACATATTGTTTCTTTCATGATTTATTCTGTCGCTGGATTTTGCGATATCGCCTTGAGTCGATTCAACCTGGAGGAGATAAATCCATTTGTTGCTGTTATTTTATCCTTTGAGTTTGTCGTCATCCCTCCAGTTCTGAATCCTCTCGTGTACGGCCTCAAGCTGCCAGATATCAGGAGGCACATTTTAGGTTTAGTTCTCCATAAAAGATGACTACGTACATTAACCCAAACATATTTCCACAACTGAAAAGATTGTGGTAAAGCATCAGGAAACAAAATGTAACAATTGATGATGGTTAAAATTTGGCCAGACCATCACAGGAAACTAATCCATTAGTGATTCAGTTTATTTGACAATATTCTACCCTCCATTTAATACAAACTCATATTTTTATGCAGATACAGTGAAAATAAAAAGTCTACACACCCAGATGAACCTCCTGTTTTATTCACCTTTAATGTGACATACAGATATGAAAATAATTAAGAGTCCACTGCATTGAACCCCATTGAAAACCTCCTGGTTATCCCACCAAATATTGATTTCTGAACTCTTCCTGAGTTAAAACGAAAGTATTGTTGTTTATAAATGAATAGGAACTCATTTTCTTTGCATTATTTGAGGTTTGAAAGGACTGCATCTTTTATATTATTTTGACTATTTCTTATTTTGTGCAAATAAATGTAAAAAAAAATTTCTTGGCACTTCAGACATGTCAGTAGTTCATAGAATAAAAGAACATTTTACTCAAACATTTTACTACTAAAAAGTAAAATCAGAGAAACTGAACTAAAGTGGTCTCTTCATTTGTTTCCAGAGCTGTTTATCCAGGTAAATCAGGAGTCTGTAACCTTCAATCACAGTACATTGAATGAAGCATGGAAATCAATCAATGTCCAAACATAAAACTATTAAAACATTGTTTAAGAGGATGACCATCTCTGCATATCAACATGAGAAATAACTTATGTTGTTAATGAAGCTGTCATATGTGGTGAATTTATTAAGAAATAATTTTTAATATGTTAAAAGATGAGCCTGTGCGAATTGCAAGCCCTTGCTTATACGGGCATGCAATTATGAATGGATGCCCGTATAAGGATCCGTTATAAGGGCATCCAACAGAAACCTCTGAGATGCAGGGGAACAGTAGAAAGACTGTTAAAACATGAATAAGTAATTCATTGGATGATGCTACAGATGTAAGAGGGGTGTTCATGTATATAAACTTCAGGACTGTTGTTCTTTTGCTTTGTTTGCTTTTGTCTTTAAAATTATTTTTACGCTTTTATTACTATGTTCAATAAAGTCAAACTCAAATAAAACGTATTCAGAGCTGTTAATGTTACCTGACCATTGTAAAAAATATATTTTGATAGATTTTTTAAAAAGTAATACTTTTATTTCTATTTTTAGCTTTTGCCCCTCAAAGGGATGCTAATGGAAAATGCAAATAGAAAAAAAAGAAGTTTTGTACTTAATTGTGGTGATTATGCTAATGAGCCAAAGCATAATCTACAAAATCAAAATTGGGGTGACAGTGGGTCACCTGGTTTTTTTGGGGTCACCAGGTTTTCGGTAAACATCCACCCCTGTGGTTGCGTCTTTGGTGAAGATACTTCTCCCATTTTGCCTGCTGGTGGATGGTACTTCTATAAGTGCCGTTGCAACCAGGGCAACTACAGCTACAATCTGTAGCTTGCCAACTTCAGCTTGTAATTGTGAATGGCTAAATTAATTGTAAAGTGTGTTCGAGTGTCCAGAAAAGCACCGTAAGCCACTTAGTAGCAGCTTTCCAACAAAGGATCATGAGCATCTTTGAATATGTTCAACCAAAAGTTCTTTAACTTTGAAGCTAAACTGTTAGCAGTAAAAGCAGAAACCAGCTCCCTGCCAGTGCAGTTGGGTAGAAGCAACAGCTTCTTCAATCATCTCTCCAGGACTCAACAACAGAGAGTGTTACACAGTGTTGACAGAGACCTTAAACCCTAAGCCCCTGCCTGAGCCAATCAAGCTGGACTGCATGGCATGTTGAACTATGGTTTGACGCAGTTCATCCATCCAGGAATTAGCTTTGGTTCAAGAAAGACGGGTTTGGGTCACCAATATGCAGACAACCTCAGTTAGTAAAAGGGCCACTGCAATTAATTTTGAAAATAACACAAATGAAAACCAAGCGACTCCTGGTACTTGAATCACCTGGTTGAGTAAAGTATTTGGTCCAGAATGTTCTGTAAACCATGAGACATCCAAACTCTGTACTTAATGAGGCATCCTGAGTCACCTGATGCTTACACCTTCTGTGAAACACGTCACTGCGCAGTGTGAACTCCTGGCAACATCACAGATGAAAAGAGTCAGGCTGCTGATTCGACTTGTAATGAGCAGAGGCATGTTGAACCCATCTGCTGTGATGGATAATGTTTCGGTGATTTCCATGTTTACTCTTTCAGGGTTCAGTGAAACGTTCAGCCACAGAGTCACTCTCTTTCTGCTCACTTTGCTGTGTTATTGTGTGATTTGGTTGGTGAATCTGACAATCGTTGTGACAATTATCATGGATAAAAACCTCCATGAACCAATGTACATCTTCCTCTGTAATCTGTGCATCAATGGACTCTATGGGACTGCAGGATTTTATCCTAAATTCCTCCATGACCTCCTGTCCGCCACATATTTAATCTCTGTTCCTGGATGTTTTCTGCAGGGTTTTGTGGTTCACTCCTCAGCCTGTGCTGACTTATCTTTGCTCGCTCTAATGGCTTATGACAGATACTTGGCTATATGTCGTCCTCTAGTGTACCACTCAATGATGAATACAAAAAGGGTTGGTGTTTACGTGTGTTTTGCTTGGATTATTCCATTTTGTCTCATGTTTATCAGCACTGGCACAACAGTAACATCAAGGTTCTGTGGATCCCACATACCAAAGATATACTGCATCAACTTTTTGATTTCTAAACTGGCTTGTTCTGCCTCAATAGCTCAGGTTGTTGTTCCTGCTTTTAATTACACGTTTTATTTTGGCCATGCAGTTTTCATTGTTTGGTCTTATGTTTTTCTGGTCAAATCCTGTCAATCATCCAAAGAGAACAGAAGTAAATTCATGCAGACGTGTGTGCCACATTTATTCACTTTGATAACTGTTGTTGGATCGCTGCTGTTTGATTTGTTGTACATGAGATTTGGCTTACAGGAGTTCTCAGAAAATGTGAAAAATTTCATGTCAATGGAGATTCTTATCGTTCCACCAGTGATAAATCCCCTGATCTACGGTTTCAGACTGACTCAGTTAAGGAAGAGTCTCGCATGTTATTTGCTGCCGAGGTTCAGAGTTTAGATAAAACTCATTATACAAGTCTAGTAAGTCTGTGATGTAAAATTTCATGAATAGCATTTTACATTCAGTAAATGTAATTAGTTTAATTTCTTTTTTATTATATGCTGGTATTTTATACAGATATTTAAAGCTTTTAATACATTTGTAAATTATCATTGCATTTAATCTGGCTTTCTTGTCTGTCTATTCTAAATGCTAAAAGTCATGGACGTCTTACCTGGTAGATGCTGTGGTTAATTTTGTGCCTAAAATAGGTCTTTAACTGAAAAATTATTAAAATGTTTTAGAAAGTTTATACTATGTAAATATCTGTTTATCAAGAAGAAAATAAAAAACCCTTTTTCTCTTGAATTTCTAGTAAGCTTTTTGACGATACAAATTTTATGAATGGGTGCAGAAAAGAAGAGCGTTAGACTTCCTCAATGTCGGTCATTTTGACTGATGGCATCAACAAAATCCAGTTATAATCCATTCTTACCAATAAGTGCTTTTTTTCTGCAGTAAAAGAAAAACATATACTCACTGGGATCCCAGTATCTGCAGAAAAAAAACCCTAATAAATTATTTCATTACACTTTAATTATGAGCTATTCATCTCACAACCTTCTGGCCTGAATGAACCGTTTGTACGTGATGTTTCAGGGTTTTGATGATGATCTGGAGGATGAATCTACGCTGCACTGGACACCAGAATTACAAGCTAAACATCAGCAAAACTTCTTAACATGGGAGCATTTCTTCAATTGAAGCGATCAGAAGTCATCAAGACCCTCTGAGCGATGGGATTTCCTGAAATCCCCTCACAATAGGCCTTCCCTATTGCGATAGGCTCTCCTATCTGCATTGAATATGAGAATCCGCAATGAATATGCGCAGAATCTCATATTCATCTTTTTGCTTTTTTTTTTTAGGTACAGCCCAAAAAAGAGCCTGTAGAAATTCACTGTGGCATACAATGATTCTCTGATAATACCAATACTGACTCCCAAAGCACAGTAGCACAATCATCATGGTTGTCTTTAGAGGCTGGGCCCGGCAGTGCAGAAAGCCCTTTGTCCTCTGGCCCCTGTTGTGTTTGCACTCTCCTGCCTTGAAAGTGGGCAGGATCATCATTTCAAGCAAATTCCTGCTGAAGCTGCCAATGGAATCTCCCCAGAGACAGTCGATCACTTTTCCATTTGTCGTTGTACCGTCCAGCTCCTTCTGTAAGCGAAGAAGATGAATAATATAATGAGCTTTGCTTTACCTTCTAATTAAACCATTAAAAATATTTCTAATCTGAATATCATCTCCAGTTTGAACTTGCGTTTGGTGCAGCTGAGCCACAGCAGTGGCTTGTGGGAATTCCCCCCAAAGATCAGGAAAACCTCATTCAGAGTCTTGCCGACTTCTGATTGCTTCATTTGGAGAAATGTTACCCGATTTACAAACTTTGGCTGAAGCGGTGCTCGTACTTCCAGTGTCCAGTGAAGCAAAGAGCGCAGATTCTTATATTCATCTTTTTGCTTGTTTTAAGAAACAGCCCATCCTTGGCGCAACTACAAAAAGAAGAACCTGCAGAAGTTGACTGTAGCATACAATGATTCTCTGAGAAAACTAATACTGACTCCCAAAGCACAGTAGCACAGTCAAAATGTTTGTCAATTGTGGTGTTAAAGGAATAGAAGAAATGGATTGTCAGAAATTATTTGATGCTGTCAGCCAAAATAACATTGAGAAAGTCTAAAGACTCCTCTGACTGAGAGATCTGGAAGTTGACTCGTCTCTGTCCCACACTGCAGCCAGTGTATGAATCAACAACTAGCCCTGTCCGGTGACCCGATTGGAACCACTGCTCTCAGGGAGTAGGGTGGGAGCTGGCTGTAAATGTTAATGACAAAACACCAGAACCAGGTTTGAAACCAGGCTGGTTCAGAAGCAGTCTGTCAGATTTATTGAAAGAAAAAGTGAGCATGAATCTGAAGACGCTAATTGGATGTTTAAATCTCATGTGAAATACGTCACTGCATCTTCGTCTCACAAAGGAAGATAAGAACAGAGCAAAGATGGAAAAACTCCACTTTGCGCCATCTTTGCTCTGTTCTTCATGTCTGCCAAGCAGACATGAAAAACAACTTTATGACTGTTTGACAGAACATTTCTGCTGTGATGGATAATGTTTCGGTGATTTCCATGTTTACTCTTTCAGGGTTCAGTGAAACGGTCAGCCACAGAGTCACTCTCTTTCTGCTCACTTTGCTGTGTTATTGTGTGATTTGGTTGGTGAATCTGACAATCGTTGTGACAATTATCATGGATAAAAACCTCCATGAACCAATGTACATCTTCCTCTGTAATCTGTGCATCAATGGACTCTATGGGACTGCAGGATTTTATCCTAAATTCCTCCATGACCTCCTGTCCACCACATATTTAATCTCTGTTCCTGGATGTTTTCTGCAGGGATATATGATTCACTCGTCAGTCTGTGCTGACTTATCTTTGCTCGCTCTAATGGCTTATGACAGATACGTGGCTATATGTCGTCCTCTAGTGTACCACTCAATGATGAGCACAAAAAGGGTTGGTGTTTATGTATTTTTTGCTTGGATTATTCCATTTTGTCTCATGTTTATCAGCACTGGCACAACAGTAACATCAAGGTTCTGTGGATCCCACATACCAAAGATATACTGCATCAACTTTTTGATTTCTAAACTGGCTTGTTCTGCCTCAATAGCTCAGGTTGTTTTCCCAGCTTTTAATTACACGTTTTATGTTGGCCATGCAGTTTTCATTGTTTGGTCTTATGTTTTTCTCATCAAATCCTGCAAAGCATCTAAAGAGAACAGAAGTAAATTCATGCAGACGTGTGTGCCACATTTGTTCACTTTGATGATTTTTAGTGTATCTGTGTTGTTTGATTTGCTGTACGTGCGATTTGGCTCAAAGGATTTGTCAGAAAACGTTCAGAATTTCATGGCGATGGAGTTTCTTGTCATTCCGCCGATTATCAACCCCGTGATCTACGGGTTGAGACTGACACAGTTACGAAAAAGAATTGCACATTTCTTATGCTGCACAGCTTCAGTGTGTAGGTTAAAGGCATGAACAAGTCAAGCAAATCAACTCCTGACTTGGTGTTACATTTGGGTGTAACTTATCAAGTTTCACCCAAAAATTACACCAATTATCGCCAATTTGGTGTAATTTCCCAAATTACACCAAAAGTATAATTTTTTCTTTGTTATAATATGGTATATAGTCTGAGATCAGTGTAACCTGTAATGGCTCCTCTTTAGTAACCACAGTTTCTAAACATATGAGGGATTTTTTTTATCTGCTTAATGTCATAGTAGAGAACCCAAATAAGCAGCAAATATAAAAAAAAACTTGGAGATGAAGAAAATAACAAAATAAACCAGAATAAATAAACAGGCAAAGGAAACGATTAAGAAAATCTGTATTTGTAATGACAAACTGTGTAAACAATTTTCACTATAAGGTTGCATATTTTGTAGTGTGCAAATATATGTAGTAAGAAATATGCAAATCCTCTCAGGATTATCTACCGTTATTTTAACTAAAAGTTGCTTTTTCTCTGCTTGAGAGTTTTTAAAGAGGACTCCTCTGCAACATTACAACAATGTTGATTTCTTTTGTAAAGTCATGTTCAATAAATTCGAATGAGATAAGAAACACATTTTGAAATTTGCAACTTTTAAGCAGGACATTAAACATATTTTTCATTAAGTCTTCATTTCTGTGTTAAAATATTTTTTTTATTGGTCGGTTGTAATATTCTAATCTTAAATGTAATTTTTAAATACTGTAAGCAGAAAAATATCTCACTGTTTGTACTTGAATCCAGGCTTTTACAAACCTGAATCGAGAACAACTTTTTTTTTTAAACTTATCTCTTGTTTTCCACTGAGTTCCCACAGCTGAACCCCAGATCAATGACAGCATTTTTTTTATATTTCCACAAATTCTATGTTAATAGACATTTTGGGATTGTGGCTTATTCCTCCCAACAGGAACTGTAACAGAATTAAACCTGTAACTGAGTCATATTTTAATGATCTTGCTTAATTAAACCTTTTCAGTCGTGTAAATGAATCCTTGTGACGGGACTCTTAAATCTGGACTTCATTATATTTTTCTTGTATCTGTTAACAAGCTTTACACCTTTGTATTTTATTTTCTTATTATGATAAATTATGATTTTTCACAAGTCTGATTTTTTGGCCATTTTCAAAAGGTACAAATTAACATTATTTCATATTCTTTGAATTGATCAGTCTAAGCAACTGCAAGAAATAAAACCTATCAACAAAACAGGAAGAAAGCAGATTAAAGGGGATCTATTACACAACATTTACATTTTGCACCAGACATTTTTGGTTAAAGGTTTATGTTTTTGGTACCTGGAAAATTAGCTGTTTGGAAAAACCAACCAATTGTTAAGTCCCAATGGACATAACTACACTGTTACCTAGCAACCTCATCAGACTAAAATCTCATCATCTCAGAATTATTTTGTGCCAAAAATGCAATAAACAGAGTCATCAAGTTTATTTTGATTGAGATGATCTAAAGTCTCATAACTGACCAGTACTAAACAGAAATGTGTAATTTAAACAGATAAATAGTTTGTTGCTAAGCCACTAAGGTTGGGGGATATTCAGTCGTTGTTTTTCTGGCTTTAATTGGTTCGTTAAGTTTGCAGAAACCAGAGGCTGGAGTCTGAGCGCCGCTCTGTCAGTCAGAGTGGTTATTAATATGTGAAGCGACAGGAGGAGAGCCAGAGAGCAGCGCACGCTGAGCTCCAGCGTGTTGTAACGTCTTACAGGCTGGACTCTTTGCTCTCTGAATATGGATAATGTTTCTGTTGTAAGAACCTTCACTCTCACAGGAATAAATGAGACTATGGACTACAGAGCTGCAATATTCTCACTCACTTTGGTGTATTACTGTATGATTTTATTCCTGAACATCTCCCTCATTGTCATTATTGTCTTGGATGAAAACTTGCATGAGCCCATGTATGTCTTACTGTGCTGCGTTTGCATTAACGCGGTTTACGGCACCACCGGTTTCTACCCCAAGTTCCTGTTAGACCTGCTGTCGTTTGCTCAGGAGATTTCCTACGAGTGGTGTCTCTTCCAGGCCTTCGTCATGTACTCGTTCGCCTGCGGTGAGCTGTCCATCCTGGCCGTCATGGCGTACGACAGGTACCTGGCTATCTGCCAGCCGCTGCGCTACCACTCGTTGATGACGAAGAGGAGGCTCTCCCAGCTGGTGAGTTTCTCCTGGCTGACACCGTTCTGCATCTTCTCCGTCAGTATTCTGCTCACTTCCAGGCTGGAGCTGTGCAGGCTGAAAATCAAGAGGCTGTTCTGCGTGAACTGGATCATCGTTCAGCTCGCCTGCCCCCACAGCAACACTCTCTCCAATAACGTTGTTTCATACGCGACGATTTTCATCTACGTGTCTCACGGCTTTTTCATCATTTGGACTTACATGCACCTCGTCAGAGTGTGTGCAACTTCCAAGGATAACAGGGTGAAGTTCATGCAGACGTGCGTGCCTCACCTGGTCTCTTTGATCACTTTCCTGACGGTGATCGTGTTCGATCTGATGTACATGCGCTTCGGCTCGGCGGATTTGCCCCAAAGCCTGCAGAACTTCATCGCCATAGAGTTCCTCCTCTTTCCCCCGATGATGAACCCGCTGATATACGGATTTAAGCTGACCAAAATACGAAACAGAATCCTGAGTTTGGTTTATCTTAGAGCCCAATGAGAACATACTGATTTATTGACTGACAAATTATGATCGTTTCTTAAGCACCACAACATAGAAAATGATTCCTGGAACTGAGATAAGAACTGATGAATGCAGAATGTAAACATAAGATCAATAAATCCTGATTTATTTATTGTTTTTCTTGTAAATTAGCCGTTTTAATGCCAAATAAAATCGGCCCACATTACATAGTTTCTTTCTGTATCTTTTCAGGTTTTCAACACTGTAAAACATTTCAGCCACGTTTAGTTGTGACTACCATCTCCTACTGTTCAAGTCAAATAAATTTAGCCAGTTTTAGATGTTGAACCTAAATGTGAGTTTGGGAAAGATAAACTTACAGCAGTGAGTTGTGTTGACTTTTTATTAATTTGATTAAAGAGTTGAATATTCTGGAGTTTTTAGGTTAGCATTTAAAAACACTGAGATTAAAAAAAGACAGGAGTGGGAACTATTTCCCAGAATGCTTAGCGGCATGTTTCTGTAGCCTGAGATGGAAATATGTTACACTGATCTGACTCTTGTGTTTTATTAAGGCAAAAGTTTATTTTAATGTCCTGCTCACACTAAATGTTTTTGAGCCGAATTCATTGTTGTGTTTAATAAAATTCATTATCAGATCAGAAATTTTATTTATGCAATTTGAAACAAGAATTTAAATTATTCTAAAGTAAAATAGTTATTTTTACTTGACTTGAGTGTGATTGAAAATATCAGAGAAATGTGGCTCTTTAACCGGGTGAGGGCAGTTTATTTCTCAAATATTGTGAAATTTGGTTTAAATTGCAACATTAAGTTAAAACTCACAATTCAAGATTAATGAACTTAAAAACAATGTTTAGACAATAATTTTCTTATTGACTTTAGTTGATTTTCGAGTTAAGCCACAAATGTTAAACTTCAAATGTTTTACAGTGTAACTGAACAGGGGCCTCCTGAAACGCACCAATCTGCAAAAGTGTTTCTCATTTTCTCACCTTTTTCCATTTAACAACAAACTGTAATATTTCCTCTAACTGACAGAAAGTGATGCATAAAGGTGAAGTAGAAAGCAAAAATCTAAAAAGTGTGGCTTTCATTTGTTTTTGCTACTGTTTATACTGCAGTCGCAGCTGCACTTTGCACATTTTTCTTCAAGATAGTCGCTGATTATCATTCATTAATGAATGACTAACATTCATTTTTAGGTCTCAGTTATATTTACAGAAGGTATGAGCCACTGTAACATCTTGTGTTTAGCTGTATTCATCCTCTCATCAACTATGAGCTCTGAATTTCTTATACCGAGAGCAAATCAGAGCTCAATACTTTAGCAATATGCTGTATTTTAGGTTTTAATTTATCTAGATTTATATTATCATCACATTGCCTTTACATAAGACAGTAAATTCAGGTTGTGTCTATTAAGTAACAGCTGAAAGAAAAACAGACATCAACAACTGTAATTTGTATTTAAAAAGTTTTGCACTCCTTACCTGAATAAAAACTAAAAATATAGAAATATACTATTGAACACTTTGGTATTGGGGATTAATAAAGTTTATTCAGTCATCCATATAACCAAGCTTAAGCTTCCTTTCTGACTTTTCTAGTTTTATCTTATTTATAGGTTTGTGTATCATTTCAGAGTCTGATGAACAATCAATTAAGTTGATCTGGGGTTTGATTGGGTTTTTCAGACACATTTATTCAAACTTCATGTCAGCAATTATTTTTTTACTCATTGCTATTTTAACCCTTCCTACTTATGACACCAGAAACAAATAATTTCACATGGGTTAAATCCAATATCAGTTCATTTCTCTTGGGAAATATATTAACTTTTTATGAATTTTTGAGGTAATAACATATTGTGCATATAATTTATTTTATTGTAAATTATGTAGTAAATTCTGTGTTCCTCAAAATTTCCTTGTTATTATTCTTCAGTTTAAGCAAAATGTGTCAACAAACGTAAAAACGTTTTATTAAGGTTAACTGATTATATTTAAATGATAAATTAAGAAAGCTTTAAAAGTTCCCAAATAAACGGTAGATTTTAATATTAACTTGCATGTAGCTGCGATGGACGGATAGATAACATTTAGCCAATGACCTCTGCTATGCTGCAGTTGTTTATTTTCTTTAAAATGTTGCTCTTCTCAAGACATTTCTTCAGCTTAAGTTTAGTAAATAAAAATAAATCATATTTGCATTGATTCTATCTGGTGGTTATTTACATCGTAAACATAAGGGGTTGCTCATCTGCATGATATTAGCGATTCTTGTGATGGTGATAGCGTGCGTTTTACTCATTGGTTTGGTTTCTTCAGCATCCTGAAAGCCATTTGGTTCATCTGTCAAGCTGCTTGTTGCCTTTTGCTTGTTTATTTTCAGAAAATGCAGGGTTTCTCTTTGAAGCTGCATCCTTTCTATTGTTGCCTTCAGCACTTTCTTTGTATCTTCGTTTCCTTTCTTCCTTCGTTTGGTTGCCTCTTTGAGTTCTTTTGGTTCTTGTTTGTGATCAGTCATCATTTGTTCGAGTTCTTTATCTTTTCTCTTACAACTTGTCTTCAAAGCTGCTGTCTCCTTCGTTGTTTCATCCAGAACTTTCTTTTCCACTTCAGTCTTTTACTTGGTAGCTTTTATTAGCTTATCAACAACAGTTCTTTCTCCCCAAGAACTGTTGTTCTCCTTATTTTCCTCCAATAATCTCCTGCCAATCTCTTCTTCTTCTGTCTATTTTCTTGAAGCGTTGATCCAATCATCTTTTTCTATTGTATATTTAAAGGTAATTCATTGAACAGGTTATGATTGGTCTATGGTCTATAAAATATGTTCATTACATTTTTTGCACAAAATCCTTCTTAGATAATGAGATTTGAGCCATTTTCACACTCTGATGTGAAAATGGCTGCTGACAGATGCACAATTATATAACAGCACATCTTTGAAAAGCAGAGGTGGAACCTCCTGCCTAATCAACAAAGATGCAGGAAGTGCACTTGTATTTTCCAGCAGCTATTATACAGCAGTAAATCCAGCTGACCAAACATGCTGGAGCTCTGTTTGGGTTGCTAGACAATGGGCCGGGTTTTCCGGGTATTGCTCGATAACGGCATAGTGCCTGCTGATTTCTGACATTTCAGAAGTTTTAGAAACAACTCCTTTTCCAAGCACCAAAAAACATTAATCCTTTACCAAAAAGAATTGTTGGATGGTTTATTAAGCACTTTGGCTGTTTTTAGAATTAGCTAAGTCACAAATCGAAGAACCAAAAAGTGCAAAATGTGAACTTTAATTATTAGTTCCCTTTTCACATGGAGATAATTTTCAGATTTTGCCTTCCAAGCTTTTTTTCAACCAGCTTTTCGTTGGAAGTCAATTACATTTCTGTAATTATTTATTTAATTTTGTGGCTCATAAACTGGATTCCCTTTGGTAGATTTTTAACCAGGCCAATCAGAGAACAGAAGGAGAAGTTGTAAACTATAAGGCTGAGTTTCTGGACCCTTGGCTATTGGAAACGTGTGCTTCCCCAATCACTAAAATTTGGTGCGCCAAACTTTCTATTTTACCTAAATAAAAATAGGTAAGTGCGACTTCCGGGTGGCGCCATGTTGTAGAAGGCACGAGAAAAGACTGCTCTGTTGGACACGTTTAAAACTAACGTTTAAACAAGGTAAAAACGATAGAACATAAAGAAAAATCCTCTTAAAGCTATATAGAACACTCATGGAAAATATGGTTAAGAAAGGAAAGAATACGGAAGAGAAAAGCGCAAAAGAAAAGAGTACCGGAATGGCGAAAGCACAGAGCCATGAAGCGGAACACTCAGATGCGCCGAACGAGGACCGTGACTCGGCCATACTTCTCGAGCTACGAGGGCTGCGGAAAGAACATGCGGAAGCGGTATCAGACAACAAGAGAGCACTAGCGAGGCTCGAAACGAGCATTGGGGAGCTTATGGTCAGGACAACGTCCCTGGAACAGAAGGTAATCGATATGGAGGAGAGATTGGGAAATAACGAAGACAAGACGACACGGATGGAGCGGGTGGCGACATTTCTGCTTCGGGAAACGACTAAACTATCAGAGAAATGCAATGATTTAGAGTCGAGGATGAGGCGCAATAACATAAGAATTCATGGCATTCCCGAGGGAGCAGAGAAAAACGACATCGTCAGCTTCATAGCACAATTTATTAAATCTCAGATTCAAATCGTAGCCGAGAAGGACTTGTGTATTGAAAGAGCTCACCGCTCACTGGTGAATAAGCCAAAGGACAGTACAGCCCCCCCGAGAGCGATCATTGTACGCTTCTTGGACTATAGAATAAAGGAACAAGTGATAAAGCAGGCCTGGAGTCAGAAGATTTGCTATGAAGGTCGGACCATCTACTTCAACCAAGACTACACAATGGAGGTCCAGAAGAAAAGGAAGCAGGCGAGAGAAGTCATCAAACAGCTGAAGGAGAGGAATGTGAAGGCGCAGTCCCCCTATCCGGCCCAACTCAAAATGTTTCTGGACACAGGAACAAAGATATTCAGCACAGTGGAAGAAGCGGCGCCTGTGCTGAAGGAGATGGGCATCGAGGTGAAGGAGGACAGAATGGAGAGAATCCATCACGTGATGGCGCAGAAGGCAAAAGGGACCAGACACGGAGGAAAAAAGGGACAGTCCGAAATCACAGAGGCGGATCTGAAGGCTCTTCTGGAGTGAGAAATCATCTGTAGCGGCATTGTAACAATGGCTAACATATGTAAGTAGATATAGATATATATAAGGGGAGTAACTGTCATAATTTGCAAAGAAAGGAGTGTGATACTCATCTTAGTAAGCAAAGGGGAAAAGGAAAGGGAAGGGGGAGAAAAAAAAAAGAGAAAAAAGGGGGAAGAAAAGAAAAAAAAAAAAAAAAAAACAACGTTAGTCATAAAACGACGTACTAGACTACAGGATAATCGTGTCCACTAGAGAGTAAGATTGAGGAGTTTTAGTCTTTAGGGCTTTAGACAACTACTAGAAAGTTGTTGATGCACAAAGTGCTTATCCATCGGAGAGAAGGCCACAGCTCTCCGATGTTGAGACTCTTGGAAGACGTTTGTTCATGTTCCAGTCATTGTTTGGGGGTTCTTGTCCCAATAAGTGTGTTTACATTATGTTTACGTTCTTCAGTTTTGGTTAAGGTTTTGTTCTGTGTAGTACTTATTTATTTATTTATTTTTTATTTTTATTTTTTTTTTGTCAAAGAGGTGTCAGGTACAGTGCAGCTCCAGATAGGGTTGTAACATGAATGGGCTAAATATAATATCCTACAATGTGCATGGTCTGAATCACCCTATTAAACGGAAGAAGATCCTGACTCAATTAAAAAATCTACAGTGCTCAATAGCTTTATTACAGGAGACACACCTAACTGAGAATGAACACAATAAGCTGAAAAGGGAGTGGGTTGGTCAGACATTTTGTGCTTCATTTGGTAAAAGGAGGGGGGTAGCAATTTTAATCAAAAAAGGGATATTATTCGAAGTTGAGAAAGAGATTAAGGATAAAGAAGGAAGATATGTAATGATAGTAGGACGAATCAGAGACATGACAATTTCAGTAATAAATGTATACTTCCCAAATGAGGAGAAGGACAGTTTCTTGAAAGAAATAGTCGATATAATGACTAATGATGCGAATGGAATAATAATGATGGGGGGAGACTTTAATACGGTTCAAAATAATATTCTAGATAGATATCCTTCTGATTACGGGCCACCGACAACAAAATCTAGATTGCTGAACAATATTACTAAAGAGCTTGGTCTTGTCGATGCCTGGAGAAATGCCAACCCCCAAAAAAGAGACTACACCTTTTACTCAAATCCACACAAAAGCTACTCTCGAATAGATTATCTATATATATCTCAGCCACATATACATAAGGTATCAAAATGTAACATAGAAAATATAACTATAAGTGACCATGCACCTATAAGGCTAACTTTAAATATAAATAAGGAATTCTGCTTCAGATATTGGAGAATGAATGTTTCAATCATGTCTAATGAAAATATGGCCAAAGAGATCAAGGAGTCACTTATGGAATACTTTGAAATAAATGATAATGGGGAAGTTTCACCAACAATACTATGGGAAGGAGGGAAAGCAGTGATAAGAGGGAAAATAATAGAAATATCATCCAGAATGAAAAAAGCCAGAATGAAAGAACAGAAGGAGTTGGAAAATAAGATCATAGAATTGGAAAAGGAACACAAACTAGGGAATAAAAACGTAATGGGAGAGCTTAAAAAGACAAAAGATAAGCTAGAGGAGATACTTACTATTAAAGCAGAAGGTTCTTTACGCTTTACAAATCAAAGATATTACGAGATGGGCAACAGGGCGAGTCGCCTCTTGGCATTTCAACTTAGGAAAGCTCAAGTAAATAGGCACGTCCCCAAAATAAAACACCCATCAACTATGCAGACTAAAACACAACCCAAAGAAATAGCTGAAGCATTTGCAGACTACTATAAGAAACTATATGATGACTCAGACAGGGATGCTCAGGACGATGAAATATCCTCTTTTTTGAAACAAATTATTCTTCCAACTTTATCAGAAGAAGAGTCGATAGAAATGACCCGACCTATAACCCCACAGGAAATTCTGAACGTTATTAAAAAACTCAAGAACAATAAATCCCCGGGGACAGACGGACTGCCAGGGGAGTTCTACAAAACATTTAAAGAAGAACTAACGCCAGTATTATGTAGGGTGTTTAACTATGCACTAAGGACAGGTGACCCCCCTAAAACATGGTCTGAAGCCATTATATCTGTGATCTATAAAGAGGGTAAAGACTCAACTATGTGCGAAGGATATAGACCCGTGAGTTTATTATGCAATGACTTAAAAATACTAACAAGTATAATGGCAGAAAGAATGCAAAAACACATAGCGAAATTGATCAACCCAGACCAAACGGGATTTATTCCAGGCAGGCAGGGAGCAAACAACATTAGAAGGACACTAAACGTGATGTCGTATGCAAAATCTAAATTACAAACCTCCCTCTTGGTTGGTTTGGATGCCCAAAAAGCTTTTGACAGGGTAAAATTGAGTTTTCTATACCAGACATTACTAAGATTTGGATTTTCACAACAATTTGTTGAATGGGTGAAAATAATTTACAAAAAGCCAAAATCCCGAATTCGAATTAACGGATATTGTTCAGAATTTTTTGATCTTAAGAAAGGAGTCAGACAGGGGGACTGCCTGAGTCCTCTACTATTTGCAGTTAATATTGAACCAATGGCAGAAGCAATAAGACAGAATAAACAAATTCAGGGAATAAAAGATGAAGGAGGGGTGGAACATAAAGTATCACTGTTTGCCGATGATCTACTAGTATTCTTAACAGAACCACTCCAATCAGTACCAGCTCTATTAGAAAACATTAAAGAATATGGGAACATTTCTGGATATAAGATTAATGAAAGCAAGTCGGTAGCAATGATGCTATCAGGTGAATGCCCAATACAGCTAAAAGAAAAAATAAAGTTCAAATGGACCAATAAAGGATTTAGATACTTGGGTATAATTATTACACCTCAAACTTCACAACTATTCAAAGCAAATTATGAGAAGCTGAAGAAGGAAATTATAAAAGACCTGGAAAGATGGGAGATCCTACCACTAACCCTCGGGGGGAGAGTGGAAACAATCAGAATGAATATCTTACCAAGACTACTGTTTGTATTCCAATCACTCCCAGTTTCCATTCCCAACTCCTTTTTCAAAGAGATGGATAAAAGAATATCAAGGTTTGTATGGCAAAATAAAAAAGTAAGAATTAAATTTAAAATACTTCAGTCCTCAAAGAGTAAGGGAGGGTTGGGTTTGCCCGATTTAAAAAACTATTATTGGGCTGCTCATTTGAGAGCCATAGCTTTATGGTTAGCAAAAGATCATGAGGCAATATGGGTAGATATGGAGCAGAGAGCCTGCCCAAACCTGTCCCTAGATACACTGCCCTTTACAACAAGGATGATTCAAAGAAATCTCAAAATTAAAAACCAATGGGTTAAGGAAACAATTAATATTTGGTCGAGAATAAAAAAGAAATTTAACTTTCCTGACTCTATATCAAAAATTCTAAAAATAGCCAAGATTCCAGACTTTATCCCAGCTTCTATGGATACAGGGTTTGAGAGATGGACAAGAGGAGGACTGGTATTTATAGCACAGCTCTTTAAAGGGCCAACAATGAAATCCTTTGAACAAATTCAGGAGGAATTTAACCTACAAAAAACTGATTTTTATAGATTCCTACAACTTAGACATTATATCCAGAAGCATGGTGACTGGCAGAAAATCTCAGCAGACATGACTAAAACGGAAGAAATCCTATTATCAACAGCAAAAGGTGAATCAAAAAAAGGACTAATCTCAAAAATATACAAAAGCCTGCAATATGAATCCAAAGTTAACAATAAAGAAATTAAGGAGAAATGGGAATTGGAGGCTAATATAATAATAGCGGATGAGGATTGGGAAGAAACATTTAGATCTGGACACAAACTAACTAACAGCCCGACATGGAGGGAGTATGACTGGAGGGTTAAGATGCGTTTTTTTAACTCTCCAGTCATCACATCTAAATACGGTGGAACATCCCAGCTTTGTTGGAGAAATTGTGGAAAAGTGGGGGATTTTACTCATATATTTTGGGATTGCCCGAAGATAGTCGAGTTTTGGAAAAATGTTCAAACAGATATAAAGAATATTTTGGGCATTCAATTAGATCTGGATGTATCCGTCTATATTCTAGGAATAATACCCGCTGACATGATCAACAAAGATAATAAATACCTGATCAGAGTTCTGCTTCTGATTGCAAAAAAGTGCATAACATGTAGCTGGTTAAGACCACAACCTCCCAATATAGCACAGTGGCGGGATAGGATTAAAAAAGTCTATATAATGGAGAAAACAACATCAAGACTACAACTTAAGATGGGGACCTTTGAAATAAGATGGAGACCTATAACTAATTACATAATGTAATCTTGACACCTCCATGTATAATTTTTCCTGCGTTTGCATACTTTCCAAATTGAGTTTGTATTACTCATCACTACTATGTATTCTCGTCACTTGAGTTGATATTCTCTGTATGTCTATTGTGTGTATATGTTGATGTAAAACATTTATTGAAAATAAAGAGTTCAAAAAAAAAAAAATAGGTAAGTGCAATTGAGAAACTTAAATGTACAAGTATTAGGTTACCTTTTTCTTAAATAAAAAAATATGTGTATCAAAGAATTATTCAAAATACAATTTTTAAGAAAATTATCAGACTTAAGTCAATTTGAGCATTTTGATTGGCGTTAAAACTCCCCACAGGGGGAATTGGGATTTTTTTTTTCTGCACCTCTAATAACTGCATCAGACTCTTGACACAATCAAACTCATAAAATAAAACAGAACAAATGAGGCCTACCTTATTTTGATGACAGAAGCCTGTCGTTCCTCCATACTGCGATGGTGGACCTCATCCAACTGGCAGGCGACAACTTCACACGGTTCCCAATCAGACTTGTTCCGGACTTATGCTTTTTTTGTTTATTTATTTTGTCAGATACATATTGTAGATAAATAATTCCCTGTTGGGTACAAGCTGTGTTTCCTCTAAACAACAAACGCTGAAAGCAGAAAAGAGATTTGTTAGCTAGCAGCTACACTTTCCGTTAGCCAAGCACCCACGTACACTTGCACGCGAGCCACGTTACTGTACGTCGATCCTCATTGGCTGAATCCCCAACCGGGCGTGGCCAAAGGTATGTCAATTCTTCTTCTGCAGGCAGGCGGGCGTAAAGAAACAGACGGTACTGATTAAAAGAGAGTAGCCCTTTGGAAAGACCCAGGGAGTGGTTCTGGTGTAAATTTCACAAAATGTGATAAATTATTTTTAATTTGTGTTTATCTCTACTAGCTTACTTATGATAGCCGTCTCTGTCAGTATGTAACATTTATAAAATATGCTTTTACATATTTGTTAAAACTGTCACCATGTTGTGACAGTATGATGAGACGTATAATGTGAGAAAAGACAAACTTCTTCCACCTCCTGCCTGAGCTATTATTGCCATCTGCATAAATGTACTGCCTAGTGTTGTCAATCACACAGATATGCAATGCTAAACATGCTAATACTAGAAAAAGAACTTGCCATTGCTTGAAAACGCCTTATTTTCCGTCATTTGAACTGTAGCACTTATGGCGGGCTCTAATGTTGGATGATGCCTAGCAAAGTAAGTCTCATACCACAATGTCACAACAGTGACATTTTCAGCAGATAATTTATAAAAGTACAGCATCTTTAAAAGGTGATCAAAACACATGAAATCAATAAAACGGCAAAAGATACCACAAACATTTGAGATAAAATCCCTGTAGATATCCGAAGAATCCATTAGAAATCAAGTTTCTCTGTTACACAAAGCATGATGACTACAGTGGCAACAGCATCAAGAAACACACAGGCATCTTCCCCAGAAAGCCTCTTTATTCAGATTCAGAGTTAATGCCACAGCGGTTGCATCACCAGTCTGTAAAAGAATCCCTGAGTCAGAATGAACTCGATTCGCTGCCTGTGCAGTAAAGCACATCATGCAATAAAAAAGAAATTAAAGCCACAAGTGGCATCGGGCGGCCCTCGCAGCCAAGCGCCGCTCCGGCCTATTGGCCACCGCGGAGGAACTAGCAACCTCCTGCCGCCAGCCACCACAGAAGCTCTAACGCAGCTTACAGCACCTCCACTCGCACGGCACCCGGAAGCTGTTGCGCAGATTCCAGCACCGCGCCCACATGCCAACGCAGAAGCCGTTGCGCAGTTTCCGCGCCCGTCCACCAGGCGGTACGCATCGATGCGCTCGGGCGGCGCTCCCTGACGACGCACAAAAAATGTGGTTCAGATTGGCGATTTAATGAGGAGATATAGCTGGTGTATTAACCTAGGGGGCGCAGTGGAGTCAAATTACATTTCAATGCTGTTGTGCTTCTTAGAGGTCAATAAAGGTCATACATATCCAGTTTGGTGCCAGTCGGATGATCCATGAGTGATTTGTAGCCGATCTTATGCACATGGCAAAGAACTGCAGTTCGCCATTTCTACACCCAAATGCGGTTCAGTCAGCAGCCAGCATTCCACAGAGTTAATCATTTTATCATTTTAAGTCAGTTTTCAGATCATGAAACTCATATAAATGATAGAATAACAGTAAAATATACAGTAGAAAAAAACAGGTCACTCTATGCTAAAAGTGGGCGGGGCTAACGGCTGCACGAAACCGCAGAAGCTGTTGCTAGATTCCAGCACTGCGCCCACATGCCAACGCAGAAGCTGTTGCGCAGTTTCCGCGCCCGTCCACCAGGCGGTTTGCACTGATGCGTTCGGGCGGCGCTCCCTGACGACGCACAAAAAATGTGGTACAGATTGGCGCATTTAGTGAGGAGATATAGCTGGTGGATTAACCTAGGGGGAGCAGTGGAGTCAAATTACATTTCAATGCTGTTGTTCTCCTTAGAGGTCAACAAAGGTCATACATATCCAGTTTCGCACCAGTCGGATGATCCATGAGTGATTTATAGCCGATCTTATGCACATGGCGAAGAACTGCAGTTCGCCATTTCTACAGCCAAATGCGGTTCAGTAAGCAGCCAGCATTCCACAGAGTTCATCATTTTATCGTTTTAAGTCAGTTTTCAGATCATAAAACTCATAAATGATAGAATAACAGTAAAATATACAGCAGAAAAAAACAGCTCACGCTATGCTAAAAGTGGGCGGGGCTAACGTGATGTCATGAAGTCACCATGTAAATGTGTTCTGCAGAGAGAATTAGGAAGTCTGGTGCAGCTGTCATCTTGCATTTGGAAGTTATTTAATCTTCATCTTTCATGGCAAATATTCAGTTTCACACTAAGCCACGCCCACATGCTTTCATGCTAACTACAACTTAGATTTAATGCAGTGCAATTTCAACCTTCTTCTAAAAATCAGAGGAACATTTTAAAGTTGAAGATGTTCCAGTTAAATAAATAATAAACCAAGGGCAAAGCACATTAGCAGAGCACAGTTAACTCTCAGCACATTAGAACAATAGCACAGGCTCAATCCCAGCCATTAATTAGGTATTAATCACAGGAAGCGCTACAACTAAATATTATAACCCCAATCACTCGTTAATAAGACACTTAGGATTTTTTTCTTAGCTCTTTCAAACGAAACTTTAAACCAGGGGTCACCAACCCAGTCGCCTGCAGGGACCTTTTCAGTCGCCCGCGGAGCTACTCCTAAAAATAGCCATTATAATTATGGAGCACTACCAAAAAATAATTTAATTAAATGTTTTTTCATTGAAGTAATAACGTTTGACGTTTATATTTAGAGTTCAAACGAGGGAAATGATAAAAACATTTAGCAGGAAAGAGTATAAAACTCTTTCCTGCTGTTAAAGTTTAGAACTGCAGGCGCCTGCAGGAAACTGTTGGAACGCAGCAGCGCCTGCAGCTGCACTCTGCGTACCGTCACATTTTCCTTTAAGTAAACAAAGAAAATAATAACTTCTGGAGTTTTTATTATTTAACCCTATTTACTATTAACAAAACTGTGAAGAAAAAATAAATAAATTGTTCCAAAACATCTTATTCGTAGCGCGCATCGCAACACCTGAACCTGGGAATCAACACCGTCCTCTTTCCGTGAACCTCATGGAGAAGCTTCGCTTCATGTCTATATTATTTAGCGTCGTCTGGAAAAGAAGTCCGCTGCTCTTGTGTTTTAGGCATATTTAGTTGCAGCATTTCCTGTGATAAATACCTAATTAATGGGTGGGATTCAACCTGTGCTACTGTTCGGATGTGCTGAAAGTTAACTGTGCTCTGCTAATATGCTTTTTCCCCTTGTTTATTACTAAGCGTAACAACAAACGATGCTCAATGTATGAAACTGGATGTATGAAACACAATATTCAGTATATTGAATTATTAAAGCGCTTCGTTAGCTTTAAAAAACGTTGCATGCCTGAATGGACTCGGTTAGCATCGTCCTCGGAGTTCCAAAACATGACGGCTCCTATAATCAGCGTTACTCACCGAGAGTTACGAGTTTTTAAACAATAAAACTGCTCCAACTCCGCTTCAACAATCCGCTCCGGCTCACGTGGCGAGGTTCGGGCCCAAAAACCCACAGCAAAACGTTGAGAGTGGTCCGGTTCTGTTGCTCCAAAGTCCGTGCAAAATGTTCAGGAAAAGTTAGCAGGTCCAACTGTTAGCAAAAAAAAATTACAGTCCACAGCAGAACAGTACGAACCTCGACCATGAACGGCAGCCGGCCGGCTGACAGAACGTATTAGCTTAAAGACACAGCTCTCCCACGCGACATCTTTAACCCCGTGTGCTGAAAGAGCGTTGTTTAATTGGTGGAGTAAGACTGACCCCTACTGTCGAAATTCATCATCTTTATCCCTGTGCTGAAAGAGCGTTGTTTCATTGGTGGAGTAAGACTGACCCCAAGTGGCGAAATACGGAAATGGTTTCTAAACAGTCACTGCTGATGAATGAAGTCCTTTCTTTGACCCCTGGTAACCCCCCTTCAGCATACTCAAAAAACTCACCATTTTGATAACTTTAGATGGGACATGCCTTATGAACAGACTGACCGAGTTTGAAGTCGATCAATCAAAATTTCTAGGAGGAGTTCGATCAAATGTGAAGGCTGTAAACGGCAAAAATGGGGTCAAAATCCAAACTTCAATCTAAAATGGCCGACTTCCTGTGGGGTTTAGACCATGGCTCCAAGAGACTTTTTTTTACATCCTGACAAGGTGCACATGTGTACCGAGTTTCGTAATTGTAGGTTAAAGCATGGCTTGGGGCTGATCGTTTAAAGTTTTCTAGGGGGCGCTATAGAAAAATTAGGCCACGCCCACCAATTGTTGTGATGGATTCCTGTCAGGGACTGGCAGAGGACCCATCATAGTGAGTTTGGAGCAACTCGGCCCGAAACTCTGGAATTGAGAGCCAAACGTATGGCAGTGGCGTTACAGGTCACTTCGCCACGCCGCCATGCCCACCTGCTCCATCTTAGCTGGTCAGGGTTGGAATCCTCAACACACCAACATGTCTTCTGTCTCTGGGTACAGTTTCAAGTTGATGAGGTCAAAGGGGTCAGATAGCGACCGCTCACAGTAAAACATGACACTTCCTGTTCTCAGGGGGCGTGGCCTAAGTGATGTCATCATTCGACCATTGGGTATTGTAGGAGACCCTGATGATGATCAATCACACTAACTTTGGTGCCTCTGTGAGCTTCTGTATAGGAGATATAACAGTTTATTTTTTTTATGGCGAGTTGGTGAACTTTGACCCCTGCTAACCCCCCCTTCAGCATACTCAAAAAACTCACCATTTTGATAACTTTAGATGGGACATGCCTTATGAACAAACTGACCGAGTTTGAAGCCGATCAATCGAAATCCCTAGGAGGAGTTCGATCAAATGCGAAGGCTGTAAACGGCAAAAATGGGGGTCAAAATCGGAGCTTCAATCCAAAATGGCCGACTTTCTGTGATACTTGCACTATGACATTAATTGTAAATTTTGAGTGTCTTGGGGAGCTCTACAAGTGTACCAAATTTCATGTCTCTACGATAAAGTAAGTGAATAGCAAAGGGTCCTTTGAAAATTGCTAGGTGGCGCTACTGAGCCATTTCCTGTGTGATTTTTGCAATGACCTTAAAATATGAAATTTTTAAACAGGCTTAAGGCCTCTGCCAAGTTTGGTGAGTTTTTTGAATATGATAAAGCCCCCCAAAAAGCCACTTCATTCGAGGGAGAATCGTAATAATAATACTAATTAAAGCCACAAGTGGCATCGGGCGCCTCGCAGCTAGCGCCGCTCCGGCCTATTGGCCACCGCGGAGGAACTAGCAACCTCCTGCCGCCAGCCACCACAGAAGCTCTAACGCAGCTTACAGCACCTCCACTCGCACGGCACCCGGAAGCTGTTGCGCAGATTCCAGCACCGCGCCCACATGCCAACGCAGAAGCCGTTGCGCAGTTTCCGCGCCCGTCCACCAGGCGGTACGCATCGATGCTGCTCGGGCGGCGCTCCCTGACGACGCACAAAAATGTGGTTCAGATTGGCGCATTTAATGAGGAGATATAGCTGGTGTATTAACCTAGGGGGCGCAGTGGAGTCAAATTACATTTCAATGCTGTTGTGCTTCTTAGAGGTCAATAAAGGTCATACATATCCAGTTTGGTGCCAGTCGGATGATCCATGAGTGATTTGTAGCCGATTATGCACATGGCAAAGAACTGCAGTTCGCCATTTCTACACCCAAATGCGGTTCAGTCAGCAGCCAGCATTCCACAGAGTTAATCATTTTATCATTTTAAGTCAGTTTTCAGATCATGAAACTCATATAAATGATAGAATAACAGTAAAATATACAGTAGAAAAAACAGGTCACTCTATGCTAAAAGTGGGCGGGGCTAACGGCTGCACGAAACCGCGGAAGCTGTTGCTAGATTCCAGCACTGCGCCCACATGCCAACGCAGAAGCTGTTGCGCAGTTTCCGCGCCCGTCCACCAGGCGGTTTGCACTGATGCGCTCCGGCGGCGCTCCCTGACGACGCACAAAAAATGTGGTACAGATTGGCGCATTTAGTGAGGAGATATAGCTGGTGGATTAACCTAGGGGGAGCAGTGGAGTCAAATTACATTTCAATGCTGTTGTTCTCCTTAGAGGTCAACAAAGGTCATACATATCCAGTTTCGCACCAGTCGGATGATCCATGAGTGATTTATAGCCGATCTTATGCACATGGCGAAGAACTGCAGTTCGCCATTTCTACAGCCAAATGCGGTTCAGTCAGCAGCCAGCATTCCACAGAGTTCATCATTTTATCGCTTTTAAGTCAGTTTTCAGATCATAAAACTCATATAAATGATAGAATAACAGTAAAATATACAGCAGAAAAAAACAGCTCACGCTATGCTAAAAGTGGGCGGGGCTAACGTGATGTCATGAAGTCACCATGTAAATGTGTTCTGCAGAGAGAATTAGGAAGTCTGGTGCAGCTGTCATCTTGCATTTGGAAGTTATTTAATCTTCATCTTTCATGGCAAATATTCAGTTTCACACTAAGCCACGCCCACATGCTTTCATGCTAACTACAACTTAGATTTAATGCAGTGCAATTTCAACCTTCTTCTAAAAATCAGAGGAACATTTTTAAAGTTGAAGATGTTCAAGTTAAAAAAATAATAAACCAAGGGCAAAGCACATTAGCAGAGCACAGTTAACTGTCAGCACATTAGAACAATAGCACAGGCTCAATCCCAGCCATTAATTAGGTATTAATCACAGGAAGCGCTACAACTAAATATTATAACCCCAATCACTCGTTAATAAGACACTTAGGATTTTTTTCTTAGCTCTTTCAAACGAAACTTTAAACCAGGGGTCACCAACCCAGTCGCCTGCAGGGACCTTTTCAGTCGCCTCGCGGAGCTACTCCTAAAAATAGCCATTATAATTATGGAGCACTACCAAAAAATAATTTAATTAAATGTTTTTTTCATTGAAGTAATAACGCTTTGACGTTTATATTTAGAGTTCAAACGAGGGAAAATGATAAAAACATTTAGCAGGAAAGAGTATAAAAGTCTTTCCTGCTGTTAAAGTTTAGAACTGCAGGTGCCTGCAGGAAACTGGTGGAACGCAGCAGCACCTGCAGCTGAACTCTGCGTACCGTCACATTTTCCTTTAAGTAAACAAAGAAAAGAATAACTTCTGGAGTTTTTATTATTTAACCCTATTTACTATTAACAAAACTGTGAAGAAAAAATAAATAAATTGTTCCAAAACATCTTATTCGTAGCGCGCATCGCAACACCTGAACCTGGGAATCAACACCGTCCCTCTTCCTGTGAACCTCATGGAGAGGCTTCAGCTTCACGTCTTTATTATTTAGCGTCGCCTGGAAAAGAAGTCCGCTGCTCTTGTGTTTTAGGCATATTTATTTGCAGCATTTCCTGTGATAAATACCTAATTAATGGGTGGGATTCAACCTGTGCTACTGTTCGGATGTGCTGAAAGTTAACTGTGCTCTGCTAATATGCTTTTTCCCCTTGTTTATTACTAAGCGTAACAACAAACGATGCTCAATGTATGAAACTGGATGTATGAAACACAATATTCAGTATATTGAATTATTAAAGCGCTTCGTTAGCTTTAAAAACGTTGCATGCCTGAATGGACTCGGTTAGCATCGTCCTCGGAGTTCCAAAACATGACGGCTCCTATAATCAGCGTTACTCACCGAGAGTTACGAGTTTTTTAAACAATAAAACTGCTCCAACTCCGCTTCAACAGTCCGTTCCGGCTCACGTGCGAGGTTCGGCTCCAAAAACCCAAGCAAAACGTTGAGCGTGGTCCGGTTCTGTTGCTCCAAAGTCCGTGCAAAATGTTCAGGAAAAGTTAGCAGGTCCAACTGTTAGCAAAAAAAAATTACAGTCCACAGCAGAACAGTACGAACCTCCACCATGAACGGCAGCCGGCCGGCTGACAGAACGTATTAGCTTAAAGACACAGCTCTCCCACAGTCTTTGCGGCCGTACGCCTGTCGATGTTTTGTCATTGGTGGAGTAAGACTGACCCCTACTGTCGAAATTCATCATCTTTATCCCTGTGCTGAAAGAGCGTTGTTTCATTGGTGGAGTAAGACTGACCCCTACTGTCGAAATTCATCATCTTTATCCCTGTGCTGAAAGAGCGTTGTTTCATTGGTGGAGTAAGACTGACCCCAAGTGGCGAAATACGGAAATGGTTTCTAAACAGTCACTGCTGATGAATGAAGTCCTTTCTTTGAGCCCTGGTAACCCCCCTTAAGCATAGTCAAAAACTCACCATTTTGATAACTTTAGATGGGACATGCCTTATGAACAGACTGACCGAGTTTGAAGCCGATCAATCGAAATCCCTAGGAGGAGTTAGATCAAATGCGAAGGCTGTAAACGGCAAAAATGGGGTGAAAATCTGAACTTCAATCTAAAATGGCCGACTTCCTGTGGGGTTTAGACCATGGCTCCAAGAGACTTTTTTTTACATCCTGACAAGGTGCACATGTGTACCGAGTTTCGTAATTGTAGGTTAAAGCATGGCTTGGGGCTGATCGTTTAAAGTTTTCTAGGGGGCGCTATAGAAAATTTAGGCCACGCCCACCAATTGTTGTGATGAATTCCTGTCAGGGAATGGCAGAGGAACCATCCTAGTGAGTTTGGAGCAGCTCGGCCCGAAACTCTGGAATTGAGAGCCAAACGTATGGCAGTGGCGTTACAGGTCACTTCGCCACGCCGCCACGCCCACCTGCTCCATCTTAGCTGGTTGGGGTTGGAATCCTCAAAACACCAACATGTCTTCTGTCTCTGGGTACAGTTTCATGGTGATGAGGTCAAAGGGGTCGGATAGCGACCGTTCACAGTAAAACATGATACTTCCTGTTCTCAGGGGGCGTGGCCTAAGTGATGTCATCATTCGACCATAGGGTATTGTAGGAGACCTGATGATGATCAATCACAGTAACTTTGGTGCTTCTGTGAGTTTCTGTGTAGGAGATATAACAGTTTATTTTTTTTATGGCGAGTCGGTGAACTTTGACCCCTGCTAACACCCCCTTCAGCATACTCAAAAAACTCACCATTTTGATAACTTTAGATGGGACATGCCTTGTGAACAGACTGACCGAGTTTGAAGCCGATCAATCGAAATCCCTAGGAGGAGTTCGATCAAATGCGAAGGCTGTAAACGGCAAAAATGGGGTCAAAATCGGAGCTTCAATCCAAAAATGGCCGACTTTCTGTGATACTTGCACTATGACATTAATTGTAAATTTTGAGCATCTTGGGGAGCTCTACAAGTGTACCAAATTTCATGTCTCTACGATAAAGTAAGTGAATAGCAAAGGGTCCTTTGAAAATTTCTAGGTGGCGCTATTGAGCCATTTCTTGTGTGATTTTTGTGTTGACCTTAAAAATCAAAATTTTTAAACTCCCTTTATGCTTCCGCCAAGTTTGGTGAGTTTTTGAATATGTTAAGGCCCCCAAAAAGCCCCCCAAAGAGGTGGGAAGAAAAATAATAATAATAATAATAATAATAATAAACAGTACAGATACAATAGGCCTTCGCAGCGCTTAGCTGCTCGGGCCTAATTAAAGCCACAAGTGGCATCGGGCGGCCCTCGCAGCCAAGCGCCGCTCCGGCCTATTGGCCACCGCGGGGGAACTAGCAACCGCCGGCCGCCAGCCACCACAGTAGCTCTCACGCAGCTTACAGCACCTCCACCCGCACGGCACCCGGAAGCTGTTGCGCAGATTCCAGCACCGCGCCCACGTGCCAACGCAGAAGCCGTTGCGCAGTTACCGCGCCCGTCAACCAGGCGGTACGCATCGATGCGTTCGGCGGCGCTCCCTGACGACGCACAAAAAAATGTGGTTCAGATTGGCGCATTTAGTGAGGAGATATAGCTGGTGTATTAACCTAGGGGGCGCAGTGGAGTCAAATTACATTTCAATGCTGTTGTGCTCCTTATAGGTCAACAAAGGTCATGCATATCCAGTTTGGCGCCAGTCGGATGATCCATGAGTGATTTGTAGCCGATCTTATGCACATGGCGAAGAACTGCAGTTCGCCATTTCTACACCCAAATGCGGTTCAGTCAGCAGCGAGTATTCTACAGAGTTCATCATTTTATCATTTTAAGTCAGTTTTCAGATCATGAAACTCATATAAATGATAGAATAACAGTAAAATATACAGCAGAAAAAACAGGTCACTCTATGCTAAAAGTGGGCGGGGCTAACGGCCGCACGAAACCGCGGAAGCTGTTGCTAGATTCCAGCACTGCGCCCACGTGCCAACGCAGAAGCCGTTGCGCAGTTTCCGCGCCCGTCCACCAGGCGGTTCGCACTGATGCGTTCGGCGGCGCTCCCTGACGACGCACAAAAAATGTGGTACAGATTGGCGCATTTAGCGAGGAGATATAGCTGGTGGATTAACCTAGGGAGAGCAGTGGAGTCAAATTACATTTCAATGCTGTTGTGCTCCTTAGAGGTCAACAAAGGTCATACATATACAGTTTGGCGCCAGTCGGATGATCCATGAGTGATTTATAGCCGATCTTATGCACATGGCGAAGAATTGCAGTTCGCCATTTCTACAGCCAAATGCGGTTCGGCCAGCAGCCAGCATTCCACAGAGTTCATCATTTTGTCGTTTTAAGTCAGTTTTCAGATCATAAAACTCATATAAATGATAGAATAACAGTAAAATATACAGCAGAAAAAACAGGTCACGCTATGCTAAAAGTGGGCGGGGATAACGTGATGAAAGGAAAATTTTTAAAGTGGAAGATGTTCCAGTTTAATAAATAATAAACCAAGGGCAAAGCACATTAGCAGAGCACAGTTAACTCTCAGCACATTAGAACAATAGCACAGGCTCAATCCCACTCATTAATTAGGTATTAATCACAGGAAGCGCTACAACTAAATATTATAACCCCCAATCAATCGTTAATAAGACACTTAGGATTTTTTTTCAGAGCTCTTTCAAACGAAACTTTAAACCAGGGGTCACCAACCCGGTCGCCTGCAGGGACCTTTTCAGTCGCCCGCGGAGCTACTCCTAAAAATAGCCATTATTATTAGGGAGCACTACCAAAAAATAATTTAATAAATGTTTTTTCATTGAAGTAATAACGTTTGACGTTTATATTTAGAGTTCAAACGAGGGAAATGATAAAACGTTTAGCAGGAAAGAGTATAAAAACTCTTTCCTGCTGTTAAAGTTTAGAACTGCAGGCGCCTACAGGAAACTGTTGGAGCGCAGCAGCGCCTGCAGCTGCACTCTGCATACCGTCACATTTTCCTTTAAGTAAACAAAGAAAAGAATAACTTCTGGAGTTTTTATTATTTAACCCTATTTACTATTAACAAAACTGTGAAGAAAAAATAAATAAATTGTGCCAAAACTTCTTATTCGTAGCGCGCATCGCAACACCTGAACCTGGGAATCAGCACCTGAACCTGGGAATCAGCACCTGAACCTGGGAATCAACACCGTCCTCTTTCCGTGAACCTCATGGAGAGGCTTCGCTTCACGTCTTTATTATTTAGCGTCGTCTGGAAAAGAAGTCCGCTGCTCTTGTGGTTTAGGCATATTTAGTTGCAGCACTTCCTGTGATAAATACCTAATTAATGGGTGGGATTCAACCCTGTGCTACTGTTCGGATGTGCTGAAAGTTAACTGTGCTCTGCTAATGTGCTTTGCCCCTGGTTTATTACTGAGCGTAACAACAAACAAGGCTAAATGTAAGAAACTGGATGTATGAAACACACTATTCATTCTATTCAATTAGTAAAGCGCTCGTTAGCTTTAGAAACGTTGCAGGCCTGAATGGACTCGGGTTAGCATCGTCCCTCGGAGTTCCAAAACATGACGGCTCCTATAATCAGCGTTACTCACCGGAGTTCGGCTCCATTTAAACAATAAAACTGCTCCAACTCCGCTTCAACAGTCCGTTCCGGCTCACGTGCGAGGTTCGGCTCCAAAAACCCAAGCAAAACGTTGAGCGTGGTCCGGTTCTCTGGCTCCAAAGTCCGTGCATAAGGTTCAGGAAAAGTTAGCAGGTCCAACTGGTTAGCAAAAAAAATTACAGTCCACAGCAGAACAGTACGAACCTCGACCATGAACGGCAGCCGGCCGGCTGACAGAACGTATTAGCTTAAAGACAGCTCCAGTACAGTTCATCACATTGATGCATTTACTTGCCGTAGTAAATAACAGTTATTAACAAAACGCTACATTTTCTCCGTGTTTTAAGCCAACAAAAATTATTTGAGGGCTTACATATAACATTTCAGGTTATACTTAATCGCTATCTTTTTTGGAAATCACGGCACACGCTCGAAAAGTTTAAATGCCTATTGAAATACTGATATGCATCATATTTATCCGTGTGCCAAAAGCGCGTTGTTTCATTGGTGGAGTAACACTGACCCCAAGTGGCGAAATACGGAAATGGTTTCTAAACAGTCACTGCTGATGAATGAAGTCCTTTCTTTGACCCCTGCTAACCCCTCTTCAGCATACTCAAAAACTCACCGTTTTGATAACTTTAGATGGGACATGCCTTGTGAACAGACTGACCGAGTTTCAAGCCGATCAATCGAAGTCTCTAGGACGAGTTTGATCAAATACAAAGGCTGTAAATGGCAAAAATGGGTTCAAAATCTGAACTTCAATCTAAAATGGCCGACTTCCTGTGGGGTTTAGACCATGGCTCCAAGAGACTTTTTTGTACGTCCCGACAAGATACACATGTGTACCAAGTTTCGTAATTGTAGGTTAAAGCATGGCTTGGGGCTGATCGTTTAAAGTTTTCTAGGGGGCGCTATAGAAAAATTAGGCCACGCCCACCAATTGTTGTGATGGATTCCTGTCAGGGAGTGGCAGAGGACCCATCATAGTGAGTTTGGAGCAGCTCGGCCTGAAACTCTGGAATTGAGAGCCAAACGTATGGCAGTGGCGTTACAGGTCACTTCGCCACGCCGCCACGCCCACCTGCTCCATCTTAGCTGGTCAGGGATGGAATCCTCAACACACCAACATGTCTTCTGTCTCTGGGTACAGTTTCAAGTTGATGAGGTTAAAGGGGTCAGATAGCGACCGTTCACAGTAAAACATGACACTTCCTGTTCTCAGGGGGCGTGGCCTAAGTGATGTAATCATTCGACCATTGGGTATTGTAGGAGACCTGACGATGATCAATCACAGTAACTTTGGTGCCTCTGTGAGTTTCTGTATAGGAGATATAACAGTTTATTTTTTTATGGCGAGTCGGTGAACTTTGACCCCTGCTAAGCCCCCTTCAACATACTCAAAAACTCACCGTTTTGATAACTTTAGATGGGACATGCCTTGTGAACAGACTGACCGAGTTTGAAGCCGATCAATCGAAATTCCTAGGAGGAGTTCGATCAAATGTGAAGGCTGTAAACGGCAAAAATTGGGTCAAAATCGGAACTTCAATCCAAAATGGCCGACTTTCTGTGATACTTGCACTATGACATTAATTGTAAATTTTGTGCGTCTTGGGGAGCTCTACAAGTGTACCAAATTTCATGTCTCTACGATGAAGTAAGTGAATAGCAGAGGGTAGAAAAGGGTGTTTTTTTGAAATTCTGGGTGGCGCCGTTGAGCCATTTCTTGTGCAATTTTTGCGACTACCGTAAAATACGAAATTTTTAAACAGGCTTAAGGCCTCCGCTAAGTTTGGTGAGTTTTTGAATATGATAAAGCTCCCAAAAAGCCAATTCATTTGGGTGGAAGAATAATAATAATAATAATAATAAACAATACAGATACAATAGGCCTTCGCAGCGCTTAGCTGCTCGGGCCTAATAATAATAATAATAATAAGAAACAGTACAGATACAATAGGCCTTCGCAGCGCTTAGCTGCTCGGGCCTAATAAAGGAGTGCAGTAAGAAATGATTAATGACTGCTCGGACTGAAAACTGCTGTGGGAGCAAAATTTAACCTCCGTCTCCTCTGGTCGCTGGAGGTATTCATGTAAGCCTTCTGCTGCTGCCCCCTAATGGTAGATTTGGTTGTAGCCTGAAATAACTGTGCAGTCAAAGAGTGCAATGTGGAAAACCAACTACTTCTAAACAAAGCATCGTAATTATTTACATTGTGTACATAAAACCCATTGATTTTAGGGAGGAATACTAATAAAAGCAGCTACGCACAGCTCTAGTTTCTAAAGGACATTCAGATTTAGCTTATTTACATATTAATGTGTGGCATATCAATTATAATGAAGTTTGTGGATGTCATGAAAAATAAAGGTGAATGAATGTGACTGAAGATGGGTGGAGAAGATGCGCTCCTTTCACCTGCATGGCTGCGTGTTCATGCAGAGAAACTCAGACGAAGCCAAAGAAATCCAAAGAGAAGAGTTGTTTGTGATTAAAACCTTTAATAATCTCAAGTGTTTAAATGGAAGAAAACATAAAAATAGAAGCTGTAGAAAAAAAAAAAAAAAAAGAACTAACCAAACAGCTGATGCAAGAGGTTCAACTAACGGGAAGAACTGGAGGTTTTTCAAACGTGAAGTGTTTATACCTGGGCTTTAATTTGTTAATTAGAAATTAAAGAACAGAAAAAGATATATATATTTTAGACTTTTTTTCCCCCCTAGAAACCTAAATTTGTTTTTCAGGTGTGACAGAATTTGTTGGGAAAATTTGAATCAGTTCTGTTTATAATAAAAAGAAATATAAGAGCCTTTGTAGTGGCATAAAAAAATCTGACTCACAGGAAGCTGCAACTTTACCAGATAAAAATGTCTTAAATTTTCCAATTTCACATAAATGAACTAGTAAATATTACAGAAAGTATAAATACTAATAATAATCAAGCAGCACTAATTTATTAAGGGCCTAAATTAAATAAATACAGTGGTCTATAAAAATTATTAGAAGTGATAATGTAGATAAAAATGTATCTATCCAATATTTCAGATTGGTGAAAAACATTAACTGAAATTTGAATGCATTTGTAAAAAATTTTAAATGTTTAACATTTACCAACTGCATGTTTAACAAATATTTTTAAAAGAAATTCAAATTACATTTAATGTTTTTCACATTGTACAAATGATTGAAATACATTCTAGATGAATATTCCAAATGTATCCATGTATCTATTCATTTGCACACAAATCCAAATTAATTTAAATGCTCGGATGTATAAATGCTGATTTAGGATCTATTTATTCCCTAAAGTGTGTGGATCTTTCGGCCCTTGATGCTAATTAAGGCTTGCATGAAATCTGTCCGTTTATTGACGACTACGGAAAGGAGAACTGGACAAAAATAATGATACTTTTCTTTCAAAATGTGGAAACCTGCGTGCAATTTTATATTCAAGAAATCAAAATCTTCCTATAATGTATTCAACAGTGATTTTTATTCAAACACAACCAAAAAGTTTCCTAGAAATCATCTGAAATTATTTAAAGTGGATAACAAAAGAGTTTTCTATATAAAAAAACAACTCAGAGATTTAAAAAAGTGGGTCTGATGCAACAAAAAACCAACTTCCTATAAGTCTTTTAATCAAATAAAGCAATTTATCTTCCCTTACAGATTGTTTTTTTACTCCTAAACAAAACAAATAATTCCTTTTTTGTCCACTTTGAACATTTAAAGTGATTTTTTTCCCCCCAAAACAAAACCCTCCCAAAAATAAAAATCCCTTCAATTTAAATCTTCCTATTAGTCCACGGTTTAAATGATTCAGTCATTTTGCTAATTGACGCTTCCTACTCCACCATGCATTATTGTAATGACAGGAATGAAGGGTGAAGATTTAAAACATAACAAAAGTGGCGTTATGCGTTTCAAAGGGAGGTAAATAAGCAATCCCTTGCCTGAGCAAGCTTGATTTAAGGCAAAGGTTAAAAATACTCCTACTGCAGTCTATGCTAACAGCTGTGTGGCTACATGAAGACAGTTGGTGACCTTTGACCCTTGAATCTTCTGCCATTCATGTTCCACTGTGAGCTGCGTTTCGGTGTCGAGGGGGAAGGAGGTCGAAACGGCACGTGTAGGAGGACGTGTAGGAGGCCGGAGGTCGTCCGCCTTACACGTGGGAGAGAAAACGAACACTCCTAAATGTGGAATGAGGTCCGATAGGAGAAATGGAGGAAAAACGGGAAGTTTGTGTTTTAAATGAGGGCAGGTTTCCTCGGTTTTCACATTCAGAGTCCTTGCTGCAGCTCAGCAGACACCAGCCCTTTTGAGAGTCTAAAGTCAGGGTTATAACTTTATATTTAACTCCTTATTTTTTAAAGAATTTCCAACTAAATTCATTAATTTCACTTGAAATAGATTACAATAAAGCAGATGATTAGAGATGCACCGAAACTTCACTCTTCAGTGTGGAAGTGGCTGCTGAAGGAAGTCGTTTACAGAAATGAGATTTTTTTTATTTTTTAGCAACATTTGTTTTGAAATGTTGCCAAACGTTTGGAAACCTTTAGCTGGAGGTTCGATGTTGGGTTATGATTGGTGGATCTCTAATTGTCTTTTCACTGAATTATTTCCTATTTTTTTGCATTTAGTTCAATAATTTTAGCCATTTTGTGGTTTAGTTGTAGAAATCTGAGCACTGTGTGAAACAGGCTTTGAGTGGTTTGTGTGAGCTGATTAAGGGAAGCCAGGCTGGGCAGAAAGGCACCGATTTCCACCGATCCTGGTGTTGGGAAGAAACACTGCCGCTGGATAACAGAAATTAATCAGTGTGGATCAGGATGTTTTGTATGAGGTTCAAAGGAATCAACAGCTGACAGGAAGTGGGCGTGGCTTTTAGAAAATGACCTCAGGCTTATGATTCTTGTTTAACAGACTTAATTGGGAGTTTGGTGGGTTTACAGTACTGCATCTCCCTCCCTCCTTACAATCTGTGATACACCAGAGAGCATCATTCCCACACCTTCTCATCTTCGTCTCTTCCTCTGCTGAAGGCAGGATTTTCTTCTCTTTTCTGACTCTGGTGTTGGTTTTGTTTTCACAGGTGGGCCTCCTCCCCGCCTGCCGACGGCAGGAGGAGGATGGAGTTGGGTGGGTAGTGAGACAAACACGGTGGGGATGCGGGGAGGTCACACAGTTTAATCTTTTTTCTTGGCTTCCTGGTCTCCGTAACTGGAGCCTGTTTTCTTCACCTCTGTGACCCCGATGAGACGGCGAATAGCTACGGAGGCTGGCAGAGGACAAAAAGAGGAACAAAAGACAAACAAAGGTAAAACAGGACGTCAACGTGAACACAGTTGGATTATATTTTCCTTCTGGTCCAAGGGTTGCCTGCTGAACCTACCGATGAAGAGTAAGATGATGAAACCGATGATGAGGAGCGGGGAGCCGCTGACGACCACGCCACATGCTAATCTGATGAGGGGTGACAACAGGATGGTGGCCCAGAACAGGAAGTTGAGCAGCGTCCATGGGCGGCGTGGGGGGATGATTGTGGGTCCGGGGAACTTTCCTTCCTTGCTGTACTGCTCCTGTAAGGCGTCCTGACACACAAAACAACAAAAACATTGCATTCAACACACAAAAAGACACGCCTCTACTGAAACATGCATGACACAGGTAAAGATCCGGTTAGGTTCCATCTTACTTTCTCCTGGTAAAGCTTGTGCAGCCAGTTGGCACACTCCTGTTCATCATCCGGAATATCCTCCACAGAAAACCGCCTGGGAGGGAGAACGTCAACCATTAGAGGGATTAAAGTGAGAAATCGGCGACAACAGCCACATTTGCAGGACCGTAACTCTGCGACACTTTGCACTATCTGAAAAATAGCAACGGTTTCTGAAAACTGTTCCAGACTTTTGAGAAACATGTGGTGTGCAATGTTTGCTTTCTGCCACCAGAGGGCGTGCTGCTAATTCATTTAAATCCCAGGAAGTAACTGATTTGTTTTTCCCAACAAGGAAACCCTCGTATACCAGACACATTCATGCATTTCTGTCTAATTAAGATTAAATAATCAATAATGTTGCTGTCGTTATGAATGGATTTCATCCTGTCTGTTTTTTATTTAGAGGAATGCCTGACCAATAAAACCATTATGAACCCATTAAGACGCTGGAGTCCAGCCAGCTGATAAAGGACACAACTGAATCAATTTCTCATGTTTTATTAAACTAGAGAGCATAAAATGAACTCACTTTACGCGCAGGTCAGCTTTGTATTTTTTGCCGTTGACAATGCCCAGTAGAGTGGGAATCTGATTGTCCTTGAAGTTCAGAGTCACATCATACACAGCAGTGACTGTGAAACAGAGGAAAACGAAGTGAGAAACAAAAACCTGTGGGTTTCATCACAGTTTGTGAAGTCTGTTTGCCGATGCACTGCACCTGTGCCTTTCAGACACTGCATCGTGGTGGTGAATCCTTTGGTTCGGGGTAGAAGGTGATACTTGAGCTTGGGGAGGCCTTTACTCTCCGCCACCTGCATGCTGATTTGGTGTTTCTTCTCCGTGAAGCGGGTCCCTTCACAGTACAGCAGAAACTGTGGAGGCAGAAGCTCAACTTATACACAAAAACATCAAAGTGAAGGGTTTGGGTGTACTCTTTTCTCTAGTCCCATTTAATCTGCTTGGTTGAATTACAGATCAAATGCACCTCAGTGAAACATGAGGCTCAAACAATGTCACCACCCAACCTCACAGGACCACAAAGCTGACAGATGGAGGGCAAACCAACTTAACTCTGCCCGACTTATCGGAGAGTAACATCTGATCTGGTCCAAATAAAACTGATGCTTTTAAACATGCTGAGAAAGAGACGGATGATGAACAAAAAGACACAGGAACAGGGTTCCTGCAGGCTAAATTTAAGACTTTTTAAGACTTGCATCACAACAAACGTGCAGGAAAAAATCGCAAATAAATAAATCGTAGGGATTCGCAGCAGAAGCGAGCCAAAGGCTAAGACGGACATTCTCCTGCCAACTGCTGATAAATTTTCCAATGATGGATTTAAGAAAAAGTTAGCTACCACGGACATGTTAGCAGCTAGTTAGCAGCAGCTAATGTAGACAGAAAAGTCCTGTGAAAAAAACCCACTAATAATGTGAGACCAAATAGTCCAACATCATTTAAGACCTGCGATTCACATATGTTATGCTAAGCTAAGGCTAACTTACAAAGTGAGACCATTTAAAACTTTAACTTTAGATGTATTTAAGACTTTTTAAGGATGTGTGGACAGCCTGAAGGAAATAATCTAATTCTGTGTTTTTATTCAGATCCATTGTAGTTTTGTACTTTAAAAAACCCAGACAAACATAGTAACAGGAAAAAACTCTCAATATTGGGACAACGTTAACTTTAGTCGGTTCTCTCAAGTTTTTTTTGAGGCATTAATAAAAAGTCTTGTGGAAAATTTTATTTCCGTTGTTTGTTTTTGTTTAAATAAAACCAGTAAACAATCTCCTTGATATCTTAATAGTCTCCATTTGGACAGCAATTGTTAAAGAGATACTCCCACTGATATGATTGAAAAGCTTCCATTTTGAAAAATACTGCAAAGACTTGACAAATAGTTTCGCCTGGACTTGGATTTTTTATTTTATTTAGTTTTTCCTGCCTGGCACTTTTGCCCATTTTTCCCCAAGTTGAAAGATTTAAGTTTTGAATCCGTTTAGGTTACAGATAATTAATGCAATAATTAATTTGAATTATCATTGTTTTGTTTACTTATTTTGGAAATGTAAACTATCTTCTAAAAGATGGAAACTTATGGCACACCCTGTAGATCTAAAACAAACAACAACCCATCCCAGCTCAACATGCCACCACAGCACTCACCCACATATATTCAGGATAATCTTTGAGCCTGTCCAAGCCTGCAAAAACCGTTTCTCTGTCCTCCTCCCACTTTCTTTTGCAGAAAACGATTTCTAGAAAGTACCAGGTCCAGCCGATCAGAGGGACCTTCAGCAGCTCGTGTTTGGCCAGCACTTTTGAACTCTAGAGGCAAGAAATGAACTTTTACAGTTAGAACGATGTCAAAATAAAAACCTGAGCTTCCTGCCAATGTGTGTGGACACAGTTTGGAGCTTCACTGACCCCTAGGACTCCATATCTTTCACACATGGTCCAGCCACACAGAAAGTCGATTTCAAAGTTGTGGTTGAGGATGATGATGACGTGCTCCTTGCCGAACTTGTCCACCGTAGCCTGGTCGGTGTATAGGGTGCATTCTGTGCCCGACCACCACTCCAGCATCATCACCAGCTCTAAAAAATAAACAAAAACAAATGACAGAATTCAACGAACTTCAAGATAAAATGTAGAAAATGCTTAATCTGTTCCAGTGTTTAAGGTCGTCGTTTCAAAAATATCTGTCAAGGGTTAGCGTTAGCATCTGAGTCGCACAGTCTGTTGTGGAAGTAGGTGAAAGTTCAGCATGCAGCCTGGTCTCTGCTCTGTCACATGTGCAGTAAAAAAAGAAACTCTGCTGCTCTCTTTATAGACACAGAGTCTCACTCTTAACATGTAATTGTGAAGTAAAGTGCAAGATGACTAGAGCAGAAACATAAAGTAGAAGTAGTGCAACCTCTTTTTTCACTTCCGATAGTCATTTTCTTTCTGTATAAGATTCAGTTCAGTTTTATTCAAGTGCTGAATGGGCAATTCATGTTGCAATAATGATATAAAAACACAAAAAACTAAGGGACAAACTATCAAAGACAATAAAGTATGCCAAAAAAGACATCAGATCTAAATCGCTATATGATAGGAAGAGTACAGCAGGTTATATCATCAACAGCTACTACCAACATCGGCAACATGGAACAAAAAAAACTGAGAATTTAAAAACGCAAACTGTGTGCATTCACACCCAGCTGTTGTGTGAAGGCCTCAGAGGTTTGTTGGAAAATATCAGACAGCAAATATCATAAAACCCCAGAAACACAGCAGACATGTCTGGGGTAAAGTTAGAGCGCAGTTGGAACTTTGCTTGCGTTGCTAGGCGACGTGCTGTGGTCGCTAGGTAACGGCGCAAGGTGACTTAACATTCAGGTCATTATTTTAAAATGGTTCATTTTCCAGACACCACATGGCAAAAACACAAAATCTTACCAACTAATTTTGATGTAGTTTCTAGTACAAATATCTCAGTACACTATAAATAAGACCAACTTAAAAGTTGCTTTTTCAAGAAAGATATATTCTTGTTTTAAGCAAATAATTTCTTAATATTGATGAAATATTGGCAGATAAAATGTCTTGCCAGTGAAAACAAGTACTTTAGATTCCTTAAGTAATCCTCTGTATTATATTAACAGTGACTTCTACATCTGACATTATTAGTATTATTTTTCTATGGGCCTGTTTGTGTCTTTAAAGGTGACAGTAATTTTATTTATATGGCACATTTTCAATACAAAGTGCTTTTCAAGATTTAAAAGGAAATACAAACAAAGTAAACCAAAAGAAACAGCAAAAGAAGAAAAAACTAATAATGTTGATCCACAGTAAATAAACTATATACTCTATATATATATTCAGGGTAGGTAGATAAGTATAAGTAAGTATCCTCTGGTCTAATTCCTTTTCTGGTTTCAAAGAATAGGAGTCTAAGAAGCAGTTGTTCAGGTAGTTTATCTGGGTTCCAGGTTCTGATGCCTGTTCTGGGTTGCTGAATAAGTGTAAGTAAGTAAGTCTGGACCTCTGGGATGCTAGATAAATGGTAAATGGACTGAACTTATATAGCGCTTTTCCAGTCATTTTGACCACTCAAAGCGCTTTACACTAGAGTCACATTCACCCATTCGCACACACATCGGTAGGCAATTTGGGATTAAGTGCCTTGCCCAGAGGCACATCGACATGTGGCAGGAGGGAGCTGGAATCGAACCTACAACCTTCCGATTGCAAGACGACAACTCTGCCACACAACCACAGTCGCCCACACAACCACAGTCGCCCTAGATAAGTTATGCTAGATAAGTATAACTATTATCTGGACTTTCTAAGTAAATTTGTTAAAGTAATGTAATGAGTACTCTACAGTTTCTAAGTAATAAAAACTAAATGTTTCTGTTCTGGAAGAATCTTTTCTGGTTTGTTCTAATTCCTCTTCTTGGTTGCAATAACAGGAGTCTCTCTGCCTAGGAATCTAATATTGATCTAAAAAGTGAGTACTCTACAGTTTCTAAACAAATAAGCTAAAGAGTGACTAATAAACAAAAAATCTAGAGTCTGTTCTAATTCCTTTTCTGGGTTAAAAGTGAGAACTCCACAGTTTCTAACAAAATAAAATAAAATAGAGGAAAGGACTCATTAGGGCACATGGCAACATTCAGACAAAACAAAGAGCAAAACAAAGACATGAGTGAAGGCGGTGACATCACAGGGCCATGAAACCACGTTGTTCAGCCTCCCAGCAGAACTCCGATAAGATGTTGTTATCGAGAAATGTCCTTGGGAGCGCTCAGCTACACAGCTGCTTGGATAACAGGAATGGTTGAGGTGGGAAGGAGCGTTACGTTTACAAATCTTCAAGGAGATTGGAAATATGCAGCCCTTCCAAGGCAACACAAGGAAACCAGGTCAGATACGGAATGTCTCAGGTCGGGTAGATTATAAATTTCAATCTTCCCTAAAGTCTCTCTGATACATCTCAGTTCCCAATTATCCAAATTAGTTTGGTCGTTCCACTGAACCGAAACTAGCAACTTCTCCAAGATCGATTCCATCCTGTTAGTGAGTTATGGAGTCCTCAGCTGGGCTGCGAGTCTCAGCAAGACTCAGATCCAATTTGCATCTCTGTCCACACCAACAAGTCTGAGTGTTCGCCAGTTCGGCCAAGTCCACCACAAATTTGTCAATAAACCAGGAATTCACAAGTTCCAAACAGTAAAAATCATCATGAATAAATCCAGGGTGAATCCCGCTGGGTGTGTCCCAGCAGGACAAGAGGGCTCTCCTGTGCCCAATCTTCTCATCGAGAAAATTTTATCAATTCCATTGAGAGACCGGTTGACCAGATCCATAATTTGTAGATTTGAAGGATGTGCAAAGATATAGAAAACGACAGGACAAAAACAGAGCAAGCAGGGCAGGCATGGGCAGGGAGGGAGCAGAGGAAAAAAGCGTCTGCCTTCCCTGAGAGCAGGAGAGGAAAAAATAAAGCTAATGGTGATGATGTCATTTGTAAGATAGTGCACTTGAAATAAGACAAAACAAAAATATCTGCGCTAGAAACTAGACAATATCAAGATTTTGTGTTTTTGCAGTGCCAAAAACAAGCTGGGTGGTTTTTTAAAGACCTTTGGCTGCTTTTAGAAGCACTTTGGACTCAAATGCATGCACAAAAATGTGAAAAATGTGGATTTTGCCTAATGCTTCCAGAAGGCTCTGTACTGCATCACAGTGGGTACAAACGTTACGCGACACGCAGCGGGAGTTTGAGGTACTCACGACTCCACAGAGAGTAGGAGAGCCTGCAGTTGATTCTGCGGTAGAGCTGCCTGTTGATGGGCCAGAGGACGCAGGTGCAGAGCTGAATGAAGTTTATGATGAGGCCGCTCACCACAAACACAAAGCCCATCAGCAGCTGCAGGATGAACAGGCTCTTCAGGTAGGCCAGGAGAGCCATGGCTGAGGAGCCTGGAGGGGCTGAGCGGGCTCCTCTCTACACACCACGACCAACCTGCACACCGCACACAACCAAACGCTACATTTTACAGCCTTACACCTATATTAATAATCAATTATTCAGATAATTAATCGGTTGATTGAATAAATAATTGGTACATTCTGCATATTATCCACGAAGAAATCCATTAAAAGATGTGAACATGCAAAATTGTGGGGGTTTTTTTTAATAAAAAATTAATGTGAAATGCAATAACATTGCAATAATGAACAGTTGATCAGTTGTAGCATCTGCAAGTAAAAAATACTTCTAGCATGTGAAAAGCTCAGCTTCTTAACTTATCCATACACTGTAGGAATAATTTGGGTATTTTTGGGTTAACTTATTAATAACTGGATGCAAAAGATACTTGATTTAATAGTATTTGAACCAGGTGAAGCTAAAACTAAGCCACTAGAGGAGTTCAGGATAGAACAAATTTACAGAAAAGTGAGGTTCTTTCATTTTTAGTGCAAAAATTTATAGATCTTCTTTTGGCTTAATTACTGCTCTGTGTGTTCGTTTTTCAGTAAATAGCCTTTTTAGTCTGCATACTCCAGTTAACAATTAATTGATTGCTAAATTAGTTGATGGTTAATCAAATAAACTGATTAATCACAATTTAGCCAATTAATCGATTCAGCCTCATTATAAACTTTGATAAAATAGTGTCAACTTAAAGATGTTGCTGCCTTAGCTTTGATTAACTTCAAGCAAATGTAACCATTTTCAGAAAAACAAAGTTCTTACCACGGTGGATTTTCTTTACAAGCCGCGTTTGCACGGCCCTTCAGCCAAAACCACGGACCTGTGAACAGACAGCAGATCAGAGAATGAAGGCGACGTTAAGGCAACAGTGATATTTATGCTAACTTATTATTGCAAAAACAGTTAAACACACAAGACTTTTCTCCCTTTTCTACTTTGGTTAAGTAAAATATTTTATGTCGGTTAAACGAAAGGACTTCCAATAAAATGACAGCTCCTGACGTTTAAACTGACAACTTTGTTCCTTAGTTTAAAACATTTGGACAGAACTGCACCAAGATGCTGCTGCTGTAAAACCAGTTAGCATGCTACAAGCTGTTTCACACAACAGCTAATAGATAACAGGATGCACTGTCTGGTTGATGGTTTTACTGGGCATTATGCTGTGAGAATTGCATAATGCAGTACTGGGACTTGCAGCAAGAAATAAAATAAATAACAGCAGAGGTTATTTATTTTGTATTTAAGATGCTTCAGTTCTGAGGTGAAGAGAGCTGAGATAATCAAATTCTTATCTGAAAAAAATGTGTTATAAGATTTTTTTTCGTTGTAGCACCTCAAAATCCATATTTTAAAAACCAATTACTTGATGATATGCTTTCTGGATTATTCTGATGGAGAAGAATAAGCCATTATGGCAGAAATAACGATTGATTTTATAAGTGGATAACGTCCAGTTGGAGGATTAAATGACTTACACTATAACGATTCGATCAATTCAGTAAAATTATTCAAAAAGCCTTTGTTTAGAAAAGCAGCCAACACACAATAGCAGCAAGGGAAGATTTTTTTTTTTTCTAGGAAGCAATGTAGGTCAAATGTACAATTACAGTGTGTGTACTGAGGTGACTGCACAACACACAATACTGAATGGACTGTTCCCACATCTGCAGCAAAGCCCATTAAAGTGTAGGTTAAGCCCGTTTTAACGCGGTTCCGACCAACATTTCTAATCTGTTATCTTGTAGAAACCCCACAGTTCCTCAGGGACGCTCCACTCTTCTGGTTATTCTAGCACAGCTTAAAGAGGAAAAAATTAAATCTCAAACACTGTTTACAGGAGATCCTCTTCTCATATTCTAAATAGATTACAAAAAAGGTTTCAAAGTGCTTAGAAACCCACTGCAGACCTTTTTTAGATATAGATCCGTCACTGCCATGAGTTAAATTTAATACCAGCTGCACCTGAGCAGCTCGCAATGAAATATTTTGAAATAAATGCAACATTTCTTGAGTCTTTAACAAGTCACACAATAAATGCCTTTCCCTGTTGTGAGCAACAAGTCACAACTTCATCAAATGCGTAAAGTCAACCAGCAGCTGTTTGGCTGCAGTCTGAAGTGTTTCACAAATATTACGAGTTTTCAGCTCTCTTTTATTAACTGGTAAAATAACGTTTTGCTAGAGATGCATTTATTTAGTTTGAGGGTTAAGTAAGGTAAAAGTAAAATATTGTCTATTAATGCAATTACAACCGAAGGAAAGCAGCAGCAGCAACTTTTAAACACTTAAGTAGACTTATTTTACATTTCTAGTTGCTGTGAACAGAGCCGAGAAGAAACGATTAATCGTGATTAATCCTCAACTAATTTAGTGATCAACAGATTACTAACTGGCGTACGCAGTCTCAAACAAAAAAAAAAAAAAACATATACAGGAACTGCACAATGTATATATAAGTTATGCATTTAAAATATAAATACATTTGTCTGTAAATATATTTTAGCTTCACCTTGTTCAGATTTATGAAAGGAAAGTTGTGTTATTGCATTTAAAAAGTAAAATGTTTATTTTTTTTATTTTAAAAAGGGATTAACTGTGTTTATTTGCATATTTTAAAGCATTTCTAACACTGTGTAAAAAAAAGGCCTGAATAAAAAATCTGTAGAAGGTAGAACTTTGTTTTATCCCATTAATCAGTAAACCATCAAAACAATCGGTAGATTAATCGTTTACTAAATTAATTGTTAGCCGCAGCCCTGGAACAAAGGCAGCTTGAATTTAGGCCCAACGGATGTTATGAAGCCAGACTGTTGCAGGTGGAGGAGAGGTATTTTCCAGCGCCATCAATCCCACACTCACACACGCAGCAACTTAATACACACAGAAGGGATAGAAACACGAAGCAACCCTGTGTGAGTAAAGAAAAGCTGCATATTAAATTAAAATTCATTACAGTTTAAGTCAAATTCTGAGGCCAGTAAATGTGCTCAGACACGCAGCATAGTGTTGGTTCCTGTACTGAGGGCTCATTATCAGTTCAATTGAGCATAAATATCTTAGCTTGATCCTACAAATGTGACCTTTGTGACAGTGACGGTCGTATTACTAAACGTTTTATCTTAAAAACCAAGAAAGCTGGTGATTAATAGACTCATACTAACATAAGGAAGGTGAAGAGGGAATACTTCCCTACAACCAGAACGAGAAATGGGAGGACAACTCAGTTCCCAGAATCCCATTCAAGCTTAAAAGACGACTGTTTAAACACATTATTCACTGGAAAATTCACTGTTTTCTGTAAATTTCACCAATTTAATATAATCTAGATTACATACATTTCAGAACCACGTGAATTTTGGCAACCAAATTTTTTAAATTGATCATTTAAGTTGCATATCATGATATTAAATCAGTATCTTTTGCTAGCACCAACAGACTTCATATCAGTTACACAACAAGTTTATGCCAACTTATCATAAATCCATATTTTCAAGATGAGCCTCGTTATAGATTAACACTGATTATCACAACTATAAGAACCAATGTTGGATTTTATTATCTAAATAGGCCAGTTTCAGTACTTCTTAAAGTACTTTTCATAAGATGGCACAGTTGCTATGGAGTGTAGTCATGGCAACAAAGTGTTTTTACAATTGGGAGCAGATGATCAGCATCTCAAAAGCTCAAATAAAATCTGAGCTCCGAATTGAAAATGATGCTTCATGGATGCCGAGCTTTCAGTCAGAGGCGTCTTTAGATCTGTTGCGAGACTGGCTGCTATTGGAGATCTTTCCTTCCTCAGCATTACAATCCATAAAGAGGCTTTGAATACATTTATTCATGTGTTACAACATTAATTTTCCATTTGGGATCAATAAATTATTTCTGAATCCAAATGAAGGAGAAATAAAAACCACCAGCTGTAGATTATGAAAGTGGAATTTCAATTTTATTCACAAATTAATCACCTTTTGTGAAATGATTGTCAATGACGATAAAAACAATAATGTAGGACAAAAAGTCAGAGACTTGCAAAACCAAATATTGTGTGATAAAACAAAACTGATCAGTTAGACCCAATTAGTATACCACTCACATTGTAGCAAAATAAAGACAACAAAACTAACAATACTAACTATATCGTCTAACTGAGGGATGAAACCAATGATTATTTTAGTAATTAAATATTTTGATGATTAATTAGATGGTCAGAATTGCAGATTTTCCATTTACCACTTACTGTGTTAGAAATGCATTAAAAGATGCAAATAATTACTTCATAGTGTAAGAAACCAAAGTTATTTCCTAAAATGCAATAATATAGCATTTCTTTAGTGAACACGAATGTCAAAAAATTCCTAGTAAGAGATTTATTTTTATTTTATTACAAATGTTGAACCAAGACGAAGCAAAAGATGACATTTATAGACAAAGAACATGTTTTATTTTATTTTAAATGCAATACATGTACATCTTGACTTTACTGTAAATAGCAGCTAACAATGAATCAATTACTAAATCAGTTGATAATTATTTTAGTAATCGATTAATCATGACTAATTTGATTAATCGTTTCACTACTAGATGATTTTGCATTACATCAAAAAGTTTTTAATGCTTAAAACTAAGATGAATGAATGCAAAACTTGACACAGACCTTGTAAATGTGTTCCCTTCGTCTCCGATTAGACCCAGAAAAACTGAAACCACACCAAAGTTAACTTCATGTGAACCGACTCTCACTTTTACCCATTGCTTAGAATGTCAGAAAATCCCAGATTCATTTTACAGCCTCTCTCACATTTGTCAAACATAAATTCAAATTTTAAACTAATAAATAACATCCGGCTTTATCAGATTTTCACAATCAGGAGTAAAATTTCTACTTCATTGTTGCTCACTGTCCACAGTCAGTCACTGTGTTTCACCCCAAGCTGCCCTACAGAAACGGTTTCCTGTTGCGACATGCAGAATGAGGCATTTCCAAATAAATCATGAACTTTGTTCTCATTTCTCTTTCTACAGACACTCCCTTATGATCCTATCAGTGTGATGCCACACACAGCACCTACAAAGCACTCAACTGCAACAAATCTCTTCACATGTGGCTTAAATAACTACTCAACTAAAACCAAGACGTACTTTAAGCATAATAAAGTCATTTATACACATTGAACAGCTCTGCAGTGCAACTTTCTTTTCTCATCAGTCAACAGAACGGAGAAAAACTGGTTCATTTGTAAACAAGAGCTTATCATACCAGCCTGCTCCACTCTTACCACAACAGAAACTTTTTCTCTTCTCGCTCTGCAGAATATCTCCAATGTTGTGGGTTTTTTCACAAAAACAACCAGATAATCTGGTCGAGGAAGACCTCACAACATGAAACCAGTCCCCAGCTAACTGCAGCTGTGCGGGTAATTATATTGTTCTGCTTGTAATCAAAACAAACTGCTATAAATACAACAGTCATACATATTAGATAAATGCCAGCAGTTTGGAGCAGCAACCCAAACAAAAGGTTAGTGACGCTTTTTTCAAGATGTCCATTTCGACAGTTTTCCCACAATTTGAATTTCTTCTAGTCTGCATCAATTGGTTCACAGCAGGGGGTCTTTTCCTCCATAGTTCATTATAATGTCTATTTTACATTATAACCTAAAATTATAATGTAAAATAGGTTTTACATTATAATTAAAATAATGTAAAATAATCTATAATGTAATCTATAATTACATTATAGATTACTGGTAATATTTTAACCAAATATCTGTCCTTTTTTTTGTACATTTTCTTCAGATAAATTTCACAGATGTAATGTTCATATGAATCTTGTAGCCAAGTATTTTCAGTAGTGAATTATTTAACACCAAATTGGTTTTATTGCATCACATTTCCAAAAGATGTGGGCAAGATATGCCTATAATTTTCCACAATCTCACCAATGATTTACATTTTTATTTTTAATATAAAGAGTTTTATCTGAGATTTTCAAATTTAATTCTGATTCTCGTTTTTCTTTTATGTATTTGGTGGAAAAAATGTTCATGATCAACTTTTTATACAAGCTGGATGTGATTCTAACTTTACTTCCTCTATATGAGTTATTACTTTGATCTCAGAGTTGACTGTTCATTAAAAACCGAAATGAGTGAATGAATGATGAGAATCTGAAAAGATCCAATAAGGAACGTCAACATCCTGTGCAGTTTTGAAAGTACAGACGCATTTAAACCCGTCGCAATAAGCAATCAATGAGGCTCAATAATTTCCATTCTGATGATTAATATTTTGTTTACCGAGACTTCATAATCCATTTTATTTATTGTTTTGCTTGGTGTGGTTTTCCTTTCCACTTTATTTATTGCTTTTGGTTGTTTTATTTTGAATATTGATAATATCTTCCAGCTCCAGTGCTTATTATTAATAATTTACTTGAAAATTATCTCAGAATATCATTTCTGGGCCTAATAAAGGTAATTATATTTATGTAGCACATTTTCAGCAACAAGACATTCTCAACAAAACGCTTTACAGGAATTAAAAGAAAATACAAACCAAAGGAAAGAGCAAAAGAAGAAAAATAATCTCATGTTGATCTAAAGTATGTACTGGATGTGCTCATGAGTTACGGGTGAAAAAACAAAAACGCGCACAGGTGGTTTGGTGTAAAAATATTCTTGGATGGACAGAATGAAAACAGGCCCCACTTGTGAGAGGCTGGAGGAAAGATAAGTAATGCTGACTGGGTTAAAGCTGCTTAAGGCTGGGCAGCTGCCTCTGCTCCACATCACCTGAACACGGCTACTAAAAATAATAACCTGCATTTCTATCAACATTCACCGCCAGAAAAGCTGCGCGAATACCAAACAAACCAGAGGAAAGGTGAGACACTTATCATTTAATATTTAAAAATTACATGATCAGATTGAACAAAATATGAAGTTAAATGGAAAGTTCTGAATTTTAAGGGTGAAAATGGCAAAAAAGTAACAAAATTAGGGATTTCCCCCCCCCCCAATCAGTTTCTATCAAAAAGAAATGTAACAAAAACTGCAGGTCTGTGTCTGCTGAATTTTTGTTAAAACATGTTTGCTTTTCATTCAGTGGAAAGAAAATCCAGAAAATGTACTCAAATAGAAATGCTTCATAATGAAATTACTCTGCTAAAATTTAAACGTACAGTGAAGCAAAACACTTTTAAAAGTTTTTTTTTCAAAATAGTTACTCAAGTAAATATAACTGAGTAAATGTAAATAGTTACTACCCAACTCTGATTAAAAAACGAATTCAATAATTTTCATTTAGATGATTTATTGCTTTCCTCTTTCTATCAAAAAATGTTCAGAAAGATAAATTTCATAATTCATTTCATTTATTGTTTTATTTATTTTGAGTATGTCTTCCAGTTGCAGTGTTAAATATCCATTTGCATTTAAAGGTTATTGATAATTGATAATGTGATTTTTCATCATTATGCCATCACTACTGCATGACTTGAAAATGGTCTCAAAACAACAATATTATCGTTTATTGCGATAACGTTTGAGATAATTTATCGTCCAGCAAAATTTGAAAAAAATAAAATAAAATAAATAAATTACAAAAGATGTTCCAGACCGCCTTAAAAATATGCAATAAATGAAATTTTCTGCTAATTGACCTGGATGTGCTGAACTTACCAGTAGATATAGTAGGCCATGGCCATGAACACCATCGCCCCACATATCCCAGTGAAGATCATCACAGCGCTCTGGTTCAGCATTTTGGCTCTTTGTTTGCCACCAAACTCAAAACCAAAGTAAATAATGTGAAAGTAGAGGCCTGCAGAGAGCAGCGGACGGTCACAGGCTGGTCTGCTTCATAGCCATGATAATCCCAGAGCAGGAAAAACGGGAGATTATGATGATGACAGCAGAATACAGCCAGATCCCAGGACCTGACGGAGGAACTGCCTGATCAGCGAGGGCGCCAAGTAAAGCGTTACCCATCAGCAGCAGGGAGAAAAATCACCAAAATAAATGCATTGCCATCATGGAGAGGAGTAAAAACCAAATTAATAAACTCTAAACAGGATCGTTATGGATGGTTTCCTTGAGAAAGGCAGCAGCAGCTACACATGTACAGTAAGCAGAGTCTTGGATTCCCATCCTCTAATCCAGTGGATCAGATTAGTGCTGATTACCAGGCTATGTGCACCCTGAATATGTCACATTGCATTAACATTAACAGAACCAGACAGAGTTCTGCTCTACAAGGAAACCCAAGGGATCTGATACGGTACAACAACCACTCTGTGGATTTTCTTCATAAATATTAGCTTCTGATACGGTCTATCGTATCGTTTATCATTTATTGTGATACATGTATTATTGTTATCATGACAAATTCCAATAATTGATGTTTAAACCTTCACAAAACTGTCTGTATTGTTGGGATTGTTCATTTTACTACTGTATTTTCTGCACAGGATTACTAATGAATGGTCTACTTCCGATCTTTTTCATATGTAAAGCGCACCAGATAATAAGGCGCATTAAGCAAAACAAAACAGATAAGTCAGTCAGTCAAAGCAGAATTTGTATTTATGGAGCTATGATCACAGAATGCACCGACTGCCGTTTTCCAATCGATTAGTTCAATCAATTAACAAGCCTGACCTGCCGACTCACATTACTGTCGTGTGCAAAATTTACAAAAATGAGACTAAAAACCATCTCAATGCAGAACCTGCTGCCCAATGAAATCACCAATGCTGATGGCAGCAACCACAATCCATATTCCTAAAGTATTTTGTCAAGGAAGTTACATTGAAAGCTGAAAATAATTTTATAAAGCTATTAAAAATAGCTTTCAATGTATTATTCATCTGAATAACCTAAATAATTAAATATTTAGTTGTGTATTTTTCAAAAATTTAGCAGCAAAAATGGTTTTTCAATGGAAAATGTTACTTATTTTGTCAATAATTTTTAATTAAAATGTGATTAATTATATATTATCCTACAATTAACTGTTAATAAAGTCCCTCCACTACTAAAAATAAAATCCCTGTGAATTAAAGCTAAATATTTACATGTCGTCATCCTTGCATGTTTGTGACAGCAGCATCAGACAGAAACCTCTGGACGTTTTCTCCTGGTTTTTATAAGCCGGCGGAGACGAACCGTCACAGCAGCAGGAAAGTGTTAAAGGTCACAGAACCGACCGGAGGCTCAGCAACCAGAAGCAGATAAAAATACATTGTGATCAGTGGAGAGTGAATTCTGTTCATGTTTCACTGCCTCACTCTCTGCATTAGTGCGCCGCCCTGAACCCAAACCACCTTAAGGAAGACCGCCGAGTATTTTAAGGCTGCACTTACACTACAGCCAAACGTTCCCATCGTCAGTGAGTAAAAACAGCAGCCAGAGTTTTTAGTTTCAGGGCAACAGCAGACAGACAGCAACAAATCAAGACGGATCAGAGACGTAATTATACACCTAATGTCACAAATACATACTTTTATTTTGCTGCAGTCATTTGAAAACTATATGCTATATTTTTTAAGATCTAAATTACACACTTTTCTAGAATTAATTTTCTTATCTTTTGCAGTTTAACACATTCTGAACATTATTTGCAAACAAGATAAATACTTTGGTATAAAGACTGGATTGTCATCATTTTGTCTTTGTTCCCTTTATTCAAATAACAATTAAAAATCTACACTTTTACAGCTTTCTTAGCAGTTTATCATATCGTTTATCAATTATCGAGAATTTTCGTCATAAGAATTTTTATTTAAAAAGTGTGATTGATATTTTTACTACTTTCTTCACTGTTTGTTCAATTAAAGTATCAATAAATTTGAAAATATGATTAAATGCATTTACCATGCTCAGTTTAGTGACATAAATCCCACATTTTTTATGCGACGGTTTTCTAAAGAAGCGTATTACAAATGAAGATATTTTTCAGGAGCAGTATTTTTGTCTGTGGGGCTGTGATGTACCGTGCAGAAACAGCCTAAAAAAAGAGGTAATAAATACTCCTTATTGTCGATGTCATCAACATTAACACCAAATATTGTGATAAAAGTTTGCATCCATATCAATTAATATGCTCAACACCTGACTCTAATGATTGGGTGATTAGCAGGAGCTCTTGGTAGCTGAAGTGGTGATGCAATCATTCGGATCAGATGGGCTGAAGGACAGCTGGATCAGGATTGATAAATGTGATTCTAGTACAACTCCAATCATTAAGAGCTACGATATTACAACTTTTAAATCTGAATCGAAAGTCTGACTCTCACATCTACAGGTTATTCAGCTTTACTAAACCTGGTCATGCATTAGAGTTGGGTGTAAAAGTTGCAGGATATTAGCTTTCTAGGACTGGACTTGTCTAGAAAGTGTAAAACAAAATGGCCCTCTTTTTGCTATGTAATAAAAATACTGAATGTGTGACGTGGCAAACCAGTGTAAAAACAAATCAATCTTAAAACAAAAGTCCACAACATATCTTTGGGTGTTCTTGGGAACCAAAATTGCAACATTTGTCACATTTTTCAGCTTTCCGCCTTCTCACCACACAACGAAACAATCCAAATGTTTTAAAAACCTGTTCCCCCTCCTCGCCTGAGGGGGCGCTGCACCAAGAACCACTGAAGGAAACGACACAAAACCTCTGAACTTTCCTACTTCACAATAAATAAACAAGAATGGAGTTGTGTGAGACTTTAGCAGTGGTAGGATTTCTCTTTTGTCTTTTGCAGAAGAGAACTAAGCCGTCATGGTTGTTTTGGTTATATTTACCCAGAATGCCTTGCGCTATAGTTCGCTTCCTGCTTTTGGAGCAGTGCCTGGTCTGATTGTCATTCACATTTGCTTTCAAACTGCACCAGTTTCCTTTAACTGAACAGAGACGTAGGTTTGTTGGTAGGCCTGTTGCAATAACTCAATTAATCGCATGATAAATTAAAATGACCTCGATAATTTCCATTCACATCTCTCCAAACTAATCTGATTTTCTAACTGAACTACAGTCCAATTAAAGTGGACCAAACAGGGCCAGTGGGAATGAGCCCTAAATGTTTGTCCTTCAAAAAAATGCATTTTACAAAAACAAAAAAACCTGTATGTTTGAAAATAACCCTGAAAGTATTAAGCCATGATAAAGCTGACCGATACCAAAATTATTAAACTATTTTATTGCTTATTAAATAAATAGATAAAAAAGAGCCCCATCTATTTCTGGGTTATTCCTGAATAACATCAGACATGCAAATGGTCAAACCTAATTAGCCCTGCAGACCTAAAACACGATTATAACCTTCTTAAAGCCGCCTCAGCACTTTGCGTGGATGCAGAGACACTAATAGGCTGTGCAGTGACTGATAACACTGGAGGATTCCTACAGTGTTATCAGGAGGATTCGTAGGACTAATGGCAAAAGGGTGAAGTTACTGCTACGAATACAAACGGTCGCTGTCATCCTTCAGCTAACTGCATTAATGAAAGAGTAGAGATAAGGTCTTATCAATGTTTATAGACCTCAAAAGCCAACACTGAGCTTGATAGGAGGATCAACGGGTTACTACTACGTGTCTGCGTTAGAGTGAACTTTGCACAATCACGTTTCGCAGAAGCTTTAATTTGAACTTGCACATTTTTCTCAGCAGCAAAAACAAACAATTACTTTCCAAACTTTGAAACACGGCTCACAAAACAGCTTCACAAAACAGGCTGATGGATGTTTAAGAGCTCATTAAACAAGACTGAACAGGCAAAGACCAAGCATTTCACAACATCAGCATGGAATAAAATGAACATTTCTCACAATTAAGCTGCTTTGAACAACAAGCCATTTCTAATAGTGTCATTTTCCTACTGCACCTGCAGCTTTTATGCACTTTACCACATACATTTTACCAAAACATGTGAAGAGATTAAAGAAAAGCAATTATGCCATAGGTAGGCTATCACAAAAACACATTTTGCTGAACGATAAATTGTTCCAGAATTTATTGCGATAAACTATAATATTCTTTTTTTAAGAGCATTCTTAATGGTAATATTACAATAATCCATTCTCAAAGATCAATACTTTAAATTCAAATGAATATTTAACACAGGATCTGGAAAACATTTTAAGTATCTAAAATTAATAAAGCAACAAATAAAATGAATTATGTAGTCTCTAAACAAAATTATCCTTCAAAAAATGTCTAGTTAAGACCAATTAACCAGAGTGAAGAGCATCATCGTCTAGTTTTTGTCAGAAAGAGAGAAAAGTAAAAATTATTGAGGGTCAGTTTGATTAATTGACCTTTGGTTACTGTGACAGGCCTGGTCATTGGCTTTCTGAATGCAAATTAATCAGGAAAATCTGAGCGGAACAAACACACTTCCCCATCTAAACTGTAGTATTATTATAGCACCTGGTTTTTTAAAGTTACAACAAAACTACAACTTAACACTCTGCATCGTAATATTTTCCTACAAGTCACAATATTGCTTTTAGGCAGAAAAAAAAAAACAGAAAAAATCTGCGTTAGTTTTAAAAAATAACATTCCAGCACTGAACAATGCACTGGTTCATGCAGAATGAAACGAACTCCAGTAACCTTTCTGCTGGTGTGAGTGTTGCAGCATGGGTCACTAGTAAATATAGCCTGTCATGACTAACTGTGCAGCTCCAGCTCTCCAGCATGTGTCTCTAAACGTAACGCTGCGCCACGACAGCCTTGATAAACTGGGCAGCACTGACAAAGCTCATCTTATCACACACATGGCTTCCTGCGGTTTGATAACTTAGTTTGACTTAAAAACACATGACATTTGTTTGTTAATAATAACAGTACTAATAGCAACAAGAAGAAGAACTGCCACAGTACTGTAAATGAATGAAACCTGACGGGAAACTCCAACATAAAATTGCTGCAACTCAGAAAAAGGAAGCTAGCGACACATGCTAGCATGCTAAGTTAGCTAAATTTATGTCGCAACCCGAAAGGAAAATGTTTTAAATGACTAAAGGAGGAGTCGTTTTATTTATCTAATATCCGATAGTAAATGGAAACTTTTCCTACACTGACTGCATTGTGGATTCACTGTAAACTGGAGCTGTGCTAAGCTAAGCTAGTTAGCTGCTGACATTAGCAGCCGGAGTCAGTAACGGTCCCCTGCTCTTACCTGCAGGAGGATCAGTCCGGACTCGGTGGGTTTAGCGACACTTCCCTCCGCTTTCTGCTCCCTCCGAGGGCGAAAAATGCATCTGTAAATGAACTGCTCCTCCTCTGCCTGGAAAAATGTGCAGCAGAAATGAGTTGAAGTGAGCGGATCTAGACGAGCGCTATTGTTTGTCCGTAAAAGCAGCAGCAGCACATTTCCTCAGAGCCCAGTTGAAGGGAGCTGCTGGTCCCACATCCGGTCCGGCCCCTCATTCATTTCCACACAGATCGATACAAACTCCGGCTGCGGACCTCTGCAGGTTCTGCCACCAATCACAAGGAAACCAGCCGTGTTTTGTGAGGTTTTATTTGGTTATTATTGGTGAAAACGCCCCATTCATTCAGCACAAACAATGCTTCAACTCCACAGAGCTTCTGATTTATTCAAATGTGAAATTATAGAAGAAAGCAAATCGGAGTGACCATTTTTAAAAAATAATATTCACAAGACTAATTATAATGCACACTAGAAACGAAAAAAAATAGGTGTCTAAACTTTTTCCAAACAAATACATCTTGATGCGTTAAAATATATTTGAAAAGTTAGTTACTTAAAAGTAAGTTCAAGTAATAAATTATTATACAGAGACTGATATATTTAAACATCTTAAAACAAAGAAACACTTAAAGAAGGAGGGTATTTTAAAGAAGAATGATGAAAAATCTAACAAGATGAGTTCAATTTAAGCTGCCCTATTTTTGTATTATACATATTTTAACTGAACAAATAAACTGAACTTTGTCAATAACTGACAAGGTTATTGATCAGAAACGGTCAATAACTGACCATTTCTCCATATTAAGAAGAATTTTTAATGTGGATTTTAAAAGAATACACGTTTATCTCTCGAGTCATAAGTAGTAAATTCTTATTTGTTCTACACTGTTATGAGAAATATTGCTGACTTGGTTTTCTTCTTAGGAGGGTAATTCTCTAAAGTTCTTTGATAGAAAAACTGTTATAAAAAAAAACTATCAAAATATGTTCTCAAAAGGTTAAGTGGAAGGACAAATGCTGGGGAAAGTGAGACGTTAAAAGGGCTGTAAAGTAAAAACTTTCTTCTTTAACACATCAACAATGTCACAGTTTGATCGACTGAAAGCAGTACTGGTGCAGTAATTCTTGTAAAATGAGCCAAGTAATGAGTATTAACTCTACAATGCAAGGACATCACTGTACATTATTGGTCATTTTTAATATTCCAAATGTTGGTTTTGTTTGTCTTCAATTAATATAATTTTTTTTACATTGCTCTAGTCCAAATTAATCTTTAAAAATATAATCGTCTGAAGTTAATTACTTAAACACATCCATAATATTCTAACACCTGTAGTTTGAATGAGATGATGAGATACTTAGAGGGTTTTTCTTCTTTTATCTTCGAAGTTGGATTCTTATTGTACATCCTTTCTCATCTTCAGCCCCCCCTGCCGGTGGTTATGGAGAACTACACCCCAGATGTTAAGGAGAACAATAATGTAATTTTTTAAAGTTTCTATTTTTTAACCAGAGTTGGGTACTAACTGGGTCCATTTATTAAATTACATTTACTTGAGTAACTTTTTAAAAGAATACTTTTAGGAGTATTTTCTACCTCATTGTACTTTTTACTTTTACTTGAGTAATTTCATTATGAATTATTTCTACTCTTGAGTAAAATTTCTAGATTTTCTACCCACTGAATTAAAAGCAAAACATGTTTTAACCAAATATTCGTCGGACATACATCTTTTTTTTTTTTTAAGAGTTTCTTAAGTTTTTTATCAAAAGGAATTGATTTTGAAACATTTTACTTTTCCTGATTTTATTTTTATGACTTATGTGAATTATTGTCATTTTTGTCCTTAAAATACCAACATTTCCATTTAACTTTGAATTTTGGTTCATCTAATGATGTAATTTTAAATATTAAATTATTGATAATTTGATCAGTTACTCAGTACTTGAGTAGGCTTTCTACCAAAATACTTTTTTACTCTCACTAGACTAATTTCTTGGATACACTTTTTACCTGAGTAAAAATAGTGCCGATCTTACACGAGTACCATTTTTTTGGCTATTCTGCCCACCTGATTTTCACACGTTGTTTTAGTGCAATGCTTTTGCGTGTGTCCTTTAAACCAATGACATTTATTTCTTGTGAACACCTAATAAACTAACAGTTTCTGCCTTGCTGCAGTGTATAGTGCTGCAGTTGGCCATACATAAAGCCCTGCCAGGTCATCTGGGCTAATGCTGGCTGGTCTTATTGTGGATTAGTGCTGGGGAAACAGAACTGTGTCACCTGGCTCTCATCACACGACAAAGAAACCGTCTGGCATGACGACTAAAGTTTCCTTACCTCGTATAGATTGGTTTAAGCGCCATGCAGATGCGGTCAGAAGTTGGTCCACATGTATGAATTTGTGTTTTTACTAGATAACTTATGATCATCCACAGATGTTTGGCTAACTTTTCTTTAACAAAAACCAAATATAATTTGTAGTCAATCACTGCTAGTGTCATTCTTGCTGAATATTTGATCACTATTCACATCAGCAGGACTGAGACCTTGAGTCAAAAACTCATTTATTTGTTTTCTTGGTTCAACTGACAATTAATTACATTTTCAACTGCTGCGGTTCGCTTTCACACTGTCTAATTAACCAAACCCTTTGAAAGACCTGTTTCAGATGGCAGTAGTGGTTTTAGTGGTTGCAGGATTTCTCTTTGGAAACAGAGAACTAGACATTTCGTCCACGTGTGTTTTCCTTAACATGAGATTAGTCTGTAAACCTGAAATTGCTGGTGATTTTGCACTCTAAGCAGTGTTATTCAAACTTTTTTGAATCGAGAACCACTTAACCTATAAAACAAACATTGATGAACCACCAAACTTGAAATTACCCTGCAGTAACATCTTAATATATGCAATCAGAGATGAAAATATTAATCTCTTCACTCACTTACTGTAGTCTTAATGAGAAGGCTGGTTCTGTTTTGTAAATGCGAAAACAATACGATGAACAAGTCAACTCTGGGCTTTTTCAGTCACTTACAGATTCTGAATGTGTGGATTCTAAACTTTCTAATGACAGAAAACGTGGAAATAAAAAAGTTGCATTTTCATTTTTAGAGCTATTTGTAATTTATAAGTATAATAAAAGAAAAATAGACTTCTGTACAATTAAAAATCAAAATTTAATTATCTATTGTATTTATTTCACGATTAAATGTTTTTTTATTAAGTAAAAATAACTGTTATGTGTGAGTAAAGCATTAGCTAGCAAAGTCGTAAAACAGTTCTCGCCACTTGAGACTCGTTTCCGGCATACAGCCGTTCAAAAGAATCGACTCGCCAGGCCTGATTGTATTTGTTCCTGCCCTTGTTCTCTTTCCACCGGTATCTTCTGTTTTTCTTTTGAGCGACCCGGTTTTGACCCATTTATTCATCGTTAATTTAAAACTCAACCAGCTAAGCTAGCTTTAGCGTCGCACTTTGAGCTGCAAATAAACGGTCGATTTCATGCAGTACCTCGCGGACCAGCAGGGGGCGCCCGCAGAACACCAGTTGCTTCATCATTTGAACACCTTATGGAAAAATGACTTTCAAACCTTTCTCTGAATTTGTGACATTACCGCAAAGTCATCAAACAATCAATAAGAACAGAATCAACACCTTTTCAGTAAAAGATTAATTATTTATTGTCTCTGTTCATTAAATTGCTCTACAAACGAGCAACAATTAAAGGTTTGGCACTTGACTCTCTAACACTACGCGTAAGGTTCTGCTAAAACATTCATCATGACCATTATAATTTCTCGTCTCTAACCCTGTTAAGGCTGTACAGTGTGGTCTCTCGTACCGACTCTTTATGAGACGTGACAACAGAGTCAGAAACAAAAACAACGATCACTTGTGAGTTTCTTAAAGATTATCTGTGCAAATACCTCAATTTGAGATAGGACATGAATCTAACACACCTGCTAGTTCAAGAAAGCATTGCATAATTAAAAAAGATTTAAAACAACTGTCATTTACATTAGTTATTATCATAATCATCGTTAGTTACATTTTGTTTAAAATAAAACAGAGTGGAGTTAACAGTGTTAGTGAAACTAGACCATGTTTGGGTTAGTTGCATAAGATGTTCGACATTAGAAAGCTGCAAATCTGAGCAGCTTTCTAACTTCATGATGTGATAATAGTTTACTGAATGTGGCTACAAACAGTTGGCTGTTGTGCTTCTACGCGTTTGTGACTAGTCCTGATGAGTCCAGACAGACAAAATGCATTTTCATGCAAACACTGGCTTTCTTTTAAGAACTGGAATGAGTTGTGTTACAGAAAGGACTCACTTTTACAATTCTGACATTTTTTTAACTCAAATATTCTGCTTTTTTGTTAGAAGTGATGGACATCTACATGGACCATAACAGTGAACACACGGCAGTGAAACCAGAGTGTTTACACACCACACATCCTGCTGAACTCTCAGGTTTTGTAAGGCAGAGTCACAAATGCTGTCAGAGATGAGCGACTGGAATCGTACCGACGCTTGGTGAAATGCTTCACAGGTGGTCTACTGCTTTTGGTCTGGAGTCTTGTCTAAGACGTTGGCTTCTACGACAATGGAAGGGTTCTCGATGTCTGCTTTGCTCTGGACCATCCGCAGCTCCAGCTGGGCCGGGTTGGGCTTTTTCCCAGGACCAGCCGTCTCTGCAGGACACAGTCAGGACTCACTCAAAATTCAGACTCAAGTCCAAGTTTAAGAAATATAATGAAACAAATTGAGCGCAGATACAGGGGGTGAAACTCATTTTTGTTTTGGGCCAAATCAAGATCATGAATGCTCTTAAAGGGCCGGTTGTGCCAGAACGTATCGATAAAACCCATTCACAAATGGTTAAACTATCAATTAAGCCTTAAAAGGAATTATTACTGAACATCTTTTCAGTCCCTTCAGGATTTCACAATTCTTTTTGTGATTTTTTGCAATAAAAATTCAAGTGTTTACTAATTTGGAAAGATTAACACTCAGTTCTGTGCTACTTTGTGTTTATCATATGAAAAAGCCTGAAGAAACAAAAACCAATCCTACCAACGGCGTAAGTGATGGTCCTCTTGATGACATGGTGCATCACTGAAACCGTTTTTTCACAGGCAGTCTGAAGAGTCAAAACACATCCGTGTTCAACCAAGATGCTATTTCCTGATGCGCATGGAGTCAGGAGTATTTTACTGAACACGACTCGTACCTTCAGGTCGTTGGGGTGATGGTGAGTCCAGGCGAGCAGCATGGCAGCAAACAGGTCGCCCGTCCCCACAAACACGGCGTCGACTTTAGGGATGTCCAGGCAGATCTTTTGGTTGGTGCTGGTCCCATCGGGTTTCCCTGAGGAGAACACAGGGTTCTGATGAGCAACAACAACAAACCTGGAACAAGTCGAATTTATTTCTATAGCACATTTCAGCAACAGGGAATTTCAAAGTGATTTACACTTTCCTCGAGTGATTCTGGCACCTCGACTATTAAAATTACTCAAAGAAAATTTATCTGCCTCGAAGCTTCATTGAATTATATTGTATTATTTAGCCCTCCTTGTTTCGGCCGGGTAATGACTTGCATTGCCCAGCGGTCTGTCTTACGCCGAGTTGTTGTCAAAAGCTAAGTGTTAGCTGCATAACGTCCACTTTTCAAGTTCGGCCTGGCTGGATTTTATTGATTAATGATAATGTCTGGGTCTTTGTCATTTTTCGGGGGACCAATAATGAATGCATAAACAAAAAGCTGGAGTAAAGACATTTTAATAAGCATATTTGTGAGCCTGCCTCTTTATTATTGAATTGAATATAATTTCAGATTTTTATATCACTTTTCTTCAGGTTAACTTGGGAAGTGAGCCATTATAGTTATGAGTTAATTTTCTAAACTACAGAAAAGTTATTGTTAGGGAAGCTCAACTGTGAAAAATTGGACTGATGTTGATATACTACTGTTATGTTAGATTTACTAATGTTTTATTTGATCCGATTACTCAATTAACCGTAAGAATTATCGATAGATTACTCAATTACTAAAATATTCATTTTTAACAGCCCTAAAGTACTTTGAAATGGCTTGTTGCTGAAATGTTCGATACAAATAAACTTGAACTTTAAAGCAAAAAGTCAATCAGTATTTGCTGATTTACTGTAACAATGGAAAGTACAGATACCAGAGAAAAGACATAAACATGTCAACTATTTCTTCAGTAATTACACTGTAGTGAAAAAGTATTTGCCCCCTGACTGATTTCTTTTGTTTTGGTTAAACGATAACAACCAAATTAAAAAGCAGTTTTAAAATCATGACTAGTTTGAAATATTAATTGCTGGCTAAAAATAGTAATAACTGGTTGTGGGACCCCTAGTGGCAACGACGAGGCAGCAGCCGCCTCAGGGTTTGTGATTTAGTTTTTTTACGTCACTGGAGGAATTATGACCCATTTTTCTCTAGACTTTCCTGTAAATAATAACATCAACATCCACTTTACTTGTTTTCTGGCTCCCCAGCGCCACCAGGAACTGGTCTCCCTGTTTAGAGGGCAGATCGGTGCTGGTGAGGACGACCGTGTCTGGACCCATTTCATGAAGCAAGTCCATCACCTGCAGGACAAAACGCAAAATTTACTTTTAGAAGTATTTTTACTAAGCTGTACGTTTTACTTTTACTTGAGAAGTTTTATCATGAAGTATTTCTACTCTTACTTGAATAAAATTTCTGGATTTTCTACCCACTCAATGAAAAACAAACATGTTTTAACCAAAAGTTCACCAGACTCAGACACACAGCTGCAGTTCTTGTTAAAATTTTGTAAGTTTTTTTTATTGAAAGAAATTGATTTGGAATAATTAATTGATTTATTGTCATTTTGGTCCATAAAATACCAAAATCTCCACTTATCTTCATATTTCAGCCCATCTGATGATGTAATTTAAATGACTGACAATTTGATAATTTACTCAGTACTTAAGTAGACTTTGTACCAAATCCTTTTTTACTCTTAATTGAGTTTTTCTGGCTACTTTTTACTTTTACACGAGTAAAAATTGTTGAAGTTGTGCTGAGGATTCTCACCTGAACAGCATCGTCTTCTGTGTTTATTTTCCTCCCGGTTAACAATCTGAAGAGAGCAGAAAACCAGACCGCTCGCTTAGGAAACGTGTGTCAGTGTTTGCTCAGCGGTAACAGATTAAAATGAACTTACTCCGCTTCAAACTGGTTCGGGGTGAGAATATCCGACAAAGGCACTACTTTGTTCTTATAGACAGGCAGCAGGTTCTCTGGAACGTACTGACAAATACAAACAGAAAGTATTTTTTAACAATAATCATTTCATTTCATGGAGTTTATCAGATTTATTACATTTCAATGAAAAAAGAAGCATTGGTGTTTGGTAAAGGCTTCCTACCATAGCACCATGGTCTCCCATAACAGGATCACAAACTGAAATAAAGACAATATTTGTCATCAAGTAATTAAAAAAATAAAAAAGCATCAGTTTTATTGTTTAGAACTGGAAAATGTTGCCCACCATACACCAGGCTGGGGTTTTCCTTCTTTAGCTCCTGGATGATATCAACCACCACCTCCAGGAAGGATGTGTCTCTGCTGTACCCTTAGGACAAAAACACATTTATTATGTCAATCTGACTGCATTAAGCATCTATATAATAATCAGATTTATGTTAAAGCTTAATATTTATGCAGACTATAACTCAGCAGTTTATCATCTACATAATCAAATGAAACAGTAGCAAAATGAAAAATGACACAGAGAGACCATTTTACATTTATGGTCAATAAAAATAAAAAGTAATTCATTTTATTAACATGATAGTAGCATAAAATTATGCACAAGCACAAGGAATGCAAACGGCACATATTTTTGCACCAGTAATCTTAACCTGCTCAAAAAGGAGCAGGAAGAAGAAACTTATGAACTTGACAAAATCAGATGGACCCTTGTTAATAAATCAGATCAGAAATAAAAACAAACAGGTTAATTAATTTTCCACTTTATCATTTTATCCATATGTCTAAGTTCATACATACCCACTCACTCATATGCGTTAGCTTCAATTTACATAAATAGATTAATGATAACTCTCACCCATATTTCTGTATCGTGTGAAAATTACCTCCTTAAATTTCCTTTAAATTGCCTTAAATTTGGACTTTGTTTAGTTGCTCATTTACAGAGTAGCAGTTAAAAGGATCCACAGTTTAGCTTTTGAGCTCATTGAAAATAAATACAGACGTGGCATTTGTTAAAACCACATTTATCTACAGCTAAAGCTGCAGGTTGTTTTTGTCATGCTCACCTGTCTTCCTGCAAAAATAACTCAAACTCAAATGTGGAAAACAATGTTTGTTTCTACTGGCAGATTATTTTACTAGTATAACTTTTAATCAATAATGAGGAATTATTGACTTAAAACAAGCTCCTATTTCTTCCTGAAAAGTTTGTTTAGTTTCCCAGTGTGCTGATATTTGCACTAGAAATGAGTCCAGAAATGCTTGTGTGCAATGATACATATGTGTAAATGTATTTTATTTACACATTTGACATAATATTCCTTCCACTTTACAGTGATTAGCAGCTTTAGAAACAAAAACACATTTTATGCTTCAAGTTGTTCTTTTAAACCCACCTGTGAGAATATAGTCGTACTGGGTCACTTTATTAAGCTTGATTCCTTCGTACAGCACATTCAGCTCCTCCGCGGTCAGCACCTGTCCCTTCCAGTGGGCGTAGCCTGAGCAGAAAGGTCAAAGGTCAGGCTGTTGTTTTAACAACCTACAGGAGAAAACATATCCAAAAACAAACTTATTTCTGTTGTTTTTCTAGCCAAATGAGGCCAACAGGATTTGATAAATGCAGATAAAAACAGTTTAATTGAATGTCCTGCATGTTTAGTCTTCCAGGGCCAAAAGGGGCCTCAGCACCGACTGAATGGGAACGTTGTTGTCTGGAAACCAGTTCCCTTTGTTTCCTGTTCACCCCTAACCTTGAACAACCCAGAAGAAGCTGTTCGGATTGCAAATGCTCAGGAACAAAACAGACACACAAAGACATGAACTTGGCATCCTGCACACGAAGCTCGACACCGAGCCAGTAGATCAACTCACAGAAAAACGTGTGCTGTGCTTCATAGGGGTGACCACAATGTTTACACATACCAGGAAGAACTGGACACAAAGATCATTAGTTTACATGAAAGCTTCCAAACACGAGAGCTTCGTCTTTCCAAGGAACTGATGTTGGTTTCACTTCAAGTAATTCCAATGTAAATGTCTCTAAATCCTTTGAAGGAAGAACATTCTCCACATATTTTAGCACATGAAGCTCAGAAAATAATCCCATCATCTCTGCATGTGTCCTGGGGCGTTCTCGTTTCACCAGGCTTTTGTTTTCCTTCATGTGGCTCTGAGCAACGTTTTTGCAGCCAAACTGGGCCCCTGAAGGCACCAGATATCTGTGGGAAATGGGAGCGCAACACATTGTTCTCCACATGAGGTTGCACCAGTTAAAAGAAAATAAAATGGCTGACATTTGATATGAAGAACAAAAACCATCTTCAAGTTCCCTAAACTTAACTGCACCTCTTTTCTTTCGGCTGGTGACACTAGTTGTCAAAACGCAAATGAAACTTTGGAAAAATCTAATTCAGACATGAATACAAAGAAAAACGTTAATCTGAACCACAAACTTTTGATAGATGAAGAGCAGAGTTGAGTGGGGTTGTGTGGAGTACTTATAAGCAGTCAACATATTACTAGCAGGGGAAGTGAGAGGGATCCTGGTTTTAGAGAATCTGTAGCTGCGCTTCCATTACAGATGAGGGCAAACTTTGTAAACTTTCCAGTAAGGTCGAAAAAGATTAAAAAACACAATTTCCATTAAATAAGAAATGCAATTGAAATCACAAGTTAATACGGAACAATGCTGCGCCATGGTCCTTCGGTTAATTCCTGACGTCGTCTTCTTTGTGGTTTGCAAACCACAAACTGGCAACATCTGGTTATTGATCGGAAATAAACCAATTCTGATAAATCATCGTAGCAACGAAATCTTTTGAAACGAATTTGTTCAAAATTTCCATGCTTTCATTGAGCAAATTTATTTTTGAAATGTTAAATTGTTCAATTATGTGGTCAATATAAACGCAGCTTGTGAGAAATACTAATAGAACAATCACTGATGTTTCTTATTTGGTCCTTTCCAACCAACACAAGGAATTGTTTAAATTATTTTTGTAATTAATTACATCAGATGTTTCTGTCTGGCTGGTTGTCTTTAAATAAACTATACTAGTTAGTTGTGTTATGTACAACTTACTAGTTGTATTATGTAATACAACTAACTAATTACATAAAACATCTAATCAAATATTGAATATATTAAATATTCATTGAACTCCCGATTCCAAACTGCACAGCATTCTGGGAGATGTAGTAGACAGAGGAGAAGCTTTAGCTGCTCAACCTCTCACAGCTAGCTAACAAAATGTTGGTGGAATCAGCTAACTCTCCCTCTCTTTGGTTACCTAGCAACAACGTATGGAGAAGCAAACACCCCAACACCTGCTGCCCCCCCACACACACACACAACCCTGGTTACCTAGCAACAATCTGCTGAGTAATTGGCGCAGCAGCAGTTTAAGGTTTTGCCACCATGAATCATGACTGCTTAAAAATAAAAAAAACAACAGCGAGGAATGAAAACGAGATGCAATAGGAAATGTCATGGCACTAGTTTTGGCAGTATTTCAGATATTTAACACAAGAAATCAAATACATAACTATCAATATCCACTAATATACAATGCTTATATAGTATGAAAAATGTTGAAATGAATGAGATGATTATAAAGCTGAAACAACTAAATACTTCTGTTCTTGACCATTAATATAGACAAAATAACAAACTAACTTCAATGATTCGCTATAGAAAAGTTAATAAGCTGCAGGGATTCTGCAGGGATTTGCACCTTTGAACCGACGTCCCAAGTCTAAACTTGGGACAATCCAATCAACAATTTCTGATAATTCTCCGTCGTGTGTATGCAGCTATAATCCACTTACATTCTGAGAGAAGTTTTTCCCCTAATAAATGTCCATTTGCTAAGATATTTCATGCTTTTCTTGATGGGGTTTTATGTTCTAACAACTCAAAGTAAGGAGGAGGCCATTCTGAGAAAAACCATTAACATTAACTACTGACCCTGATCACAAACACGTCTTTAACAGTAAGACAGTAAAGATCAACTCTGCATCAGTCATTAATCATATATTTTGTCTGAACTTGTGGCTTTTGAATGTAAAATAAAATAATGCATTATTGTCTTTTCTAGAAAAAGATATGAATGGAAACAACCCATTGTTTCTTAGAAAGGGGTATTTTTTCTTTCATGCATCATCATTGATCCTTCTTCTTTCAGAGGATTAAGATTTTGGTTTGGCCAGAAAATTGGTTTTGTCTCCCTAAATAAAGAAAAGATGGACATAGCAGTCCAAACTAGTAAAAGACAAGTTAAGAAACGCCACAAAAACATAACTTTAGCAGAGAACTGATTTTTACATGAGCTTTTGGGAGAGTAAGTTATGATTAAGATGGCTGGAGTCCCTCTCTTCGGCTGTCTCAACCACATTTTGACCCAGACAACAACAGACTTCTGGGAAACAAGTGGGCTGCAGCCAAAAACAACCGAGTGGGATCGTCTAGACTTCCACACAAAAGACATTTTTGCTAGTTTTACTGTAGTGAACCAAACATGTCAGATCCTGTAAAAGAAAAAATAAAACAGTTTTGGAAAAGTATGAATACCTCTTGAACCTTTTCACATCGTTGCCATGCAAAAAACTGAAAGTTGTATTTAATTCACTGGTATTTAAGTTGGAAACAAAAAATATGAGTTTTATTTTCTTTAGCATAAAGAAAGAAGCTTACATTTTTGATAGCAGATTCTCCCACCTGAGCTATTGTTCTTTGCAGCTCCTCCAGAGTTACAACTGACCTCTTAGTAGGTAATTTTCTTCAATCAGAGCTGAACTCGTATAGAGAACAGATTAAACACAGCTGGGGTAATTAGCTGACATCTGAAGGCAGATTGTTGCCATGGATTTAATGTAGGGGAATGGGAATACACAAGCACTCCACACTTTTCAGATTCAGAAACCAAAAAACTAAAACACTGAAAAAAGTGTGGATACTTTCTGCTTTACATTTATGCCCAAATAAAACAGATTGTATTTGTAGTTGTAATGTGACATAATGTGGAAAGGTTCAAGGAACATTGATACTTTTTCAAAGGTACACAGTCAAATGTACAGTTTTGACATCTTAAATATATTTTTACTCTTAAAAAAGGGACGAAACCAACACAACAAAAACAGGACTTTCTCATGAAAGTAAGCTGTACTTTGTTTCCCAAAGCTTCATAGTGTAAAGGATGAGCACTGAGGATTCGGTTATTTTTAATGGAGACTCAGCTAAGGTCTTAGATAACTTTCCTCTTCTAATTATATGTGAAAAAACCAAATCTGGAACAAAAAGGCAATCAGTAGCAACAGCATTGACATGCTGGCACAAAAGGAAAACAGAAAATAAAAAAAGAGGGTGTAACTTGTTAGAACAGAACTGTTTAAGTCCCTGATGAAAGTTGCAAAGCATCGCTGTGAAGGGAAGACAAAACCAACCTGTGTGATTGGAAAACTGCACAGAGTTGATGGAGTCCACTTCAAAGCCCAGCACCTGGAAGACAGGAATGATGAGAGCGCAGAACAATAACGCTAACCTAGATCAGTGTCTTAATTTCACTGAACTGTGAGAAGAGCACGCCTCAGGATCAAATTATGTTTCCTACGAAGAGGCCAAACATTAAACAGACACTGAATGGAGAAGACTCAACACATAGCATTCAGCTGTTTTAGACTTCCTTAAAGTTAGACATCATAGTGAAAATATTAATTTTTAGCCACCATGATGTCACAGAATCCCTGTGTTATCCCTTTCAAACTATTTAATAAATACAAATTATTAAATCATTTGTGATGAGCTGCAAGAAACTAAAGAGCTTAAAGATTTACTGTAATGTTTCAGGAACCATGCATAATGTCATGTATTTTTTCTTCTTATGTATGATTTTGCATATGTTGTCAATATTATGTTTTATTATTTTAAATTATTATTACCATTTCACTACTTAATAGTTTTTATGTGAAACATATGAAAAAGTCTATATAGCGTCAGAGTGATTTACAAGAGAACTCATATTCCTTGATTTTTTCACATTTTGTCCAGTGAAGACTGAAATTTTTAGATATATTTTATTTGGATTTAATGCGATAAACAGCAACAACAAAAAGCCTCAGACTAGGAAGAAGGTTCAGTTTGCACCGATCCAACAATCACAAACATGCAGTTTTCGATTGTTTTATTGAGCAAATTCACGTGCTAAAACGGACCAGTCAAAGTCCACACCTACATCTAATCAAGTAAGACTATTGAGTCTATTGACAGGCAGTCGACAAGTGATGTGGCTGAGCTTTATCCGTTTTACAAGAAAAATTAAGCAAATAATGTAGAGCTTTCTAAATGTGTAAGATGGTCGAAATGCCCAGAAATACTTGCTGCTACCATAGCAACGAAAGAGGTCGTAAAAATACATGCACTCCATACTTTTCAGATTCCCATTTGAAAAAAACAAATGCTTTAAACAACAAAATGCACTACTTTGTGTTGGTTTATCAGTTTAGATTTAAAAAAAATTAAGTTTTAAAAAATATTATTGTCAGATAAAAATATACAAATTAATCTAACGTTAATAAATCACTTTTACATTGACGAGTCATTGGTCCTACATTAACTTTCATATTACATTAATCATAGTTTTAGGTGTCACGCTGAGTCGTGGACCCCGTCTAATTATAAAATCGGCCTGTGATGTACATTTATTCCGTGTTTAAAACCAAATCTGTCGCGGTAGAGTCATTTCCGGAGTTTACTCCGGCTGTTAACGTGACGCTTTCTCGTGGTGTAGCGTGTCTTCGAGCGCAGGCTGTACAGTATCTCCTCTTACCTGTAACGGAAACGTCGCCGACTTGTTCCCTACGTAACCCCTGACAACATGACTCTGGATAGACAAGACCCGACACTCCATTACCGCGGTTTAAAAACACCCGAGAGAGGCTGCGGACGGATTTCAACCTAAAACCAGCATCTAAAGCCGAGTAACACGCTGAAAGATAGCAAATGAAGAGTCCACCATTAAAGGGCACGAGACGCCGTAATGCTGCTGCTGCTTGGACGGTGTTTTTCTTCAGGCAGCAGAAAGGACACCTAAAGTGAGGAGTTCAATGAGTGGAAACAAAAGTGGGAGACGAGAGCTTTGAGGCAGAGAAGAGCTCTTCAGGGGTAGTTCAGTTCAGGGGATTTTCCAGTAGCAGTTGTGGTTAAGGGCTAAATAAGCGGTTAATGTCTAACATGAGTTTTTAATTAGCATAAATCTAGACGGCTTATGAGACTTAAGCTGAGGACTAGTCAGAGAGGAATGCTAATTCTGCTGCCGAATATCAGGAAAGGTTAATAAAATGCTGTTTTATGAATCCCAAACTACAACCACTTTATGTTGACTGCATAGAATTAAATGATTATTTACATGATAAACAAAGATGGGAAGTTATCTGCCACCCCCACGGACACTGAAAACAAATAGTAAAGTGTTAAAATCAAAATAATTAAGTCATCCCTTTTTATTGGTTTATACATACTCTTACTTTTCTAAGTGCTTTACACAAATGCGTTTAAATGCACAATATTGTTAGGTCCAACCATAAATTTCCATGTATGATAATAAGTTTTTGTTTTAAAAACCACTCATGCAAATGTGATAATTTTCAAAGATAAAACATTTGCATAAAGCATTCCACCATGTTCTCATAGATCATGTTGTTTTCAGACAATAGGAGTATGCCTCTCACATAGTTATAAGCTGTGATGAATGTGATTTTGTCAGTTTCATCCATAAATGATTGCAAAAATAGTAACAAAGTATGTTTTTTGAGATAATCCATATTCGTGAAGTGTATACAAATAATTTGGCTTTATGAAAGATGGACAACGCAGACCCTAACACATGTCTCATGAGGAACACTTATCCTTACTTTTGAGCTATTTGCTCTAGAGTTATTCTTTTCAAAAGTTTCTTGCTAAGCAGCAACAGCACTTTCGACACTGAGGTTTCTCTGCAGGTTGCTGCATTCCTGTTTAGGAAAAAATAGCAGGAAGTGACATAACAGTCATTATTTCCTCACTAGAAAATGCTGCCTGCAACTGTACTGAATTTATTATTAGTTGGAAATTTTCATAAAGTGTAAGTACATACATATTTAACTTTTAATATATATAACCTTGAATAATCAAAGTTCTCATTGTTATTCTTAAATCCTAACATATCTGTTGTGTTATGTTTCTGTTGACCGCTAGAGGGCACAAGAGAAGAGAGATACAATGAGCGTTTCAAAGAAAAATTGTAATTTAACTAAAACTCACACAGAGCTCCAAGTGCACTGGAATATTTTTTATGCATGTTCATTTCAAGTTGATTACTTTGTAAATAATAGCATTTGTTATGATTTGAAGAAAAGAAACTAGTTGTAAACAAGTCACCCTCTTTAAAAGTATGAAAGTGTTTCTGTCTTTGTCCTTTATTCAAACACTTAGCCATTGTATGGATATAGCTGTGATTTCACAATCTCCACTTAAAAATAACATTGAATCATATGAGGTTGTTTAACCTGCTAAAAGAGCCTCTCCTAATATAAAAACTGTTGGGATATTAAAAAGATAAAACAAACCTGTGAGTTGGCAATGCCGACTGTTCTGGACTTCTGTTTGCTTTTCATCAACGAGAGAAAGAATGGAGGTCTTGGTATGAAATGGGGGAGACTTTAACGACATGCAGGTGAACATGAATGACCCAAACACAAAGCTTTCTGCTCCGACACCTGGGTGAGGAGCACAGAGGCCACACAGAGCAGCGAGGGAGCCAGGTGGAAGACCTGAAAGCTAATCATCAGCAGCATGCCTGCAGGGCAGCTGCAGCACAAAACCTTCACAGAGGCTTGTTGATAACATTTTCCTCACTGTGAGCCAATAACTAGTGTGTGTCAGTGTATTATTCTAGATCCATCTCCGACATTTATGTAAAACAGAAACAAAAATAAACTGCAAATTGCAACCATTTTGGAAATAAATTATGTTTTTTTTTCCAATATGAAAGACAGAATGATTCTATTATAGGCTTGTGCATCACAATCCAAGAAGATTGGAGGATTAAGGTTTATGACGACAGCGCAGAGTAATAATCCCTGTCAGTGTTAAGCAGTTATAGCATCCTCTACTGAGAGTCAGAAGAGGAAACTGGACCCAAAAATGCATTAATTTAATCAAAACTAGGAGAAAAACATGGAAAATAAATCACAAATACATTCAACTTTAAATACAGACACTAAAAGTCTTTCTTTCTTTTTTTTGCTTTATATAAAGAACTCTTGATGAGGCAAAACATTGACCATTAAATAAGAATATTCAGTTAAAGTAACAAAAGTTATCTTCTATAATGTCAGTTTTAAAAATTTATTCAGGTTTTAAAAGGTTTATCTATACAAAAAAATTAATCTGTGATGAGTGAGATTTAGAAGAAGAAGAAAAAAGTAATCTTTTGATAAATGTTTTCTTTAAACACAGTGATACAATCACAACCTTGTAATTTGTTGTTATATATGCATGGAAAGTAAAATCATATTTATCCTTTTTTCCTTTTTAAATGTAACGTGCAAAAACATCTTAAATTACTTTATATAAGGAATAATGAAGAACTGGATGACATTATATTATTAAGTTAGCTAATATCAATGCTAATTTCATTGGTTTTTGACTTCATCTGTAGTTTAACTCTACTGGATGTTTCATCAACCATTGATTCTAGTTTTGACTTCAAGGAAAAGCAGAAAAGATGGCAATCTGATGGAAACTGCAGAGGAGGTAAAATCCCAGAGGGATGGGAAAATCTCTGAACAGGATGATTATTAGTCATACACTCCACAAATCTGGCCTTAATGGAAACCAGAGCTGAAAGAAAGCCATAAGCCATTTGAAGGACACAGTAAGCTTATCATAAATTGGGTCAGTAAAGACCAAAAATGTGTTTGTTTCTGTTTCTTTTTTTATTTTTTTTTTTGTCCAAAATACAATGCATGGGGAAACACAAAATAAAGAATCGTAGTGAAACATAGTGGTGGTATCATCATGGTGTGTGAACGTGAACACATTTCTTAACCAGAATTGAAAAGCTGTAAAAGGTTGTGTAAAGTTTGATGAACCTACATATTTACATACTACAGAGTTATTTTGGAACCTGACCGCAAGGCTTAAAACGAGATCAGAAACTCGCTCATTGCAGGATGAATAAAATGGAATGGTTTGAATTAAAGAGTATTTATCTACTATAGCAGTCTATAACTAAATACAATAAATAATTTGCACCAACACTTGGAGATTATTCTTCATGTACTCACTTTTGTTGACCTGAGTGCATCTACAAAGTGCATTGGAGGTTTATATTGTATTTACAATTATGTTATTCATATTCATTATTTTCAATGTCAATACAACTTTACTTTTTAAATGTATAAAAAATATATTTAACAAAATGTTAAATATTAAATGATGTTTTAATCAGTTTCTCAGTACTTGAGTCGCCTTTTTTTTTAATTTTTTTTTTACCAAATATATTTTTACTCTTAGGGTTTTTGAATGGCTACTTTTTACTTTTACTAGAGCAAAAATATGTTGTTCTTATTTGAGTAAATTGTTCGGGTAACCCATCTCTGTCCCTGGCACGTTTCTTTTAATCAGAACATGTCATTTTTAATCACTGCACTGTATTGTTTTTATATTATATTTAGATCTGTTTTTATATTTTTATTTATATGAAGATGATTTGACTTGCTGAATTTCCCTATTCTATTCTATTCTATTCTATTCTATTCTATTCTATTCTATTCTATTCTAATATAATATAATATTTTATTCTATAGAATAAAATAGAATATATTATCTTTATCTTATTTTATTTTATTCTATTCTATTTATTTTATTTTATTCTAGAACATTTAGGAACTTATACATAAAACGCACTAAACCTAGAAGCGACTTGAGAAAATGTATAAAACTTGGTGATATTGCGTGTTTTATCAGTTTGATAGTGAAAACACTTTCTTTAAGCATCGGTTGAAACGCTAACACTAAGAAATATTAAGGTCATTTTGACGTAAAATTGATCATTTCAGCCGCTACGGGCCAACCGTAAACGACAGCTGCCATGGCAACCAACTGCCAGGCGGATGACGTTGCTTCATTTTCCTGACCGTTACCTGCCTTTGGCCGGCTCCTCACTGTGATATCCCTCCGCCCCGCGCAGCCGGGAGCCCCGCCTCATGATGCCGGGAGGAGGAGCCAGGTGGCAGACACTGACACGTAACAGTCCTGCGTAGAATTTAAGGAAGGAGCCGCATCTTTTCTGAAAAACTCACTTCTGTGCAGCCGAGTCTCTTCAGTCTGGATGAACCACCCAGCTGTCCCGACCCAGAAGCCCCGTTAGACCGGCTTCCGGAAGCGACCGAAGCGGGACTAGCAGGCAGGAGCGGAGGGAGAGCCGACGTTTAAAATGAGATTTTCAGTGTTTATTTCTGTCCTGCGGTCGCTCGGCCCGGTGGTAATCGGCATCTCATTGGGCTTCACGCTGAGTTTGTTGAGCGTGAGCTGGACGGAGGAAGCGTGTCCCCTGGAGGGCAAGGAGGGCGAGGATGTGGCTTCGGGTCAGGAGGGACTCCTCAAAGGAGCCCGAAAGCCCAGCTCCATTTCCACCGGCAACGATGTGGAGTCCGAAGAGGATTTCGAGCCAAGAATAGTCCCTTACAAACAAGTCCAGCCGAGTGCTCCAAAGAAAGTTTTCAGGTCAGTTCAGGGTCACCGTTCATTCTGGATGTCCACGTAATTTTACAGTGAGCTGTAATTTACTTAATACTAATACTTAATACTAGTTGGTGATAAATAATCTCAGACCCACGTGGTGCAGATGTACAGGTGTCCCAGCCTGGCCTGTAATTTTAGGAGTATTAAGGTAACAGCAGGCTAGTGATAGCCAGGGGCGACCCCAGAGGTGGCCGTATGGGGGCCAATTCCAAAAAAAAAAGAAGAGATTTTAACTTTGTTTCCATGAAAAGTGGGATTCAAATGGCCATTCTTAACTTGGTCTCACCACACACAATAAATATTTGTCATGTATTTTTAGTCACTTTAAATAGCAGTGTTAGTGAAGTCATTTCTTATATATTAAAAAGATAAAAAGGAGGAGATATTTTCTGAGCCTGAAAGTTAAAAAAAGTCACAACTAAATGGATTCTGATCAATTCTTATTTTTTGTGCAAAGTTGTTTTGAGATCTTTAACCACTGAAAAAAAACAACTTTAATTAATATAGTTTTGGGTTTAGGGTAAAAACAGGAGAGCTACAACGTTATAAAAGTTGTAATAGCATTCAAAGTTTAGAAGTTGTGATCCAGCATAGCAAAACATATTACTTCTAAAACAGTGATGCTACCAGGAGTTGCTCGAATGATACTTGAGGACTTTTCTGCTGTTTTCACAGTTGGAATCAATATCAGGTTATTGATGATTGTTACTGTAGAATCTGATATTTTAAAGTACAAAAAGCACAATGACTTCAGAGAAAAATAATCAACTTGCATTATTTCTTTCAGACAAAACAACAGAGTTAAGTTATAAAAGTTAAACAGATTAACTACAGGATAATAAATCAGTCTGTTTACCATTTAGTTCATTTAAAAAAAATCTGCTTGTCTTCACATATATCAAACACAGTTTTGCCAGATCAAAGTTTCAGCAATACATTTTCAACTTTTATGCAGACAAATGTGTTGTTTCTGTTTGAATCCTTCTGCAAAGCAAACCCTCCAGTTAAGTTCTCAAGATAAAGACCGCAACCTTTTTTTATTTTGTTATCAGTTATCTTATCAGCTGCTGTCAAACATGTTTGAAAACGGTTCTTAAATTATAGTGGCCACTTCCACACCACCCAGTTCCTTCTGCTCTCCTCACACTCGCCTCCACCGCTGGTAGTAACTATTACAAGACAATTTATGTTATCTGTCCTACATCTAATTAAAATATGAAGCAAACCGTTAGACAGTTGTAGATGCTTATTAATATTAGCCAGGCTTGAGGACTGAAGCTGAGGCTGACAAGGTGCCACTGTTTGCCCACACACTGAAGGATGTCTAACTTACATTTTCTGCATAAGCAGGCAAACATTTCCAAGAACCTGTGGATAGAGACCTTGTTTGAATGTTAACCCTCACACCCCAAAGTGGATGAATTTTATTCCAGTCTCTTGAAATAGTCTTTAGGTTTAGGAGAAGGTTTTGCTAAAATTAAAGATGTCATTTTGAAAATTCCTTTCATTTCTAGGCCGTTTCTTCTTAGGATAATCGGTAGTGGCATCTAATGATGCCTAAACATTGCTATCTTGAAAACTACTTAGATTAGTTTGGTTTTTTAACTGTGAATTATGGAGATAAACGGTTATAATAGGATCAGATTGCACATATTATTTTACTTTGTATTATTCCAACTTCAATATGATAAACTGTGGCCCCTGATCAAACCAGAATAACTCTAATGTTCCCTGCTGCTGGTCAATATTGTTTATTGGAGTCATAAAACCAAGTTTTTCTTTCAGAAGACCAAGAGTTGAACATTTAAAATGACTAAAAATGGAAATGAAACAAGCCCTGGTGATTACGACTTGATGGACGGTTGGGACAAAATGTCCCTCAGCAGACGGCTCTCAAGTTATACCAGAAAAAGTCCAGAAATACTTGTGATTTAGTTGCTTTACCAACTTTAAAAAGATGTAAACCAAACCTGAAGTAATTTTACATTTGTGCTTGTCATACATCTAATGAACAAGCCTTTATAGATCATAATTTTTAATATGTAACCAGTAGAAGGAGACCGGTTTTCCTTTTAAGTTGAGAACTCTTCTAAATGCTACTATTTGCAGATAATGTTGCTCTATTATTAGATGAATCATCAAATGGGCTTGACTCTAAACTGGGTCCTCAAAGATGCCATGTGGGTTATAAAAAGGAAATAAAGTTTGGCTGCACTGTTGGTTATGATGAATCGCTTTGCAAGTTCCGACATGTTTAATTTTCTAAAGAAGCAGTAGTTTCCTTTGCTAGTGTTTCCATGTGTGTCACAGCGACTGACATGTCTATGGCTTCAGCAGAAACTTGTGAAATCACTCGACCCGCTTATCGGGTTTTAATAAACTGAATGTAATCGTACATGCAGCCAGCCATCCTGTTGCCGTTTGTTGTATTTTAGGTACTTTAGGCTGGTATCACCACAGTTTCAAGGTGTAAATGCGAAATTTTAAAATGAAAATGCAGCGCATTGTCATTTTTTTAATTAAAAACCAAAAAGCAACAATTAATCCTTTTCTTGCTAAAACAATACAACATACTTATGGTCACACTCATTGATAATGAGAATGTTTATTTATTGGCATAATTTTAGGAAAGTTTGCAAATAAATCCACATTTACTTTGCTCCTCTCTCTTTTTTATGATTTGAATGCCCTTTATGTTTTAGATGATTTTCTTTTCTTTTATTTTTCTGTTTGTTGTTTTTATGTACAAGAAATGAAATGTTTGGGGTTTTATATTGTAATTATTTATGAAGTTTAGTTCATAGATAATTTATAATAGTTTATAAAATATTCACTGAACTCTGGGGGATGTAGGCGAAGGAAAGACTTGAACAGCTAAGCCTTTAATAGCCAGCTAATCAAGATTGGTGGAGTGAACTAATTCACTCGCTCTTTGGTTACCTAGCAACTCACTCGTTCTTTGGTTACCTAGCAACAACTTGAGAAACTTGCCCAGCAGCAGTTTAAGGTTTTGCTACTGTTTCTCTTAACTTTTTAAAAATAAACCACACCGACGTGGAGTTAGAACTGCAGATACAAGAGGAAAGGTCTCACCGTTTTGTTAGGATTTCATATATTTAAAACAAAATACTGATCAATAATTATCTATGTTTATGTTGTGGTAGATTTTTTTAGCCGTCCAGCGCTTGCCTCTGGCTGAACTTTTTCAGTCAAGTTGTTTAAAATGTTGGAGTGATGTTATTGTGATGACTACCCGAATAAATTAAAACACCAATCAATCAAACTATCAACCAGCTGTATTGATCCAGTCGTTCTCCATCTTGTTTCTCAGGGCTAAGTACATAAGCACGGAGCTTGGCATGCGGGAGCGCCTGTTCGTTGGAGTCCTGACCTCCAAAAACACCATCAACACCCTTGGTGTGGCGGTGAACCGCACCATAAGCCACCACCTGGACATCGTGGTCTTCTTCACCGGCTCACGCAACCGCAAAGTCCCCCACGGCATGTTTGTGGTCTCCCACGGAGACGAGAGGCTGATCTGGAACATGTTTCAGACCATCAGGTACGTCTTAGACCACAATGTCAACGAGTATGACTGGTTCTACTTCGTCCAAGACGACGCCTACACCGAAGCCGACCGGATCAGAGAACTGGTGGAGCACCTGAGCGTGGATCGAGAGCTGTACATGGGCAGTCCCGAAGAGTTCATCGGAGGGGAGATGGAAGGGAAGTACTGCTACGGGGGGTTTGGGTACCTCCTGTCGCGCAGCTTGCTGCTGCGACTTCAACCCTTCCTGGAAAACTGCAGGAACGACATCCTGAGCTCCAGGCCAGATGAATGGCTCGGAAGATGCATCATCGATTACACCAGCACCAACTGTGTCAGTGAATATGAGGTAAGTTGACTGAAACTCACTCTTCTTTTCTTTTTTTCAAGTGGGACCCACAAGGGGGCGCTGTGGGGGCCTGAGAAAGTTGGAGAGAAAATTAGAAAAACATGCAAAAATAAAAAAATGTTGAATCCCATAAATTTCTTCAACATAATTTAGATTTTCTGTTTTTGATAAAAAAAAAAAATAAAAAAGTTTGATTTTTTAAATGTAAATTCTGAAATTAAATTTCAGTTCATCAACCTGCTTTTCTCCTCCAGCTAGCATAGCAAACAAGAAATTCAACTTAATTGTAGAAACAGGCAAATTTTTCAAGCATGCATACTTCTTATTCAAGTATCTTGATTGACAAGAAATAGTCAAAAATTATCCTGAAAAACGAAAAGAAACAAAAGCAGTGAAAAACAACGTGAAAGCCATGTAACATTTATTATAATGTAAAATATGCAGAAAGCATATTAAACTAAACTAAAGTTTCTAACAAGAAAAAGACCAAATTAAGCATCCAGCAGCCCCTTTGTGGGAATAAATGAAAATTTGATCTGATTAATATAAAATATAACAAAGAGGGAATTGTGTTGACAAATGTAATAATTTGGTGACAAATGCAAAACTTTCTGCTGCATCTAAAATCAGAAGGTATAAGTTTAGCATTTATGCTAAATTAATATAATAATTATGGAATAGTGAAGAAAAAAAACCTTCTAAATATTTGTTTCTTTATATATGCCCTGGTTTGAGGGTCCTGGCCAGAGGTTAAAGCTCTCTGGGAAAAAGTTAGCAAACTCCTGGCTTACAACACGAACATGAAGTATAAAGATGTTTTCTTTACATGCGAGGAGAAGAAAGGAAGCAGTCTGTAGTTTAATCGAATGTTAAGCTGTAAAAACGAAGAAGAAGAAGAAGAAGTCATCTGGGACAGCTGGCTGCAGTGGGGGGCTCTTCTCCTCACAAGGAAAACATAACCGCCTCTGCAGAAATCATTACTTTGCACTAACACTGACAGACAGCTCTATAGAACTGTAATTACGGCGCTAGCAGAGAGATGGTATTCATATTACAGAGGAGAGGGCTCGTGCCCTTTAACTTCCCACGGCACCCGGGGCATTACGGGGCAGGTAAACAGGCACAGGGGACACAGCTGAGAGGTTGACTTAGGTTCAATGGTGTGAAAATCCCCTGTGGGTCAACAAGCTCTGCTCCTATAATGTCATTAGCATTTAAGGTCAAACAGGCTTTGTCCCAAGGCCTGCAGGGAGGTTTTTTGTTTGTCTTTCAGCACAGTTTGCTTCAGTTATTCTAGTGTTAATGTTTTACTTACAAACATATACAGTGCAGTGCAAATAATTAGTTTGCAAGTATTTTTTAGTTTGGGCTTTTTTTTTGTCAAACTAGTTTCAAAGACAACCTGAGTAAATACAAAGTTCAGTTTACCTGGTTAAAATAAAGGAAATAAATACAATTACTATAATAATAGTTGGTTGCAGCCCTTGTTCATGACCGTAAAGACCAGAAAGGCAGTAATATAAACCTACACCAGCAGATCTACCTCTGAATGGCTCAAAAATAAAACGTATATCGTTTTGGAGTGGTCTAGTCAAAGTCTGTACCAACATATCCATCAAAATCAGATGGATATGTTGTGCAAACTCTTCAGTGTGGATGAATTTTTAAAAATCTGCAGAGAAGATTAAGATATCTGTGGTTTTTTTTGATCGTCGTAAACATACAGGAATAAAAAAGCAAACGCAGTTTATAAGAGGGTAAATACTTTTTCAGACCATGTTCATTTGTTGTTGTTTTTTTTTTTTTGACTCACCCAATAGTTATGTAAATGCTTTTTACTCCCATTCTTCCTGCTTGGCTCCTGGCCAAAGCTGTAAACCATCTTGTTGCACAATTGAGAGGGAGTAACTTGGCTATCAGAAGAGCCCCGAGCCAGCGGCTCTTAACTTAGCCCTTTAGATAACGGAGAGAGGCAGGGGGAAGTTAACAGGCCTCAAATAGTTGAGAAAACAGCTTGAACACAGAGCCAGACATCATTTTTTTTCCTGGACAAAGGGAACGCTGATGCCAATTAGGCACGGACAATGCTTCACTAAGTGTTGGGCTACAGGCTATAAGCTGTTGGCAAACACTGATAATAGAGCGGCCCGCTGCTTAGCTAAGCGCTTCTTCCGTTCTTTCTTCTCTTAATGGCTTCATCAGATTCTTTTCAGGAGTTTTTTCAGCTGGAGACTGAGATTAGGTCCTCAGCCACGTCTTTTGTTTTATTTTGAAGTTCCTGTGAATTTGTCAAAGAGCAAACATGGTTGCTGACCCCGCAGTGAAAGTCTGGTGTGTTTTTTTTTTTTTGTTTGTTTGTTTGTTTTAGCATCTCTGTGAAGCTTCAGCTCAGTGAGCAAACTTTCCCGTGGAGATGAGCCTGATACGCAGTCTAGTTGGCACGAAATGTTTGAAAGGAAGTAACGCTCCATAACAACCAGGCGTGGAACGGCATTCGGCGTATTTCTGTTCATGCATCACGTCTCATGAAGAGCGCGCTTTGTTTGTCTTCTTTGCAGGGACTCGAGTACCACCATTACGAGCTCGGAAAAAACTCGGACCCAAATAAAGAGCAGAACGAGAAGTTCAAGAGAGCCCTGACTGTTCATCCTGTGTCTGACCCCGAACAAATGTACCGGCTGCACCGATACTTCTCCGAGATTGAGCTGCAGAAGACTTATAATGAGATCGCTAAGCTGCAGGTAAGCAGATTGTCAAGAGTCACAAATCACCTGCGAGTCAGTCAGAAATTCAATCTCCTCTTATCGTTATTCCCCCCGCAAAATGCCCAAAACAGAAGATCTGACTAGAATACCAGAAAAAAGATCATTTATTTCAGGTCAGGCATGAACCTCATTCACTGCATACAGATTTGAAGTGAGACTCGGGCTGAAACGATTAACCGCGATTAATTCAAATACTCGTCAACTCATTTCTTAATTGATTAATTGATAACTGGAGTCTACAGACTAGTAATTAAGCCTACATTGTGCAAAAAATATAATCTAAAAATATCTTTATACAAGTTTGTTTCAGCTGTTTCAGATTTACTGAGGAAATGCTGTAATATTTAATTTAATGCAATAAAATGCCTATTACCTTTTTATTTGAATCTTTTAACATATTTCTAATGCTTTACTTAAAAAAAAAAACTTAAGTGGTGAAATTAAAAATCTGTAGCCTGTACCATTTTTCAATCAATCAATCAATCAATCAATCAATCAATCAATCAATCAATCAATCAATCAATCAATCAATCAATCAATCAATCAATCAATCATCAGAATAATTGATAAATTAATCATTTACCAGAAGTAGTTGGTAGCTGCAGCCCTAATTATGACTTTTCACTATTGTGAAAATTGTGAGATGTTTTTTATTTTTTGACCTGTTATCTTCTGCATTTAATTCTTTTCTGCTCATATCAAACACTGTGATGCCACGTTTATTTTTAGATTTCCAAATGAAAACCAGCCTTTACTTTAATCTGAGTGGAGAACTAAAAAGTGTTTTGGTTAAAAAAAAAACAACCAAAACATAATATTTAGTTTGTTTATTATGTTTGATAATCCTTTTTTTTGCAACTCAACTGATGAGGAATTTTACATTTTTAAATGTAACTCTAAAACTAGCAAAAACCTTCATTGAGCAGATTTTTCTTTTACTTTTTCTTTCCACTCAACTTTCTATGAATTTGCATCCTTTCTGCAGACTGTCAGAAGGTAAAGCAGTGACATTTTGTACGGTTTCGGCTTCATTGTTTTTTCAGAAATTGCACATCTTTGAGTCTTTGTACTTTAGTTAGCAATTAATCGATTTCTAAATTAGATGGCGATTATTTCAATAATCGATTAATCCGATTAATCGTTTCAGCCCTAATTAAAATAGACACATTTTTCAATGATATTAAAAAAACTCTTGTTGTGTGTCTGCAGGCGGAGATAAAAAATGTCAGCGTTCTCGCTTTTGAAGGCAACCGAAGCGCCCAGTGGCCAGTCGGGGTCAATCCGCCTTTTGAGCCTAAGTCTCGGTTTGAAGTTCTAAAATGGGAGTACTTCACAGAGGAGGAGATTTACTCGTGCATCGACGGCGCTCCTAAGTGTGAGTTGCGGGGCATCGATAAACTGGATGTGGCAGAAGTCATAGACACAGCCATAGAGGAGCTGAACAAGAAGTACATGCCCACTTTACATCTGAAGAAGCAGCAGCTGATTAACGGATACAGACGCTTCGACCCCACCAGGGGCATGGAGTACACCTTAGACCTTCAGCTGGAGGTCGTCAATCAGAAAGGTCACAGCCGCTCCATCACCAAGAGAGTCCACCTGGTGCGACCCCTGAGCCTCATAGAGATCATTCCCATGCCCTACGTCACCGAAGCGACCAGGGTTCACATCATTATACCTCTGACTGCAGAAGACCGCAGCTACGTCAACCATTTCCTGGAAGTCTTTGCCTCCAACGCCTTTGAGACGAGCGAAAACGCCATCCTCACGTTCCTGTTCATTTACGACCCAGAGGAGGCTCAACACGTGAACCACAACGACATATTTATCGACATGAAGAATCAGATAAATGTTTACGAGCGAAAATACCCCACGGTGAAAATCCCCTGGATCAGCGTTAAGACAGAGGTACCGTCCCAGATTAAGTTCATGGACATCATCTCCAAAAAGCACCCGGTGGACACTTTGTTCTTCCTGGCGCACGTCAACACAAACATCAACTCCGAGTTTCTCAACCGCTGCCGCATGAACTCTATAAACAACTGGCAGGTCTTCTTCCCCATCCACTTCCAGGAGTATAACCCCGATGTTTCCTACCACAACCAGCCGCCCCCGGCCACAGTCGACCTGGTGAAGGACGCCGGACATTTTGACCGCAGGTCATTCGACGAGGCGTGCTTTTACAACTCCGACTACATGGCGACGCGATCCCGCATGGTGGCGGACGTCCAAGAGAACGAGGACATCCTTGAAAGCCTGGACATTTATGACATATTTGTGAAGTATTCCGGTCTGCACGTATTCAGAGCTGTTGAGCCAGCTCTGCACCAGCAGTACCGCTACCAGTCCTGCAACCCCAAACTCAGCGAAGACATCTACCACCGGTGTATTCAGAGCAACATGGAGGGCCTCGGGTCCCGATCGCAACTCGCCATGCTGCTTTTCGAACAAGAACAAGGAAACAGTACTTGAAGCATTTCACCTGCTTTATTTTCGTAAACGGACTGAACTGATGTTGGAGTCGGTTGAAAAAAGCAACAAGTCTTCTACCAGCTTTAAGTCCAACCCGACGGTTCTCCCTAAAGGCTGTTTTGTCAGCTTTGTCTTTTTTAGCTAGTTTTGATAAACAGACGGAACACAGGTTCATAATGAAACCAAATGTGTTAGCTATGCTGACAAATATAAAAATTGCAATAAGCAGTTTTGACCACTAGGGGAGGCATAAAAACCAGAGACGTGGCTTTGCGGTAGCTTTGAGGAGTTTGTGTCGTCTCCTCAGTATTCAGGTGGAAATCGCTACCAAAGACTGAGAATATTCAGGGGTAGGCATGGGCCGGCTGCTGCACGTCGTTATGGTCCAATTTAAAGTTCTTCCATTGAAATCTAACAGAACGAGTTGCTGCACACTGCCAGTCGGCTGGCTGAAGAAAGGCCACTTCTTTTCTCTTGAGCCTACAAGAACAAATTTAGATTTGGCTCAGAAAGTAAAGTAGCTCCATCAAACACACTTGCTCATAATTACAGTTTAGTCGCCAAACATTGGACATCCATTGACTTTTAGGACGTAACTGAAAAACATATTAAAAATATAACTTTTCTTTAGTCTATTCAACTACATTTGGCCCAAACAGGTTCTTAAATTAATTCTTTGCTTTAGGTTTGTGTTGACATATTCTCAGTCTATTTATCCGTATTTTAACATTGTTTAAAATACCACAATCCAACGTGTTTTTTCAGTGTTTATTGGATGGAAATGTGTTTGGGACAGAGTGAAGTACTCAGTCTGACTACTGGAGCAGAAAGACATAAAAGGCAAAGTTACTTGAAAATGACTCCAACATTTAGTGGTATTTATTACATTTTTATGTTCAATTCAATATTGCAGTTCACAGCAACCTCTTTAATATTTGATCTCAGTAAGAATGAATTAAATTCAATAATGGTACTCATTTTTTTCCTTTAAATATTTTTAGATGCTGTGAGAAGACTGGCCCTTGCCTCGTTAGGAGTAATCATGTGAATTGGTCACGATTAGAAGGAGGTAGTTTCCCTTTGGGGACATTAGCTTAGATTAGCTGAGAAAGCTAACAATCATGTCTTCTAAAAGTATTAGCACCCCTTGAACTTTTTTTTGCATTTTCTCACATTTCAGCCACAAACTTTGATATGTTTAATGTAGATTTGTAGAATATTATATGGAGTACTGTATAACTGTGAAGGTTATGCATGATTCTGCATGTTATGAGATTCATTAATAATCAGGTTTAAAGGGACAGTAATACTTATTTTCCAAACATTTTTATAACCCAGCATATGAAATATTACACCTTGAAATTAGATCTCTGTCTTTAAGAAACTCTTTCTGGCACTTTGCCTCTATCATGTTATAACATGAAAACATGATAGAAAGCTGAAAAGAGTTGATTTTAAAGTGTTTTGTATGCTCTACCTGGTTTAACTGTAGCGTGTCCCAACAGCATGATGCTTCCACCACCATGTCCCACAGTGTATTTTGGTTTTAGGTTTAAAGGTTTGTATTTTTAAAGGTTTTATTGGCACCAGATTTCGTTTTTTTACATTTTAAAAACCATGTACTTAAATTCCACTTCTCAATTATTCTGTACTTTATCCCTGAAGGAAAGCAGTTTGTGGTTGTTGCGTTGAAAAAAGCATTAAACGTTCAAGGGGAAATAATGCTTTTTGGAATGTATGCCTTGGCTGCTTCACATTCTGATGAATGAAACTCTTCGTTAGGATAGAGTGAGCTAATGCAGTAGGTATGTTGGGTTTGGAAACCAATTAACCAAAACAATAAGCGGTTTGTAATTAAAAGATGTCATTGCTGCTTCTCAGAGGGGTTTGACTTGTGAGCAGGGCCTGGTTTGCTGTTTGAGGACGCCCTTTGATTTAATCTGTATCTTTAAATCAGAAGTTAATGTTTGATTTTATTTCCAACGGTACATTGCACCACTGCTTGTGTGCCCCAGTTCTTGCACTTTTGATACTTAACTGGTTTGAGTATTCACAGAAGTGTGTTTGTATAATGTGCCTTGACAAAAACGTTTCATATGTTGGCTGTCTTGTTTTTTATATATATATATATAAAGTCGTATTTTGGTATTGATGAACTCCTATGGCTGGGCGAGTGGAGCTTTCTGTGTGTTTATAACGCCTGCCACAGCTGGGAGACTGAAGTGGGTTCTCGGTTGAGTTTTTATTGCGAACTTGGACATGCCATGAACCCGACCATCTGCAGGCTGAACAGAACGTGTGCCTCGAAGCCGGGAGGAGCTCTCTGGAAAGTATCTGTTGGGTTTGATTTATGAAGATTTGACTTACTGGAAATGCTTCTTATTGAACATTTTTTAATGGTACAAAACAAACGAGCCCTATGAATAATGACGTTGTTACTGCCTGGATGTCGGGATATATTTTAATTACATTAGAAATATTTTTCTATGTCAACAGCAGCAGAAATGGGAGAAGGTTTAGCTGTTCCAAAGTGCTTTGGATGACTTTTTTTGGTGTGCTTGAACTCCAGATGTTGTGAAATGCAGTAGGAGGTTTCTTCTGTCTCTCAGCGGTAATGGATGTACTAGTGCTGGACAGCAGTAATTTATTAGTACATTAAAATGTGCAATATTACAGATCACACAGCTGGACAGGCAGCTTGTAGGCGACGGGATTTTAAATTTCAAAGACATTTTTTTGTTTCTTCTAGTGCAGCAGTGTGTATATCACAGTACTGTTCATGACTTGTACCTTCTGTTTGAGGCGGAGTAAATACACTGTAATTTTGCTGACAGGCCCTTTTAATGTATTTTGCTCTCTAGACACTTTTTCATCACATTTGCTTTGAAATACATAAAAACCGAGGCGAGTCCTTTTATTTAACTGTAATTGGATTTAATATATATGTTGGAGACGTTACAGCCGCCGTGGTGGTCCGCCGCATTTCTTTTCTGTTTTATTCACAGTGTGAACACAGAGCTTTAAGTTCAGTTTTATGCTTTTTTTTTTTAATATATCTGATAACTTGGTGTGAATGTTTTCCTGAAGAGTCTTCCAGAGAATCACTGTGAAATAAGGAGGTTGAGATTACAATATGAAGTTCCTGAAATGTGCTTTCAGTCTGCATGAAAGGTCTGGATCACAGGTGTCAAACTCGAGGCCCGTGGACCAAATCCGACCCGCCACAGCTTTTTATGTGGCCCTATAAATTCTACACTAAATGCTAAATGTGCTTAAATATTATTTTATCAATCAAATCAAGTCAGTTTTTATTTGTTTACTGCCAAATTATATGAATCAGTCCCTCCATTTTCTTGCAAATTATTGTGTAAATTCACGCAAAATCAACAAATCCACACACTTTTTTGCACTAAAACTTAATTGGTAGTTTATTCCACAAAAATGGTCTAAAACGTTCTTGTACGAAACAGCTGCCTTAGTCTTAATTAAGGGCAGCTTATACAGCGAGAAATAAAAAGTCACATATTTCCAAATTAGTGCCACAAACACTTTGATTTTTATTGCAAAAAAATCACAAAACAATCGTAAAATCCAGGAGGGACTGTATGTTATTCAATTTTAAGAATTTATTGATATTTTAACAGTTTGTGAATGGGTTTTGTCAATACATTCTGGCACAACCGGCCCTTTAAGAGGATTATCACATTGACTTGGCCCAAAGCAAACATGAGTTTGACGCCACTGGTCTCGACTCAAGTGAGGCGTCAGATTAATGATCCAGAGAGGCTGAACGAAGGCTCCTTATGTATTTTAATGATTTATTTATCTGTCACATCACCGAAATAACAGTATTTTCTGCTTTCATGACATTCTTTGTACACTCCATTTTTAAACATCTTTCCACAGTAAGTCATGTTTTACCTTTTATCGTAGTCCTAAAGTCATTTTAATATGTTGAGTTCATTCCACATTTATTTCCACAAGAAGCTGAAGTTTTCCCTTTGCACCCAGTCACTGGTTATTTGTACTGTTTTCACACACAGTGGTACTTGTTGAACCAAAGCGGTACATTTTGGTTGATGCACATGGCGTGTAATTGAGTGCTGTAATTCTCAATAAACTGTGAATCATTGTAATTTTTCTAAATAAATAATTTTAAATATTTACCTGTGTGTTTGTGAATCAAAAGTAGTGATAGCTGTAAAAATGGCACATTTTTCTGAAAATTATTTGACATTTAGAAAACATAAAAATAAAGATAAAATATTAGTTTTTATAAATATATTTTTATGCAACAGGGTTTGTTTTAACAGCATTATATGTGAAATTTGCCAAAATGTGTTCAATTTTTGAATTTATTTTGTTTAGTTGCTGTTGGCGGTTGGTGGTTACCGTAGCAACCGGTAACTGACAGCTCCCCCCCCTGATGTCAATCACCAACTTGATTTCCTCTTTCGTTAAACACACAGAACCTGAAAGTGTCGTGAAGCCGACCTGCTGGACCCAGAAGGGTCACATCTGGTGCCGTGACCCGGATTCGAACCGGAGACGATGCTCTGGAAACGATTAAGAACCCACTGCATGAAAACCTGGTTATTCCACCAAATACTGATTTATAAACTCTTCCTGAGTGAAAACATTATATTGTTGTTTTCTTTGCATTATTTGAGGTCTGACAGCATTGCGTCGTTTTGTTATTTTGACCATTTCTCTTTTTCTGCAAATAAATACTAAATCTTTGCTTGGCTTTTTACAGGCATGTTGTCAATAGTTCATAGAATAAAAGAACAAAGTTCAATTTACTCAAACATTTACCTTTAAAAAGCAAAATCATTTTAAGTGGTCTCTTCATTTTTATCCAGAGCTGTGTGTGTGTAGATGTATTTTTATTTTTTGCCTTCTACCCACAGATTTCATTTTGTCCTTTAGGTGTCAGCACAAGTACGTACTTCCTCCAGGTTTGTTCTCCGCCAGTGACGGCTGGTTGCAAAGATGGAAACTGCAACTGAACAACATCTGAGAATCCCCAGTTTTATTTGACATAAAAATGTCTGATTTTTTCTAATCCTCTGCCCTGAGCAGGCCGTTTCTGTCAGATCCGACATTCCCCTGATGTCTGGGATGGGTTAAAAACAGGGAAAAAATGTTGCGACCTTAATTACAGCTTCAGTTATTTTGAGGGTCTATGTGCACTACCCTTAGGCATGCTGTAAAACCACATAACTACAGAGCAGCAAGGTTTTAATTGTAAGTCATTATTTTGTACTTCGTTTTACGCTGAGTCCCAGGACTTTCTCCTCCCTCGTGGGCAAGCAGTCTGAAAGTCGACTGGCACTGTAAAAGCATCTATATATGATTTTATTTTTATTTTATTTTAGTTTGTTGAAACAAAACTGGTCAGATTGTGGAACATATTTTACATTTTGGAGGTTTTAAACAAATAGCTTGTCCTGGAAGTTGTTGCGATTATCAATAATTTTATTTGATTGGAACCATTTTCCAGTATTGCTAATGGGATCATAATGCAAGAGGACATTTTTAAAGATAAATTTAATACTGGAAATGGAAAACATTTTAAATGAATAAACAAAACGTCATAAACAACAAATAAAATTAATTATGAACAAAATTGTCCTTCAAAAAAGAGATAGTCGAAAACTTTTCTCATCTAATTTGGTAAAAAAACAATAAATCATGCAACCGTTAATTATTTATCTTGTTTTAATTGATCTCGGATTAATTAATTTATTGCTTATTTCCACAGGTTTCTGGTTGGGAAGTAAAAAAAAAAAAAAAATGACACCACAAACTGAAGTGACGTCTGGACTTAGAGACACATTTAGTTTTTTTTTTTTTATCTAAACTTTAATAGTTTTTGTATTTACCATATTTGACATTTATAAAATCTGTTCTAACAGAGGAATATTCACATCATCGTAACACTTATATACAACATGTATGCTCGTCTCTGTGCTCCCTCTCTGGGATGATGGTCCATTTCCATTTCTGTCGGAAACAAGATGAAATTTCTCCCACTGAAATCCAGACAGAAACTTGCATCACCACCATCTTACACGCTTTTTTCCCTTCAGGCTTCAGCTTAGAAATATTTGGTTGACAAAAAAGAAAAAAGAAAAAAAGAAAAATCCAGATATTTCAAACTGTGGCCGGTTGGAATATGTGGGTTTTACTCATAATGTACGAAGCAAATACAAGCGCAAAGCCATGGAGAAAAGATCCAAAAAATGAAGGACAGGATCTCTGATGAAGAGTTTGAGGAATCCCAGAAATGAGAACAGCATGTTGGGAAGCGACAGCGTTGTCTTTTTGTCACACACACAGTTATTGAGTAAAAAAGTACTTTTTTTCCCAGGTATCTGTACTTTACATTGAGTATTTTTTACTTTTACTCCCCATCTGCACTTTCTACTCACCTCTAACACAAAAAGTGTCAGTAATTCACCAATCAGTTGGATCCAACCAAAGCAAAGCAGCAGAACAAGAAAAACAAAATGGAGGCTTTAACCTGAGTAACATTGCAAACAACAGGAACACATTCAGAGACGCAAGACATTCCCCATCTGTTTAAAAAATCCTTCCATGTTGCTGGATCAATTAAAGATTAGTGGCAAATTCGCTGTGAAAAATAAATGATCCTGACGGAGATTTGATTTGAAGAAAAACTAGAACACGTTTGTATTTTTTAAAAATGTCTATGCTAACAGAGCATGTTGTGAGCAAAAGTTAATTTTTTTATGACTAGTATTTTGTATGACTAGCTTTTTATTATTTTAGACTTAAGTATGTTTCAAAACTTCAACCTATACTTTTACTAGAGTACGTGTCAAACTCGAGGTCTGTGGGCCAAATCCGGCCCGCCATAGATTTTTATGTGGCGCTCTAAGTTCTAGCCTAAACACCAAATGTGCTAAAGTTTTATTTAATCAATCAAATTAATGCAGTTTCTCTGTTTTGCCAAATTATGCCAATCAGTTCCTCTAATTTCTTGCGCATTATTGCGGAAATTCACCCCCAAAGTCTTTGCATTAATACATAATTGGTAGTTTAAACTTTCTCACTTATCCTAATCAGCTGCTTGAACCTTAATTGATGTCAGATTATAATCCATAATCCATACAGCGAGCAATAAAAAGTCACATTTACCAACATAAGCACAAATTAGTCCCACAAACAATAATGAAATTCTGGAAGAACTGAAAAGATGTTAAATATTTAATTTGAAGAATTTGTTGATATTTTATGAGTTTGTGAACAGGTTTTATCAATACATTCAACCGGCTCTTCAAGAGCGTTGATGATCCTCATTTGGTCCAAATGAGTTCGGCTTCGATTTACTGGAGGATTTTTTTCTATCAATTCTCTGTTTATAACTTTAACTTGAAAGAGATTCCAGAAACAAAATCTCTGTTTTAGTACAAAGATTGTTCTTGTTTTGTTTTTTTTTCTAGCATGTGAACTAAACAGCGTTTTATCTCAACATCATAAATGTAAAGTTTGTCAGAATTTATTTATTCTTTTAATCCATTTTATTTAGTCAAGAAGTTGTTTCTCCTGATGTTTATTGGTGTATTAAGTTATGGTCTGCTGCTATTGGCAGTTGCCGGTTACCATAGCAACCAGGAACTGACAGCTCCTCCCCCTGTTTTTTGGTTGCCGTTGGTAACTGTGGTTTGTATCAGTGTTTTCTTTACAAGTATTATATTTTAACATATATTTTAGACAAATGCGATCATAGTAGGGTTTTATGAGTAACTTTGTTTTGTAAATGTTTTTTGCTGGTATCGTTACTAATATTGTGGACGTTAGCCATGTTTGATTTTACGACTACTGCTAACTACTGCTAACTACTGCTAACTAATGCTAACTAATGCTAACTAATGCTAACTGCTCACTGTGACCTGCTGTTTGTTGTTTCGGGTTGTTTATTATAGAAGCTTCTGGACTGATGTGAACTTGTTTCCTCTTTTGTTAGAATAAATCCAGTGAACCTGAATGCGCCTGTTGTGAAGTCGACCTGCTGCATACACGGGTTACACATGGACTCCAGAAAAGTGCATGTCTGTAATCGTCCAGGTCTGTATTCAGCTCAGCACTCCGGCTCCTGTGTGACTTCTCAGAGGATGGCTACAATTATTGATGACAGAGGAGAAGATTGCTATGCATGGCCTGTACAGGATGCCATCAGAGACGGTGATTGGGAACCTTTTGAAAATGTCAAAGTGACACATGATTATGAATATTAAACATCCATGTATGGAGCATGATTACTTGAAAGGGGGAGGGAAATCAACAGTCAGAGGCTGGGATGTCATTGCGAACTGTGTTGAAATATGGCAGAACAGCAGCGACTGAATATATCAAATAGATGAACAAAAGCGGCATTTGTTAACGGCAAAGGGGATATATCATCATTTTTAATCTTTTTTTTTTTTTTTTATGTTCAAGCTTGTAACTATATTTACAATATTTCTCAGAATAGACCCAAAAGTTGCCAAAAATTGTTGGCCTAACATTTGGAGAGTTTAATTCAGACATCAGGGCTTAATGCTAAAGCGGTGATAATCAGGCTGATGCTCACAAAGTAAAAATATTTACATGCCAATTTTATCCATTGAGGAAGAGCATCTGGCAAACCGGCACCTTATGAGGAATTTAAAAGCTTTCCCTTATGATCCTAGTCAATGTAAAAGATGCTGTAGTTTAAAATTCTGACACAGTTTTGATGACTAAAATTTGTGCTCTGGTTCTGACCAGCATTATTACTTTGATCTGAACTCATGCTCAAAGCAGTAATGTAATAAATACATTGAAACTTTGGGATATTAAAAAATTGTTTTAAAGGTTTTAAAGTGATGAAATGAAGCCAATTTTGTGGAACTTGAAATTCTGTCAAATCTCTAAAGTTTGTGTCATTTCTGGTGAGGATGGGTTTGATTTTTATCTCTCCATTGTAATTTTTTAAAGTAAGGAGGACCAATCCTGCCATAATTAAGAAGGATTGAATTATGGCGTTGAATTATTGAATGCCAATTATTGAATTATGACTAATTAAAAATAATTACAGTACCAAAAAGCAACTTGACAAATAAGTGTGCCATTAAATGTAACAAAATGATCATGAAAAAAGAGATTAATTCAATAATTATTTATTTATTTCGGTATTTAATCTTAAATATGGCAGGATTTAACCTCCATATTTTAAATCTCACAGTGAGAATATTTTTGTCACCATTTATACAACAATTTCACAAACTACTATTTTGTTACTCTATAGCCGGACAAAACAATATTAATAATATTTAGTTTTGTGTTTTGCAGTAGTGGATTAGCAGCTACTGCGTTTGGCCCAATGTGGTGATAGATGACCACTTCAATAAAAACAAAGCACAGCCATAAATTCAGAACAATTATTTCCTGAATTATTAATCAAAGATGAACTAACCCTGCAACAGACAGAAGGAGCTGCACATTTATTCATTTATTTATTCATTTATTCAGAGGCGCAGTGATTAGAGCAGAACACTAAATTATGTGTTAGCTTGTTTTTTCATCGCTAACCGGTAGTTAAAGGTAACCTTTGTGCAGTTGTGTCCATTGCAGGAATCAAGGAACGCAGCAAAACAAAACATGGAGTTTTTCTGATCTGCCCTTTTCAGAAAAACTGGAGCAAAATTTGTGCTCTGTGCAGAATGAGATTCTTGCAATATAAACAACAACAAAAACAACAAAACTGTAAATGTTTGCTGGGATTTACAAAAAAACAAAGTAATAAAAACCTTTGTATTCCTTCGTTTTCCTGTTTTGTCACATTTAAGCCACTCGCATTTTGTTCTTACCGGGATTTTATGTGACAGCATGTTGCTGCAAAATGAAAGTAAACTATTTAAACAGTTTATAGTACCTTCATATTCACTACTGTTAACTCCTATCATCCTAAATAAAATCCAATTCAACCAGTTGCTCTCAAGTTACTTCGTCAGTAAATAGAGTCGACCTGCGTTCATTTTATTTTTTGTTTTATTCCTCGTCTTCAGTGAATATCAGTGAACAGTTTTATGAAGACCAAGAATCACAGCAGCCATAAAGTTGTGCAGAAACTTGAAACAGTTAGGATTTAAAATAAAATCTTAAAGTCTTACTGGAACCTTCTCCCATTTTATATCACAATCGAGTAACTATGTGACCCTCAGTTATTACAAAAACCCTTTTAATATCAAATGAGTTAAAAGAAATTTGACATTTTAATTTAACGCCTTGAAATTAGGCCTCTGTCTCTTTAAGAAGCTTCTGTTCTTTCCCACACTCTGCCTTCACAACAATGCTTCCCGTTATGCCGTTTACAGCTGTTTTTAGGAGCGTCAGTCTGTGGCAGCATCATGCTCAGGTCCTGGGAAGCAGGTGAGGGCTGATGGGAAAAAAGACTGAGCTTAAATTTAAAGCGAATGTTAAGATATAAAACTTAAAATTCAATCTGGTTGAGCCGGAGGGAAAAGAATAGGCAAAGATTTCATTTTTGAGACATGACTCAGACTTTATTCCGAGATTATCTCTGAAAAACAGAGTGTCTTCAGTCAGAGGCTTATAGATTCACTGTAATACAGACTGCTACAGGAGATGTTTCATCACTCTAAAGTTACAGCAGCGTTTAGTTTCCCTTTGGGATCAAAAAAAGTATTTTTGAATTTGAATTGAATTGGAGACATACTTCAGCATATTTGCATCTGTTTTCCTGCATTTATTTAATGCATCTTTTTGCTCCTACTTCCCAAAACACAACACTGCTGGTCTGTCTTATAAAATCCCAGTAAAATACGTTAATATTTGTTTTAATGAGACAAAATGTCACTAAATTCAAGGTGCATGAAAACTATTGAACCTGGCAGGTAGGAAAATAAAACCAGCGACGGTAACAGAATAAAAAGATCGAACAGCTAACTGTATGGTCCCTGAACGTGTTAAAAATAAAAGAAGGAACCTCAGACAAAATGTTTAAAAGCTCTCGCCGTGTGAATTTAGGGATTTTCCTGCAGTGGAAAAAGCCGTTAGTGACGAGACTGGCCTTGTACGATAGTGGAAAATATGAACATGAGGGAATCAGAGGAAAAGTTTTCATTATTAATTTCCATTACCGCTCCTCTAACTTGTGCTCGTAAAATTCACCGTATCCTTGACGGCTCCGTCGTCTGTGTTTATGCTGCAGAAGGTTTTGCCTGGATTTCGTAGATAAAAACCTACAAACCAAAATAAAGCCTGTCTAGTTTTCCCACCAACTTCTCTGATTCTAATCCACTAATTTCACTGGATCAGCTTAGCGGAGCTGTGTCACCTTAATGTGCTCAGTCATGTGTGCAAAATGTGAAAGTATGCATGCAAACACACACACACACACGCACACACGCACACACACACACACACACACACACACGCACGCACACACGCACGCACACACACGCAGTAATGCCAGGTTCACACAGTAATAAGCTGCTGTGCTTCTTGCAGTCGCTGCGGCCCACATCTGAAGGAGATGACTTGGCAAAAGAGGTAAGATTCTGTCTCTTATTGCTTATGTCAGCTGAAAGTTGTGTTATTAACCAGGATGAAGGGTCGGATGGAGGGAATAAAAAGAGAAATCAGAGGAATAATTCAAGTACAGCTGCTTTACAGCTAAAAACATAAACAGCTTCTGATCCCATTGCAAAGATTTGTGTGGAAATATAAAAAAAAGGGAAAATATAGAGCAAACGTATTCGCAGCCCTTGAGGTTATTGCCACACTGAAGCCACACAGTGATGATCTCACCGGGATTTTACCTGCATCAGCAACACAAAGTGAAACCCGACGATGAAAAGGAGTTAAAATGATGCTGGATTTTCACACAGATTAAAACCTCACGTGTTTATATTCAGCCCCTTTAATTTGATACAAATCATTAAGATTACACATGCAAACTGATCGATAAAACCAGACAGGTTTTATTGATCAAACTTGAGGTCCGTGGGCCAAATCTGGCCCGCCGATGCCATTTATGTGGTCCTGAACACGCTACATAACAGAACTTCAAAATAAAATTGATGTTACTTTATCAGTTTTTATTTGTATCATGTCACATTACATAAAGGTAAAAGGATGCTAATATCATTTAATTTCAGGACGTACACATTGAGTTTTATTGATATTTTCTGAGAGAAAAGGCTCTTCCATGTTGATACCTGAAATGAAAATGAGTTTGAATTTTGGCTAAAATTCAAAGGTGATCAGGATTTTACAGTTTGTGCTGCTGAACTTTGGAACGTTTTTACCTTTTCATGTACAAACCGCTGAGATTGTGAAGATTTTCTCACTTGTACCGTTTAGTACAAGTGAGAAAGTTTTTGACAATTTTTGGAAAGAATCAGCAATAAACTCCCAGCTATGTATCGGTGCAAAAAAGTTTGGGTATTTGTTGATTTTGCATGAATTCCCACGACAATTAGCAAGAAAGTGAAGGGACTGATTAATATAAACTGGCAGTAAACAGATAGAAACTGCATTGATTTGACTGATGGAATAATATTTTAGAAAACTTTGTATTTAGTGTAGAACTCAGAGGGCCACATAAAAAGCTGTGGCGGGCCGGATTTGGCCCACATGCCTCGAGTTTGACACACATGTCCTAGAGGTTTGTTAGGGAATATTAATGAACACAGCAGACAGGACAAGGATACATTTATAATAAAGTTTAAAGCAATGTCTCAAGTGTTACCTTTGCAGAAAACCTCAATCGATCTTCTGAAAATGTAAACACACAACGTTTGTCCCAAATGCAGGACTGCAGCACCGCCACACACAGCGGTGGCAGCATCATGCTGCGGAGCTTTTCTCACTGGAAAATGCTCAGTCTGATGAGAACAACAATGATGCACCACTCTGTGTTGGTGTGTCTCATAAAGTCCAGATGAAATACATGAATTATGTGGCTCTGATGTGACAAAACGTGAATCAGCTCAAAAGCTACGAATACTTTTGTCTCCAGTCTTGTCACCTTTGTGTTGTTAATATTCGGCAGTCAGCGGACAGCATTTGCTACAATCGTGATTTTCATATAAAAAAACTCCTCTAAAATGTATAAATAATTAAAAGTGGTACTACATAAGTTATATAGTAACTAAATATAAACAACAACCATTGAAACAAACCTTGTAGGACTCTGTGATTTATGTACAGGTACTCTGCTACTCTAACAGCTTCACCACGAACCGGACAGGATGCGTCATGTGGAAAGATGCTGCTAGCTCCTTTCTCAGCCTAAATAAATCCACTCACACTTCGGATGGTTCAACACCAACAAGGTTTGCTTACTGTTATCTTGTATACGATACAGAACAGACAGATAATAGTACTTTGTTAAATAATTACATAATTTATCAAGTGTAATGATCTGATACAGCTTCATAAAGTCAGAGTAGATTCAGGAACACAGACGTAGTAAATATTATTAACAATAACAAATAGATGCCAACAGAATAAATAAATCCTTTTTAAAGTGCATTTCTCCTCTCATCCCTTCGTAGTGATCGTGTACCAGAGAGTTGGTCATTGTGGTCTCTGAGAAGTCAAGGCGACGCTGAGTTAGGTTTGGTTCCCATTCAGATCAAAACGAGAAAAACAGACAAAGAAGGAGAAGAAGAAGAAGAAGAAGAAGAAGAAGAAGAAGCCGTGTCTGATTTGTGCCTAAACTGTACATACAAGTGGTTTGTTAGCAGCACAAGTTTAGTGTTTTTGACTTTGGCCGTAGCTTTTCACTGGTGAGAGCAAAGAAACAAACGGAGATGCAGAGGAGGAGGAGGAGGAGGAGGAGGAGGAGGAAGAGGGGGAATCTGTTTTTGTCTCAACACAGATAGTTCCTGTCTTGTTTTGTCACCAGGACTGGAAACAAAAGCTGGCTTTAGCAAGCGAAGTCCTCAAACACGCCGTGGTGACCCGGGCGATGTGGGTGCGGCGCAGGAAGAGGGTGAGAAAGAGGGTGCGGGTGGGGATGAGGGTGGGGATGAGGGTGGGGATGAGGATGAGGGACGTGGTGGTTGGGGAGGATCGTGTTGGCGTACGCCCCCTCTGGGTGACTCCGTGTCGTGTCATTGGGCTCCTGTTGGACGCAGACAAAACAAAGTCAGAACCAGGATCAAATATTGGATAAAAACACCTAAATAAGTTCATGTTTCACAAGCTTTTTGATTTCATCTTTCCAGTGTTTGGGATGTAAATATTGTGGCTGCAAACTGAGCAGAAAGCTGTGATTAGCCTAGCCTAGCTGCTTTAAAGTGTCATTTGCCCGTTATAAACGACCTGCTCTAGGAAACGGGGAAATGAACGGCTAATGCGATACTCCTTCACCTCTGTGTGACTCCTGGGGGCCTTCCCCGAAACTCCTCCAGAGAGGAGGCCCGCCTCTGACTCTGAAGCACCGCTGGAGTCCACAGCTGTTCAGCCGAATTACTCACCATCTGTCACAGTTACAATATGCAAAGCAGACTCCGACTCACTCCGGCTTCCATTCAACATGAGAAGTCTATTGTTTAGAAAATAAGCAACCTCAGAATTAAGTTGTGCAATAATGAATTTGAGCTCCAGGGGAGGTTGTGTTTTGCAAAGTGGTTAAAAAGTAATTAGGAGCATTACACTCCCTATTCTCATGTGGTGGAGAAATATTAATTTGCTTCTCTATTACTTATCCAGTTGCTGTTTTGTAATGCAGCTGGCTGCAGTGCTGCAGGGTAAGGGTGCAGGATGTACACTCAGCATGGACACTAGGAAGGAGTCATTTATTACAGAGCAGTTTTTGCTCAGTACCTTTGCTTTCATTTCTTCCAGACCCACTGTGGCAACAGTTGTGGTCGGCTGGGTATTCTTCTTCTCTTCTTTCTGCGGTCTCAGCAGACGCTGTAGCCGATGCTTGATCAGCTGGTTTCAGCGACAGAACGTCAGGCGGGAGAAAAAACCAGGACAGAAATGCAGCATTTGGAAGAGAAATTCTCTGTAAAATCATTGTATTCATAGAGTTTTGTGCTCTAAAGCTTTTGCCCCCTTACAGATTTCTTCTTTCCTTTTAACCATTTTCACGTTTCACTCTGAACCCAAGACCACCGAACCAAATGTCACGCATGGCGGTGGCAGCGTCATGCTAATGGCTAATTAGCTACCAGTGGTGCTGGTGTATCAAACAGAGTGAACATGGTTTGTAAAAAGGAGCACTACCTACAAAGTTTGGCTTGGAGATAGATAAATGACAGTATATAATCGCGATAGACGCCTGATCAATATCAATAAATAATACGTCTGATAGAAAATTCGCTAAGTTCACTGGGATCCGATCCGGAACTGCAAAGCATTCTGGGAGACCTCTCCCATGTAGAAGTGGGTAGCACCACCTAACTCTCTCGCTCTTTGGTTACCTAGCAACTCACTTATTCTTTGGTTACCTAGCAACAACCTGTAGAGTAACTTGCGCAGCAGCAGTTCAAGTTTCCGCTACTCTGACTAACAGACAGTATTTCAGACATGAAAAACAAAAAAAACCTAATCAATAATTATTGATTTTGACAGATATGAAACACATCTTGTCATATGTTTTTTTAGCCGTAATAAGTCCAACGTTTTCATTTTTCCCTTCATACCAATAACTCGCAGCTGGAAGTTGGAGACAGTCGAGTGTCCCAACAAATTGATGTCTTAAGTAAATGACTACAAACCAACATCACCTGCAGGCTTTAATAAGTTTCTATAAACTTCTGCACTGGAACTAGAATGTAGATTCACAGAATCAGTGCTTTGTCTGGATAAAAGTCAACAGTATATTTATCAACAAGCTCCTGGTTTTGCTGTACCTCATAAATGTAATCCAGTATTTCTAAGACCGTCAGGATGCTGGCGCCGATGAATAAACCCATTTGTCCACCGATGTCACCTGAAACACAGAACACCAACGTTTCAGGAAGGCAGTGATGGAAACAGTCAAAGGGAGTTTGCATTTTCTGTAAGTCTTCACAAAACTGAGCTCCACCGATTTGAAGGCAGTTTGCAAATCAATTTTAAAACAGAGGGTGTCTTACCTAATAATCCTGCGACGTCGTATGCTTTCTTTTGCTCAATTGTTTCATAGTTCAGTGCTTCGAAGAAAATATCTAACACCAAAAAATTATCTCTGTAAAAAAAACAAAACAAAACGAGAGAGAGACAGAAAACAATTCAGAAAACATCTGTTTGTTTCCTGTCATTCACCTCAAACAGACCTCATTTAAAATAGATTCACCAAGTCATCTTTCTGGTCACGTTAACACAGGATGGGATAACGAGGCCTACAGTGTTTTGAATAGATCTAACCAGTGATAGTGAGATAATGAGGTCTTTCAGGGTTTTGCAGAGATGAGCGGGACGTGCACCAGCAGCATGCTTAGTCACTCACATCCTCGGGTCTCTCTGGACTTTATGGAGACTCGTAATATTAAATGTTGTGAATCTTCATGGGCTCTGTGGATTAGCCATGTTTATCTGCTCTTATATCCCGTTGATTAGACACTGAGAGGTGTTACAGATTCCCCCTGCACTGAATTAGCTTTAAATATTAGCATAGAACATCTTGCTTGATGTTCCTTGAACTTTTCCACTTTTTGTGACTTCATTACAATAAAATTTTATGCATTTCATTGGGAGAGATTAACGTAAAGACATATAAGCATGTGTTTATGAGCATCTGCAAAATGTTTATTTATAAAGCCAAGTCATAATGAAAAGCATCTCAAGGCTCTTTAAAACTACAAACACACCAACAGATTGGATAAAAAATATCACTGCTAGTCCAATCTGAAGCTGAATTTGATATAAAAGCAGTCAAATTCAGCTGACACTGTCAGGAAGCGAATGAAGTATATTCCAAAAAGTATAACCTCTTCAGCTTTGATACACCTATAAGCTTGAGTGACGTCCAATTTTTAATACATTGAGGTTTTTATGATGTCAGCTTTTTAGGTTTTAACAGCTTCTGGTTTCAGGAAATTATTTCCACAAGTTTTATGAGAGTTTGTGGACATGTTTGACAATTCCTTCAGAAGTGTATATCTGAGGTCAATCACTGATGTTGGATGATCAAGTTCTTCCAAATCAGACACTCTCATCCATGTTTATGCAAACCTTGCTTTGTGCACAGACATGTTGGAAAATGAAAGATGCAAATAATAAAGAATTTCTTGATATTTCGGTTCGAAGTACAGAAAAACAGCACAAAACTTTCCCCTTTAAACACTGAAGAGAGGTAAGTGTCATTGTCCTGGTAACCGTCAAGCTGAGACTTGTGCATTAGATATTAGAGGAGGACATTTCTTACCATCTCGCACAGAGATAAAGCAGAAAACAACCCAAGTCCTTAATGTTTCTTTGGTGTCTGGAAAAGGAGCAGTTTCAAAAACTTCCTAATTGCTACAACACATTCTATGGCCGCTGTGCCATTACCTAGCAACCCCAGCTAAGCCCAGCCTGTCACCTAGCAACCCGAGCGCAACTCCAGGACATTTGGTCAGCTGGTTTCTCTATGCACTTTACAATGGCTGCTGGAAAAGGCAAGTGATTTGTTGTTGATTTACAGTTCAGAAGCTACTTGCCAAAGTCTTGTTGGTTGTGCAGGAGGTTCTTCTTCTGCTTTTCAAAGATGTACGGTTGTATAATTGCGCATCTGTTTGGAGCTGTTTTCACATGCTAGTGTAAATGTAGAGTTGGAGGCTCTTACTTGGATTTTGCTTTGTGTTTTTGTATCACATTAAATATCCTGACCTTTTTGGTTGAACCATGACAAACTGTGGAAAGTCCAAGGGATATGAATGCTTTATGTTATGAAATTTAAATCTTGCTTATCACACCTATAGATGCTTGAGGTGTCTTAGCTGTATTGAAACCAGTCAAACTGCTGTTAAGATGCATGTTTTTCAGTGACAGAAAGACCAACGCTGGAAAACAAAAACTCCCACTTCATCATAGTAATTACTTCTGCTCATATAACACAAAGCAATAAATGTTATTACCAGTAGATTGAATTAAAAAGAGTTCCAATAATCAACATCTGTTTACTGGAACAAACATAAATTGAAGCCTGGATGAAAATCTAATTGATTCTACTTTATATTTGTTGTTGTTTGTTAGCACAGGATGGAGGGCCTACTTTATGACTCCCTGACCGAGCAGCACTCCGCCGCTCATAAGCTCGTCTCTGGCTGAGGGTCCTTGTCCGTACCTGATGTAGTCCTCTGACTTGTCATATTTTCTGGAGAGATAGCGCGCGGAGCCCTTGCTGGGGATTTTGACCATGGAGAGCTCTTTACCGTAGCGGGTGAGATTACAGGGCGTCTCACATGGACAGGTATCCCCGCTGTTCTTCTGTAGCTGGGCTGCAAACACACAGTTTTAACAGATATAAGGTGTGATTATAATTTCAATTGAACTTATTTCACATGGAAAATAATCACATAAGAGATTTGCTACGTCTTTTTGTAACATCTTAGAAACGGAGACGTTTCAGTCTCGTTGTGTTGTAACATCCACTGTTGATCAAGTATTTTGGTCTTCAACTGCCTTGTTCTAACCAACCCGTCGTCCCCCAGGTTACCGTTACCATAGCAACTCTGAACACTGCAAATACATACCGTGATTGTGGAGCTAAAGAGATTCATTTTCCGGTAAATATTCCATCCATCCATCGTCTAAACTGGCTTATGCTTGGATGCCTTTGGAGCTGATATTTATTTACATTCAGTCGGTGGTTCGATGGTTCTTCACGTGGTCTGAGTGTCTCTGAGAAGACTTAAAATAAGACTAAACTAATTTACAAGTAACTTTTCAGCAAGATGTAGAAGCTTGGCTTTTTCCACATGTTATAAATGAAATAATCTGCCAGTGGAGCCAGTAAGGAAATGTTGACTTGAAACAAGCTCCTATATTTTGCTGAAAAGTTAATTTTAAGTTAGTTTTGTTTTATTTCAAGTGTACTCAGATATTTGCACTAGAAACTCTGTAGGATTTTGTGTTTTTGCAGGGAGTCTGGTTTATTCTGGCTGAAAAAGGGCGAGAGAGAGCAAGACTTTGTATGCATCAACTATTTAACTATTCTTACTCAGCCTCTCTTTGTCATGAAACATGTTGGATTTAGAAATGTTAACCTTTTGGAAAGCTAATACTTAAATTTAGGATCTTCTGTAGGAAAAGACACGATTCCTGTTTTAGTAAAGCAACACTATTTTCAAGTTAAGACACTTAAAACATTTTGAAAGGGCTTTAAGGGTTTCATCATTAGCAGGACCTGTATATCGACTATTTAATGCAAATTGCCTGCTCTTCTAGTATAAATCATTAATGATCCCTCAAGCAGAAAGGTTAGACAATAAAACATTTGAAATGCTTTTCTTGTTTAGTCTTATCTTAAAGATCTTATAAATAAATTGGAATCGATTTCTATGCTTATCTGCAGCACAACGCTTTGCAAACACTGGACATCAGACATTGGCAGAAAACTGATCAGTGAATCTTTCACAACAAATCAACAGTCAATCGCCTGACGGAGAACTGCAGCAGCTGAACTCACAGAAATAACGGCAGAATACATTTTCTCTGACTAAATGAACAAGTAAAGTCTGCAGAAGAAAATGCATATCGTACCTTTTATTCAATTAAGGCACACATACAGTAAGTGTCTGGCATATTAATACATTAAATACATATTTATGATCTCTAAAACAATGGCACTCCCTTTCCCAGCACGTCTCTTAAAATTCTGAAAGCATTCAGTTCTGGCTAAAAATGTGCAGAGGAAGCACTGAAAGCAGTAATTATAATTTGGTGATTTATGGATTTTACAACTCTAACAATCAGGTTATTTGTATGCAGGAGCATGGAGGCCTACGTCTGTCTGATGTAGGAAGAAAGCACCTCCACATAAATGCAGAAATTATTTTTTAATACATCACCTTTGATGGAGTGGTGAATCCGTCCGTTTGATTCAGGAATATGAGCCACATGAATGCGACCCATTCTTGTAAAATATATCTAAGATCTCATTCAGCCACATTTTAAACAGAGTTTCAATTCAGTGAAGGGAGACATAATTAAATTTCTGGCTTATTTGGCTGAGAAATGCTAATTGTCCAGCCAAGTCAATAAAATGGGCCTTTCACTGGCGTTTCTTTGAAACCAAGGCTTCGGCTGCGATATCCGCTGAAAGGGAGGGAGAGGTCAGAGTCGCGGCTGATGGGCGCTGGGGAATGAAGCGCAGCTTTAATTTGAGACATTCAGTGTGAAAGCAGCGCAGCCATCAAGCGCTAAAGTACCCAAATCACCCCGAGAAAAAGTAATTTTAAAATAGCCAGTCTAGGAGAATATGAAGAGATATCCTTATCGTGTTTACTGGTTGTGTTTTTGGGGTAATGGGAAAAGAAATGAAGGAAGATTGTTTCTTACCGAGTGCTTTGTCAACACAGTTGATTTTACTGGGAGGGCAGATATCTGCAGTTCCTGGAAATAAGAGCAGAATGTGAATTTGATCAATCAGAAACAAAATGCTCAGTGACCCGTGTCTGCAGCGATGAGGGAGCGCGTCTGTGAGCAGCGCTCCTCTGCAGCTGATCATTCGTCTCCAGATGAAGGCGGGCGCGCTCCGCGGAGGTCCGACCTTGATTGCACGGAGAAATGGAGCGTGCTGGCTCCGCCCGCCGGCCATGTTTAGACCCTCTTTAAAAACCAATCAACAAGCCGCACACTGCCCAGGTCATTAATGACATGCGTTCATCAGCAAGACAATTAATTTGTATTTGTGCGTTTTGTGAAACTCATGGGGCTAATGTTTGTGGAGAAACGTTAAAAGGTTTCGAGGAATATCTTTTTCTCTAAAAACAGAGCCGCCGTCGTCTCATTTCATATTTTATATACATATTTTAAGATGCATTTGAGAGAAGAGGCAAAAAGCCATTCTCTGTCTGCTGTCCACACATCAAGAACAAGAACAACTTAATAGCTTCTTTTGTGGTGGACACCCAAATATAGAAATAGGAGGAGGCACTGAAATATTAATTTTTTAACTCGCAAATCTCTAAATAAAATGTACAATTTATGGTCTCACTGCTTTATAGACCCAATGTTTATGCATTGTTACTTTTAAAGTAAATCTGAGGATTTTGACAAAAATAAAGGCCACAATCAGATCAACAAATTGTGTCTGTATATCTTTTATATAGAATAATTCATGTTTTTAATGTAAAACAAATTCCAGAGTCCTTCATATTTACTTAATTAGTGAGTAGAGTCCACCTGTATGTAATTTAATCTCATTAAAGCATTAATTATGCAGCACAGAAACTACAGAGGAGCTGCAGAAATCCACAGTTCAGGCAGGAGAATTTGTCAACAAGAAAACTATTAGATTTGTTGGAAAAAGTAATTAATAATTCATCTTAAAGTTTGGCACAAGACACACAGAAGATCCAGCAAACAAAGTTTTCTGGTGTAAAATCAAACTTTCTGGTGAACATGAGGCAGAAAACGAACCGTTAAACCCTCAGTAACCAAACATCAAAACGCTTTTTATGTTTTAAAAATAAAATATTAATAATAAAGTTGAAAATAATATATTATTTCCCAAATGTATCACAATTATGCACTACTCTGTGTTGTCATATATAAAATAAAATTCCTCCAAAATGCAAAATTTGTGTTTGCAACGTGGAGAAATGTAAAAAAAAAAAAAAAAGGTGACGATTATAATCACATAAATAAATTTTCTTGGCGTTTTAAAAAGTATTTTGAAAAAAGAAAATTCTAAAAATTACAGCTTTGTTTTTCATTCACGTGATTTACTGAATGTTAAATCAGAAAATGCAAAATGAGAAAGTTTAGAAAACAAACACCGTTAATATTGACACACTATGTGAAATTTAAACAGGAAAAACTCCAACAAATATTCACATTAAAAGTAAATAATTACAAAACCTTTCCACTGTCGTCATGGCAGTAAAAACATTTGTCCTCATTGTCCTGCGTCACCAGAGCTTTATGTAACTGATGTAATTAATAATGAGAATAAATAATATAACAATAACCATCCCAACCAGAAATTTCTATTGCGTTACTGAAAATCAATTCAGAAGGCTCCAATTCTACCAGTAAACAGTAACGTCAGGATTTTAAAACCGAGTGTTTTCACTTAGAAATAAACATTTATTTTTAATACATCTGACCTTTATTTAAGGCTGATGAACTTAATCATGTGCACATTTACCCCTGATTTAATCCACGTCAGCATTAAAACGATAACATGCTGCAGACTGCTGGCTGATGTTGCAAAGCTGTGGTTTGTGGATTCGGTTCTCTCCTCTGACAGTAACTTCTCCTTTACATGACAATTCAAGCCGGTTCCGCAGCTTTTCCTCTGGGCCGGCCCACATGCTGCTCATTACCTGTCGGAGGCTACGGCCCTCTGGGGACTTGGGGAGAGAAATAACCCCGGCAAGATAATGTCAGCTTAGAGGTTTGGGAGATCTTCAAACTTATCTGAAGCATTATTAATTTCTTCTTCAAACAGAGATTGGATCAGAGTCCATAACTGAGTTTTCAGGCCTGCAGACAAGCAGGCAGAAAAATGAGCCTCGGTCTCAACACTGCAAAAACACAGAGTCTTACTGTGTATTCTCTAGTGCGAATATCTCAGTTCACTAACAAATAATTACTTTTCAGCAAGACCTACGAGCTTGTCTTAAGTAAAAATTCACATTTTACAGGTTTTGTACGTCCATTTGGGTCTCAACTGTTCCTAAAAACAACATTTTGTGTAATTCTGTGTTAATAAGGTGTAAATTTTATGCAATAGTATGAAAAGATATTTAGAAAAGTTGAGGGTGTGAATAGTTTCTCAGATTACAGCCCCATACTAAGGCTGCAGAGTCTCAGGTGAATCATTTCCTTATTTAAACCTCTCACAAATGAACTGTTCTTTTCTCTTTGAGTCTGTGGCGTTATGATAAGATCTAAAGAGTTCTCTAATGCCTTCAGATGGTCCCTGGAGTCAAATAGAGCATTTAAAAAGGTCTGCAAAACAATTAGAATAAATCAACTGGATTTGAAATGACTTTCAGTTCATCCAGAAACCCCCCCAGCAGCACATTGCGCCTGACAGCAAAGCGTTTAAAGTCTCCATCAAAGGATCTGCAGGTAGCTGTTGTTAGAAAGTCTCTGCATTCCTAATTAAAAGGAAAACGGAGGGGATTTCTCTATTGGAACGGTGCTTTTCTGGTTGTTTTATATCTGAGATGAATGAGACGTCATGCAGCAGAGCTGATTTTAAAAACAGGTTTCATTTCAATCGTCTTGGTAAACACTGAGGCGTCTCCAAAAGTCCTCGTTACAACAAGGAGGAGTTTGAATTTACTGTGGATTTTCTCTGAACTGCACAGTCAAAGTCACACCTTTTCATATTTGGGGAAATGAAAGTGAGTAAATTCTCACTTTGATTTCAAAATTCTCACTTTAATCTGGTAATTCTGAGATTAAAATTAGAATCCTGCCATTTTTCACTCATAATTATGTCCTTACTCTTGTAAATCTGAATTTAATTGAATAATTCTGACTTTAATTGCCGATTTAAGTTTGAATTCTGTGTTTAATCTCAAACTTTTCTCAGAATTTTGACATTTTAAATAAAAAAAATTTCCTTTAAACTTAGAATTCTGACTTTTCATCTCAGACTTTCAGAACAGACATCGGAGGATGTTCAAGCAGAAAAGACCTGCACCACAGCCGGATTTACTTTGACTAGGCCACTTGAAAGCTGTCACTGAGAAGGGCTCTATCTGTTCATAAGACTGGGATGAACCGGATGAGTCGCCTCTTTCTCTCTGCACTCAGTATTTAGTTTTCCTGTGAAACGCTGTGAGGTGAAACCTGTTGCTAATTGGTGCTTTTTAAATGAGCTTTTTTAAATGAACTGAACTGAATTGCGGTTCCAGTGGTTGATGAGGCCACATCGATTGGATTTCCTCTTTTAGACGTTGCTCTTTAAACCCTTTCTGAATCACTTGAGCCATTCATTTTGGCGTTTTTAAGTGTCAGCTGTGGTGTGAGATTGGAGCCGGTGTGGATTTCCTCCCATAACTCGAGGCTCTGGCCTCCTCGCCTGCTCGTTAGCCACATCACTCACGCAGCTTGCTTTCAGTGACTCAGCTCTTTGACTTCCTGATCTCGAACCGTGATGACGCACGAGCGCAAACATCTCGCCTGGTGTTTGTCAGGCCCGACTCTCCAGCATATTCAGATTCTCCACAGGGAGGTTGCTCAAATGTTGGTTTTCTTTGAAAAAGAAAAAAGTAATGAGGGTTCTCACTGACAGTCATTTTGAAGACATAAATTTACTTCATGTCGTTTATTACCGTAAAATCTCAGTTCTTTCGCTTGTGCCACTTGGAGCTGATTGCGATTAACCCTCTGGCTTTTAATCCAGCGGTTTAACGGTTCCACACGCTGAGCCCAACGGGATGAATTATGGCAACTGTGATGACAGCTTTACAGTTCTTCACTTTAATCGTTTCCAAAGTGGTTGTGACCACATCAGTGGAAACCGACGACATTCCAATCAACCTCAGTTACGCTTTCAGCTTAATTCCAAGGAACAAATCACAAAGCCGACACTGGAGGAGGGAAGATTTCATAACTGCCAATAAAAGCTTGGGGAAAAAAAAAAGAATCATGACGCAACATCTAGGAGAATCATCTTTAGCTGGAATAAGTTGAATCAGTTGTTGACTGTGTGATGTTATCAGTCTGCGATGACGTTCATGGAGGGAGTTTGGCTGCTTCAGTTCGTTGAAGTTTGGAGGTAAACGTCTCTGCAAACCTTTCAGTAACATTTGGAATCATTTTTCTGTTTCAGCGCCAAGTATTGGTCAACTTCCAGTCATTAGACTGAAATAAAGTCGGATTGTTTGGACATTTGCATCGGTTGAGACAAAACGATCAGACTGGACCAAAGTATTAGTCAGGACAAGGCTGCTTGTTATTACTGAGCTCTGCATGTGACGCCTTTCTTCTACATTCTCCATCTGCAGGAATGGAGAAATGCTGAGTTTTTTTATTATTATTGCAAATTTTCTACTTTTCAAACTCAGAAATTTCCTTTGCTTTTAGAGCAGTTGTAGATAAAAAACAGGAGTAAATTTCCACCAAAATCTCAAAAATTGTAATCTGTTAATCTGAGAAATTTTCTAAAAAAAACAAGAAATTTTCTGAGTTTGAAAAGTTTAGAAAAAAAAATAATTGGTGATTAAGCTAAGAGAAACTTTTTGAGTGTGTTCTAGCAAATGTTTTACTTTTCCAGCTCAGAAATGTCCTCAGTTTTTAGGGCGATTGTAGATAAAAACGGAAAAGGAGCCGATTTCAGCCAGAAAGCCCAGAAATTTTGAGATTAATCTCAAAAATTTTTCATAAAAAACTTGAGAGATTGGAAATTTCCAAGTTTCAAGATTGAAACGTTTTAAAGGTTTTTCTAGATTTTTTAAAAAACATTTCAAAGTCACAAATGTCAAAGTTTAAAAAGGCAGGAGTAAATTTCAGACATCTTGAGAAAAACTTTAAGAAACTTTTTCAAAAATGAAAAATTTTTGACTTTTAAATTTTTTTTTTTGTATCCAAACTCACAAATGCCCAAGTTTTGAAATAATTAATTAATAAAAAAAGAAAACAGGATATATTTCCGACAAAAAACATTTTGAGATTAAACTCAGGCACTTTAAAAAATAAAATAAAATTCTGAGTTTCAAAGGAAAAACATTTTAAAACTTTCAAAAGTTGAAAAGTTTTATTTTTTCAATGTGAGAAACTAACTTTTTTTCTAGGTCATTTCTTTTTTTCATTTTCATCCATTCATTTCATTTTATTTTGGCAAACTGTCCACATCACATTTCTGAGATTTTTTGGCAGAAAGGTTGTCATCTTCTTTTTCCTTTGCCCTAATTCAGATTTTATACAGATTTAGTTTCACACATGCAGTTTTCTTACCAGGCATGTGAACCATCCTGCAGTTGCACACGCGCATGACCTCGTTGGTCTCGCAGAGCAGGCGGCAGGCGCTGATGCTGTACGTGTCGTATCCCGGGAACTTCTCCCTGCTGGTGGAGCGGCAGTTCCCCCAGGGCTGGGGCAGGTAGGTCAGCTAAGCACAGAGATTTATTAGACCAGGCTGAGCGAACGGTTTCAGGGAGGGCAGCACAAACAGCAGCAGAGCAGGGATGAGAAAAGGCCTACCCTTTGCTCCTGACATGAAACGAAGGTCTGGAAGCCGGGCGAGACGCCGAAGCCCAGCTGGTGGATGTAGGGAGGCTCGTCCTGGCTGTGGATCTGGACTCGGATGCCGGCCTCCAGGGACGTCTCATCTACGTGGCGAAACAATGTGAAGCAGAGCGTGAGAGTGCAGCGGCGGAAGCAGCGCGAACGCGGGGATTTCAGGAGTCTGCATCATTTGACAGCTCAGATTCAGCTTGATGCTAACGGCGAAGCGCATTTCAAGCATGTTTGGGGAGATAAAGCCAGCAGGGAAGAATATTATGCAGCAACAAAACAAGCACAGATCAAAAGTATTGTGCTGGTTGGGAATTCCCTTTAACAAATCCCATGTTTTATGTGTAAAAGCTCTGTAAAAAAGACACATTTTGTTGGAAATCTCTGCTTGTCTGTATGATCGGATTGAGTTCATTTTTCTGTAAAGTGAATGAAGCAACATTAAAATAAACTGAGTGAAGTTTTCTGGGGTTTGTATACAGATTTGCAAACGTAGAGCCATTTTTAACCCAGACTATTCTACTGCAGCTCACCGGGTTGATCACCTGTCCGACTTACAGCTTTTCTAATATATTTAACTTGATTCATATCCCCACTAACTGAAAAAATCCAAACATATTCACATCCCAGGTAGATTTAGATTGAACGTAATCTTCTAATTATACAAAAATATTTATTTTGACTAGAAGTAATTCTGTTGATTTTGAGCAGCTTGAATGGAGCTTGGACTTGAATTGGACGGGTAATCTCTGAAGAGACTTAAATTACAGCGATTACATGGAAACCCTCCAACCTCACACCCCAAACACACAAAACCACAAATGACCAGTTGTCTAGTTTCCAGTTGAGACGGTTTAATACGCTTGAAATGAGACAAGCCTGACCTACAAGTAACCTTCAGCAGATAGCAGCTTGTTTTCAGTTAATGATTTCTTAATATTGATGAAAAATACAAATTATAAGTGAAATAGTCTCCCAGTTTCTGGACTTAAAATATGGGAAACATGTTTTTCCACTGGCAGATTATCTCACTGATAACTAGGACTTTTTGTTTTAAGCTAACTTAAAACGAGGTATTTCTTGCTGAAAAGTTAGTTTTGTCTTATTTTCACTATACTAAGGTCTTTGCACTGTAAACTACATCAAAAATACTTGGTAAAATTGAATGTTTTTGCAGTGCAGGAAAAGGATAAAAGACATCACTCTCATTACCAAAGAAAAATATTTAATGTACCATTGGGAACAAAAAGGCTTTTCAGCAAGTATTTGATATGTTAAAAATGAAAAATACGTAAAGATAGTTTTAATTTATTAAGAAATTACATGTAATTTCTAAAATCAAACGTAAATAAATATGAATAAATCTAGATTTTTTCTTTTTATTGTCATTTCAGAGAAGGTCATTCCAGATTGGTTGAAAATACATTTTTAAATCTATACTTAAAGTATGAATAATTTTAGACTAGATTTTTATGCATTGTTGTAATTTGTAAAAACAACAACAACACTTCTTAATTTTGCACTTTTTTTGGTCTTTGCCTCATTTAAAAGTCTCCCAATAAAACACAGTGCGGTTTGTGGAATCAACATTTTGCTGTGTATTTACAGTGTGGTGCAGATAAAATGATGCGTTAAATGATTATTTCACGCTGTGTTTTGCGGCAGGTGGATGTTTGTGGGCCTTACTCGTCTCTCTCCAGATGGGCAGATACTCGTCCTGCTGGATATCCAACATGATCTCCAGCCCATTTCCCATCCCGCCCTGCTTCGTCTTCTTGGACGTCGTCTTGTTGCCATTAAAAGTGTAGCATTTCCCGTATCTGGTGTAAACCTGCACACACAGAGATTCGTATCGTCACCGCAAACATGACAAAGTCCACATGCCGCTTCTGACAAGCAGAGCATTGAAATGACTGCAGAGATACGGGGGCCGGAAGAAAAAATAAAAATAAACAAGCTGAATCTCTGCCTGAACAGGCGGCTGAATATTACCCAGAAACCTCTGGATGCAGTCTGCTGGCTCGCTCCCTCATGGGCCCAGATAAGCTGTCTTTGAATCAATTTCTGACACTACACAGCGCTGCTCAGTAGTACCAGCATCCCACTGTAACGTCAAAAGGACGCAGACTTTTTCTTTTTAATCTTTCTTCAAAAGCAAACAAAAGACAATAATAGAGAGGCTGTTTTGAATGAGCTATCACTGCTCCTCCTATCAGGGGAGTTGTCTCGGTGGGGACACATCATCTCTTTGTTTATACCTCTCATCTGAACTGCTGCACTGCAGAAAAGATTCAGCTTACAAGCCGTTTAACTGCTCCCTCCTCGGAGTTTTAAAGGCACAAACCGTGAGCCACATGCAAACAAAAGAGGTGGTGCAGCACAGCCAGCAAAATGAAAAAAAATACAGATAGAAAGTGGCTAACCCGCACGCAATGTGTGTGCGTACGTGTTTGTGTGTGTTTTCTTCCCCTGGATATTTGATTCCAAGTGTAGGTTGTTTGGAAAGACTATTCAGCTGAGCACTTGTGCAATCCCTCCACTGAACTGTAAAGGTACAATCAGAACTTAGCAGCCATAACCAGGTATGGCAGGTGTCCAGTTCTGGATCTCTCTACAAGCCGATGCAGAAAGCACCGTGCTCAGGCAACACACTCCTTCCAAAGAAAGAGCGCTGCAGGTGTGTGTTTGGCCTTTCAAGCCCAAAAACACCAACAGATGGGTGAGAGAGATTTCTTGTTTCTTGCCATTTTTAATTATTTGCATTTTTTTAGCAGATTATGGACTAATGAAGATGTTCTGATGAATATTTGTGCAAAAATGGTGCAATACGTTTCGTGAGACGTTCACATGCACTCGTCAATGAGATTGCTTACAGAATGCTCAGTTTTATCAGAGCTTCACTAAATTTCAAAATATGATTAAATGCAACTTATGTGCAGTTTAGTGTTACAAGTCTAAACTTGTCTATGTGCCATTGTTACACATGAAAATGTTGGTCAGTGGTTCATTTATTGTGGATCATAAGCAACTCTAAACAGTTGGGATCTAAAACTGTAAGTCCGTATCGCCCACCACCACTTTCAACAGACTGTGGAGAAAAATCGGTGGCATTAAAACAGAGTTGCACCCCCTGCAGGGGCATAGTTTGTGGGATACTGTCACGGCGCCAGTGTTTGCTAAAGCACCACTATCTGTGCTCTGACTTTGATATCAGTTTGATACACCTAATGAGCCCTATGATGTCTAAATTAGGGATACTGGCTGAACAGCACAAGCTCTCATTTACAGACCACAGGGTGTATCCGCCTGTGAGACGGCTGAACAGCAAATCAAAGCCACTGTTATTGGATCCAGTCAAGTAATTCTATGGAACGGTGGGTAATTTTGCGATGTCCACAACAGTGATTAGAGCAGAGAAACGAGTAGCGTTTACAAAAAGCGGCTGCTCAGAGAGACAGCTGTGTTTTTTTGGTGCTGTAATATATCTCTGGGGCTTTGATCATGGTGTTTGAGCATGCTGGTTTGAACGCGTGTGTCTTTGAATAAATCAGAAATGGTTACACTCAAATTGAGTCCTGTTTGAGGATTCAGAGAAACGGTTGACAATTACAGATGGCGGCTCCAGCTCTGATGTGGATTTCCAGCCGCTTCTCTCTGCATTTTTGTAAATTGCGACATCTTTTCAAGGGGAAGTGATTATAAAATGAAAGTTGGCAAAGGAGAGAGGGTTCAAGTACTCAAGTGTGACTTTTGACTGACATGTGCTATTAGGCTGAAATGGTTTAATCTCTATTTGGTGGGTGCTGCGGAGGTAAGCTGCACTTATCATTGATTCCCCGCCTCCACCCGGGTTCATTGACACACTTAAGCTTCAACTGGAAGTCTTTATCTGATGGAGCAAACCAACCGAGGCAAAGGAGGATTTTACTTCAGAAACGCTCCAAACACCCTAACCAAGAGCCGGGGTTCCGCTCTAAAACTTCTGCCTCTGAAGGACGCCTGTGTGTCTCCAAATGATATCCCCAGAGAGGACGCACAATTTTTCCCATCATCTCACCCAGGAAATAGACGCTGGCAGAGCTTGCACTGCTTTATTTCTCAGCGACTGAACTTTCCTCCGGCTCCTCTCTCCACACCCACAATGTGACTGATGGAGCATTTTCCTCTTGTTACATCCAGCACCAAATTTAGCAAAGGTAACAGGAATGACTCGGGGAAATCCCAAGCGGGGGACTTGGCACTGCTGCCGACAAACTGAAACAAAGCGGCAGCGTGGAAGTTGGGCACTGAGAAGAAAGGATTTATTGTGTTGCTTTGAGTGAAAGCAGAGCTATCACCTAACAGAGAGCGGTTTGCTTACGTGACATTTAAGGCATTTAAACAGTAGGCTTTGTTGAGCCAGTATTAACAATTGCTGAACTGTTACAGAATCTGAAAGTAAGCAAAGGAGCCTGAACGCCAAATAATGGCTGTTTTTAATCTGTTCTGTGTGTCATGTTGGTTATTTAAGGGTGTTTTCTTATCCGATAGTTTTATAAAGTTGCAATATCTGTTACATTTGGTTTGCTTTCACGCTGCACTGTGTCAAACGAGCCAAACCATTTGAGGAACCTGTTGACCCATTTGCTTGTGCTCGTCCTGCACCAAGAACCACTAAAAGAAATTACATGAAAACCTCTGAAGAAGAAATGAGGGCAACTTCGTTTTTGATGAAATGTAAACAAAGTGGAGTGGTGTCAGATTTTAGCAGTTGTAGGATTTCTCTTGTTTATAGGTGCTGATGTCCTTCATTTTGGGAGATTAGTGATTGGCTGATTTTTACATGTGAAGCCCATCTTCTCCACTGATCTTATCCAACTCTGCAAAGGTCTGAAAAAATCAACCACTGAATCAAATCTGAATGGGCAGGTAAGGCTTTTTAAAAGATCGGTAATTGGCAACTGGCCAAAAAACTGCACCCCTAGTTTTTGGTAAAACACAACAAACCATTTCTCCCACTAGCAACAGACTCTCACATTTGTTTTGGTTGGATTTACCCAGAATGCTCTGCGCTATAGTTCAGAGCATTCTGAACTATAGCGCAGAGCTATAGTTTGCTTTTGGCGCAAACTCAGGTCCACATATGTTGACATATTTATTTGAATAGCATTAAAGTTCACTTCAACCGAAACGAGACCGAGGTTTTTAGAGTTAGCTTTAAGGGCCACATCAAAATTTGCATTCACACCTCCCATAAACAAACCAGACTTTCAAGACAAGTGAACTAGAGTTTGATTAAAATGGACCAACAGGGCGGGTATGACTGCATCTATAGAGTGTATTGCCAAAAAAACCCCAAACTATTTTGCAATCACAAATAAACATTGTTTTTCGTGTGGAGATGTGAACAGCTGGTAGAAACAAATAATTGTTTCTACCAGCTGCTGGTAATTGCAGTGAAAGGTTTTTCTATTAAATGACTCGGGAGAGACAAAATACGAATGCCCCACAAAAACCAGGCATCTTTCAAATTTGCTGACTGTAACGTGAAAAACTGGCAACACTTTATTTGAAGAGGCGTTCATAACACCTGCCATGAGCATGGAGTCTTCAAAAATATTTACAACTGTCGCCATGAAGTGTCATTCGGTAAATGTTTACACTTTTAATGCAAGGCTGCTTTAAAAGTCCATTAAAAGTGTCAACTTTGCATTAAAAGTGACATTATTTATCATTATTTACTCATGTTAGTCTTATGCACACCTTCAAATAATGTTACCTAAATGTAAAAAAGTTGGTATGAATATTTTTCCAAGCCTTTCAGCAACTGGAAATAGATGGTCTCAGAAAATGTGATCAATTTCTAAGATAATTTTATGAATGTTTTTTAGAATAGCAGCTTGTCGATGTGTTTTTGCTGCACATAATGCACCTGGAATGTCATTCCATATTTTTTTCTAAATAAATGTAATGTGAAAACGGTGGACGGCGTTCTGTTTCATCCTGCAGCCTCTCTTCTGTTTCTGTGTTTTTCGTCGACCTTGCTGGAAGAAAAACACAGCAAGGGGACGCGTTTCTCTTTCACCTCTCCTTTTTATATTCAGCGATAGACTGTGGATGTTTGTAAAGTAAAAGCAATAAAACGGCATAAATTATGTTGTCTTAACTTCTTTGGATGAGAGTGTGAAAGTGGAAAGGCACAAACATTAAGAAACACAGTTTTTCGTTGCCCGAATTCATCAAATTAGCATAAATTGTATCTTACCAATTACAATGTGAACACTTTAAATGCAAATTCATGGTGCACCGTTTTGCCAGAGTTTTTCCACCAAAGTGCCTTGTTTCACTCCCTGCCTCTCCACGATAAATGCATTTGGAGTCCAGGCCCTTAGCGTGTAATTCAGGAGCCCTGGTGGGCTAAACCTTTAAACACCCTCGTTTTACGGCCGTGATCTGACAGTCCTAACTTCTCCCTTTTAGAGAATCTGCAGGGATCACTTCAGTGCTTCACCGGAGGACATCCATTTCCAGGCAGGCTGCATGTCATTGGGTGGTTCTCGGAGTTTGAGCAAGAAGGATTTGAATTCATTTACACAGGCTGGTGGTAAGTGTGAGAGCACTGATTGGCAGATAAAAACCATTAAGGCCGGCTCATGAAGGTTTAAGGTTGACAGAGAGCGTTTTCTGCTTTAATGGCTTCATTACAGCGTCCCAGCAGTGAGACTTGAATAACAATGTCACATAAGCTTACTATTTACATGTTTTTTTAATGTTCTGCTTGGATTGTTGCAGAGGTGGGTTACACTGTAAAAACCTTCTCATCCAACTGTTTTGCTTATTATAAACTCATTAAGGCAGAAATGGCTTCTTTACTGCTAAAGTTATATCATGTTAATATATTGTGATGGGTATTGTAAGTTTATGTAAAACTTACAATAGAAACAAAACAAGTCACATAATAATTGAGTGAAACTTCCTGTCTTAAAGGAATTGTTTTTTTTTTTGTTTACATGTTTATTTTTTTGCATTTATTTGAACATATTGGAACAGTGTGGCAGTAAAAAAAAAGAAAAATGTTCACATTTTATCACCTTTACGCAAATGTTCACATGTGCTGTGATGGTCAAAGGGTAAAGCCACAAAGCTGACTTTAAAAGACCTCTGGGAGACACTCAGCTCTCTGTCAGCTGCAGGCTTCAGAAGCTAGTCTAAAAATGTAAGGTCTTATTTTCTCTGAACACAGAGTAGAGCAGAATGAGAGAAATGAGTCTTCAAAACAAAACAACAACAACAAAACAACACAATTTAGGGTGTGTAAGTGAAAGGAGAAAACCCAGTGAAGGCATTTCTGCTGTATCCATTTTTCCCTTCAGACATGCTCTCAAAAACATCCATTTGGGCTCCTTGAAGAGAAACCTTCCTTCGTGAAGTAACTGTTACTTCTTAAAACTCACAAAGTGAATTTCCCAACATCACACAGAGTGTCTGTAGTACTTTGCAGAAAAACTCATGAAAAGAGCTGAAAGGAGCCGAAGCACATCCTCAACTGGGTTTGATCTGAACAGCTTAAAAACACACAAAACCCTAGAAATATATATTAGAGATGTCTTCTGCAGCTCAGTTCTTGTGTTTTTCTGTAGAAGTTAAATTTCCTGTTACATTAACTTTCAAAAGTATGCATCCACATTACATTTTTAAACCTTTTTTAACATTACAGCCGTAAATATTAATGTATTTAGTTGCGACTTTATGTGACAGACTGAACGCTTGGTGAAACATAGAGGAGGCAGTATCATGCTGTGGAATCATTTGTTGGAATGGCGTAGTCAAAGTACAACATGTGATTCTGGATCTTCTGCCATGTCTCAATAAATTTCTATAAAAATGTATTAACATATTAAAACTTGGAAATTAAATATAATATTTGCTCTGTAATTAAAAAAAACCCATTTATTTTCTTAGTCACTATAAATCAAACAATTTGGATTGAAATACATAAATCCAAATGAATTATTTTTGTTTTGTTTGTAAGTATTGTTTTAAAATCATGCGCCTGTTTGTGTAGAAAGTGTTTTTATATTTTAGCTACAGAATTTTATTGCCAAAGAAGCATCTGTGTTTCCTGCACTTACTTAGGTTTTCACAATCAAAACATATAAATGGAGTCAAAATTAAAAACAAAACGACACCGTAATGATAGTAATGTTTTTTTCTTGCATGTCCATGAATGAATATCTAAAGGCTTTCTATATTTACCAAATAAACTGATATCACACTGTGATCATCTCATGATTGTAGAAACATTTTGAAGCATCCAGACAAGGCCGACAGCAAGGTTTCATATTTCAATCCACATTAGAAACGGAAAAAAATGAGAGCAATTTGTAAACATGCCTCCAAAACAAAAATGAATAAAATGTCAACATAGATTCTTGTTTTATTCCACCTTATATGGCACAGTTTAGTTAAAGAAAGCACAAATAATCCTCAATCAAGTGTCAGACGCGTGGTTAGGATATTAAGGTTAGTCATAACTCCACCATGCCACAAAAACAACAAAAATAATAAAATAAGAGAGGAGGTGCAGACGCAGAGCGGTGCAGCTGCATGTGAGGTCTCGCATGTTTTGCACCATTAACCTCCATCTCAGTGTCTGTCTCATAACGCAGCAATTCAAACATTACAGTGTGTCATTTCCAGCCTTCATTACCCAACCGGGTAGTGAGATCCCAATGGAAATTTAATAAAGTCATAAAACGAAAGTAAATACAAGGCACTGTCTGAGGTTGGCTTGGTGATGTTTTCCCAAAGAAAGCAACAGTTTTGTGTTTTTCTTTGTTGCATTGTCAGTCTGTAACCTTTCTGTGTTTGTCTCAGGTCCAATATATAAAACTTCACAACAAACACATTCAGGTTCTCTGTATTTATTCTAACTAAAGAGGACAACATCAGTCCAGCAGCTTCTGACCCAACATCACCAACAGCAACAGAAAAAGAGGCTGATTGTGATCGTATGGAGGTATTTAACATAAATTTACATCATTAATCCACAGAACTCACCTCATCTTTAACTCAAACAACAATGAATATATATTTCTAGTGCAGGAAATAAAATCGCACATGTAATATTCAACTATCACACAACTGATAAGTGAAACATTTGTATTAAAAATTAAAACATACTTAACAAGACGACATTCAGATCAGTCCAGCTGTTTCTGCCTCGATGCATTCAATAAATATAATAAATAACCCTAAACAAACTACGAAACAACAGCTCTCAAAGAGTACTTAGCATGGTTAATAGCTGTTAGCATGGTTAATAGTTGTTAGCATCAGTTAGCAGCTGTAAAATTAAACAGCTAAAATGCCCAACATTAATAATAACAGTTAAAACACTGTATTTGATTAAACTCAACTAAAACATATCTTTAAATATAAACACAGATGCATGTCACTGTTGCAGGCAACAGGAAAAAGGGGGAGGAGCTGTCAGTTACAGGTTGCTATGGTAACCACCAACAGCAGCGCAACAGACGTTAATCCAGCAATAAATATCTGGAGAAACAACTTGTTGATTAAACCAAGTAGATTCAAAGAATAAACACATTCTGACAAATATTGCTGAAATAAAACACTGATTGTCTAGTACAATTATTTAGTGTAAGCTGCATGTTCAGCTCTATATTTAATACATTAAGGCTTGAATAAGAACCTGTATCGGTGTTTCAAGCGCTGTGACTAATCTCTTCTCTTTCTTTGCCGTCCTCCCTGCTCCGCAGCCAAGAGGAGTGCTTTCAGACTCCCCCTCTCCAGCGCCCCTCGCTCCGCTACTCCCTGCATGTCCAAGCATACTCAGCTAATGGAGCGGCGAGGGATGCTCTTGAAGCAGCGGCTGAAAATGGACATGCTCTCCAGCACAACACACAGCCTCACAAACACAAGAGTCCACTATATTCAGCACTCTCTGTGATGTGAAAGCTTCCAACGAGCCCCGTCTGTCCACCAACATCCCGGCCCGTAATGGCGCCGTTTCATAAATGTGATTAGAAATTACAGTCATAATGGGGATAATTCATTTGGATCACCACTGTGGGACGCGTCCCTAATCAGTCTTTATGTGTAATTGAGACAAATCATCTTCTAGAGCCGGATCTGAAGCCAATGTCCAATCGAAAACAGGAAGCCCCTTCCTGACCTTTAAAGTTGAGCGGCGCCTATTAATTGTGCCCTTGCCTCCAGGGAACAATAACCACTAAACAACACTCTCTCAAGACGGAAACAGCCTTAAAAACCCCAGAATGTTCTCACATTTAGTAAATCACATTTCAATATAGTTAAGGAAGATTTTATGTGACGGACCAAAAACAACCACGGACTTAAATTGGTGGGGATTTATGAGCCTTACTTATGATTTAATTTAATTTATGAGCCTAACTTATGTTGTAGGTTCAATTTTTGTCGACATATCTCATATTGTTCTTTTTAAAAGTCACAGGGTATGACATAATATTAGAGACATGCTAAGAAAACAAAAGAAAAAGGAGAATAAAGTCATAATATGACAAGAATAAAGTCATAAAATTGTGAGAATAGTCATTATAACATTACTCTCGTAATATTATAACTATTTTCATAATTAAATTTTCTGTTTTTTCTTAGTATGGCTCTAATATCCCATCACAAAATGGGACATGTTAGAGATTATCTCAACAGATTCACTGCATTTATTCTAACAAAAGATTTAATCAAGTTGGTGGTTAACATCAGTCCAGCTGCTTCTTCCCTATACATTAAATATAATAAATAACACAAGACGAACCACAAAGCAAAAGCTCCCAATGAGCAGTTAGCATCAGTCGATAGCAGTTAGCATTAGCAGCTGTAAAATTAAACATAGCTAAAATAAATAACATTAACAATAATAAAAACAAATACAAAAATCAATCATGAAACACTTTGTATGATTAAATTTGTGTAAAATATATGTTAAAGTATAATACTCGTAAAGTAAACAGAGCTGATCCTAATTCAAACCGCAGTTACCAACGGCAACAGAAAAAAGGGGGAGGAGCTGTCAGTTGCTGGTTGCTACGGAAACCACCAACGGTCGAAAGCAGCATAACGGAATGTAAAACACCAACAAATGTCTGGAGAAATAACATCTTGTTGACCAAACAAAAATAAATTCAACATAAACCAATTTTTGACAAACTTCCCGTCTATAATACTGTTGAAATAAAACCCTGTTGCATAAAATTATAACCTACTTTGTGTCAGTTTGTCACATAAAATCCCAACAACATGCAACGGTTTTGATTGTAATGTGAGCAAGTTGTGGTTTATTCTAGGATTCCCTCCATCAAACCGTTATTTATTTAAGAGTCTCAGAGTATTCTTTCCTCTGCAGTGCTTGGGGTCAGACGGATATGAAAAGTTTTGTGCTCTCAAGGTTGCAAAGGAGCACTTTTTCCTCTTCACACACAGTCCTGATAAGCCATGCTGCACCTTACACACGATACAGTTGAGGAGAAATTCGCCTAAGGCATTGCACCGACAAACCGTTTTACCTGAGGCATTTGTCTGACTGTCAGTTCTGTTTTCCTGCAGTCATTTAGATGCTCAGGTTTAATTAAGCTACCGCTCTCATTAACAAAGAATCTCATTTCCGAAGCTCTCAATCTCACGCCACTTTCTTCTTCTTCTTCTCCTCAGACAAACACATCCACCCTGACAGCCACGCGAAACATGCAAACGCCCCGGATCGCCCCGGCCAACCGTTTATTGAGTATTCATCGTAACGCCAGACACCTCCTGGTTGTTTTTCTTTTACATGGACTCCGGGGAAATGATATCTGCTGGGCTGAATTTACATGCCGGGTGTTGATGAAACTTCTGGAGACCAGAAGCAGCGTCTCTGTATCTTCTGACAAGAATCGTCAGTTTAAAATATAAGCTACCTTCGGGGATGGGAGAGTGATGCCGGAGCAAATTAAATATCAGGTGCTTGCTCCTGTCATTGTATGACAAGTTATTCATAACCGTGCAAACTTATCAGCTTATGCAAAATGATTGTGGCTGCATCTGTTGCTTCTGGATGTGTTATTTTCCCATGATGAGTGGGATCCATTGTCATGAGATTCCTAATGGCGTGCAACACTTGCTTTATTCACAAGATGGTGCAATAAGTGCACGCACTCACCCGCTCACACACTTCTGCAATCCCTTCTGTATGAAATAACATTTGCTTCTCAGCTTTGTAACATTTATGAGGGCTGAGGTTCCTGTTTTTCATGCGCCATAAATCATTCAAGTTAGCAAAAGTGATTGGTGTTTTTGTCCTGCAGAAAGATATTCTTTTAAATCAAAGAGACAAAGCTGGAACCCATAAGAGTTTTGCACGACCAGAGGCATCATCTGCGCCCCTCTCCTCCATCACGGGACTTAAAGAAGTAGATAATGAAGCGGGGGAACAAACTGCAGGCAGATCAAGCAAAAGTAATGAAAAAGAAAAGCCTTGGACGCTTGATTCTGTCCTTGATTCCAACTGATAAAAGAGGAAGAAGCAAAACTTTACAGGAACAAAACCGACCACAGAGGACCTGCAGGCGGCTGATAGAGCTGGTGATTAATTTCTGGAAATTAATTATTACAACTGAGGTGCTGACATTTCTGGCATTATAAACTCACTTACAGGTGATTATTCTGTTTCTGGATAACAGAAGAAAAAACATTTACTGCCCACCCACTTCCACACATCGTGCAAAACTCACTGGATGATCAACCTGCTCACACTGCAGTTATGAATACTAAGCACTCCCCAGAATAAATCACTAAAATTACATTGTTTTTGTAATTATCCCACAGTTCATAACTTCTCCACTGGACATTTCTCTTCAACCTCTTGTGGATTTATTTCCTTTTCTCCCCTCTCCTCGGTGCTTGAACCTGATCTATCACTGTTGTTGCAACACCTACCGTTCGCCAAAGGAGGTCGATAAAGATTATGGATGTTTCGATGGCTCTGTAATAGCAGGTTGTTAAGAGCCAGAGCGGAGGACCGCGGTAATCCCTGTCTGCACATCAAAGACACGCGGGAAATCTGGCCTTGACTTTGCAGAGTGGCCGGACGCCACCTGCCCAGATGTTTGGCATGTGGACTCTGGTTCTGCCAACACAGGGTTCTGAGAACAGAGCGGGACTCCCAGAGTGAATCTGAAGCCTCCCAACCTCCGGGGCAAAGACAAAGTATATATAAATGATGAATCATCTCATTTCTTTTAAACAAATCCATCAATTTTCTAATCTGAAGTGATCAACTCTTTTGCTATGACAGGGGCAACACATAGATAACACTGTGCTATTCAAAAATATGATGATGTTGCACTAGACTGTAAAATTGGAATCTTCTTGTGGTAGGAAATTATTTAGGCATCGGCGGCTTTTATTTTGAAGCTCCACTGAGAAACAGCGGGCAACTTCTGGATTTCAAATTCCAGAAGTGGAATTAAATGCAAATCTTATTTGCATTTAAGATGTTATGACTAACTGTTAATCATTATCCTTACAGTAGAGCATGTTAATCTCATAGATGTTATTTTGGGTTTCAGGTTGGTGTTTAAACAGATAAATTTAACGGATCGTACCATTATTGTTTCCCCATGCTACGAAACGTTCTCGTTTATTTTCGTTTCTGTGGGAGAATGTAAAACGTTTTTCCTGTGCTTAATAAGTGTATCTTAAGCATAGAAAGTGACAGTTCAATCACTATTATTGTAAAAATAATGTGCTATGGATCAGACCTTTTAGAGAGCGGTAGGACTGCAGCAGCAGATATTTAGCAGCTCTCTTGCTACATGAAAGATTGCTAATGAAGTTATTGTTGACCGTTGAATACTGAGCTAAACTTAATACAAACAAAAACAAACAAACAAAAAAAAGACCTTTCAAATTTTCTGTAAAATTAACAGAAATCACACAGAGACCTACCACACCAGGTTTACAAGATGAGAACATAAACCAAATTGCTACTTAGCATCTCGAAGGAGGTTCTCCCCTTTTCAATGCTCTGCTATTTACTGTTGAAGGCTGTTATTAAAACCGTATCTGGTAACCGCCGATACAAAAAACCAAAAAAGACTCCATCAAACACAAGCAGAGAAAGTAAAGCAGAGATTTTTTATCCATTGGGTTTCAACAGCTAAATGAAATATATTTTATGCTTTCTAACTGCACAAATAAAGAACATTGTTATGTCTAAATGTGAGAAACTGACAAAAGTAGGACTTTTCCTCCCACCGGCTTGCAGCTCATGTGAAACAAGTTAAGATCTAGATGGATGTTTGCAGTCTTCAGAGTGGTCTGGTTTGTCTGTTTAGCTGCTTACCAGCTTCTCAGATTTCATCTGCTAATGTTTGGGTGGCCTGTCTTGACTAGACAGGAAAGCCAAAAATATACAATAAACTAGAGCCAAGCTGAAACAGTTTGACGACAAGCATCTGTTTTGTCCAAACTGTCAATACAGCAGATGAACTGAAACACAACTTACTGCAAATCTCCAAAATAAGAGTCTACAAAAGTCACTCTGATCTTCAAAAACAGTATTCTCTGCAGACATGAAAACCCAGCAGTGTGAAATACAGAACATATATACAGAACATCACCGTACTGCTATCAATCAGGTAAACACGTTTCGTCTGCACAAACCTCTCTTGTGGTGGTTAACTAAATGTAGGTGAGCTGCACCCTGCACAGACTGCCAGCCCATCAGAGACAAGGGACAAAAAAAACATGCTTATCTCATAACTATGGCGATTAGTGAGACCAATGAAACCAACAATCATGTTTTTGTATTCTGGGAGTAAAAATCCCAGGCCGGGATTTGAACCTGTACATGTCTTCTCCAAGGCAACAGTGCTGCCAGCTGTGTCTAATGTAAAACTACTTTCATTAAATTCTGGGAAACCTATAACAGAAAGATAAGCTGATGCTACTTGGTGCTTGTTTTGCTATTTTATCATCAGTTTGCACATCATGATAAAAACAGGTTCATTTTGTTACATTCTCTGAATCCTAATGGGGCTTTGGAACAATGAAACGGGATTCGCTGCTCATCCTGGAAAGTAACGACACCAGGATGGTAGAGGCTGGCAGAGCTGTGGCTGCGTTAGGCGCTGGATCCTCATAAACGCATCCAATGTGCAACCCATAATGTAAATCGTTTTTCTTAAAGCCAGATGTCCCTTTGAGCAGGATTATACACACTTCATTCTGGATTCAGGACAAATAATTCCAGAATGGTTTGAGGAATATTAAATCCGGCTTAAAGTTTTGACCTGACTTCAAAATTCAAGAGATCAACTAGGAAATGAAACTTTGAGAATGTGAAGCATCTGGTTCTGAGGTTGGCTACCGGAGCAAACCTGGCTATGTCAACACAGCAAGTCCTGATGCTCAATTTACATTTTTTTCTGCAATCCATTGTTTTGTTTTGCATGTTCATACTGTTAATTAAATGCAACCACAATGAGACTTCAGTTTATGTCCTCAACTTGTAAACGTTCTTCAGCAGAAGAAGAACTTTTGATGTTACCAACAGCGCAGTTTATGGAAGTAATAATGGATGGAGCCGTTTAGGGAACAATTTAAAGTTTATTCAGCTATGAGAGTCAACAGTATTGTCACAAGATCATAACAACACGAAGAAAGATAATAAAAAGATATCACAAGTAATAGTGATGGCCTTTCGTGAAGCACTGACTGCAACTTTAGTTGTCTGTTTGGATGCGTAATTAGAGGCAATAGGGTGGGATTGTGATGTGATGCGCTTCACTTATTTCATGATTTACCACATCTGTCTTCTACTGGTACAGATTTATGACACAAGTCTCACATCGACAACGTAAAAGCCAGACAAAAACATCACCGTTCAGACTGCAGACGCTTTGAGAACAATCGGATACGAAGACGAATTATTAGCACATATGGAAACGGGCTGAGATTGGATTTTTCCTGGGCAAAAAGATCAGAACGTGCCATACAAAAGTCGTATGGAGGTCCCAAATGGGCAAAAAAGCAACTTTGGGTCACATTTTCCTGATGTGTGAATTGAAGCTCCAGAATGCAACTTACATAGAATTTTTATTTTTTTTTACATATTTGTTGAAACTGTCACATTGGAATGACAGCATGGGATGAGACAGGTAATCTGTGAAAATCTTCTCCTAGTCCTAATTAGAAATAACCAATCAGAGCCAAGAGGAGGTTCTTAGCGCTGTCAATCATGTTCCAGACAGTGGGGCCTGTCAGGAATCCTCATGCTTGTTAGCATAGGCTCTGATGATGGCAGATAAACCGTTTTCCTGTTATGTTAAATAGTTTAACCGCCATTAGCATATTTAGTAACACCTACATGAGCATAACTGACATCACTAAAACCCTCCTTCTGGCTCTGATTGTTTTTGACATGAAGCGGTGCATTTCTACATATGGCAGTAATAGCACTGAAAAAACATTTGTCTTAAATCAAAGTTACATACTACAACTTTAAGACCTTTTCTGGATGTCAGATTCTGCCAGAATTTAATTCCATATTTTCTTTAATATCAATTTCCCAGCTTGCTAACAAGTTTACTAAATACATGTTTCTCTGGAAACATGAAGTCCTGCACCAGAAGACAAAAAGCTCAGTGTGCGTTAGCCACAGTTGTCTTTGTGTGACAATCTGAGGGCTGTTTCCTCGACTTTGACTGTCAGCTAAAGAACTCGCCCGTGATGGGGGCTCAGAATCATTGGAAGGCTTCCAGTGGTTACAACCCCCAACTGTCAATGTGCATTTCATCTCTGCAGAGTCCATTCGTACTGAAGTCGTTTGCTGTTATTTGCAGCCAAAAGCCCCTCAGATCTGGTCCGCGCCGCCGTACGACTGAGGTGTTGCGAAGGTCGAGGTGATTGTTGCAATTATGTGGCCATTACTGAAACACATTACAGGCGGTCAGAATGAGACCAGCAGAGAAGCTACGATTTAAAACACATAGAAGTGAAAAGGTTCGCTGTTGAGTTCATTTTCTTTTATGCCAAAAACAATTTTTTTGTTAATTAAGCTGTAAAATGTAGGCAGTGGGTAACTGGGTAACAAACTGAAATATGGAAGCTGTTAACTCAAGGTTTAAAACACTAAGGGTCTGCTAAAGAAACATCTGAAAACTAAGGACTTAATTACTGCAGGAGATAATGAATTTAATTTCAGGGTTTCTGATTGGAAAGAAAATCTGGTGTGAGAGGAAACAGGAAGTAAGCAAAGCTAAAAGCCTGTGGGAAACAGGAAGTGGTGTTTATTAAATAGATAGGCACCCATCAGCTTTTTTCTGGGCAGCACCAATTTCTTTTTTTAGGCATTCAGTTTAGTTTGGATCCGTGTCAATGTTTATTATTCTATAAACAGATTGAAGTGATTTTCTACATCTGTAGCCATGGAAATGATCAGCTAACCTGAACTTTAACTCAGTTCTAGTCAAATGTACATTGTTCTCATGCAACGTCACAAATCTGTAAACTTTGTAACTAACAGCCATCCTGGCAGGCGGTTGCTATGGAGTTGCTATGACAACAATAAATAAGCCACAACCTAAGAGCTTGCTATTGTCTGGTTTCCAACTTACAAACAATATATTACAACTATTACTTAATCACAATTTGTGAGTACTCTACCCACCTTGTGTAACACTAAGATAAATATCAGTGATATTTACTGAAGTACTTCCTGCCAAACCAGCAAAATTAGCCTAGCTAATGTAGCTGTTAGCTAACACGGAGCAACTATGTGTATGTTTCTATTTTGTCCTTCCTCTGCCCGTCACCAGAACCTTGTTATTCACACAGAGAGTTTGTAAGTCTGTTACAAACCTGTTTAAACATTGTCTGTGTGCGTTAAGGTTCAGAGATGTGGGAACTATGTTTTAGCGAGTCATACAGTCTCTCTGATGCAGAAATTTAAGATGCAAGATGTGTTTATTGACAAAAGATGTGGGAAGCCTTTGTTGTACTTTGGTCATTTTTTTACTGTTTGATCTGGTTTTCATCAGTCAGAAAAATATTTCATATTTAAAGATGGTGGATGATTTTTCTTCTTCTGAGGGACAAATATTTTCTCGTCATCTTCTCCATGCGAATCGTATGGATTGACGGACGCTTTCCCACAAAAGAAGTCGACAGATGGTTCCTATCCAAACGGTTTCCATGAACAACATCACAGATGTCTTTTTGTAGCAAATCTTTAGACAGGCCAGGCGATTAAAATCTCTCCTCAAGGCTATTACAACCACTCAGTTGTCAGTCTTAACATAAATCGCCTTAAATTTACAGGTCCTTGTAAAAACATTAAAACTGGTTGAACTTTGTCACATTTTATAGCCGGCAACCACTAAATTTAATGTATTCTATTGAATTTTATGTGAGATCGACACAAAGAAGTGCATAATATTGAAGATTTCTTACAAATAAAAATCTGAAAAGTGTCCAAACATGACAGAATGTAAAATAGTTGAAGAAAATACAGTGCAATACTTTTACAAGATGCTGCTAACGTGTTTATTTCTTTAAGATACTATAATGTAACGGAAATCCTTCATTGAATAAGTCTAGATCTTGATCAGAACGATCTTTTATCTGTGAAGGGATCACAAATAACTCTTAAAATAACAAGGTTTATTTTTAAACCTGGTAAGAAAAACGTACAATAAGAAGTTTCATTTGTCATTTGCGATGCAAATAGTGGCATTTGTACATGATTACTCCCTCTGCAGGAGACGAGATGGATGCATTTTCCAGGTGTCATAGGTGAATATTGCTTCAACATTTCTAATACAACAATATCAAGAGGTATGCATTTTTTAACGCGCTTTTGCTGCACGCGGATGAATCTGTGTCAAATCAATTTCAAAGGGGCTAGGCGTGACTCTGACCTTGTCTGGAGCTGCTCAAATTGTGACTGAATTCCATTAATACAACTCAAAGCAATTTCGTTGCATTTAAAAGACACAAAGCCAACCCGGATGCTTCCAGTGACAGCCCGATTTTAGATGACGCAGCCAGAAATATCCACTAAATCTGGGATTCGGTTAAGTTCCAGAACAATTCCAGCTGAATTAAAACAAAGAAATCAACATGTGTTATGCTTTGTGCCAAGTATTCTGGCTTATTGCTCTGTTGGCTTGTTTGCTTTGTATCCAACACATAAACAAGTACGTGGAAGAACAAAACACACACATACTGGCGCATACACACAATCAGCATCATTACCTGAAGGTAGGGAAGCAGCTGCTCTGTGTTCTCCTCTTGTATTCTGCCTCTAGAGCATGTGTTATCTGTCAGATTTGAGTTAGACCCAAAGAAAAAAACTCATCTGACATTTTTCTTTTTTTAACAGACTACAAAGCTGCACACCAGGAAGACGGAGGAACTGTGACTTGTGCAACTCCTCCCGAGATCTATAATCCGCTTTGACAGATGTTAGAGACAAACAATGTTTATTTCGGTTGTGACGTGACAACGAGCTGAATTGGACCTGTTTACTTTTTCTGTGTGGCGCACTGAGAAGGCTTTTGTCGTAAATTGGTGCTACGCAAATAAGCTGATTTGATCTGGATTTCAAATATACGTCTGAAGAAAGAAAAATGCTTTTACATCGTGCAGTCTGAGCACCGATGCGAAAGAAATGAATTAATTATGATTAAATAATTATTTAATGAATTAGCAGCCATCCAGGCTAAACTAGAGGAACCGTTGAGAAGCAGATTCCAGGGAAAAATGTCTCTTAGGCCATTAATTAAGAAGAGATGTTATTATTTCTCAACCTAGACCTGAGGTCCATCTCGGTAAATTAAGAAAAGGTTTCAGTAATTGAATAAAACATTACAGTTAATAAAGTACTGTTGTCAGGGTCTCCCCCCAGAAAGCTCTCTAAACCCGGTGCTAGGCTGCTGGCTGACTGCCATTTTTTTGAGTAAGAAAAATTTTAAGCTGACAGGAAATTTTTAAATATCACTTGATAATTATGTCTTATTGGAAGATTAATACCTGTACACCAACCATGAAGTCTTAAAAGGGGAAACATTAAAACAAAAATAAATAAACAATGCTTAGCCTGGTGGGGCACAAGTTAAGCCTGGTCGCCCGCCAGGCTTATAATCCACTGGGGGAAACCCTGGTTGTGTTACGTCCATGTTGTTGTCTGAACAATCATGCGGAATATGGCTGAATGTCCACCAGAGATTTTCTAATGTTTGTGCGTCTTGTTTACATTCAAAGTCTACATGGAGGCGCGATTTGAAGTGAACGTTTGACGCATCAACTGCGTCCAACAAACAGGCCGGCATCGAAAAACAACAGAAATGTGACCTGCAAAACCCTGTTTAAAATCCTGCTCACAGGAATTTGCCGGTCATATTAATTTCAGTAACTCAGTTCATTACATTAAACCTTATATACATTAATTACAAATAGATTAATGTCCTCAAGTTTTTTTCTATTAATTATGATTATTTTCTGCTTACAGCAAATGAAAACATTTAAGATCAGAATAGAACATAACCAATAAAAATAATGAATGGCATATTTACCACCTTGCTTAGAGGTTTTTTGCGAGAGGTTTAATCTGAGAAATGAGCTTCATGAGAACAGATTTATCTACTGAATAAGGCTGGATAAAATGTCTTACTTAACTGATTCTATATTACATTTCATAAAAAACTGAATTTGGCTTCAGGCCATAATCATAATTAACAGTACTGTAAATGTTAGAAATAAATCAAGCTGTGAGCAATGAATCTAATATAAGGCTTTCCTTTTTAAATTGAATTAATAAACTAAATCAACTTTTCAAAGATATTTTATTTTACAGCGTTGCACCTGTGTACGCTGGACAACAACATGATTAGGGTGTTTCCCCTGACCATATAATTGCACAAATTGGAATTACAAAAATAAATTAAAATGAAACTTAATGGAAATGTGGCAACTGAGGAACATTTTTGTGCAAAACTGCAATGGATACACTATTTTCGCATCACGAGTTGTGATGGACAACCGGCTGTTACTACTGGCAGAAACCATAAATATGACAACAGGAAGTGGTAAAAGGATGATGTTTCTTTAATAACTTGAATCATGACCAAAATTATTTACGTTTGATTTTAATTGTTTCTTATTTAATGGAAACACAATTGCAAAATAGCTTTTTTGACAATAGCGGAATGGCAAAGTTTTGTGCATATTTGTATCGTAAACACAGCTAGAGGGGTGAATAAATTGAGTAAAATGTCTTATGAATCAGCAGTCAACTAAATCATCTCTGAGAGTTTCAGGAAACCTTCCAGAGCACCTGAATTGAAGCAAACTGCTCCTAGAGGATCGATTAAGTGTCGTCCTTAAACATAAACATTTAAAAGGAAGAGTGAATCGTTGAATTGCCTCTTGAAATGCGCCGCAGAAGGGAAATGGAGTGAAGTACAATTATTTTTGGGGCAGAACAGCGATAAACAAAACAAACCCGGTCTGTGACTCTTCCTAGTCAAGGTCTCCCAGCTCCACCAAACAGTGACAAACAGAAAGTCTCTAACTGATCAGCCCAGCAGTCGATACATCAGTGTGTGCAGTGGGATGAAGAAATCAATGTCAGTCCATTCCCACGGCGCGTCCGTCTCTGCCAGAAACCCCTCATACAAGGAAGGAAGGCCATCAGTGGTTCTTACCCAAAGGGGACAGCAGTGCACACAACCCGATATTGATGTTTGAAAGGGGCGCACGGATGCTAAAAAAAGGCCTCCTCTAAAATCTATGGTAACGAATTACCGAGGCAGGCGTGTTCGGCTGCTACCAGTGTGGGAGCGAGCGCTGGTTTCCAAGCCTTCGCAGTGTTTTGAAGGGTCATTTTTAAACACAGCGAGAGATGAAACGAGCAACAAGAGAAGCAAGGAGGGACCATCCATCACATCCTACTTGCCTGTGCCCTGCTGTTTGCTGAGTAGGAGATAAAGTTGGTCTTATCTTCAATTAAGCCTCGTGAAACATCTCCCAGGCCCAATCTGAAATGCTAAGCAGAAGCGGCTCACCTGGTATTTGGGCCGCTGGTGATATGGATTTAATTAATAGAAAGAAGAAAAACTTGCTGTTGTAGCGACTATCAGTCTCTCTACCAACCAACCAGTTTGTCTGGTTATCAGCTTCAGGTCTGTTTTATTAAAATGAACAGGTAAATCCACAGAAAGTTACAGCTTCCAGGGAGAAAATAAATCTTTTAAAGTCATAATAACAAAGAAACTGCTTACTAAAGATGGTAAATGTCTAGTATTAGTTCACCAATTTACCAACTACTAATACATTTAATGACTTTTTCCTTTAACTTAGAGGATATTTCTATTCTTCCTCTTTATTGAACATAAAATAAAGCAAACCCAAATAACTGAATAAAAGTAAATAAAAGGAAGGACAACTATTTTACTTTCTGACTAACGGACTGGAATATATATATATATATATATATATATATATATATATATATATATATATATAAAACAATGCTAAATTAAATCATTGAAATCCTTGTGCACAGTTGCGTAAAATACATCACCAGTTTTTTTCTCCCTGTCTGGCATTTACTTTAATTAGACCTTTCCTGTTTTAGGTCATTGGGGATTAGTTAAACAATTTCTATACCTGAATGCTGAATATTGAGAGAGAGAAAGATGAGACCACAATGCCTTTAAACATTTTGGAAAGTACACGCGATGATTTCATGGCTTTGTAAGCTTCAAATTAGTTCATTTCCAACATTTGAATAAGTCTGCAGCTAATGATAATTTTAATATCTCCAATTATTATTCTGACTAAATTGGCAGATGCTGAATATTTTAAATAAAAAAACATAAAATGCAAAAGATATACAGTTTTTAGATATCAAAACAAACATTTTATTGCATTAAATCCAATAACATTTCTTTATCATAAATATTCAGAGAGAATATTTATAATCTTAAATGTGAAGTTAATATTTGTTCTGCACAGTTTTGGCTCAACACTTTCAGCAAATTACATGTTTGAGCTTTCATATTCCACTTAATGATTATTTGACTACTACATTAGCTGACGGTTATTTCAATAACCAATTAATCCAATTACTTGCAAATTGAGAAATGTTGAGTGTGAGCAACCTGGCCTGTAAATCATCCTCTGTTGTGTCCAGAGGAAGAAACTTAAATCCAACCAAGCTGTCGGAAAAAACTGGTGAAATGATTGGAGAAACATTTGACTCCAGTCATACAGTGACTTAACTCTTCCATATACTAAGGAATTATTCTTAAATTTTTAATTGTGATAAAATTAAATTTAAAAAAATGTCTGATTATTTTGGTATTTACCAAAAAAAACAAAAACATTTTGGTAATCCTAACTGACGTAAAACAGGAAAATGTTGGGGAAAACGGTTGCTGTGCGTCTACAATAGCGTATATTTAAACAAAGCAGTGTCAGATGATTCATTTATTTTATATTAAAGCGGCACTATGCAGAAACGTGTTGTTTTCAAGAAGGAAAAGGTTAGATTTTTCCTAAATAATAAAAAATGAACAGGGTTGCAGAATGACTCCACGACCACAAGGACTTTGAGATGGAAATGTTAAAGTCTTGCTTCATGCTAGGCTGGATTTATTTATGCCAAAAGAAATAAGTCAGAGTTCTGGATCAGATATGTTGTTTTAATGCGTCTATATTTAGTTCAAGGAAGCAGGAGACAGAAGGTGAAATCCTGAAATCATCGAGTAAAAGGCGTTTTGACTCTGAGGCGTTTTGACTCTGAGGCAACCCGTGAAACCAGAGCGCCTGCGGACGCCTGCGGACGCCGTGTCAGCGCAGAGCTTCGTGTCGAGGTTTGGAAACTGTTGCATGCAGCTCAGCAGCAGAAAAGATTGATGTGCCACAGCTCTGCCAAACAGACAATGTAATTAAAGTCATGCAACCATGGTTCGTCGTTCTGGTGAGGCACATGTAGCCACATTCTTCACTCTGCTGACGGCTGTGACACAGATTCTGACTTGTTTTGGTTTCTGTCGGAAATTACAGTTCAGACGAGGCCAAGTTTTGAATCTGAGAGTAAATTTATGTCTTCTGTCAACAACAGACACAGCAAAATATAAACATCGAACATTATTTATTCAATAACACTAGGGCTGCAACTAAATATTTTATGCAATTACTCTGACTATTAATCAATTAATTTTATGAAAAATATTAGATTTTTTGCTCTGAAGATGTTCTTTCAGCAAATGGCCTTTTTTAGACATTGTATACCCCAGTTTAAGATCAATCAAGTACTAATTGATTAATCACACATATTTGATTAATTGCATCAGCCCTACAAGTTAGTAAATGAGTAAATGCATAAATAGATAAACAATGGATTATTTCTTGTACTTGTAAGCAAATTATATCTTATTTTATGATTATAAACATAAGAGGAGCATCGGTGTTCACGTCTTTATGATCAGGGTTCCTTCCAGCTCCTAATAACGACATCATTTCCTCAGCTTCTTGCTTCCTGTTAAAGATGTTGTCATGTTATTATGTGTTGGGCGCCTCAATCAGTGTATCAGAGTAATATTTTGCTGAAACAAGAGTCCCTGCTGTGCCTGGAAACTGCGAGAAGAGTGGTGATAGTAAACAAAATCAGGCCAGACTCTACAGAAGCTGAAATCCTCCATCGAGAGAAGAGGAGAGTCATTTGATAATACTCTGGTTTGTTACACAAATGTCACCTATCAGATACAGATATTTATTATTTGTTCACCGTTAATATGAAAACACTGACAGGAGCAGCTTTAAAAATGTCACTGAATGTAAATCGTGCTTTTCGGAGAATTGGCCAACATCAATACTCTCTGTGGCATTTAGGCCGAATGTAAACACATGAATGGATTCAGAGAGGAACTGCATCGGCTATGAGATGTTAAATAAGACGCTGATCCCTCAGCGGAGGTCAGGAAATGCCGCGTGTTGTGGTTTTAATTTCTCAGGACCGTAATAAATATTTTTCAGCTTTAGCCTTCAGTGGCCAAGGGAGAGTTTGACTGGAGAAACGTCAATCAAACGGCTTGGGAAACCGCACTTCGAAATATGAGCTGCAACATTTCGAATCGCCAGTAAGGAAGCAGATTTACAGGCAAATCGGTTGTTATATTAAAGCCAGTCAATGATTAATCGATTACTAATTAATTTGTAATCTATTGCAATTTGATTAGTTTATTTCAGCCCTACAAGATACTAAACAAGTAAATGCAGAAATAGGTAAACAGTGGATTATTTCTTATTTAGAACTTATTTTATAAGATTCACAGAGGCATGTGTCAAACTCGAGGCCCGTGGGCCAAATCTGGCCCGCCAGAGCTTTTGATTTGGTCCACTAAGTTCTAATCTAAACACTAAATGTGCTCAAATATTATGTTATCAATCAAATCAATACAGTTTTTATATCTTTGCTGACAAATTATATCAGTTCCTCCAGTTTCTTGTGGATTTCTGTAGAAATTCACACAAGATCAGCAAATATCTGCACTTCTTTGCATTCATACATAATTGGGAGTTTATTGCAAATTTTTCTCAAAAATGGTCAAAAACTGTCTTACTTATACTAAACAGCTGCCTCATCTTTAATTGCTGTCAGATTATAGACCATAATCTATACAGGGAGGAATAAAGTTGCATTTACCGACATAAATAATTGTAAATATTTCCAAATTACCACAAACACTTACATTTTTATTGCAAAAAAAAAAAAAAATCAATCATGAAATCCACGAGGGACTGAAAAGATGTTCAATATTATTTAATTGTAAGAATGTATTGATATTTTAACAGTTTGTAAACAGGTTTTATCAATACGTCTTGGCACAACCGACCCGTCTGACACCGCTGCTCATCAGTATTTACTCTTTTTTTATGGCTAAAATCTATAGATGTGAAAACTGATTTTCAGATAAAGAAATAAAAAAAAATTCAAGTTACAAGTAATAAAATGAAACTTATCCAAGTAAATATTTAATTGTTTTAAGCAAATGAAAACAAAGTGAGTTTGACAAACTTATTTTGATTACATGAAACAAATAAACTAATTTCTTTTTAATTAGAGCATCAATCTGGCAGAGACACACCCAGCATTATATATTTTTTTTACTAAAATATTACATTTCCTGTTGGTTTTGCACGTAAAAACCCAATAAAATAACTTTCAAATATGTTGTTTTTACATGCCAAGTCCCTGATCTTTGTTTCTATGTTTTATTTCCACCAGCAGAATAAAAACCAAGTTAACCGCAGTAGGTATTTGTTGGAAGAGTTAATTGTGGTATTACTGATGTCTCATCACTGTTCTGTTTCAGACAGACCTCCAGAGAATACAAACTCAGAACAACAACAACCCAACGCTCGTTGTTTATTGCCTGCCAACCCATCTGAACTTTCGTCTGTCGGGTCAAGGCTGCAAACAGCATTAGCCGCAAGTTCAAGCATCGTAACAGAAAAAGGAATCACAGCGGTCGGCTGTGGCAGGACGGCAAATTGCTGGCGCTTTTAGTCCTGAAAATTGCTGGTAGCTGCTGAGTGATCATTAAAGTACACCAGAAATAATGGCAGTTACAGGCTAATGCATGTTGCAAGAAACTTTCTGCTCGCATCCTCTGCAGAAGGTTAATTTGTAAAACGAGGTGACGACACTAAAAACTGATAATTACAAGGAATTTATGGAAACAAAAATAATAATATTGCTAGATCTCCCGAGGCGGCTTTCAACATATATCTTTCCATCAGTTTGTGGTTTTTATATTGTGACACATAGATCACTTCTGTCTCATCCATGGGAACTGCCATGTTTGTTTTTACTCAGGAGCGGTGGCCTCAAAGCACCAGGCAGTCTTTACAGAAGACCAAAGCAATGGTATAAACAGATAAATATGAGAAGTTGACCCTGCTGAAATCCCCAGTTTAATTAATGCCAGGTCCCCTCTCTGTAATTGGAAGTCTCCTTTATTAGAAATTTTAAAAGTACCCTCCCCAGGGAAGCCCCGAGTCACAGGGAAATTGTGGCACAATATGCTTTTAATTTCCCCAGAGGTCCTTGCGCAGCAACTATTTAACAACGGAGCAGCTCGGCTGAAAGAAACCAAAAGGTAGGCTTTTTTCCTCTTGTCATAATGACTGACCCCGACATGAAATATTCTGCTTATCTGCATGGAGCTCACTTCATCCCCCTCATAGACGTGAGACTTTTATTTGCCTTCCGCCGGGACACAAACCAAAGCACGGCTCTGTCAAACTACAATGTCTCTTATCTCTGTAACGAACAGTTCTGCTTAATTCTTCGTCTTTTCATTAAGCTGCTGTAGTCATGGCTGTCTAACGAATAAATTAAATCACCTTTTGTATTTTTGTCCAGTCTTAAATTGACATTTTAATAATGTAAGCATTTATTTATTCGAAAGCAAACTTCCTCCAAGAAGCAGAGGGTCGTAGTTTCTGACGTCTTACATTTTACACTCAGTCAGAGCTGCGATCATATAAAACAAAAATCTAAATATGACAGAAACTGGAAAAAAAAGATAGTAACTCTTGGCCATGACTTGTTATAATCAACTTAAACAAGTCGTTCCCACATTATGAAGTCGTGGCCACATTATTTTGTCTTCTCCTGTTTTACCAGATGGATTCTGTAGGTTTTTATTTTAGAGAATAAACAAAATTTGTTTCCCCCAAAATATTTAATGAGAGCAAAGCTTCTCATCCTGTCATTGGCTTGTTTTCTGGACATATAATTAGCTCTCAATTAAATTTAAAGCTGAGCAAGTTGGATCCAAAGAACGAAGGTTCATCAAAGTCTGGACGTTTTGTGTCTGTTTTCTCTTCTCTCCCTCAGTCTGAGGACATATCCGTCCTCTGCTGCTGCGTCCAGACCAGACACTGGACTGTCAACACTTCCAGTCCCACTTACAGTGGGAATCTGACACTGACCAGTTTGACCGAAACCCTGTCGATATCAATCAGATGCAACTTCAGCTTGTACATTTTGACAAGCCGGGATCATTTGTTTCAATACAATGAGTAATAGTTGATTTATAGTCATTTTAAAATCAGATATGTAATTAATGATCACTAGTGTCAGGAAGGTTGGAAACAATATTACATTTCTCTCAGGATTGCTTTTCTGCTGCCATGTTTTTAGTTTTTAATGCAATTTTTACACAAATTGGAAGGACAAAAAGATTGATATTTTGTTTCTGTCATTATGTAAAATTGTGAACATTTGCTTTCCTAAAAAATAAAATAAAATAATACAACGATGTTATAAATTCAAAAAATATTTTTATCAGAAACATCTGTGTATTTCTGAATGAACAACGTCCTGCATTTATGTTTTTGTTCCTTTCCTGAGTCTGAATGATTTTGATGAAGTAGCAGCTGATGAGCAGTGCTGTCGACAAAGACGCCAAATCAGCCTGTGATTCACAAGCCTGAACTCAAAGCCGATGAATGATGAAGTGCGTTTTTTCCCCAAACATCTTTCTTTGTACTTCTGCTACCTTTTGATTTGTTTCAACCCCACAAAACTGTCAAGCTTTTGTGTGCAATTACAGACTTAAAATTCGACTTTAAATCAAATTTGATTACTTTAATAAAATAAGTTAATAATAAATTATATTTAATTGAAATTGTATGACTTACTTCAATTAGCTGTATCACAAATCCAATAATATTTTAGATTGATCAAAATTAAAGCAAAACTATAAAAATGAATAGCCATAATTAAAACTCAAACTCCAATCCTGCTTCGATTTGTTGTTCTTGTTACATGTGCTGTGGCTCACTGCCCAGGGCGCCTTCCATCAGGGGTGGCACTTGTATTGCAACTAAAAAGAGTGAGTTTACTATTCCCTTTTTCTCATGTTAAGTTTCCCCCAGAAAACTTTCTTAACCCGGTGGTAGGCCGCTGGATGACCGCCATTTTTATTTTTTAGCTAAAAATATATAAAGTTGACAGGAAATTTTTAAATTTCACTTTGTAATTATGTGCTATTGGCAGATTAATACCTGAACACCAACTATCAAGTCTTACAAATGTGCAAACATTAAAACAAACTAAAATAAATAAATGTTTAGCCTGGTGGCCCGCCAGGCTTATAATCCACTGCTATAACAGGAAGTGGCATCCAGAGTTGTGCACATTTTGAGACCTGGAAAGCAACATGGAGGCAACCTTGCAGCTTGTTGACGACGCCGAAATTGGTATCTGAAGAAAAATCCTTTAAGTGCTAAAATACAAAAATTAACAAATTTATTTTTAACAAAAGTGGGGAAAGTCTTTAGTGCCAAGGTCTAAAATACTCAACTGGTTAATGCTGACCAGTTAAGTCAGCATTAACTTTAACACAAATCTCTTGTATTATTTTATACAAAAACAATGATTGGATGTTTTTTTTGGCATTAGAGCCATTTGTGGATTAAGAGGAAAGTGAAAAATCCAAAAATAGAAGCAGTTCAAGATTTGACTGTTATTCCAAACTGGTAACAGATTGTTTATGTTACCAGTATATGTTAATCAGAATATCAGTCATCAAATACCATCAAAAGGAATAGAAATAAGTACATATTTAATGTATCTATTTGTATCACAGTTTGAATTTAATTTCTGAAATAAATTTTTTGATTATATTCTGGTTTATTGATCTGTATCTGAAGTTTCTTCTTCTCCACTGTTGCAACAAGCATTCTCAGTATGAGGGATTGCTGGCAACACTAGCAACTTGACGCAATCAGTAGTCATCACATGGAAATCCAGGAGTGATTGGTGCAAAGTCAGTGACTCAAAGCAGTAACTCCTGGTTTTCCTGAAACGGAGAACATTTCACCAATTGGAATAGAAAAATAAACTTTATTCTTTTGAATATTTACTAACGTTATTCAGTAATTTAATTCTAAAAACTGAATCTCTCATTATTTCTCACTGGACATCAATGGAAATGCTACAGACCCGCTTCAATTCTGAAACTCTTGTTTTGCTTTAAAAAGAGAAAAAATACAGACAAATATGTAAAACACAAACAAAAATAATTAGATAAATTGGCTAAAGATTAACTTTCTTACTGACTGGGAAAAAAAAAATAAATCAGGCAGATTCTGAAATAGATTTATCCACTTTTCACTATTATTGGTATGTAAATGTTGCCGCTTACCTTTATGACTTTAATAAAACCTGGGGTAGGGATGCTTGCTTTGATCTTGTTTTTATTTCCTTTTCAAAACTACTTGCTCTATCAAAGAGTCTCCATCTTGTTTTTTTCTGCTACACTCCTGAGTCAGGAAATCATAAAAGGCCAGGCATAGTTTCGTCTGTGAATATTCATTGTTGTTTTTGCATTTACATTTTTATTTCTCTGTCACACCAACGGATCAGAAATGTCTTTAAGATTCAGGAAAGAATTGAAGTTGTCGTCTGTTCAAACAAGATTCAGGATTTCAATAATCTGAATGACAGAGATTCGTTGATGGACTTACAAGTTAGCCAGTAGTATTTACCTCATGAACACTGGACAGGCTGAGAGATATGCCAAAATGTCGTTTTGTAACTTCCATTAAATCATGAAAAAATGACGTTGTAGCTTAGCGGGCTGATGTCAGGAGGGCAAGAAATGATTTTTGCTTCGCTGTCCGCTGAACATGCAACGGTTGGCTTTATCAGCCCTGAGCTGGTGTGACACCATCAACAATCTGCAGACTCAACACATGATCAGGCCTTCTGGTTTTTGCAGGTTTAAGCAGCGAGGGCTGTTCAGGTGGAGCGGCGGCCTCCGCAGCGATCCCACCTTCACCTCACGTACGTTTTTCAGGTCGCATCGGATCTGTAATTATCAACTTCATGAGGTTTCTTCTGGAGCACAGAAGTCTCCTGTCCTTGCTCGCAGATATATATAGTTATTTATTTTTTTTATTTGGTCTTTGATGTTAGAGTTCTAATGAAACCCCATTATTGCATACCTGTCGGGAAGAAACGCTCCCACTGAATCCGTAAGCAGCTTTTTGAAGCAGCGGTTTGCCATTGCTTGAGAGATACTGTCTACTAATGTGATGGTAATACAGTGTGTGTTCCTCATGATGACACAAATCAATAGACGCACTAATCCGGCTGTATCCAGTGGGGCATTCCTTTATCCAGCTGGATTTTCACACACCAACTTAGAAACCCGCTGAATGGACTTTAGGGTGAGTTACTTATTCCTGTCAGTAGCAAGTGGGATTAAGTACAAGACTTAAACCTGAAGGTTAACTTTCCCCCAAATGAGTCCAGCGGAAAATCTAGAAAGGAATAGTTTTATCTGTCTGTATTATTCTTCCTTTCTCATCTTATGTTATTCTGCACATATAATCTAACAAACTCCATCTATTAAAAATAACTTTTTTTTAAAACTCATTAATTGATCCATTAAATTTACCTGCTTCTTACTACCAATTTATGGATTTATTATTATCACCATTATAACTTTGTTATTTTAATTTCTTTACATGCTATGCAATAGGATAATATTTGAGGGAAAGACAGAGCATGCAGATATTGGCAGGCTCAAAATCCATATTGCCAAAAATGCATCCCACTCCAAACTTGAAGAAACAAACAGCTAAGAGTGAAATAACCTTTTCTACATAATCACACTTGTTCTCTGAGCCACCGTCTCATAACTTGTACTGTTATGAGACAGTACAAGTTTCAGACAGGGGATGCAGATATTGGTAGGATCAGAAATTAAAATTCATCTTCTCCTCCATTAATAGACTGGACAGTTAAGGGTGATATAACTTTTTTTGTTTTCTCATGCGTTAAGCTATTAGGTGTTAAAAGACAAAGCGGGGAATTGCAAACCATTAGCGGAGAACATATTCATCAGACACTGACTGTAAAACGTTTGACTCAAATGTCTCATTAAAGGTCTCACAGCCGTTATTTCAATTGATCTGTGGAATAAAACCCACCGTTTTAGGGCTTTTATGGTTAAGAAGCAAAATAAAGTTACAAAAGTTGCTCTTCGGTCATATTTCAGTCCGTTTTCTCATCGATAGTTTACATCGAAGCGCGTTTCCGCGTCAGGGCATGCAGTGGTTGCCATGGTGACTCGCATTTATCTTGCTGTTAGCGTTAGCTAGCATGTTAGCTTTAACAGCAATACCGAAAAAATGGCATTGCAGACTACAAATGTTTTATCACAGCGTGACAAGGTAAGTCATGCTACCAAACACACATTGGTGGATGAGATGCGTCTTAATGACCTCAAATGCAGGTGAGTCGATTAATGACTAGAGAAAATGGCGCTGCCAGTCTAGCCTTCACCTCAGCATATGTTACCTAGCAACCGTGCAAGCGTGGAACACAGAGCGGCAAAGGAAAAACAAACAGAACCGAAGTTTGTAATTTAACCACGTATTACTCCCTATATCAAGAGTAGAGAGAAGTACTAGTGTATTTCACACATCTATGTGAAATACATGCGTTCCTATTTATATATGAAGAAATTATTGCAACAGATGGTAACTGCAGTCTGCCTTGGCTTAAGCTTATCAAATATTTCTAAATCAAAAATGTTTTATAAAGGCTGCAAACTCAAACCGATAAAACAGAGAATGGTTTCTGTAATCCACTCAGCCTTGCTGTTGTGTGCTGCGCTCCCTCAGCTGGACAGCTGTCACCTAAACTGATCCCCTTCATTTAAAAGACATTTAGTGAAAGCACAAAATGCTACGCTCGAGCCTTCCTCGCTTGTTAAAAAAATAAATATCGACAGAGGTTCACCGCCTCAGACGAGGACTTGAGTCACAATTAGGTCACAAAAACAAGGATTTCACACTTGACTCAGAGTCAACGTTTTGTGACTTGAGTCACACAAACAATCTTCCCCTCATGTAATCATGGGTGAAAGCAAGCCAGGAACTGTTAAATCACATGAGTAAATGATTGATGAGTTACCATACGGTATAAAAATGACTGGTTGTCGTGGCAACACCGCACAGAGCAGATAGGGTTTGCCTGTAACATCCCTTAAAGAGGTTATCAGCATCTTCTAAGTTTGTGTGGTTTTATTTCAGGACGCCATGGGGCAGTAAGTTATCCTCAGACCACAGATCTGACAGATATTCTCCTGACTGTTAAAGGGTGCGTTTGATTTACGATTCAGAGCCGAGTCTGGGCTTTAATTGGTTCATAACGACCTCTTCATGCTAGCTTTCACGTCAAAACGATGACCACATTAATTTATCTCAAACTTAACTCTGCCGAAAGTGACTGAGACTTTTAGAAGCAAAATAACATTAACTTGGGTTTTGTCTCACTGCTGGACACATCGCTAAGAACCTTTGACTTTTTTCAAAATAACAAACTTCAAATTCAATATTTACTCTTTCATTAGCAATGTATAGTTTTAAACATTTTTACTTCTTGGAGTAAAACAAACAACATTTGTTTTGACATGTATTGATTTTCAGTGGGGTCAGTATTACGCCTTATTAACTTTATGAATAATTCACAGCAGATAACAGTATTTTACATGTCAAATCAAATGTTTCTGAAAAAAAAATTAAAGATAATACATTTCCAAATTAAATTCTGCCTTAGGTAATCAACTCATGTCTAAAGTTTTTTATCATTTAGATAAACAAAATGTCAAACAACCAAGGTGAAAATGTTACTTTTTTCACCTTTGAGAGACAAAGATTGACTTGGAAAACATTGATTTCTGGCATTTATTGAGTTAAAAAGCCAGCCAAGTTCTTTTACAAGCCAAATCACTGGTACATCACCAATTAACAGTAAAGTAAAATACACATCAATTAACGTAAAAAATTACATTTCAACTGCTTTCTTTGTTCTTGTAGATCTTCAATTTTATTACCAGGCTTTCATCATTTTTCTTACACTAACTGGCAAAAATAAATCAAATCTATGTTAATGAGAAAGTAAGTTAATTTGCAACTTAAATGTTAATTGGCTAAAGAAAAACAAATGGTGAAGAAGGGTGGCGTTAAGTGGAGGTTAAAGCTTTTCTCCAGCATCCAAACATACATCTGCAGATTTATCACATGGAAAAAAAAAAAGAAAAAAAAAAGACATGACAAGCAACATTACAGCACATTGAGACTAAAATCACATTTCAGTTGTTTATTAATGAGGAGCTCCGGTTCACTGAGGCAGATTGCAGCCAATCGAGGAGTGCAAATTGGTTTTGAGGACTGCGTCTATAGCCAGCCTAATTACTGTGTGGAAAGCACAACGTGCCAACAAAGGAGTGGGTTGAGTTCTTAAAGTTCAAATTAAAACCTCACTTGGAGTTTGACACACCGCTATTTGCGTCATTGTGAGCAATCAGTGTTCATTTTCTTGTCCAAATGGCGAAAACGCGGTCTCCAATTCCTACTGTTGCTGTTCTTGGTCAAACACTGACTTCAGACTGACTGGGTATAGAATAAATGTGCTTTAATCCACTTGTGTGTGCTTCAGTGATCCACTGCAGAGAACAGGGGTGCCCAGAGTCGGTCCTGGAGGGCCGTCGCCCTGCACGTAGTACCAACAACTTTTTCAGCATGTCGGTGTTCTTCTTATGTCTTCCAACGAGCCATCATTTGATCCAGGTGCGTTAAACCAGGGAGAGAACTAAAATACGCAGGATGCTGACCCGCCAGGACCGACTCTGTGCTCCCCGGTCCTAGAACTCACTCCACATTAAGGGCTTTTTGGAGTTGACTTCTTCCTGCCTGCTCCCTACTTCCATCAATCGGCAACTTCAATGCTGCGATTTGCAGCTATTTTAAGCCTAGAACGAGGCACCTGATGGTAAATTATCTCTCCTCCTCAGTACTCAAACTGTGCGTCAAAGCTCAGATTTATGACTCAACTCACATCTAAGAGAGCTTGAAGATCCGACATTGTCACAGAGCAAAGAGGTGGCGTGTAATTGAATTGAAAAGCACAGAAGCAGCGGAGGATCGCAGCGGAAATTCCCAAAGCCTGCAGATTTGAAGCCACAACCCTGGTAGCCATGAGTGGAAGCCAAGTCAAATCCCAGTTGCCCGCGAGAGCGTCTCCCTCTGTCACACTGAATCCAAACTCCCTCATCAATCGTGGCGGTGGGCGACACGATCCCCGACAACTTTCACATCAGTTTGGGGATTAGAGGCATGAGGTTTACGCTGGCCTTGCCAGAATCCAGGATAACATTTTTTGATTCAGCAATTTAAACTAATTTCAAGGCTGGCTCTGCAGCAATTTTCTGGTTCAATGGAATGTCATATCCCACTTGGTCACTGGCCCCCTCTTATCGTCGGTACCAAACACATGGGGATGCTATGCTAATTGGCTGGTTTGGAGAGCGAACGTAGCAACATTTCCTCCATCTGAGCCGGAGCTCACCTCAAGGTTCATGATGGCCGGCTACAGGATTTAGCTGCTGAACAAAAGTCTGCATGTGCAGAGTTAAAATGATAACATCACTTCTGGTCTTATTTTTAGTCACAGAGCATATTAATTAACAGCTGCTCTTGTAAATGTTGATTCATATGTGAGGCTGATGGTGCCATAAAACATACAGACGACCCATACTAAATAAGGGGTGTCCAAAACTTTTGACATTTTTGCCAGAATTGCCAAAAAGTGAAAGATACTAAAATAGATCAAATAAAAATCAAACTAATATTTGTAGGATAGGAATGTAGTTCATTTAAGAATCATCTAACTTTAAAATTATTTTGGACCCAATTAAATAAATGTAATTTTAGTTATGAAAACAGTATTTGGTTCACTTTCCGTCAAAATGGTTCCTATATTCATTATTAAATACATTAAATGCAAGCTGATTTGGATGCAGAAAAGTCTTTGGATAGATTCGTTTCTACTTACCATAAAAGCACAAATACTTTGTGTCGTAATTAGCATTTTATATTATAACAAAATTATGTTGGTAATAACTTTATCCTGATTACACATAAAAATTCTCCATCTGTATCAACCACCTGTACTGGACTGGCTAAAATTGTGATATTATTCAGTTGGGGGACCACAAGAACAAAAATACAATTAAATAAAAACAGTATCAGTCAATATCTAATCGGCAACAGAAACCTTTCTTGGCACTTTCATTTAATATAAATTCAGATTAGTTGGTTAGTCAGAGAGTCTGACCATAAGTTGATCTGCTGTCTTAAAAAACAACAGTGATTTTGTCAGGAGGGGATTATATGGGAAGCTAATGGTTCCATAAAATATACAGACACTAAAATCGGAGGTGTCCAAACTTTTTTGTCGTTTTTGACAATCCTGAATGCCATAGAAATGCAGAGGCTATTTTATAAACAGTTACAAATACAATTATTTTTAACCAGAAAAGTGTGAAATGACTTCTGAGTGCAGATGGTACCAGGGATGTTGCTACAAACAACCTTACAGAGGCACAGGATTAAATTTAGATGCATTTTCTTGTTTATAAACAGTTCAATGCCACATTATTAGGAAATGCTGAAGTCTAGTTTTTTATATTCAAATGTGAAATTATGGCCTCACATTTGTGAAACAGTGCAAAAAGCAATAAATTTATGGATCGCGCAACAGACTGAGTCCACCAATATAAAAGCTGTAGTAATTTGTTAAGGACATTCATATTTTGATTATTTTTATAATAGTTTTCCTTGCAGTAAAAAAAGAATACAACAATAATTCAGGAGGAATCGCTACAGAGCAGCAACAAAAAGCATCCCCAGGAACAAGGAAGCTTTAATACCTAATGTTTTGTTTTGTTGCTTTAGACTTTCAATCTCTACAAACCATGGAGCACATATTGGTAATGGACACAGAAAGGTTTATTTTTGTGCACCAAGTAGAAAAATGTTGGTTTTCCCTGAGTGGAAATCCAAACAACTTGGCTACAACAAGCTAAAACCAGAGATTGTACAAATTGTGAAGTACCTATGAGGTAAGAGGATAACTAAACGTCTTCAGGCCAAGTATCAGGTTCATAGTCTTGTTGGGTCAAAAGAACTACTCCTATGCTTTTCCATTTCACTTGAAGAGTTGCTGGAGTCCTGTACATGTATTTTGAGAACTGCAATACAAAGTCATGACATAAATACAATATCTATGATTTGTTTTGTGGTGTTGCTTCAGGGCTGCACAGCTAAATACTTCATATTTATCCGCATTTATGCCGTTTTTTCCCCTCCAAGAAAATATTCCATTTAAAATCAGATGCAAGAGATAAAATGGTGAAAAATGTGCCAGCTTTTCTCTTTTTTTCTGTTTAAACTTTCTTTCAAGTGTGGCTTGAGATGAGAGCTGAACAATCCAGAGGTAAAAACGCTGTTTTGTTTTTTTCCTGGCAGGTTTGCTCTTTTTTCTTATGTTTCAATTTGGAAAAGAGGCGCAGCAGGAAAAAACCCCACACAGGGTTAAAAAGCAATTTCCCACATCATGACAACTGCACAAATGTATGGTGGCAAATGTTGGAGGAGAAAAAGGGGGAGTCGGGGGCAGATAAGGGGGTGAAAGACACCGTGGTGGCAGTGGTGGAGTAGAGAGGTTAATCCTGCTGTTTAATCTGTGGAGGTTTGGGGGGTCTTATCTCTGCCGCCTGCTGCCACCGCATCCAGCATCCCTGAATGTCTGACATCACTCAGCGCTGGGTGGGGGTGGAGGTGGTGCTGCTGGGGCGAAGGGGGGGGGAGAGGAAAGATGAACTAGCTGCAGCAACTTTGAGTGCCAACGCCACCCGCTGCACATGCAGCGCCTCCCACGTAGGGCGGCGTTCGACTTGGTGACAACCGCTGGGAATCCGGAGCAGCGGCGTCTCCAGAGAGCGACACATGACAACTCTGCGTCTCTGTGTTTGTTTGTTCAGGTGAACTGTGTTGAGTTTTCAACCGACCCCAAACAGCAAGACGATAATATCAGAAAAACATGCTAAATAGATGTTTATATTTATAAATGAGCCATGTCACTACAATATTAGCCTCGTTTACAAGTTATGCACAAACGCTGCTATCACCCGGAGCTCAAGTCAACAATGAAAACAACAACAAACAGTGAGTGACTTGCCTTGGGAGAGAGTGAACATGAAATGTAATGTTTTTAAAGATGACCTCAACTTGACCTTAAAGGAGCCATTTAGGTTTAAACCTACGATACAAAACACTTTGCTTTAGGGCTCAACACATCAATAGCCTTGATGACCAAAGTTGTTTTACAACTGCAGAGTATTTTTCTGCTTTGATTTGCAGAGAATTATAGGAATTAACATGACCAACAGCTCATTCCTTGTTTTTCTCCCACTTTAATGATTGCTAATATAATTCAACTACTAAAACAGACTCTTACTGTTTTAGTTACAGTCAAAGGCGCTTAATTATGATATAAAATAAAACCAATATATAACTTTAAAGCTTCAGCTGTGGATTTTTAGCACATAATTTATCACAAAGGAGCCTCTGCAGAGGAACAGGGCAGAGGAATATATCGACTTAGCGCTCACAAAACCTGACACTGCTCATAAAAAGCAGCTGCATAAAATGTCAAACTTTATTTTAGCTGCCTATATGCATCTCTGTGGGACATTAAAACATAATTTGTCATCATTAAGCAGTTTATATTTCATAACCAATGCTAAAAAATAAGATTTTTCTCAAACTACTCGGATAATTATGGTCTGAAAATACCAATGGACCCCAAAAATCTTTGAACAGTAAGTGGCTTATAAAACAGACATTTAAATTACTTGTAGCATTAAGTCAGTCACATAAATTAATATGAGCCTAATAGTGGTTAATAGTGACAAAGTAGGGTCAATATGCCACTGATATGCATATTGCTAAGCAGCTACTTAATTTATGTTCCCTAAAAAGGTGTTACAATATATTTTTTAAAAAGGTGGAGATGCTAACAAAACATCTCACCAGTATCACTGTTAGATGAGCACAGAACAATATCAGATTAGTCTGAATCCTGTCTTGTTTCTGTTTATGAACGAGACAGCACTGTCAGTGCACCAATGCTAGCTGCTAAAAATGATTAGAAATGGCAAAAAAATTGGCACTAAACTGACTTGCTGTTGATATTTATTGTATAATTTAATTTACAAAGTGTGACGCTCATTAGGCTGGAAGACATGGCAACTTCATGAAAATTGACACTGCTGCTTGTATAGAAGCTAGTATTAGCACTACAGCACAGCTAACTGCCACAGGAAGTTAAAAAAGCAGCAGTTTATTTTGTCTCATAATTTTTAGTTCAATCAGATAAATATTGTAAGTTTACTTTTTACGTTTTAAAAATGACTTGCTATGATATTACCAATTAATAATACATTTTCCTCCAGTAATGCGTTTCCCCATACGGCCCACATTCACTCACTTCCAAAAAATAATGGGGGGACTTGGAGGACAGTTCAACAGGAACTGTTGAACTGTTCCTGTTGACACACAGACACAACTAATTTGTTGAGGTCAATACATTTTACATAGTCTAACTGCTTTAAATCAATAAGAATCCGGGGACGTGTCCAGGGTGTATCCCGCCTCACTGACAGACAACACCACCCCACAACCAATGACCCTGCAAGGAAAAGGGGGCATAGAAAATGGATGGACGGAAATCAATAAGAAATTTGCATTAAAATCACTGTTTAGATTTAAAATGTAGCAGTATTTGGTTTAAAAAAAAAGTGAACCTTGTGTTTTTTCTTACTAGAGAATGACAACTTTTTGTTGCTGAAACCTTTTTCACAGCCTAATTTTGACTTCTATTTCCTAATCTATAATTTCACTCGCTGTGGCTTTCTCCTAGATTAGTGAAGTTAGGCGTAAAGGAGAATTAAAATTTAAATATAAAGCAGAAGATATATGTTGGTGTTTATTTTAATTTGTTTTCGCTGAAAAGTCAGAGCATTAATAATAAAACTGCCAGGAGTCAGTGGGATTGTTGTTCTGCTGATATCAGCCCAAGAAATATAAAAAAAACAGGAGAGTTGGGAATGCTACTGAATTTTGCATATCACTTTTTGACTTTTGCTTTTTATTCAGTGTGCAGAATTAAAGATGTTAGGTAGGAAAAAGCAGTATTTCGACCCAATTAAAATGACCTGACAATCACCCTTTTTAAATTGTTTGCTCATGCAGAAAACGGGCAACCTTTAGCTATGATACAGACAGAATCAAACAAACCAACAAAACAAATCTGCATCCCAAGCCTGAGGCTACAAAAACAATTACCAGAAAATCCATTTATACATAGACAGCTTCCTATTCTTTTAATGACACTATTAATGAAAATGTTTCATTGGCTGGCAAAAGGCCAATCTGTGTCAGCCACTTTGGGGCTTTTTATGTCCACAAAGGAGAACACACTACTTCAGATGTTTACAGAGGGAAATTAGAAATAAAAGCAGCTGTTTTATAGTCAGCTGATGTTTGTTCTGTCAACCTGTTCATCAGAGTAAGGAGATTGGAGATAGTTCAATGAGGCTGAAGCAGTTTTATCAAGAACAAAAAAAGAATCTGAATATTTATGCATGGGAACTAACGGAAACCTCATTCACAGACGCTTTTAAAGTTTGAAAAATTCACTTTTCCTTCTCTTAAAAAAGGGGCCTGGTGCAGTTCATTCGAAGGACAAGACAGCAACACACAATAACCACAACTGGTGAGGAGAGGAGCAAAATGGAAGATGAAGATTAAAAAAGTACAAGAAGCTCAAGAGTGGAAAAGAGGAAACATTTTTTTTTTTTTATCTGGTTTTCTATAAATGAACTTAAAATATTTTTGCAGACTGGTGTTTTTCTTATTCCCCAACTAAGACTTTCAAAATAATTGTAACTGGGTTTTATTTTAGAAATATTATAAATGTGAAGTTAGTCAAAATTGGTTTATTTATTCTTCAGATTAATCAATGTCGTCAAAAACATTGATCGCGATACAAGTTCTGTTACGTTGCGTTGGCAGTGGGTGGTTTCCATAGCAACCGGTCACTGACAGCCCCTCCACCTGGTTTTGTTGCCGTCTGTAACTGCAACATTTTTACAAGTATTATACTTTAGTGTGGATCTTAGACAGGAATTCATGTGTAAATTCTCCATGTTTTTTATATATATGTTTTTAACTGTTACCAATATTAATGCTAGCTATGACATTAACAACTGTTAACTCTGTCAGTTATTTATTGGGAACCTTTGCTCTGTAGTTTGTTTAGGGTTGTTTATCGACTAAAATAAATAAATCTCGATTTTATTACTCATTTTTACCCCATAAATTATCAAGAATATTTTTCTTGTGAAATTCCTACTTTAATTATCGCTACCATTTGCTAATACTATAAAAAAGAAAGATGTCTCCCATATGTTTAAGTTAAAATGTCACTCGGTGAAGAGCCTCTTCGTGTTCAAATTCCTTTTGCTCTTAACAGAACGTATTAACACCCAGGTTTTAATTGAGGCAGGACTATTTCTTCGACTGTAGTAAGCCACAGCCAACAGCGTTAATGCACAGCTGATGGCTAATGACAGGTATATTAAGTGATCATGGGATTTTAATGGCCACTTATCCCCGACTGTCAAAGGCAGTCTGCAGAAAGCTGGTGGGAGCAGCTGCAGCACCTGCCCGTCTGCCAGAACCGACAGTTTCTTTTTTAGCTTTGTTCCTCATCTCCTGGAAACGTAGTTCAGATGTTCCTTTTTGACCAGGAACATCTGAACTACATGAAGCTCTAATTTTTTTTTTTCCTTTACAACAAACCTGATGGTTAACAGATTGAGTCGTCATGGAGTATAGCGTGACTGAGCAACGTTAAATAAAGCTCCAATCATTCTCACATCTGATTAAAAATACATCTGAAGGATGAATTATTGACCTTTGCACAGAGCTATCTTTTTTATCCATTTAAAGATTAATCAAGAGATTAAGAATAAGCAATAAGGACCAATCACTTCTACTAAGGATTCTAAGTAATAGAAGCAAGACTCCGTTATTTAATATAATCTATTTACAATGGATTATTTAGGTGAAAAGAAACATAAAAAAATAGAAAAACAAAGGTATTAACATGTCTAGAAGAGGAAGCTTTAATTTTTTTTTCTAAAGTGATAAGAGTTTAAAGTCACCAAATCTGTCTCCATCTCTGGGATTTTAAAGGAAGAAGTTCTCACCCTAAATGCGAGTTGGTCTGTACTTTAATCTGAGAAGAAGAGGGAAAAGGAGAAACAACTCATCGTCTGGCAACTACTGGGACCAGTCAGTCTTATGCAGGAGAATCGCTTGGGAGAGAACAGGAAAAAAGAGTCTGCCTACTGCGGTGCTAAAATTGGGTTTTGGACTTCTCCAAAAGTTCAGCTCTTACTCTCCTGTCTATCAAACTGGCTGAAAGGGAAGTTTTGGTGTAACAGCTGGTATTTAAAGTGAAAGGTCACTCTGGAGGTGGCGGTTGTTGGTTTGAAGTTACCAAGCGACATTGGACACACACACTACATGGATGGCGGAAAACTAGCTTTATGAAAAAATACATAAACACAGTGTAGCATATGATGCAAAATAAAAAATATTGCAAACCAGTTAGAAAAGACGATTATACGTATACATAATCTGTATCTGTTCAGCTCCTTCAGACAAAGATTCTGGGAGAGAATTAATAACAAGAAGCTCATCAACCAATCACAGACAAGCTTACAAAAGCTATGCTAAGCTAACCAACTAACATTAAAGCAGAGTATATCGGTAAAAACGACGCCACAGAACCAAGTATTGTTTTCACATACAAAGTTTAAAACATGTCATTATTCTACTGATTAAATAAGTTTCCATCTAACATCAAGCATATCTGAATAAGTAATTTAATATAATCTATAATAATTGTAGGTTAAAACATGGTTTCTATTTTCATGATGTTTATGTGTTACAGATGGAAAGTACAAATAAAATTATAACGCTGCAATAAGTAAGTCAAGCTCATCAAAACTAGTTCTGGTACATTTTGAGTATTGTACCCAGTATACCTTCATTCTAAGGTTTCACATAATTAACAAAATCAAGGAATTTTGTAAGTCACTACTTGGTGTCAAAATCACCATAAACGGAGGTTTTCTCTTCTCTTGAAGCTGCTGATAAAAATACAAACCCTGCGCTCTGCTTCCCTGCAGCTAAACAATAATGGGCGACAAAGCAGAGAGCTGCAGCTGCAAGTTAGAAACAGCTGTAACAGTGCAAGTGAACCCTACGAAATTCCCTTGCGGGTCTCTTTAGGTGTTAAGATTGACAGGAAACTGCTAAGGATATGACCTTACACAAGCTTAGCTACAAAGCAGACGCTAAACTTCAGGAAGCATCACAAAGACTCCGATGTTTTCTGAGAGTTTAAGAAGATCAGGAACTCCTTCATTTCTACACCACAACAAAGACATAAAGGTGACCTATACTGCTTCCTTGAGCAGGTTGGGACATGTGTAAAAAAATGTTTATTAATTTTTTTGCTCAAAATTTTTCTTGGATAATGAGATTTTAATCTGGTCAGTTCTGACAGGAGCCTCTTTTGAGCTCCTGTCAGAATAATGTTATGTTTTAAATTGATAAGCTGCAGCTGGCCCCGCCCCCCAACTCAAAGTTTACTTCCTGTACAACCAACAAGAATCTGGATGGTTTCTGGAGTTCCCATCCAGAATCCACTAACTGGTTTCATCAACAAAACACTTAGCTTTTCCACCAACCATTTTATAGCACATGAACAGTAAAACCAGCTGACCAAAGTGCTAGAATTCAGCTGGGGTTGCTTGGTAACCAGCTGGGTTGCTAGGTAACCGGCAGTGAACCCTACGAAATTGCCTGCAGTGCCTGCTTATTTGTGACTTTACATTCTGATGTTTTTGGAAATGGCTCATTTTCCAGATACCAAAAACATTAACTTGGTGGCGAAAACCAGTGGGGTGTTGTTTTTTTCCAGTGCTTGGGCTTATTTTAGAATGGAAGTACAAAAATATGTAAAATGTACGTTTTTTCATAACACGTCCACTTTAATTTTGGTGGACGGCTTAAGATCTAGTTACACAAAACTTTCCCATAATTATTCTTCAGTTGTAAAGAAGTTAGCAGCTGTGAATCAAAACACATTTTCAAGTGGTCTTGAGAATCGCAGATGAAGCAGATGAAAAGTCAAATCTTGAGTGTTTGTATAAGCTACAGGAGGGACTGTGGACGTGTTTATGAAATGAAAGAAGCACAACACACCTGATTTAACCTGATGAAGTCCATTAGCTCTTTTCTTTTTGTTCTGATCAAGACTTCTTATTTACACCCTGCAATTTACAGATAAGAGTGCCTCCTTCTAATGAGGAATGAATGCAAATATAATTACCCTACAGAGACCTGCAGGTTTACAAGAGTAAAAGAAAATGTTTTTGCTGCACACACGTTTGTTTGAATATTTTCAGATGAGATCTCACATGCTGTCTGATGCAAGCGTGGCTTTAGGAAAAGAATAGAACATCTGACACATACACGGTTAGAAATACAGAAGAAAGTTCACAGAAAACAAACATCAACGTTCACATATTGGACAAACATACGGGAAGCAAGCGGTCATGTGTTGTATTTTGGTGCTTTGACACAACAGGAACGATGTTTGTTCTAAAATAATGAGGAGATGAGATGAGGAGGATGGCGGTTCACCTTTGAACTGTGTATTTTTTAGAAAAGAGGTAGGAACATGGCTTTGTTTTCTCTCACTCATCCTTCTGGCAAAGATCATTTCTCACCGTGATTCTCCCGGGGAACCAACTAAAACACATCCAACACCCACATAACTTCAATTTAAGATCTGTTCCTCGGTTAGTGAGAGCACGGTCCAACATTTCACAGCATCATTTCCCGAAGCTTCGTCTCTCCTTCTGATTGGTGTGATTACCCCTGCAGCATCAGTCCTCTGCGAACGGCGGCCATAATCCCCTATGGTAAAACTCAGAGCTGGGTTTTGACGCCACAGCTGGACGGCGGTGAGCTTCGGGTCACCAGTGCCAGACTCTTACTCAGGAAAGCACTAAACGGGCGACATGTTTAGGTTTCTCCTCTCCGTCCGTCGAGGTAATTTCTGGATTTGTTCGTTTGTCTGCGGCTTCACACATCTCATCAAGCTGCGTTTGAAACACTTGTGGTTTCATTGATTTCCATCAGCACAGTTCACATCTGAAGGTGGCGGGAGTTCAACACTACACGTTGTTTAACGCACTCCAATGTTTTGATTAGTCAGGGGAAGTCAAACTCAGGTTCATTTTGGGCTGTATTAAAAATCTGAATGCTCTTAAAGGGCCGGTTATGTCTGTATGTATTGATAAAAGGCCATATATAAAGCTACGGTGGGCCAGATTTGGTCCCAGGTCTTGAGTTCAACACGTTTGTACTATTTAAATTTTTTTGTTTGTTCCTTTCTGCGAAGTTTATTCCCACCTGCCTCCGTACTAGGAAAACATAAGACAATCTCAGCTGGATTGTGGTGGGAACCAGCGAGCCGGACCTCTATAGGAACACACTTGGGCACTAAGAGCCATTCGACGGTCCAGGGGACCTTCCTGAATGTCATGTTAGATCACATCACACAAACTCAGGGTGAGGTCAGAGCAGAAGAGAGTTTTAAATTGGTGGAAAAACAGAGCTGAGTCTCGCTGCATCCAAAGAAGAGGCATAAATAATAGAAATATTCATGTGCTTCAGCAGTTTCCCATCAATAAGTACACAGGAAAAGTGTAAAAACAATTATACAATTCATTTAACTCTTATTTCTACTCCTTATAATTATCCCACTGACAATAACATAAGAATGATAGAATTAAAATCGTTCTTGACTGAAGATTCTTTATGTTCCTGACAGAATTTCAGATCCTGACAGATAATATCCTCCGGTTTTAACTTTGCTTATATTATTGAAAAATACTGTCATGGTCATGAGTCGAAACCTATATTCCAACAACTAGTCTTGGATTATGTAAATCTTTTTTGGCCACTGTCAAGCAATTTTCTTCTCATAAAATGTTGAGGTTATATATTGGGTATTTTGCTGAAAACTGCACACAAATATGCCACCATGCAGCTTTTGCAAGAGATGTTCATATTATATCAAAGTACAAAATGACTTATAATATTAGCTTTTCAAAATGAAGTAATTTGGTGGACGCCTTATTAGCTTAAGTCATTTTGGGCAATAAAATTTTTTTAACCAACTTGTTAAAATTTTGTAGAACAGTTTTGACGGCGTCATCCCCTCCGTCAATATCTTTATTCATGCCATCATGAAATATTAAAACTGCTGAATCAGCCTGACACATCAGCAGGGTGCACATTTTGTCACCTGATCTAAGCGCCGGTGTGATGATCGCGCCTCTAAGCTGTCGGGATCAAACAGAGTCATACGTGCCTCCCGTAGCAAGAGCATTACTGGGACTGCCTTCGTCAGCAACACGAGCTTCTTAACTAAATGTCATCTAACGAGGCCAACAGGAAAAAAAGAGGCAAGCTCATTAGGACGTTCTATGATCCAACTGGCCTCCAGCTGTAAGACTGGGTGGTTGTAAAGAAAATTTAGCTGGGGAGAAAGTCAATGAAGTGATGATGAAAATGAGGCCCCCTGATGCAGCTGATTGATTTTTTTTTGCCAGTGAAAAATGGCAGGTGTGCAGGGACTACTTGTCGGCTCTGCACAAATCGCAAACGGTATGGGGAATCGTTTCCAATTGGTATTCTCATGTTATCTGATTTTATCACGCCGTATGAGGGTAAGCCTTGAGATTCAGAGCAGAAAGGTGTTGACCTTGGTGGAAAAATTTCAAACCATGCACAGATTTGAAAACGCAGTCTGGGATCAAACTGCATGGCTGAAATGAAAGGGAGAAATACGTGAGCATCTTTTTTTGTTTGACACGCAACATAAAATAGGTTTTCAGTGAGAAGATTAGGAGAGTTTAAAGTTATCCAGCTGACAGTTTCTCAGATGCAAAAAATAATCAGTATTGATGCAGCGCCTTAAGTATGGGTTTAGTCCATATAGAACAAAGATGGTGTCTTCCAGAGATGCTGGAGTTGAGATTTCAGGTTTTCAGCATTTAAGCCCAACTTAATACCTCAGCAGAAAAAAATGAGTTCAGAATTTGCAGATGAAACAGTTTAGTGTGAGAACAAGCAGAGCTCATTTATCTGTTTAGACTCAAAATACAGATGTGAAGTGGATATAGTAAACATTTTTATCTGAATTACTGCTGCATGAGTAATATGGCACTAGAAATATTGAAAGTGTTGTTAATTGATGCTTTATTTCATATCTTAGAGCAAATAAATGATGTCAAAAATTATTTTAAATTGACTTGCAAAGCACTCACAACATGATAGAGAGTTAGGGTCATGCTAGGAAAAAAATAAAATTACGAGAATAAAGTTGTAATAATAAAAGAACAAACTTGTATGAGAATGAATTAATATGAGAAAGCAGTCATAATGTCTTGAGAATAAAGTCATAAAATTGTCAGAATAAAGTTGGAATACTAGGACTTTATTATCGTAGTCTTATTTTTTTATTATTTTCTGTGGGTGACCCAATTCAGTTCAAATTCTGAAACATTTTATTGATCCCAAAGGAAAATTGAATAATAGTTATATAATCCTCTGTCATAAACAATAGATATGGTTGCTCAAAATTGGCCTCCATTAATACAACACGCAAAAGTATAACATCCAAAAGTTGAGTTGTCCTGATCACTAGTAATTGATTATTTTAAGTTTTTACTAATACAGAATCCCATTCCAGAAAATCAATAAAAACATTAAAATGAACTCCATTAATGTGTGGAAGCTCTTGTTCTGATATATACACTGCTCAAAAAAAATGAAGGGAACACTCAAATAACACATCCTAGATCTGAATGAATGAAATATTCTCATCGAATACTTTGTCCTGTACGAAGTTGAATGTGCCGACAACCAAATCATTGTTGATTGTCAATCAGTGTTGCTTCCTAAGTGGACAGTTTGATTTCACAGAAGTTTGATGTACTTGGAGTTATATTGTGTTGTTTGAGTGTTCCCTTTATTTTTTTGAGCAGTATACTTTGACTAATGGTGAGGAAAGCACCGTGTCCTGCTGCATCATGACCGGATATATTGTTGTTTTAATCTACTTACTCCCTGATAATGAAACTTTTAGAGTCTAGGAATGACTAATTCTTAATCAAACAATTTAACCAGTAGGGATTTCTTAAGTTTCATTTCAATTTCAAACATCCTGCTGTGAATTAAATGTCTGTCTCATTTGGCCTTAGATGTTTACGTTACAATCTGCAGATCTGATCCCACCCAAAAAAAAAGTGAGTCACTCTTGCCAGTTTAGTAGAAATGTTCAGTTTGATCATCTTATTATTCAAACTGCAAGCATTTACTCAAAAACTGCAGCTGGATATTGTTGGAGTGATTTAACCTTGTGGTGAAATTATGTTCTTAGACTTCAAATCTCAAATGAATCCTTTTTGCCAGAGCTAAAAGCCCCTTTTTTCCTTTTTGCACAGATTTGGGTTGTGTCAATTTTAATGCCCATTACTGCTGAATGTGTGTAAAGTTCATTGGAGATAATGAGAACTAAATAAGAGGTGCTGAAAGGAACATTTTTGCTCTCTGGTAAGACATGCCAGCAGTCTCTAGAGTTGTTTTAGTGTTTATAATAAGACAACCCTCACGGCTTTTTAAATGTTTCTTTTGTGCTCACTTTTACAGTTTAGAATAAGAAAAAAAAAATCAAGCCAAAATCAGTATTGATGTGTCTGACATCAATTTTACATCATCCAGCGAGTTTTTTTTTTTTTTTTTAAATCTTTCCTTAGAGCCTTTTCATTCAGGTGATTTCACTCAGTGGCTGCAGCTCCTGTGATGAGAAAGCTAAACAGCATTTCAACACGTTTTTCATGTTAAAGTTTGTTACGTCTCCAGAGTTCTTTACTTTTTGGACAATGTTTTGATGCATCAGTAAAATGAGCAGCATAGAGTCAATTTAAACACTGAGCCAGTAAAAAATACATACAGTGTTAAAGTTACACTGATTTCAGTGTCACATTTTGCTTTAATTAGTGTTAAATTGGGTTGCAGAGTAACAAATTGTTAATAAACTTTTGCTTTACGGAGATAAATAACTCTTCCAGTGTTATTTCTTTTCAACATTGCTACTTTTTAAGTGTTATTCTAATTAATGTCCAACAATGTAATGATGCGTTCACAGAAAAATGCTTTTTGAGCGCGAGTTGCATCTGGTTTACATTCAAAGTCTATGTGGACCGTCAGACGAGCTCGACGGTTCAAAGAGTTCAAATTTTGCCACGTGAGACGCACAAAGCGTTTATTTTATATAAAACGCATTCATATCAACACTTTTTAGTGTTAAAATGTATCAGATCCAGTCAGTGTCAAAAGCATTAATTATATGTTGCTTTATTATAAACCTACATTTATTAAAAAACAATAAAAACATTTAATTTTAATATCGCTCAAAGACATACAACTTGTGCTACAACTAGAAGGACAAAAACATTTTCCATGGATGGATTGATGAAGATAAATGATAAAATACTGATAAAATGTCTGGTTCTGCTGGTTGAAAATGATATTTGCGTGTTTATGCTGAGAGAAACGAATCTATTTGTTTGCAACAGGTGTAAGGTTAGCTTTACATCCTCCGTTTGAGCAAAACCTCCAATTATGACGCCCGAGCATCCGTTTTAAATGTTTTATTTTTACCACAAGTTGTTCTTGGGACGTCGGAGTGCTTTTTTGAACTCAGTCACCTCCTACATGTTGTTCTGCGCTTCCTGTGAGCCGCCTGTCAGGCCCGCAACAACAAGTATGAAGAGAAAAGATCAAGTGTATCAACAAAGAGAAAACATTCTTTAATAGCAGCATCCGTGAGCATCTTACTTGCTTTTTTATTTTTCATTTTACATGAGTGGGTAGACGAGGAGCAAGTGGGCGGTGAGTGGAGGAAGAAATGGGTTGGGGGTGGATGGGAAAACGGAGAGGGGGGGGTTGCTGCTGAACAGATGAACTGATGGCCTTTCGCTGTGTTTTACAGCTCTACAGCCCGGCCAAGATTGTTCTCTGCTTCCCAGAAGACAGCAGTCAAGCTTCAGGAGTCTGATGTTAATTAGAGTCTGTCAGCAGAGCGGCCTTTTAAGAAAGGGGTCAGTGAAGAAGGTCAGTGAGCTATATTATAATTATTTTACATGCTTAAACCGTGGTGCCACTTATTTTTGTCTTTCGAAACTTGACACCAAGACAATGTAATACAAAGTACGGGTTACCGGCACTCTTTTACAAACTTTGTTTGGTCTTTGACTAACTGTACAGTCCTATAACTCATGAAATCATTTGCATAAAGCAAGCTGTACAACTTCATTTATAATATAAATGCATAAACTAGATGAGCAGCCTCCACTCACATTGAGGTAACAGAAAATCTAAGCAAATAAGATAAAATAACCACCACTTTTTCAAATGAAGAGTGTCAGTATTGACATTTCCATAGAGTTAGTCATGAACGTGTGTAAAGAGAAACAAAAAGGGAAACAGAGAGGACTTCCAGAAAAAGAAAAATGTATATATACATAAAAAGCTTAAAAATAATAGGTAAAAATACTAGAAATATAGACATGTAGTAAGTTAAGAGAGAGAGAGAAAAAAAGTAAACAAGTAATAATAATAATGGCAGCTAATTTGGTACAGAGTATAAATTTACACCAAATGAGTTTAAATTGTTCAGAAGAGCCACACAGCGTCATCCTAATTTTCTCAAGTTTTCAAAGGTAAAGAATATCTTTGAGCCAGAGTAAAAACAACAAATAAAAAAAAACGGGGTTGAGATTTTTTCCATTTGAGTAACATTACTCTCATAGCGACGAGGGCCATGAAAGTTATCATACGTATCACAGTTTCAGAAGTAATTGACTCACAGTGATGATGTATTTAATGGCTTAAAAAATCCAAACATTTCCTGTTCACAAATGCTAATAATAATCAGTCCCAGAACCATATATCATTAATCTAACAGCATTTTACAATCTTTTTGTTTTAACCCAACAACAACCTCTCACTGACTGATAGCATGTCCCCCATCATTCTGCAGTGAAAGCATTTTTAAAGGCAACAAATGTTTCAAACCAAGCAGATTTTAACAGGTAAGAACATGGAGGAGGAGAGGCTTTAGAAACACAGCTCTTAAGCAGAAACTGGTGCTGTAGAAAATAAACAGTCCTATTTAGGGTATCTTGAAAATATATCCATTGAATTCTGAAGTGGAAGGAAAATCAGACATGTTTTCAAGTTTATACTAGAAATACGAATAGTTTACCACGTGTTTCTTTTTACCACTACATTGCAAAAAAGCTTACAGAGCCGAGATGCAATACATGAACCACATACCAACATCTGGATTTCAACTGAAAACATGGAAAAAGTGTCTGCAATGCTAAATGACGTGAAAGTCTGTTTGATGGAAGTTACTTTGGGTTGGATTAGGCAGCTTTCTTCCCTTATTAAATAAGATTAGTTGGAAAACTGCATTCTGTAAATAAGTTTGCCTGAAATGTATTAGAGGGCAAATCCCATTTTCATTGCGTTGCATATAGTAGGTTAATTTTGTAGCTGAACAAAAACACATTTAATTTTCTGCAGAATATTTAACTGCAAAGACAAACACAATTTATCGGTTTCTATTATGACATCTGTCATAATTTGTCGTTTTGCAGCATATTAAGATGTAATGGATATAAATGAGCAGAAATTTGGTCAAACATTTGCTGCGTTGATATTTTTGAGTGAGAAACATGCAGCAGCAGCAGCAGGACAGGATTCAGCTTCATTTCATAGTCGTCTCTGGTGAGTTGTGCCGATGGCAACACGGTTGTGAAGCTGTTAACCCACGATACATCAGGCGACACCTGCCAGTCCCGTGCTGACCTTTCTATTCTGTCCTCGACCCACTCCCGTCTATCCTGCCTGGCAGCGTCGGGCGGAAATCTCCCCGGGCCTGACTGTGCCATGTCCATTCACTGCTTCCACCCTGTCAACCAGGAAACATCTTCAGATTGGATTGCCTGAGCCGCTAACCCCCACTTCCCCCGCCACCCATCATAGCTTCTGGCTAAATACATCCATGCCCTCATCCTCACACGGGTGGAGACAGGTAAAAATGCGCGGCTGTCCGGCCAGACATTCATCACACCTGCTTCCCAACATAGCAGAGATAATACAGCATTACAGTCCTCACCTTCATCATGCTGACATTTGTAACGCCTCGGCAGAGCCTCTGTTTGATCCAGCACATGTTTCAACATCACATCTTTAATCTGTGTAAACAAGTCAAAGGCCAGAGTTGCGCGGGGAGGGAGGAACATTATTCAGAGCGAGGAGGCGCAAGGCACGCCGGTCTAAACCCTGACGGAGATCCGAGCGTGCAGCCGGGTCAGGAGCAGGCAGACGTGGCTCGGGCCGCTCTTTTCCAAGCAATATTTGAGGAAAGATTCCTTGTTCGGATTCATGTGTGCATTCCCAACCCCAGGCTGTGGCTATATCTGAGGGTGAGAGACTGTGATGTTTGAAACTGACATTTTTAATCTGTGCCGCTTTTCTCCCCATGATGTGATCTGCTGTACTGTTGACAAGGACTGGGAGGCGGATAAGTTGTTGATCTAAGAACACATTTCTTTTGGGGGGAAAAATCCCCAGTGTGTAAATATATACATTTCTCTCTATATAGTACAGTACCCTTTCAAAACTGCATATAAGAGACATTATGCCACTGTCACAAATGTTTAAAGCTGACTTATTACGCATCCGTGGATATGTCTGTGGTTTATATAACATCATTATTTTATTTATTTTTTTTGCACAGAATAATTCTTCGATGAGGTTTTCGTTTGCTCAGTTCTGCCTATATTGAGCTATTTTAGGGGATCTTGTCAATTTAAATCCAAATGAGCTGCTGCTGGCCACAACCTCCAACTCAATATTTACACTCGCATAAAAATGGCCAAAACAGATGTGCAATTATACAACTGTATGTCTTTGAAAAGCAGGAATGTAGCAACAGGAATGTAGCAAGCTCTATTGTAGAATTGGTAAGTCAACAATAAACCACTTGACTGTTCTAGCAGCCAATGTTCAGTGCGTACAAAGATAAACCCAGTTGATCAGATGGATGGAGCTCTGCTTGGGTTGCTAGGTAAAGAGCACTGATTTTTGAAGTTACATTTGGAAGATTTCTAAAACATGAACTTACTGCCAAAAAACAACTGGGTGTTTTTTTTTTGTTTTTTTTTTAAGGCAGTAGGAATCCAAATGGAAGGAAAAAACATGCAAATTATGAATTTAGCATAATAGGTCTCCTTTAAAACATTCAAAGCACATGTCATATCATGTTTCTATAAGGAAATCTGAATAACAATTACAGTTCTTGTACTCCTAAAGGCTGAACAGGAGACAAATGGCTCCATTGCAGCTAAAATATGGATAATACATCCTTCACCACTCTGCTGTCTTCAATCTCTGTAATGCTTGTTGCCAGCAAGACTGAGCATTTGTCCATGATGACTAATGCCCAGGATGTTGATAACAGGCATCATAACAACCCATGATGCATGGGGACCATTACGCTCTATTATTACATTTGTTCTTCAGGCAATTTCATTTGTATTGCTACGCATTAGAAAATTCTTTAACAAGATGATATAATGCTGATTGTTATTTTTGAGGGCCAGAAGTCGATGCTGAGACAAACCATGGAGCCAAAAGGCCACAAAGACATAATTCATTGGCAGATTAATGACAAGCTGCGCTGTATTCATCCCCACTTGTTAATATGGCTGCGTCGTCTCAGTGTGACATTTTGCTTCTCAAAGCAACATGTTCAGGTTTTCCAGTGCTTTGTGTGCAACAGAGTTAAAAAAAATAAATAAAAGGGGGAGAGAAAGCACACGAAATCCCATACAGTGGCTGCGGCAGATCAGTCGGCACCCTGCGGAGGCTTGACGGTACATATACGAGTTGTCACATCTGCTCAAAGCCACATCACAATTTTTCACTGACCAGAGATAAAGTATGAATCTTTCACTGTGCGGCGAGGAAAGATTAGAACATCAGTCAAAGCACAAATTCTGTTTGATGTTCTCAATTTAGAGAAAGGAAATAACTCGCTTACACAGCCTGTTTCTATATTTAATGCGCAGGCCTTTTAATAACAAGGTAGATCCTTTTCTGTTTGGATTCTTTTAAATCAAAAATAGATTATATTTGAAATACAGACAAACCATTGACAAACTCAATTTGTGCTGAACAGCCTAATTGATGTATGTTATTGATTGTTTATTGGTGGTTTTTCTCCCTGCACATTACTGATGTGCAGCCATTTATCCTGTGAAGCCTCATGTTTTAGACCTTCAGTAAAGTGTCATTATATCTGGTTTCAGCAGACAATGGCTGGATTTTTGTGTCAAGGTACAGAAAGTATTTTATTTAGACTAGTCAAGACAAACCAACAGTCAGGTGAATGAAATAAACCATCACATTTAGTCGAACTGTGAGCAACATGTCAGCTGATCTTACGGCTGCAGGCTGGAGCAGAAATCCTGACAAAGTGGCTGCTTATCGTATTCTTCGTGTTTCTCCATGAAGAACTCAAAACCTTTCACAACAAGCGCAAACGATTTTTTAGTATGCATCAGTGCAAAAACAAAATATTGATTTTGTTTCTGATCAAATGTCTTTTGAAAAAGACAAAACTAACTTACAAGTAACTTTTCAGAAAGACAAGAGCTTGTTTTAAGTCAATAATTGCTTAACACTTATATAAAAAAAGTATTTGTTTCATTGGCAATTTATTTACTTATAACATGGGAAAAGTATCTTGTTAAGTTGAGAATTAAATTGAGCAATTAAAGTTATAACAAGTATGTGAATATAAAAAGACATGAGACAAAGCATCATTATTGCCTTTTAAAAGTAAAAGGCAATAAAACACATCGAAACCAACATCAAAGGAGAACAGCAGTCTATATGATTATCGACCAACAGTTACAGGTTCACATCAGTGACATATGTGCAACACTATACGTTTAATAATTTGCCAATAAAACTGGTACTTTAAAAAAAAAAAAATATATATATATATATATATATATATATATATATAAAGGAATCATTGACTCCTGTTTCTTGCTGAAAAGTTACTTGCAAGTTAGTTTTGTCTTATTTAAAGTGTACAAAGATATTTGCACTAGAAACTAGAGAAAATTACTTGGTAATATTTTATTTTAGCAGTGTCACAGGATTATGTGAAATATATGTCTCAAAATTTACACAAAATATAAAGTGAACTGATATCTGTAATGGATTTTACCAGTAATATGTATTCTGCTTTTTATTGTGTGATAATTTTTGCATTTAAATATTGGCAATAAGGTGCAGATTTGCTCTGATCTGGTGAAACAGATTTGAAAATCCAAAATGGTTTTTAAGAAGTAAAACCAAACAGCGTTCCAAATTTATTTTCTTCTCATCTTCCTGCATTGAGCAATCTTTAAATACTTAGATTAGGAGCAGTGTGAGAGCGTGCTCTAAAACTGATTTTACCAATTTAAGGGAAAGATTAAATAATGTCTGTTTATATTTTAAATTATTTTTGGTATTCTATATTATATGCTTTCTTACTTCAACTGGGACTTTCAAAAAGGCTGCCAACAGTTTCAACATGTTCTGTAACAGGTAGTGTTTGAAATCTCCAAAGAAATAAAAACAAGGAGCATTTCAGCAAGCCTGTTATCTAAAGAAGATGGTGCAAGTCTGCCGTGTCATAAACGTCCACCAGCAGTCGGTGAGGAATGTGATTGACACGGAGGCACGTGTTCAGGAGGTTCAAGGTGAGTTTAAAGACAGCAGAAAATACAGGAACTTAGAGATCAGCAGGAAAAAGGGGAAACATGAGAAACCAGCACGGAGGCAAATAAAAAAAAAAAAATCTAATAAAACATGTTTAAAACAGGATGGGTTGTATGTAAACGTAAGGACGGGACTCACTTTCCAAACACCTTTTGTTTCATTTTACAAAAAAATTATGTTTTTTTTGTCATGTTACGTTTTGTTGAAGTTTTAATTGTTCAGAAAGAAACATTGGGAGAAAATGTGAATGAAATTGCTAAAAATTTCAATAGGAAAACGAAACTAAACGGCTAAAATGAGAAACACAGGAAGTTAACAAGACAGAGCACAAGGGAAGAAGACTTTTCAAAGTAAAACCGGATTGTAGAACTACACTGAGCAAAATAACGACAATAAATACAGAAAACTATCAAAGCTGTAAAGGTAATTTCACTTATATAATCACATTTTCAGCAACAAGGCAATGCAAAGTGTTTTACAGGATTTAAAAGGAAATCCAAACAAAATAGACTGTGGTAAGTAGAATACAGCGCATAATTGAGTTTCATAAAACACTAAGAGAACAAGAATAAACATTTATGGAAAATAATTTGAGAGTGAATTACAGCTAATCAAAATACAAAGACAAAACATAAAACCAGACATGACGGCTAATTTACATATCCAAAAAAGTGGTGGTATGAAATACTTTTTCCATTAAATCGATTCCTTTGTCTTCATCTACTGAAACCAAAGTACCTAACGTTGAGTCCTTCTTCATTTTCACGCTTACACAATAAAAAGTTTTGCTTTAGTGGTGCTGAAGTTCAGTCTGATTTGTTGGCATCTGGATTGTCCAGTACAGCTGAAAATAATCTGAAACTGGCCTCCAGATGGCAAAAAATTTTAATTAACCTGCTTTTATTATTTCCTTTTTTGTTTAATAAAAGACAAAGTTACTACCAGACTGGGAAAAAAACCCCTAAGAGTTATGAAATGAATCACCAGGAAGGACATACTAATTGGTATATTCACATTACTGAGGAGTGCAGATGAAAGTAGTAGGAGCTGTCTGGAAACTTCATAACTTGATGTAAAGGCTTAATGCAATACCGCCTGGAGAACATGAACATCACGGCAGAGCAAGACAGTTTTATGCTTTGTTAGTAAAGGTCAGGCTGGCACATTGATGATGTGCCTATTATCCATCTCTGCTGCAATCTGTTTAAAATTACCTCATTATGTTAATGACCAAATCAAGTGCACCCCTGGGCCTCTGTGCACTCCTCCTTAGATACTGCTTATGCTAAGTCACGGCCTACCGGCGCCATCAAGATAGACTTGATTGGAGCCATTTAACTCTACATGTATGCCACAGAAACCATGACACGTTATTAATTACATTAAAGCCCTTTCTCCCAGTCGTCTCGATCTCTGTATGAGGGTCGCAAACAGGTGCGGCTTCAACCTGCACCATCCATCAGAAACCTGATGAGAGCAACGAGCCGACGTCTTACGTTTTCTTGAAATGTCAATGAACTGCTGGGAGACGAAATGAAAAGATTCAGCTGTGTCATTCTCCAGATAGCTATTCTGTCATTGAGATAGAGAAAACTAGGGCTTTTTAGTCAGTTGTTCTGTTAACATCATAAATAAATGTGATTAATAGACAATTATAAGATGTTGTCAGGCATCAGACCTAATTATAGAACACACTCAATGACATAGCATGTGGAAGTGATTTGAAACTGTGGTTCAAATTACAGGGAAACCTTGCAAAGCATTCTGGCCAAAGTATAGGTGTGTTTCCTTGATTAATTCTCAACATTCAGGGTTTGCCCTAGTGTATTACACCCCACCAGGCTAATCATTATTTAAGTCTTTTTAAAATGTTTGCATTTTAAGACTTTATAGTTGGTGTTAAGGCATTAATCTTCCGATCTTTCAATAACACCTAACTATCAAGTGACAGTTTCAAATTTCCTGTCAACTTTAAACATTTTTTAAACTCAAAAACATGACGGGCCTCTGGATGAAGAACTGCCCAGCACCCCAACCACTGGGTTTAGCAAGTTTTCTGGGAGAAACATTAATATAGATTCTTACTGGCCTCCAGAACAAGTCAGTCGCTGCATCTGCAGAAATACTCTAAATATCCTCCGTTTGTAAATCAGAGAAGGAGAAAACTTTGGTTCACTGCGTTATGGTGTGATTGGAAACAAGTATCTTATTTTCAATTTGAAGAAAACAAAAGCGATGACTGTAGATTTTATGTGAACCATGGTAAGGTCAAACACTATTTCCATGAGGGGAGAAGAAGTTGAAGTGTTTGAAATATAAATGCCTTCGTGTTCATCTGAACAACTGGAGTGAATCCGTCTACAAGACAGGATGGAGCAGATTGTACTTCTTGAGAAAGCTGTCATTCAGTGTTTGCAGAAATTACATCTAAATGTCAGATTGTTCAGGAATATCTGAACATATTTATGGTATCTTTGTGATAATTAAATTGTTTAAATTATTCAAAATGGGTTGAAATGTTGATTTAGGATTAAATAAAAATTAAATGGTAACCTGCTGTTCAGCTGGCATTATAAACACGGATGTGGGAGGTTACATTTGGTCTTACTATTGCTCAGTTTGTGTAATATGTGTCGCATTTTTGTGAATCTTCTCTCTACACATCAAACTTTCTAAATTGAGTTTAAAAGTTACTTAATCACTTGAACTTATTTTCTGATTTGTGAAATGTTTAATATTTTCTTTTGTACAGATGTTTCTGTTCTATGTCTTCAAATATGATATTTAAATTAAGTTTTATTCATCAACATAATTAACAATGTCCATAACTGCTTGTTTATAGGGGCTCAAAATAACAATTGGTGAACAAGACATTTGTATTAATTTCCATATGGACATATTTTTAACACTAGTTAATGCTTCATTTTTCAGTGAAAGTTATTTTTCTATACATGAGTTTTATATTGCAACTTTCTGACATTATTATCTAGAATTGGAAATATTTGATTTTTTTAGTTCTCTCAGTGAGTTACTTAAACAAAAACACAAAAAGCTGATAGATGGCTTTCATTTTTGATATTTTAAAAAGTTATAGTTTTAAAACTGTCAAAAAGTTCCTGTTTAAACTACAGACAGGATTTTTTAGCAGCTTTGAATCCAGAACTTTTTCCCGAATGTTTGCAGATTTTAATTTGTTTAACTTGCAAATTTGAAAAGTTGTGCTTTTTAAATTTCTCAACACTTTTGTTGATGTTTCAACTGATAAAAGTTTTAAGTCTTAATAATGACATGTAAACTACAGTGATAAGAAATTTGTCTTATCTAAATATCTTGCTGTAGTTTACTTACAATGCAGGCACACAACTACATCAAAAACACAAAGGTAGTCCAGAGTACATGCACAGAGGAGTGCTATGATTATAAATAACATCAGCATCATTTATTTTTGAATGAACAGGACCTTATGTTACTCTCCAGTAAAAGTCACGGTAATTGATTGACTCCAATATAGCCTGAAGGAAAGTCAAAATCCCATTGCGGTGCTTTCACAAGATATTGAATTAGCATTCACATTTTTCACCTATAGAACCTCGGCTGGTATTTCCACCAAACTTCACTCGATTTCCTCAGAGCTTTGTTTTCAGACAAAGTGAATGCTTTCATGCAGAACATGTAAGTGGCCTCCCAAGTTCCTATTGATTAGTCTGAAACCTGCTGAAAGATCAGACACTCTCAGTCTTTTGACGAAAATCAAAACGCTGACCGCTGACCTGCTGTGATCTGTAAAATTAAACAGCTCTGTTTGTTGGGTTATTTGTATAGCTGATGACATTTGACAAACACAAAAAAGTCAAACAAAGCGACTGGCTGGCAGTGGGCCTCGATATACAACCAATAAATAAACGAAATAAATGCTACTTTTGTTTCTGCAAGTGCAAACATTAAATGCAAACACTGGCAAGCAAAAAGACACAGCAACAAAGTGAGTCCACTGGCCTTAATCACCACTCAGCAGCCACTTCAAGTGAAGGTTTTTGAAAAGAAATGCTGGGGGAAAAAAAAAACCAAAAAAAAAAAAACCTCACTCTGGTAATTCTGACCATCATTAACCTCCAGCTGACCCTAATTCAAATTCAAAATCCCTCGGATTTGGAGGATTAATGCCAACTTTAAATAATTAGGGTCACCAGCGGACAAACAGCACATATATAAAACCAGCGCTGACATGACCACAACTGAATTTAATAAGACTTGCAGCCACAATAAGCCGTCATCCTATATGGAGATGTTGGATATAAATGTGGAAGGAAATAACATGTTGATTAAACCGTTTCATGCAGCAGGCATCATTCTGATTTATCACAAACCACAAAAACAGGATGCCATTCATACACAAATGAGCTGCTGTTGCCAGTTGTTGGTTTCTATTATAAAAAATAAGTCCCCAGTTATTAGCCGTTAAAGGAGAAGCATTATAGCCATTATGACAATATGTGTGGACTAAACAATAGGAAAACATTTTTCTTTCTCACTCAGCCACTGATGCTTCATGTAAACAGAGTGACAGGAAAATTGTTAAAGTTACAAGATTTTGAAAAATTTAAAAACAAATTGGACAGAAGAAAAATTTTTAAAAAGTAAAAGGTGTGATAACTAGGCTGCATAAATAAGCACACCTGCTGACAAATACATTATTTTATGCACCTTTGATCCAATATGGAACTATAAAATTATCTTAGTATAACATAAACAAACACATACATAAGCTCCAGCCAAATACCATAAGCGGTATTAAAGTCATCTTCTGTGTGCAGCTAAAACGTCCTTTAAATCATGTCAAGCACTGCAAAACATTTAACCCCAGCTCCAGAGCTCCATAAGTTTATTTATTTTTTCTACGTGGCAAATGGACATGATGAGCTGGAGTCCAAACCTGTCGACTGTTTTCTGGACCGGGTTGAAGTCCTTTTTCATAAAGAAAACATCCATCATTTCTATGAAACATGACTGTGGCAACATCATAATCTGGGATTGAATTTGAAATTAAAAACTTTCTGTTAAGGTGAATGAAATACTTAAAATGCTAAAATACATTAAGTTTTAAAAAATACGCATTTTAAATTAATGTTGTTGGATTTGGCACACCAAATCCTGCCAAAAATAAACAAATACAGAAATAAATAAACAAATAGCTTCTTATAATAGTTATTGTCCGTACAAATTCAACAAAAAAAACAAAAAATTGTTTTTGATAATAATAGTGTATAAACTAAAATTATTTTTGTATTTTATCAATATTTTACCAAGTGTGGTAATTTTATCCATGCTACATTATTCACATTTACTGTAAAAATGCATTTATCTTGCTTTTATTGGTAATTTCTGTTCATTTATTTATTTGCTTTCACAATACAAAAACATAAATCATGTTAAATTTAGGTAATTTTTTACCATTAAAATTGTATTCATAAATCACATCCTCACAACAACTTCAGTCACTTATTTATTTTTGCCTACAGTCAACTTAAAGCAAACTTTAACATTAAAGTACTCAGAGGAATAACTCTGCAATGTTTGGAAAGCCAGGAATAAAGAATTGTAAAGAAATGGTTGTATTATTAACTAACCCAACATTAAATATAACTGACTGAGAAAGTTGAAAAGTTCCCAGTGGATTGTTGTTTCTCAGCTGCAAGTCTTGTGAAAGAATACAATATAACTTTGCGTTATATTTAAATGCTATTTCTTCTTCAGCTTAAATTACTCCATGAGAGTTGAAAGACATTCTGACTTCTGAGCTACACCATGGAGCAGTGTAGTATATCAAGCACTGTTTAAACATGGCAGGACCTCGCTGATGGTTTCTTTCTGCTGGTGGTAATATGCCTAGAAAGCTGCAAAGCGCCGCATTAAGGCAAAGAAGAAAAAAGGCTTCCGGCAAGCAAGTGTGGATGTAAACAGTCGGTTCCCTTCGTTCGCCTTATTTCACGTTTTCTTACTCCTCAGGTGGCCTGGAAATCAATTCAGTCCTGTATAATGAAGGATGTCTCAATTCCCAGTTCTGTGCAGGAGAGGGCTTCCCAGCGGAGGCCAACCTCCACCGAGTCCTTTCAGCAGACATACGCTTTTATTGCAAATTAGAGGCAATAAGAGTGAATCGAACTGCATTTTTCTTTTCATAATCTGTTATTTTTCCATTTGAGCCAACAACACGGATAATGCTATTGTCAGGCAGGCAATGAAACGGTTATCTTTCACCAATAAAAATGTTCTAATTAAATGCTGTCTTCATAGGGGTGAGAAATTCACCTCATAACCTGGATAACTAAATGCATTTACACACAGAGTATCAATAAATCATGAGGCAACAAGAAATAAACACAGCCTGGCTGGCTGGAGAGCTTTTGTTGTCAAAGTTAGCAGTGGTTTGATGAATCAGGGCGTATAAAAGTTGTAATAAACATGCAGGTTCTTATTTGTTTACAGTAGATGGGAACATGTTCTTACTTGTTTTTGTTATGTTGATGTACAGACTGCAGTGTTGGCAGTAATAACCTGGCGCTCTCATTATTATCTGGGAAACATTACATTATGAGCGCTAATAGAAACTCCAAGGCATACAGAGCTATTAAAGCTGGTCCAGCTGTGCTGTCGTCATCAGAAAGCAGACAAATTTGAGGCAGCAGAGTTTGTTCAGGGCAACGCATTGGCTTTGAAACTATAGAAAGAGTTTGTAAGGGGCAAATCTGGGGAAAAGCCGCTCTCCTGCACGAAACGTGGGACTAACACAAACTGACCTGATGTCTCAGAACAAAAGGAAAACCTTCTGTACTTTATCGCGATATTGTCAGCAATAAATCAACTTTACACAAAACTGGTGAATATTTTCCTTGTTGGGACGATGATTCTTGGTAACAAATCTTAAAGTATTTTAAATCACAGTTGTCAAACTCCAGCCGTCGAAGGCCGCTGGATTTCTGCAACTTTTGGATGTTTCTCTGCTTCAGCACACCTGAATCAAATAATTAGGTCAGTAGCAGAAGTCTGGAGATCTGGACTGCATACTGAGGAGATAATTCACCCATTTGATTCAGGTGTGTATAACCAGGGACTCATCTGAAAGTTACTGCTATGGAAGTAAATATGTGCCATCGGAGTTGAATAAAAAATGCCTCTGAAATTTCAACGTAAAAAAATTCAGTGTCATTATTTGTAGGTGAAAAAAAATTCAGTGATAAAAAATTCGCTGTAAAAAATTCAACGTCTAAAAATTCACTGTTAAAAAAAATTCAACGTCTAAAAAATTCGCTGTAAAAAATTCAACGTCTAAAAATTCGCTGTTAAAAAATTCAACGTCTAAAAAATACGCTGTAAAAAAATTCAACGTCTAAAAAATTCGCTGTCTCAAATTCAACGTCTAAAAAATTCGCTGTTAAAAAAATGGCAAGGTTACTTCAGGTCACAGACATGCGCAATGGACGTCAGATTTCAACACCCAGCCAATCACAAGACGCCACGTCATGTAGAGGAAACACCAGCATAACCGAGGCTGGCGACTATGGAGGCGAACGCTAACCCAACGGTGAGTTTAATGCTTTCATATTTCTGTAGTATATTTCATTTTGCGCCTGAAGTTTGATACATTATCTTAAAGCTCGATTTAAAGCACGGGTTTGGTTTGGTCCGTTGTTAATCTTACAGCATGTAGCGCTGGCATATAACTTCTCGCTACCTGCTAGCATCCAGCCCCCTCTCCGCTGCCCCCACACCCAGTTTCCTCCGTTTTATTTAAAAAAAGAAATAAACTTGGATCTTTAAAGAGAACTGATGGGTGGCGACTTTCTGGGTTGTTTGTATGTTGTCTTGGGTGAAAACTAAGAAGTGACTGAAACAATACCTGGGCCATTTACATTCTATTCTTCAGGCTGTGATGGTGAGTGTGGTTGAAAGCTGGTGCTAATGTCACAGGTGTCAAAGTTCAGTCCTCGAGGGCCGCTGTCATGCAGTTTTTAGATGTGTCACACTACAAAACGCTGGAATGAAATGGTTTAATTACCTCCTCCTTGTGTAGATCAGATCTCCAGAGCTCTGCTAATGACCTAATTATTCTATTCAGATGTGGTGCAGCAGAGGCTCATCTAAAAGCTGCAGGGCCGTGGCCTTCCAGGACTGGACTTTGACACCCCAGGCTTATGTATGTCCATTTAGGACACAATGATGGTCACAAGCATTGACTACACAGAAATTGTCTTCCAAAGGAATTTGGCATGTTTTAACGCTTACTTTGTATTAAATACGTTTTTAAAAAATTAACTATATATACATTTTTTACCCTGACCTTACTTTGGTATTTGTTTTTGATGCACTCAATCTTCAATTACTACATGAAATTTAAACTTTTTCCTGTAACTACATTAACTTATTGTTTTTTTTTCTCTTAGACTGGAATTCATATGCGATGCTTCAAAGGCCATTCCTCGCTGTGCAGACCATCTCCTCCAAAAACCTGCAACGGAGAACCTCTTGCTGTTGAAGATGGACTTGAGTCAGCCCTGCAGAAAAAGACATGGCTCTGCATACTCATATAATCATGTATATTATTTGTACTCTAAGTCCTCTAGTTTTGTCAAAATCATATATCTGATTTTGATAAAACTGGAGGAATTAGAGTAACAATGTTCAGAGTAGATACTTCATTTGTCAGAGTTCATACTGTTTGTAGAGGCAGTTTTAAATATGAAACTGAAATTGTTTTTATGCAAAATTTTTATTGAATGCACTTACATGAGTTCATCTATGCTTGAATTATTACAAAATAAATGACCTAAGACAAACTAACTTTCTGATTCTTATGATGCCAGAAATTTAAAGTCCTACAACAATGGACAAATGTACCTATTAGCTTCATTTTGAGTAAAGAAAAAAACAATCAAATTATACATTTTAAACACTTTAGTTCTTTTACTACTATAAAAGCACTAAAATTCACATTTATGGTAACATAATCAGCATTTTTGCTTTACATTTCCAAAAAAAAAAGTCATGCTAACAAAATAAGCACAGACAAAATACATTTCATAAATGCTGAAGACTTCCGCTCTTCAAAATAAGTCATGCTTTGAATTTAATTACAGACAAAATCATGATTATGATTAGTTACCTATATACAGTCAGATGTTAAGCACAATTTACACAATTATACACAGAATTTAACTTGATTGTACATAATTACAAAAAGGTAACGTGAAAAATAATTAAATTCAAAGCATGATTCATTTTGAAGAGAGGAAGTCTTTTATTTTTAAGAAAACTTTCACATAGTAAAAAAAACTGCTGGCAAAACCGAACTGCAGCAATATAAATGTCCCATCCAGAAAACAGTGATGTAGCTTTTGGGTTTACTGCATTTCTTAAGGCTGCCATTTGTTCATCAGTCAGTTGCAAATTAGAGTTTGGTTCTGTGACGTTTGACTCGTGACCAGGAAACCCGCTGTCCTCCCATTCAATTTCTGGAATCTGTACATCCTCAAAAGACTTGATTATTATTACAATATTAATGACAAATTTTAGCATAGCTCAAACATTCTTTGAAACAGTATTTTGGATGATGTTATAATGACAATAAATTTATTACTTCGTTCATAAATGAATTCTTCTGTACTTTACGAAAAGGATGACAATCTTACTGTGCTCTTCTCCCATTAAAATTGTAGAAACTATATCAAACACAAGTAAATACAGTTTGGTAGGTAGCTGGTATTTTTTATTATGTCGTAAAGACAATAAATTTATTAATTCATTCATAAATGAAGTCACATTAACAATACAGTAGCTGAACAAAATGGGGTTGTGGTTATAGTTAATGTCAGAAGTGTTCACAGCCCCTCCTTGAAGCACACAAGGCAGCCATATTAACTTATTACATTAGTTAATATGAAACAACTAATGTTGCTTTCATTCATTCTCATTGACACGGTTCAGCCTGGGATGTGCGTCTTCCGTCTGAAGCCTGTATCTTTGCTAGGACATGGTGGAGAGCGGCAGCATCTCCTGAAAATTCTGTACGTTACTAAGACTACCTGTCTCAGTCTCACCCAAGACAACATACAAACAACCCAGAAAGTCGCCACCCATCAGTTCTCTTTAAAGATCCAAGTTTATTTCTTTTTTAAATAAAACGGGGGAAACTGGGTGTGGGGCAGCGGAGAGGGGCTGGATGCTAGCAGGTAGCGAGAAGTTATATGCCAGCGCTACATGCTGTAAGATTAACAACGGACCAAACCAAACCCGTGTTTTAAATCGAGCTTTAAGATAATGTATCAAACTTCAGGCGCAAAAATGAAATATACTACAGAAATATGAAGGCATAAACTCACCGTTGGGTTAGCGTTCGCCTCCATAGTCGCCAGCCTCGGCGATGCTGGTGTTTCCTCTACATGACGTGGCGTCTTGTGATTGGCTGGGTGTTGAAATCTGACGTCCATTGCGCATGTCTGTGACCTGAAGTAACCTTGCCATTTTTTTAACAGCGAATTTTTTAGACGTTGAATTTTTAACAGCGAATTTTTAGACGTTGAATTTTTAACAGCGAATTTTTAGACGTTGAATTTTTTACAGCGTATTTTTAGACGTTGAATTTTTTTTAACAGTGAATTTTTAGGCGTTGAATTTTTTTACGTTGAAATTTCAGAGGCATTTTTTATTCAACTCCGATGGCACATATTTACTTCCATATACTGCTTTAAAAAGTGCCACTATTAGAAGAAAACCTTACTGAGCAGCAGAGTCGAGTATGTGGGCAGAGTTCCTAAAAATTGTACTCAAGTAACAGTAGCACTACTTCTACATATTTTAACTCAAGTAAAAGTAGCCAAGTAAGAGTAAAGTAGAATTTAAAAAGTTTACTCAAGTACTAATTAACTGATCAAATTATCAATCATTTAATATTTAAAAATTACATCATCAGATGGACCAAAATGTACATTTAAGTGGAAAGTTTGGTATTTTAAGGATGAAAATGACAATAATGCATTCAAGTAACAAAAAAATAAAATCAAGCACAATATTTATGTTTCCTAATCAGTTTCTTTCCATAAAAAAACTTATTAAACTTTAACAAAACTACAAGTGTGTGTCTATGTCTGGTGGATTTTTGGTTGAAACATGTTTGTATTTTATTCAGTGGGTAGAGAACCCAGAAATTTTACTCAGGAGTAGTGATACTTAATGACAAAATGACTCAACAAAAAGTAAAAAGAACAGCTTAGTAAAAAAAGTTACTTAAGTCAATATTATTGAGTAAACTTAACTAGCTGCTACTCAACTCTGAATTTAGGGAGGGAAAAGTTTTTTTGTTTTTTTTAATTGTCAATTCAGGTGTGAATTGACATTCACACCTGTTTTTCCAGTGATCTAAATCACTGGAAAAACAAGGCTAAGTATCTTAATCCTTTAAAGCAGGGGAGTCCAAAGTCTGGCCGGGGGCCATTTGTTGCCCTTGACATGATTTTATTTGGTCCCTGACCAAAACCAAAAGTCAAGAATGAGAAAAATTTGCACAAACCAGAAAATTTATGACCCCCCCAAATTTTTGAAGTTGTTTTTCTTCCAATAAGGGAATCAGCCAAAAAGCAATTTGCTTTGGATCTTTGGATTTATAGAGGAATTTTCCTGCCATAATCCAAGAGCATACATTTTCAGTCTGAAAACAGAATTTCATGTATTTTGTTCTCATAACTTTTAATACTTTTGCTTACATTTTCATTTCAAAAGTAGGACTTCATGTCAAAACTTGTAACGGTTATACTCAAAACTTGTCCGCAAACTCAGACTTGGAATCTGCTCGGACTCTCTGCTCGTTTATGAAACATGAAACTGCCTTTTGGCACCGTCGCCTAGCAACCTCTCAGTCAATTGAATAAAAGTGTTGATATTTTCACTTATTTGGTAGGGACAATGTACATTGGTTAACATTTTCGTAAATGTCTCAGAATTAGCCAAAATGCTAATTTTAATATGTTGTCTCTGCACAAAGAGTATTTTGTCTTGCTAAAAACAGAGGTTATACAGAGAAGGTTGTATGACTTAACTACATTCATTTTCTCAAGAAATACAATTCATGCAAACCATAAATACAAAATAAGGAAACTACAACACTATTATTATAAAAAGTAAACCACATATGGTTATGAAATGGCCATGCAATACAGTTTCTATTTCATTAAAGTAATAAGTTCCAGAAATTAGAATAAAACTGTTAAATGCTGGAAACATATTTTAGAACTTCTGTTTTTTAACATCTAGTATGTGAACCTGAAAACATTAAGACATGCTAAGGAAATAGTGAGCTAGGATACAATATGAGACCAACTCTAACATGAGCAAAAACTTCTCTACATTTGTACCAGTGGCTATTTGCCAGCATGAATTTAACACATACTGCAAGGCTGTAGGCAGGGAGTATATATTGGATTAAATATAATTAAATAAATAAAAATAACATGCATAACACCGGGTGTTACCCTCCCCAATCAACCCACAAACATTTCTCACACTGAATCTCATTTAACACCTGCTGTATGTATATTGGTGACTTGGTCGCTGAGCATTAAATGTCATGTTAAATATATCTTATTGACAGCGTGCATGCAGTGAGGAGCTTTCGGGATGCATGTTCCAGCATTGAGAAGTCAATCTAAATTTCCCGGAGAACTGCGTTCGATGCGTGAGAATTGCTGCAATTTAAGATGACACTTCAAACAGCTAATTGATCCACTCATTGGAAAGTATCATCTAAATTTTTAACAAGCACTTTATGCTGCTTTCGAAGTGCTAATTAGGGATATTGATCCAGTGCGAGACTGTTTAAAAACACGGAGCTGGTCTCTCACCGTATACTTTGCTGTGAAAGCGTGCCAGCTTGCTACTTTTGTGAAGGGCATCTCTCCCCCGAAAGGCTTGATGATATAATGCCCACTTTGTTTGAGAGTGAAGGGATGATTTCGGGGGGAGTGGATGGAATTGGCAAACATTACTCCTTTTTACTCTCCTTATCTTTCTGTCTCAATGTTCCCCGCCCTCTTCTCTCTCTCTCTCTTTGATCACAGCTAACATCTGCCCAACGATTTGGGGTCAAAACTGGCGGCGCCTTCAGCTCTAATGGCCGAATGACTGACAGGTCAGTGGCAAGAAACAAATGTGCGCCTTCATCGCATGAGGCATCCACATAAACACTCAGCAACCTCAGGGCCACGCTTTGAATTGCTAATTTGTTTGTGATGAGGGCGGCGGGGAACAGGTTTTTAAAGAGTGAGGGGGAGCAGTGGGTGTCGCAACGTCTACCCCGGCTTCTGTTTACAAAGTCATCAATTCAGTGTGCTTTTCACTTCCCCCACTGCTCCCAGAAACAACAGACAGTTTTCTGTTTTCAGCAACATTGATCAGCCTTTGAGCAGCTGGGAATGTGGATATTAGAGGGAAAATGATTGGCTGGGCTTAGAGAAATGGCTCGACACTGGGAGGCTTTGATTGACTTCCCTCAGGGAGGACACTACTTTGAGATCTCTGTTGATATAGTAGTTCGAAATGTAGCTGAAGGCAGGTAAGATTGGGTTTGCGTGTGTGTGCGTGTGTGTGATGTTGAGGAATAGAAGTAACAAAAGGCCAGCGCAGGAGATGGTGTGATGTCTGGCCCACTCTGCGTGGGATGTAAACGAGTGTGTTTTCTATTCTAGGTGGAGAGGAAAGCTGCCCGGTGTTAAGAGTTTTGAGGCCACAGCTCCAACACTGAGAAACAAGAAATGAACATTGAGTTTAAGATTCTGGTCTCACAAACCAGAAATTTAAGATTAATCAACCGGAAAGAGGTGATATTAAATTGCGGTGGATGAATTCTTCTCATCTTCAATACTTTAATGCCACTTTAAGCACAGTGAGACAACGCCTTGCAAAAGTATTAAAACCGCTTGAGCTTTTTTACATCTTGTCACTTTAGAGCCATCTTTAATGAAATTTATTGGGATTTTTAGTGACTCAAGTAAAGTATTCAAATAAAAATCATACCCGTGTTTCAACATTTTTATGAGTAAAAATTGAAAAGTGGCTCATGTCATTTTTTTAGTTCAATAGCAATAAGTTTCTACCGTCAACGCCCGTCCAGGAATTGGATTTTTAACGCATTCTTCTTTGCAGAATAACTCAAGATCATCCCGGGACATCGGTTTTCAAGTCTGAGCTTTATCTAGGCCACTTAAATGTATGAATATGCTTTGATGTAAAATCCTGTTGCAACTGTTTGTATGTTTAGGGACGTTGTTCTAAATGGATGTGTAAAAACTTGAATTTCTGGAATAATCTTGTATTTATCTCCATCTATCCCCCCAATCATCTTTCAGCACTTTATCACCACAGGATTATGCTGCCATCATCATATTTTCTGGTGAGTGCAGTGTTAATATTCTACTATGTAGCTTTTTGTATGTAAAAAAACAACATTCATTTATGTCTCCTCTGACCAGAGAACTTTCTATCCTGACAAAACTTGTGGTAAATTGGATTTTCTATGATTTGTTTGTCTTGCATTGCTGCTCTACTAATAGCTCTGTCATCATCTGTAGCTCTTGCAGAGATGCCACTGATCTCTTGGCTGCTTTTGTAAGCAATGCATTCCTTATTCTGTTAGTTTAGGTGAACAGGTGGTCTTTATTTTCTACCTTTGAAGGCTGTGTTGAATTTTATGTTGGGATATAGGAGTAAACGAGTGTTGAACCAAATGCACGCCACAATTTTTGGATTTTTTAAAATTACAAAATAAATATATAACAATGTCTTCCGCTACACAATTACACACAAAAACTGAAAAATGACTGAAATCAGTGGTTGTAATTTCAAAAATGCGAAAAGTTAATTATTTTGGTTATTTTCCAATATGCTCAGATAAAGATGCATTTTATAATTTCAAAACATCAGAATCTTATTCATAAAACAAGAATTATCTAGTGTAACATTGATCTCAAAAACCATTTGGATGATTCACATTAAATTTAGCAGCTGCCACTGGAGACAGAAATGGGAGCTGTATCAACTGTAATGGCTTCTCAGGAAAGTTTGTTGTCATTTTAAAGGTTTTTGTCATGTTCACTGGATTGTGTTTAAGGCACAGCCTGACTTCCTTGATTGTCAAAAGCAGTGAAAACATTGGTAACCTCACGGATGACCTATTTTAACCTGCATGTACCCTTAAATGTACTTTTTGGAGTTAAGTTTGAGGTTAGGGCAATATCCACAAGAAGAAAAGTAACCTGACCAGGAACAATAAGCATTCAATCTGGTGAGCCATAACATGCTGTAAACAGTAAGACCAATCATGTGCTGCACACTCCAGCTCTATTGAGACCTCAAAATGGATTTTAATGCTCTGCTGCACTGCTGCATGTTGCACCAAAACAGAAATGAAAAAGCCGGGCTTCAACTGGAACATAGGAGTGAGGATGAGAGCTAGATTTTCTGGAGATAATGGTCATACTTGTCAATCTGTCTACAGAAACTCTGATAATCATTAGAGAACGAAAGAACATGCTTCAGTGTATGCAAAAAACAAACAAAAAGCCCTGCTTGGAGTCTATCTGTGTTTAATTTTTGGTCTAAAATAATTATCAGTTTACAGCTGAATAGAATGTTAAACAAACGACCTTCCTTCACACTGGAATATGACAATGTTAAAAATTAGCCAGGACGAACACAGTCTGTGGTGGGTCTCTTCTGACACATATTAAGTGCTCAGAAGCTCCCCGTCAGGCTTGAGAGGATATGAGAGATCCCCGACTGTTTGAGTGTGCACCAAACTTCTGTAGGGAGGTCATGATAGTTTATTGTCAAGATTGCATTTATCTGTTTTAGGGGTTGTGCACATCAGTTCGCCTTGTTCGTCAGAGAATTTGAAGCAAAACCGGTAGATCTGATTTCAGGACACAGCTACAGCCTTTGTTGTAGCTGCTATTTACACACAGCTGCTATTTACAAGGTCAAAGGTCATGGGTCTGGCCTCAACCCAAACCTTCTCACAAAACAAAAAATAAATTCTCAAACCATTAATACTGTACCGTGCTACAGACCCATCCATGTACATAGCAATGTGGATTCCCTAGGCTCTCAAAGGATTACACACATGTATGCTTATGCTGATTTTCTGCAAAAATATCTCTGTCTTAACATAGATAGAACCCAAATAAACGTTAAACACATGGAATTACTATTACATTCCTGGTAAATTATTATGAAAAATTACAACATCCAGGACCGAGAGTGTTTGGATGGATAATATCTGACTTCAGAAACCCCAGCTGCAAAGAAAACCATTCCTTTGAAAGTAGAACCTGTTTTTTGGGGGTTTGATACAATTGACCAGCAGTCAGCTTAACTAACTAATAAATTAACCAAATTACTGGAAGACAAACAGATCAATTATTTTCCTGATGTATATAAGGAGCTAAAGCCTTGTTGTTTTGTGCATGTTCCTTCAATACCTCCTTGCTCTCTTGCAGAATTACTTTGTTTATTTTCCAACTGAATATTGACCCATTACAACTACGTCACTTAATCATTTGAGGCGCCATGACGGACGTCGGAAGTGAGGGATGAGAGCATTGAACAGAGCGATTTAAATTGTTTTCCAAAGTTGTTTTTACCAATTTATTGGCTTTTACTTGTTGAAGTCGAGTTAATTTGTCTGTGAACGCAACACACCTGGTTGGGGTTCATAAAGTTGTTAACAGCTGGCTTAGAAACCGACCCGTACCTCTTCCCTCCTGACCTGTTGAACGAATTACAGACTTTTCCTGAATTCACACCACATGATATATGTCACCATGTCATAAACAGCGTTTCCGTTAAACCGGAGCGGCATTACAAACGGATAAAAGGCAAGATGCTAACCAGTTTTGTCCGTACATGCTAGGCTAGCGACGGTGCGGCACTGTTACCATGGTTACCAACACTTAGACGCGAACATTCTCCGTAATGCATTAACCGACATCTTTCTAATCATACTTACTAAAAACGTACATGAAGGTTAATCTTACCTTGTAAAAATCCGCGTTACACCGAGGGGCTGCCGCTCATTACTGACAGCTGACCGTGATTATTATTGACAGCTGCTGTCCATCGCCGCCGCATCATTTCTCATTATAAGTTCTCGAATAAAATGCCGAGTTTGGTTTGTATCCTCGTCTGCTTACTTAGCCGATCGCGCAGCACCCTGTGACCATTTCTAAAGAGTAAATCAACGAAATGGAAGCGATATAAGGTTACAAATGTCTGATTTTAGCTTTAAAAGAGCGCATTGGTTGTTCTGACGGACGTAATGGCGGAGTGGGCGGGGTTCTGGAGAGCGTGACGTCACGTGCAAAGGGCCAATAGATTACTGTGAAAAAAATCACTGTATAATAACATATAATACATTACACCCTCATAACAGTTCTGTGTTTTGTAGATGTCATACACCACAAATTGTAATATCTAAGTTGTAATGTCTCAATGTCTCAGGCTAATGGTGGAGGCCCTCGTTTAAATCCAGACTCCATAGCAAAAGAAAGAAACGGCTTCAAATAATGTTGAAACTTCTTTGCTTTACAGCTGTGTTTTCAGATGTAGCTGTAAATGTCAAAGTTATTTGAGAAAATTAGCTTTTCTTACCTACTCCTTCTCATTGCTCTCAGCGGTGCGTTTAAGCGAAAAACAAAAATGAAATCCGAGAAGGTGGCTGCAAAAGTGACACAGAACCACAACCACCGACACTTGAGATAAGTCATTCTAATTGACCAAATATATGACCCTAAATTTACTGAGCGGGAGAAAAAATAGACAATCTTAAGCCGTTGGGCGAGGCAGATAAATTGCTCAAATGGTGTATTTATTGCTTGATCTATCAAGGCCACCGCACAGGCATCTCTTTTAGTTTATGTTCCTGTCTGGCCCCACGTAGCCTCAGATGACGCCGCTGAATGCTGAGGGACTCGGGGTGCAGTGAGGCAGTGAGTGTCTTTGGACTGCCAGTGCAAAATAAGTGCTCCGGTTTTGCGTGGTGAGACCTAATGGAGCAAACACACATCCTGCAAGGTTTGTGAAGGTGGAAGAGGGGATTTGGAGGAAAGGTTTGCTCAGTAGCATGAGTGTAACCCCAAGAACTGCAGCTTTTATTACAGAACAAATAGGTTCAAAAATGTAAATGCCTCTTATGTCGCAATTAGTGACAGAAGTTGGTTGTTTAGTGGAAACTATATGAGGTTTTACAAGCTGAATAAAGATCTCATGTGACATTTAAGGTGGCCTGCATAATATTGTTAATGTTTTGATTGATAAGGAATAATTGTAGAGCAATTTGTTTTTACTCAAAAACTGAGAGTAAAAACAATATCATCTCACTAAACTTGAGAATAAATAATCTTGATTTTGTCCAGATTTTCAGTATTATGGTAAAATTTTGCCTCTGTTGCTTCTTCCTATTAGTTATTGATTTATTTTTATGTTATGAATTGGAAGTAAGGGTGTTACTTTGGCTCAGGTCCATGTCAGTTTGCTAATTTATACGCATATTTTCCACCAACGCTTTACCATTTAATCTAATTTTACTTCTATTTATTAACAGTAAACCAACGAGCTTTTACCTAAACTGTCAGTTAAGCATTTCTATGATCTACTGGGATAAAGTGGACACTAAAAATGGTCAAATATCACAGTTAAAAATGGTTTTGTATAAAAACCTTGCATTCCAATTTACTCTGGCTCTGATTCCCTTTTGCACCATTTCATTCTCAATGAAATTATTCAAGTTTTAAATTCAAAACAAAAGTTAAACATATCTACTGAAACTTTCAGAAACCTTTCTCACTTTTGTAATATTTACTAAACATTTTTAGACGTTCCTGTTGTGGATCTTCCTCAAATATTTCTCCATATTGATTAATTAGCGTATTTTGTGGTTCTCTGAGCTGCTATATACTGGAGGTTTTGTCGCAGCTGAAAGTAAATGGTGGCCTTTTACAGTGAGCCCACAGCTTCCTGTCTGACTCAACAGGTGCCTGAGACATTTTGTGGTGTTTTTTTCTTAATTTCTTTTCATTCTTTTTGCACTTGTGGGTGTGATGGATGTTACGCTGCTGCTGTGTTCTAAAGGTGAAGAACCAAAACCTGTTAGTGGGCCGGACCACTTTTAGCAGCTGCCAAGCGTCTCCAGTCTCAAGGAGATCAGATTTAACTTCACTCTACAAGAGTCAAGTAATCAAGCTCTATTATACATCAGAAATTTATTAATTAGATCATTTTAATTCAGTATAAGAGCCGTTTGACTCACTGAATGAATCATTCAAACTGGGATAGTTATCACTGAGGTGCATGTTTCGATCAGTTTTATTCACAAAAAGTTTTTTTGTCCATATTTTATCTAACTCTGCAATAATCGGAGTCATTTATCCCACACAAAGTCAGACTCATTATATTGTTTTGTCTGCACGTCCAACGATTCTGTTTGGTTTCCTGGAATCTACCAAGCCACGACAAGTCAGGAGTTTATAAAGTTTATTTCTCTCACACTGAGCTTTTTACTTCAGTCGGTATCTTATTTATACCTTTTTATGATATTTTACTTTTTTTTTTTTAAAGACAAGAATAGTGAAAGTTTCAGTGCAGAGCTCTTGCACTGTTTACAAAATATTGTGGACCCGTGTTTCGAGTAGTTCAGATTTATTTAATATATCAATACTTTTTAATTAAGCTTTTTGTTATATTAGGAAATTTGTTTGAAAATAACCCATAAGCAGGGATTAAATACATTTTCCATTAAGTCCACATTTAAAATGTTTGCTTTTTTTCATAATTATTTGTCTAAAAGATATTGATTTCTTTGGATGTACTTGTGATATGTCATTCTTAAATGCTATTTATTGATCAGTTGTAACTGAATAACAAAAGCAAAAGCTTCAAAACATCAATCTGTGTTTAATTAATTGATTTAATGTATTTTACTTTGCGAACTTTTCAGTAATATTCTGTTTTACTGAACATGATAATAGAAAAGTTTTGAAAAGACAAAATATCCATCCATCTGCTATAAATTTATTGTCATAAAAAACGACTGACTCTTAATAATCTGAGTGTGTGAAAGTCTGGAGTTTGAAACTATGAGCAGTAAATCTGTCAGTGTAAACGACCTGCCAGTCTTATTTTAATAATCAAGCTGGATTCTGTTTAACTCACAGAAACGTTGCAGTTCGATATAAAAAGAACAGATTTTTCGTATGTTTGTCACTGGTTTTACTTTAAATCTAGCCTGCGTCCAGTAAAGTGTACACTGAGTCAGTTGAAATTTCTTGAAACCTAAACATTGGATACATTCATCAGCGTGAGTGATTTCTCTTTTTTCCGGTGTGAGTGTGTGTGAGTGTGTGTGAGTGTGTGTTTCAAAGAACAATTGTGTCCTTAAATCAGCCCATTTCAATTCTACTCCAGCTTCGCCATTCTGGTCTAATAGCCAAGCATCCCTTGTGGTGCTGCATCGTTTTCCATCTCACTGCCAATTGTACAGGACATCTTTCATTTTCCGTCTATTCTTTGACATTGTCTCTTTCAAGCTGCCAAAGCAAAGACGGAAATCACAGCGTACTGTTGGCAAAACTGCAAACAGCGCTCTGAAATACCACTTAGAAAAGCAGTGCTTTTGAAGAATATTTTCTTAAATGTGAGCAAGCTCGTTAAGAGCATTGTGGAGTTTAGTGCAGGTTTCTTTTATACGTCTAAGAGGACAGACTGTCCTTTTACTATTTACAATTGAGCAATATTTCTTAATGCTTTCAAGAGAGCTTTGAAAATGTATTCTTCTGTTGATCTTGGGACGTTTTTCAACATTGTTTACATGAAAGAGGGATTTAGATTTGATCGTTAGCCACTTTGTAACTAACATCCTGCTCCAATAAAGCTAAACACAGAAAGATAATCAGGTACTTTATCAGATTTTTCCCTTATCCTAAATATATAATTTTTCATACTTAAGTCCTATAAAACTACAAACATTTAGAGACCTATAACGCATTGATCAAAAATATTCCTAGAAAGTCTGGCTGCTTGTTAGACAGTATAAATAAAGCTTATGTCAGGTTGAAACCAGTAAAATCAACCTGAAAGTATTTTTATTTAATGTTATTGTGGTGTGAAGATTTAGTCTTGACATGAAAATCAGATATTCTGCTTCTCAAACATCGCAACCTTGAACTTTGTTACATTTTAAAATCTCTAACTTTAATGAATTGTATTGGAGTTTTGTGAGAAATACCACTAGAAGTAAAAGGATCTGATGCCTTAAAACTGTTTTACAAGCCCATTTATTTCAAAAACCCTTTTCTCTGCAGTTTAAGCTGCAGGTCTTGTATCTCCACCAGCTTTGCAGAAACAAAATGCTTTTATTCAGTGATTTTTGTCAAACAGCTCAGACTCAGACTGGATGAAGAAAATATGCAAAACAAAATTTTCAGATCTTCCTACTGATTTGGCCTTTGACTTGGCCAAATCCACACATGAACAAGTTTGATCGAAGTCAGTGTGGTTATCGCTGAGCTGCTGAAAAAGAGAACCTCCAACCATCTAACATCTTTACTTAGAGGTTTTCTTCAGGGATTCTTCTATTTTCCCATTAATTAACTCCAGCATCTCCACAGCATTATGTTGCCACCACCATGTTTCACCAAAACGTTCAGTTTTTGGAAAAAAGCAGCAACCCGAATGACTGCATGAAACAATAAAAACATCACTCCGTGTATGTCAGTAATGAGAAGTTTTAGCATAATGTAAAGATAAAATAAAGCACATTTTACAACAGTAATATCCCCCTTTAAGTTTGTGTTGAAAACATGAATGAAACTTCTGCAAAGCATATATTTACTAACATTCCTGTTGAATACAGATGTTTTACGGATAAAACTGTAAAGTAAATAATCCAGCAGTTCTTCCCTCTGCTCTAATCTTCATGAGTTTCTGACAAAGTGCATTTTAGTTCATCGTTAATTTATGGAGATTTGACGTATTCAGCTTGTGGAGATGAAGGCGCTCACACATCAGAGGCATGCTAAAGTATCAGAATAATGCTCTGAGCATACGGGGGCAGTCTCACACATGACACTAAAAGACAAGCTCAGTCTATGATTGTCGACGGCAGATTTGTGTGAGGGTGGGTGCGGCGCAGGCTCATTTCTGTGAATTACTGATGTGTGCGTTATTTTCACAGCTGAAGTGCAGTTGCATGACGCTGGATTTTTTTCCCCCCTGTAACACGGGCAGCGGAAGATTTACATTAATTCACCATGAGGACTCATCTGGAAGGCGCTTAGATCCAGCAGAATTCAAACGCAGTTTGCTCCCAGTGGACGCCACCTTACATCTCGTAAAGTCCTGGTTAACATTCAAATCATGAGCCTCTTGGCTAGTTTAAATATATATATGAAAAGAAATGTCAGGTCATTATAGATCGCAATTTTTGCCAGGGTAAAGCGAATACATGAAACCTTTATTACCCACAAGGCAGAGCAGCGAGACAAGACACCTTCAGAATAATTCCTTTCTTCTCCAGGTTTACTGGTCAGATCAGACGATCTTGCAGCTTCCTCCTTCGCCGAGCTGCCTTTACAACTTCCTGAGCCAGTCACGTCAGGGTCACTGCCTAATCACATTAGGGCTTGATCAAAGTTGCAGGAGCAAGAGGGAGAGCAGGAGAACCTCATTTCTCACAGTGCAGGGATTAAACCTCAAGCACCATCTCAGAATCATCAGCATAAGGCCGTGTCCCCGAGGCCCCTCAAAAGGCTTCGGATGAGTGGTGGGCGGCGAGCGGGCTGATGAACCCGCTGTAATCTGGTTGACAGAATACGGAGGGCAAATCCAGGATCCACACGTCAAGCCCAGACAGAGTGCTGGCTCGATGGAAATATAGGATAAAATACAGTGAGTAAATCACCTCTATTGATGTCTGAGAGGGGATGATCAAATGGTCTTAACTTTTCCAGCTTGGGCACACGGCTGGAGGAGCGGCTCCCAGAATCTCCTGTCAATATGTCACGGGAGGAGTTAGCAGCTTTGACATTATTTCAGAAATATCTCACCGTTATACCATGCCTTACAAAATATTTATATCATCTGAACATTTTTGCATTTTGTAAAGATGAAACCACAGATTTCAGTGGATTTTATTGAGGTTGTATGCAGGACCGGATTTAGAAGAATTAGGAGCTCTAGGCTGGAGTTTGTTTTGGTGCCCAATTCCAGAAAAAAATTACTCATGCAAATTACAAAATATCATTAGGTAGGCCTACACATGTAGAGGGACATGGCTAGATTAAAATTCTTCATCTTGGTCCCAAAGCATTATCATTTTAAAAGATCTGAGTGAAGTTTAAAGTAATAAAAGTCCAACAATATTTTTTAAAACCCCAAATGATCCCATGACTTTAAAATGAGACGTATTGTTTGTAAAAACAATGCTGAGCGTACACAAAATACATTTTTCTTTGGGAACCCAACGCGATTGTATGTAACTGTGCAATTGTAAAGTGAAAGGAAAGTTATACATTTTTTTTTTTTGTTTTTACAAATAAAAATCTAAAAAGTGTGGCATGTATTTCTATTCATGCTTCCTAAAGAAAGTCCAGACCAGACAGATCCCTTCAGATTTCACACAATTAGCATGAAATGGTAGTGACACATGGGAATGCTTTTCTCCAACAGGGACAGAGAAATTGATCAGAGTTGAGGGGAAGATTATTGAATCTTAAATACGGGGTAATTTTGAAAAAGTAATCAGTTGAAACTCAAACTAGAAACTGAAAATTGACACTTTTCAGTCATTAGTAAAGAAGAATGAGTGAATGTCAATGTAGTCTAAAAAGACATTTAATTTCAGTGCAGCGTGGTTTTACAAATTATTGGTATAAGTGAAAATATATTTTTTAATTAAAAATGCATAATGTATAATTTTTCTTGAGCTCCACAGCTATACACCAATCTGTGTAGGTGTGTCGCAAAAGAATAATCTTACAGATGTGAAAAAGTTCAAGAGGAGCCCACAGTTTTTGCACAGAAAAAGCAGCACCAAAGCAAACTCTTCTTGTTGTCAGCTAAGTGCAAAACAACACTAACATTTTGCTGTCACAGAGCAGCATTTATCAAATGAAAAAAAAAAGAAGTGAGTTGATCATTTTTACCAAAATCAGGAAGTGAAAAATCTTTGCAGTCCCTTTGTTTGTGTTTAATCTTTTGTAAATTGAAAAACGCAATTATAGCCATTCAGAACCCTGACAACTGTAATCTGCTGAAATTAACACTGTCTGTTAAGCAACAATTCAATCCTCTCTTCTCTGTTTGTCACTGCTTGCCTTCAGACACACTCTGAGGGAACGTCAAAGGAAAAACAATGGGTCTTAGTAGCTTTCCATTATTCAGCCTATACAAAGCAGTAACATTTAGATGTCTGTTTTTCCACAGTCCGGTGGTGTTCACCCACTGGAGCTTTTTTTCGTTGTCTCAGTTCTGTCTGATAATGTTTCTCTGTGCCTGTGAATTTAAAAAAGGAATTACACGTCTGGGCTCTGGAGTGGGTGATAGAGCATCCCACCCGTTTTTCATCAAAGCCCATGCTTCGTCTTTTCCCTTTTCAATTATAGTAATAAGTATATATCTCTGTAAACTATGTTCTTACTGGTGCTGATGACATAAACAAAACGAAAGCTTCATCATTCATCGTATTATATACACAAACAATTAAACTGTCCTTAGCGGGATAGTTACGTGTGTGAAGCAAGGACGACAGATCTGATGTTGCTCAGTCTCTACAAGGCAATATTTGTTCTCTCGCATTTTCAAGCTAAAGGTGCACAGAAAGAAAATAAAAACAGAAATGTAGATGACTCCTGCTTGAAACACTGCCAGTAGTTTCACTAAAATGCACCTACACAAGGTGAGTGTGGGTTTTAACTCTCAATAGATGTGAGCTGGGAACGGCTTCTATCACCAAAGCTGCAGCAATCAGTTCCTGTTGTGCATGTTGCTGTTAAGTTTAGAAATCTATTGAACTGTGATTTTAAAACTTAGGCTTTGTTTTGTTGTACTTTGTAAAGTACCAGGTGATATGAGACATACATTTGATGCCACAAATAAGTGTAAACGTATACCAAAGTATTGACTTAAGATATTGAAGCACAAAATAGCCTATGGGTAGAAGTGCCAACTTCAATATGACAAGAATAAATAAAGTGAAGCTTTTATTAAGCATGAATTCAAAAATAAAAACCTGAATATTCAGCATGTTACAAATGTCAAATATAATCAAAATGATATGAAAATAAAACACAGTTAGGCCTCATTTCAGTCCCAAGAGGAGCTCCAAAGGAAAAACAACCTACTAATTATGCAGGGGAAGGTCAGCATTTAACAGTTAATTGAGCTTCTGGCTGCAGAAAATGTGTCTGAACTTCTATTTCTTTGGTTCCTATTCATGATTGTGTCTGATGCTGATGCATCACTTTGCCCTTTTCAGTAAAATTACTGAAACTTTTAATGTTCGAACCTTAAACGTGAACTACTCCCAAAAATAAAAGGGCAAAATTCACATTCAGCATGTTTTTGTGCTTAAACAAATCAGCAAGCCTTTTACTTGGCAATAACTTATAAATCTGTTTTTTGGTGTCTGGAAAATGACCCGTTTCAAAAACCTCTGGAATGTAAAGTGACAAATCAGCAGGGACTGTCCGTCTCCTAGCAACCCTAATGAGGTCCACCCTGTTACCGAGCAACCAAAGTGGAATTCCAACAGTGTTTTGTTGCTGTTGTTGATTTACTATCCAGAAACTAGTGTGTGTATTCTTGTTGGTTGTGCCTGAGGCTTTAGTTTTGCTTTTCAAAAATGTAAAGTTGTATCTTTGCACATTTGTTTGCAGCCATTTTCACGTGCAAGTGTAAATCCTGAGTTGGCGGGTATTGCCAGCAGCAGCTTATTTGGACTTGAAAAGTGACTAGAGGCCCCAAAACAGCTCATTCTGAAAAGCAGAACTGAGCAGACAAGAATCTCATTACCCAAGAATGATTTTGTGAACGTGTTTTACATAACCCCGTAGATCTATCCCAACCTGTTCAAGGAAGCACATTAGGTCACCTTTAAAAAAAGATAAGCCTTAAAATCTTTCACAATCTAGGAAATTGAGCACTAATGTCCACCATGATTCTTTTCAAAGTGGAGTTTGGGTAGAGCAGACCAATGAGTGGCTCCAAATTCAACTCATGTCACACACACATTTTGAAGGCCACAAGCCAAAACACACTGGTCTGTTAATGAAGTTGGTGTCTTAGTGTTTCAATTGGACTCACATAACAGGATCTCTGTTCCCCACCATCCATCTTGGAAGTAGAAGTTGTGGCAGAAACTTTTGGATCACAGCACACACACACACACACACGCACACACGCATACGCAAGAAAGACCTGTGCAGAATGCAGATAGGGGCAACACTGCACACAAAATGCTGTGGAGGAAAACTGTTGTTACTTTTGCTAAAAAAGTTCTAAAGTAAAAAAATGATATCACCTCCATCACAGTTTTGCGAATGTGGACACTGAGGCTTCACCTTGTTATGCATTTAACATCATTGCATACAATCACCAGCTCAGGCGGGCATTCACTTGAATTTACTCAAATATCACAGAAATGACCCAACTGTAGAATTATTCAATCTCAGGTAAAGATTCACTCATCCTGAGTAATTATAACAATAAAATCTGACTTTTCTAGATGGTCAGTCAATGCTTAAATGTGGAAAAAATAAGACTTGAGCCAAAAGCAACATGGTACACTGATGACTAAACCATTAATCCCAACAAGAAAGCACGATTCAAACCTTTAATGCATCTACATGACACAAATACTCCTAAGACATGAGAAAGTCCTATTAACTTCCATACATTCAGATGTCCCTGGTATATTTAATACACATATGGCAAGACAGGAACAGCAACTTGAAATGATCTAAATTAGGAATTGAATAAATCTTTTGATTTTCAGGGATTTTTATAAATGAGGGCAACAGAAAGTTGCAGAGCCAGGAAATATGAACAAATATCTATTTAATAGTGTACATGCACATGGGTGTATTCTACCACAAACCAGGATGTTTGAAGGGGAAAAGAAAGGTAGAAACTACTGTTTTTATGTCATGGTTGGAGGCTTTGTGAGTTCCTCATTATTCCTGAGAGTTGCATCTGGCATTTGTGACGCCTACGACAAACTACTTCTTTTAAGGCCTCTAGGGTGACCCAACACCGGAGATAAATAAAGTCACATGTAGCAAAAACTCACTAAAATGCCATTGTTTGATTATGCTTTGCAGGTCACTATTTAGGGCGACAAGTCACCAAAACTCAAAGGAAAAAGTTTTTGGCTATTCATGTTAAGTCGTCTGGTTCCAGAAAATGTTGCATTGACCGGAACACAAAGGGAATCATCGGCAGAACCCAAACAAGTCTTACAAGAAGACAGGAAATGTCTGTGTTGTTCACATCCACTTAGAAGTGTTTCCCTTTCTGGAAAACTAAATCAAAGTTTGGCAGCGCCGACAGTTCAAGCTTTGTTCTCTTTATCTTTCCACTATAAGGTTAAATTAAACGAATTTCCTAAGTAGAACGTTTTATCAGCTCATTCAGTTGTGCACCCACAAGAGCAAACGCGAGTGCTCCATTTTTTTAGTGCTTGTTTCTTTGTCACATTTGGCCTTTTGTATCAGCTTCAGAAATCTTTAATAGACTGCTCACTGTGTGCTTGAAGAAAGAGCTTTCCAACCTGTCAGCAGGTAGGCAGGCTTTTATATTTCTCACAAGAAATCAACCAGTGAGCTTTTTGAGCAAATCCAAACAACGGAAAGCTGACGGTTCAGAGAACCACCAAGAACAAGAGCCACTGTATTACATTAACACAAATTAACTACAGTTTTGATTTGAATGGCGTTTTGATTACATTACATTTTAGAACAAAAAACTTGCATTTTGATGTATTTTAATGATGAAAAAAGTACTACTTTGACTGATAAGAGGAGGTTCTCTTGGCAGGTAATTTTTCTTAGTCTAAAGCCCTTGGCAGCGAGCTAAGAAGTCAATTTCAGACTCTGCCTACATGATGACAAGGCAGGGCAGTTTAACTTCAATAAAATTCACAGTGTGATTTCTCACCAGGCTCATACTGACGTGATGATTTTTTATGGCAGAGCTGCAGACTAACAAGGAACGTCCTCTGATTGAGAGATTACAGTCCCGTCAGCCGCCAGAGGTAAACACATCGCTGCCGTTTCAGTCAAAACATCCATTTGCAGCTTGTGCTATATCAGTTTGCTGCATCTATGGAAATACATTTTTCATATACCATTTGAGAATAAAGCCTCAAAACCAGATAAAGTTGCTGCTCAAAACATGTGATATAAAATCGCTGTTTCAGAAAGAAGTTTGTGATGTTTGTATTAATTTTGTGCTTAGGCGATGTATTTGAGGCCTCTTTTTATGCAACATAAAACAGGAGAAAATAAAGAGCCCACTGCACTGAAAACCTCCTGGTTATTCCACCAAATACCTGAGTTAAAACATTAGTATCGTTGTTCCTAAGTGAATATGAACTTGTTTTCTTTGCATTATTTGAGGTCTGTAAGCAGTGCATGTTTTTCGTTACTTTGACCATTTCTCATTTTCTGTGAATACAAATGATTGAAATTTCAGAGAAATGTTGTCAGTAGTTCATAAAATAAGTTTACTCAAACATATACCTATAAAAAGTAAAATCAGAGAATCTGTTCATTTTTTCCAGAGCTGTCGACTCAAACTTATGCATGGTTTGTTATTAATTTTTGTGTTTTGTACATTGCTTAGCAAGTTGTGCTTTAGCCACAAACTTACTGGCTGGGAATTTGACCGCTCTTTTCTGCAGAGTTCATTTGAATTGGTGAGTGTTACGGTACATTGTCCCCAGGTTTGTAACGACTTGCTTTCAGCCTGCTTTATCCATCCAAAAATGTTTATCCAATTAGGACGTCCAACTCCAACCCAAACAGTCACTCTGAGAGGGAAGGCAAATTGTCAGCAGAGGAGCAAAGTTAATATTGCCAAACCTAGAAGGCGGCAACCAAGAAAGAAGCTCTTATAGTTAAACAGTTTGGTTTACAAAAATCAAAACTGGAAGTTGATACAAACATTTAGACTAAGATCAACCTTTTCTAATGGTCTCAACCTGAACTATTTTGAAACTTTTAATGTTTATGCCAGAAAAGCAATTAATTGAGATGATCTCTCAGCCAAGTTTGCAGAAAACTGTGTTTAAATATTCATCCTGAAATGTGCCAGTAGCTTGTTGATGTTCCTATAATTTGTCATTTAGCCAAACATTAGTGAGAGTAAATGTGTTAATTTGAGATAATATTACAAGAAATCACTGAATCTGTATGCTTTATGATCATTTCATATCATAATTAAATAATGAAAAGCCCTAATTTAATGCAGCAATGATACAGATGACAACAAGTGTACATAAAAATGTTACCACAACTGTAAATTTTACCACTAGGTGAATCTATTTTCCAGCAAAATAGAGGTGACGGTGTGGTTTGTCTTTCAGATGTTAGAAATTAAATTAATAATGAAAGGTTTCCTCTTTGAGTACCTAAGATCTCGTGGATCTGTTTGAATTAGGGTTTGGATCTCGTCTCTTCAGGCAAATTATACCCACTGTCTTTTTGGGGCTTGTCCTTTGTAGTTTGCCGCTCTGCTGAATGTGTTTACTTAACCGTGGGGGAGCACAATCAAGGGGAAATTGCATGTTCGTGGCTCAGATAACACAGACTGGCCACCAGCAGGAGACACTTTTGCTGAGGCCAATTTATCTCTGAAGCAAACTGTCACCAAGTTTTTTCTTTTTTCTTCCAGTACGACTATTCTCTGGATTACACTGCAACTCTGGGTGCATTTTTGATGCAATAACCATAGATTATCAAGAACTAATCCACTATTTGCACTTCATAGTAGTCACCTCTTTAAAAGCAATAAAAAGTAGATGTTTTTTAATCATCCAGAGGCCAGAAAAATGTATTTATTTTGCTTCTCTGTCCACATACAAATGCAACCGGTGTCTAATGAGATGATAATGCAGGCATCTTAAGCCGGTGTTTGGTAGGGTGAGGTTTTTTATTTATTCAGCTGCATCTATTCTGCACACATGTAATGTCTGGCAAGATCAGGCCTCAGTCGTCCATAACCTGCATTAGAAAGAGGCTCAGTGAAAGGTGACCCCTTCCGAGAATCATCACCAGCTCCACGAGGAAAGGCTATGATTTATTCTCCATATCACTACGGATTTATAAGTGCGGGGAGCTTGGCTATACAGAGCGTGAATCCAAACAGGCTCTGTTATGAAAACAAAAAGAAAAATTCATGTTGACGTCTAGATCTTACTGGTGAAAACTTGTTGGAATGCTAATTATCTGGGATGACTCTCCTCTCTGCGATTCCTCTAAGCAGGGAGGTTTTCATCGGGGACGGCTGAGCAGCTGACTTACTCGCTAGCTGAGTGGGACAGCAAGGAAATGAAGCAAATAATGGTGTGATTTGGAACACTTGAGCAGCATACGGCAGGTGGAAACAAGGAGGGAGGCTCTAATTTTGCTCTGGAGCCAGCTGGTCCTGAAGCGGGGCGGCAGCCGGGCGTGCTGACCACTCTGCTTCCCACTGAGCTTTTTCCCAGCCACAGAAACTGTGCCAAGAGGTGTGGTACCTCTCTTCAAAGCGCCTTCCTCTCTTCTCCCAGTGTATTATTGTAACATAATCATGTGCGTGACATCTATTGATCTGTTACACTTCCACTGGAGCAGCCAAACGGTATCCTCCGGCAAAGCTCTTGCCAACAGAGATATGATGACACCTATTAGATTACACAGATATTCAAATGCACCATGGATTTATGAGGCGCATGCTGCACCCTCACACTGACTTTGGTTGGTAATTTATCCACTTGTCACACTGTCCCAGAAGTCCCTCAATGTCATGCTAATTAATTATTTATCATTAACTAAACACGCTAATTAATTGTCAGTTTAAGGGCACGCTTTTATGGCAGACATGCCCAATCTGTCTCAAGAGATCACTTTCATCATAGTATACATACTGATTATTTATTAATATCCTGCTAATTCTCTTTAGGATAGATGGAGTGAAGGTCAGTGGAGGAGAAAAAGAGGCATGGCAATTTCTCAGTGAGGCCTGCTGACATTTATCTCGTCCAATGGACTTTTAAGATCTGTTTAGAGGGATGTCTTTACTCCTTCCTCAAAGTGAATGTCAAGGACATGCATAAACAGGGATGCCATAGCTCATTACTGGCCCTATTTAGTCTAAGATGGTGCCCTTATCAAAATGAAATGGATTAAACCAATTTAAAAAATGAAAGAAAGACAAAACATCTGTTATTTTCTCTTTCCCTGCTGGGCATTTGTCTACTATATAAACTACTTGCATTTTTGGGACCAACAAAATGAAAGTTTTTTGTTCTGCTTAAAAGTTTACATTTTATGTCAGATAACCTAATTCTAAAAAAGTACTTAAATAAGACCAGGCTCTGTATTTTTAACTTTCTTTTTGTCATCTGGCAGATGTAATGAAACATTGGTGTGCTTTAATATGCAGATAATATCCTGTTATTAATCATCTCTTTCCAGATATTGTTAGATCTGTTAGACTTTAGTTTAAATGCTTAGATAACGATGTGTGGGTTTGTCCACAGTTTTCACAGACAGAACTGAGATTCTTGTTTTTTTAGAAATGAGATTCTATAAAAGGTCTTAAAAATGTTTGATACTTTTTGACGTTTCAAAAAAAAACCCTGAGGGTCAAAATCCTTCCAATCATGCTTGTTTTATGGTCACATTTTGTAACATTTTTGACAAAATTGGATAAATCTAACAATGAAATCCATTGTAAACAAGTTGAGAACACTGCTGTCAGAATTCGACTCTTAAGATTTAAAGCAAATTTTTTTTACTGTACATTTGTGGAACTTAATTTACCTATTTTGTTTTCCTATGTTCTTATGTCCTCACATTTTCTTCCTGTTTCTGTTCTGTTTCTATGTAAAACACATTGACAAAGGTGCAAATAATATTAAACTTTTATATTAATATATTTTGTGATATCAATCGCCACTCTTCAAACAGAATCATGACATTTTTCAGAGCTTAAAATTATGCGAAGGCACCCATTAGCTGTTAAAGAGACAGAAACCATATCCAGGAATTCAAACCTATTTGTCTTCAAACAGTGTTAAGGGCAGAGTAAATGTCAAGTCTTGAAGCACGGCTAAAAGAAATCAAGAACAAAGCAGAGATTAAAGTCTAATAGGAGTTCACTTGCTCTCAAGTAAAAAAAAAAAAAGCTATTCATCTAAACCAAGGCAAGATTTGTGAAGTAGAATGATGACACCACTTCTTATGGTTTCACCAGTAAACTACATGGTGTGGAAATATATCGACAGAATGACAAAACCTCATCATGAGTTATCAAAAGTATATTCATGTATATTCTGGTTTGTTCAAAATCAATGTCATTTCTGTTGCTATGTGGTAGCGTTAGTATCCTGACTGGGTTTAAGAATACCAAGTATTGAAAGATTTTTATAAGTCATTAAATGCTGCTGTGATAGAACCACAGGATATTTTATCAATCTAATAAAAATGTTTCCAATCTAAATTTTTGATTTATAGGTCTGGGTTTTTATTGGCTGGTGACTGCTGATCAATGATCAATCAAATAACACAAGCAATGCAACCTCATCCACTTTTCACTGCTGTTCAGCAAAAATGTATTTGAAATACAATTAAGAGGCCATGCTAAAAACATTTCCCTCTTCAAGGAGATGGTATTTTTATTTTTCTCTGTAATCTCCATTATAAAACGATTGCCATTTGTTTTGGCTGCGATTTATATAAATATGCATGAATATTTGCAAATGTTTCCCAAAAAGCATCAGCATAAATCTCATTACGTCAATGCAGACACAGTATTTTAAGAGCTGCTTTACCAAGGAAATGTAGGTCTACAGCCATTCAGAACCAGCACAAATCTTCACCAATTTACTTGATGTATTAAATGAATCGAAAATGAGAATCTACCAATGATAAATAGTGTCAAATAAAAACATAGGTGACAAAGCATCTATGAGTTTATTCAGAGAAAAAGGACTTAGAAAATAGCAGACTTCTAGATCGAGTTATCAATGCAACGAGCCAACTATTGTTCAGTTTGGGGAGAGCGGTTCACCTACATTTGGAAAGTTGTGGGTTTGATTCCATCTTCAACTTCCACAAGGAACTAAACCCCACGTTTTCTACAAATCTGTGTATATGTAACACAGATCTGTAGAATAAAATTTTTGCATGAAAGATTAAAACACTCTTAATAAAAGAGGAAGTCAAGTTGGTGGTTAACATCAGTCCAGCTGCTTCTCCCCCTATACATGAAATAAAATACAATAAATAGAAAATTATAAAGCAGTGGCTCCCAATGAGCAGTTAGCATTAGTTAGCAGCTGTAAAATTAAACATAGCTAAAATGCACAATATTAATAATGATAACAGTTAAAAACATATACAAAACATAGCAAAATTACTAATGGAATACTGTACTTTATTAAATTTGTCTAAAATATATGTTAAACCATGTTACTTGTACAGAGAACACAGAGCTTATCCTAATACATACCACCGTTACCGACGGCAACAGAACAAAGGGGGAGGAGCTGTCAGTTACTGGCTGCTATGGTAACCACCAACCGCAACCTAACAGAACTTGATACAAAAATACATACCTGGAGAAACAACTTGACTAAATAAAAGAATAAATAAACATATTTTGACAAACTTTACATCTATAATGTTGTTTAAAAAATAAACCCTGTTACATATAATGTGTGCGCTTTGTGTGCATTATCACCAATATCCATTCATTGTAATAAAAATGCTTTGATAAAAATGCATTGTAATAAAAATGCTTTGATCTATATATGTTTATTTAAAAACGTAATATTACATTTATTTTTAAATTTAAAAACTTATTTTTAAATAAACAGAGAAATTCTGTCTCTGAGTGTTCATCTTTATTTAAGCTCCACCTATCAATGAAAATTGTGTTATTTCCAAATTTATGGCCATAAAATCTGACTAAATTTTGTGTTTTTGGGTAGGAATAGTTTTCATTGAAAGTACCTCTTCTGTCACTTCTAGGGCTTTGAAGTATACATATAGTTTTTACCAAGTTACAAAGTTTATTTAGACCAAACTTTAAGTGTACAAAAACACGTAAATCCAATTTCAAGTCTCTATTAATTGTTAAACAAGGATCAAGCCAAAATGGAAAGCCTTCGATAAATGTGAAGTATATAAACCAAATGCATAAACAGCTGTTTGATTGCTTAAGTCCAAAAAAGACTTGCAAACTTTCAAAGGACTTTCTAAATACTGAGTTTAAATAGCATTAAAATAGTTTACGTTTTAGACTATCGTGTTACGTATTCCTTGAGCAGATTTATCAGAAGCAGAAAATCGCTTATGTCGACCGATGAGGAAAACAATTTTAGCCAGAGCACTGCCTGGAAATGAAATGCATTGTGATAAACAACACAGCTCCCAGGGATAGTTAAAAAAACGTTTCTGCTATTCAATGTCCATAAAGCTTTTGCCACTGTGTAGCTCATAAATAAAAGCATTTTAGATGGCCTAAGTAAAATCTGGGACAGTAGGCTATTAATGGTCAAGGGACTCCTCTCCTGGGGCAACAGTGTTAATCGGAGCAATAGGTCTCCTTCCTGCTGGATCAATGTCAGCACAAATTTCAGATTGCTTTCCTGATGCGCGCCAAGTTATCTGTGATTCAACTTTAATAGGATATTGAACGGAGCCAGCATTTAGGGAGCAGAGCCGTATTTCACGTTATTGACAATCAAACGCACACAACTTTCTCATTAGCATGCATTAGGAAAACACCAAATTAATCTTGACAACAGCGGTGGAGAACATGACTGCTGTTACATGCTTATTTAAGCAAACATACCAAACAGTGACTTAGTGCACATAAGAGAAAGAGAGACAGGGGGACTGTGGGGAAATGAAGCCTGCAAAGACATTACATAGGACAAAAAGCTACTGTGGTAACTCAAGGGGAATTCAGGAGAGAAGCAGAGACCAGATAGCCTGTTTTCTAAATATAAATGAAACATTGCATGATAAAACAATCTACGATTTCGTCTTAAATCTTTCAAGACCTTGGTGAATCATGACTACCCCAACTGTCATTTTGGATAAAATCATAGCTTTCAGCATGGCTGCAACTTCAAGGATTTGCAGGGCATATATTTAGTACCTTTTGTCCTGCAGGGAAGCAACAATCTAGATGGCTCCGAAGCTTGTGGGTGCTAAACACTGAGTGTCTATCAGTTTTCATATTTACTTTTCTGTGTAATTACAAAGAGAAATGCTTCAGCTGTGAAAATGCCATGCTGCAATTATCACAGAAACCCAGACGTGTGTGACTCTCATCCTCCAAACAAGCTCATCACGCTGTAATGTATTTGCTGTGACACTTCCGCTCCAAAATGCAGTGCTGGGATGACAAAATGAGTGGTGGCAATTCAAACTGGGCGTATTAAATCAGATGGCATTTCACTGCATCTGAAGGTCAAGTGTTTTGTCAACAAGGACAGAGGGGGAGACGACAAGGCAGCAAACACCAGGTGAAAGATTTAATGTCCACATTTTACCCAAACAAGACATAAACATGTATTTTTAGGGATGGGGAATCGAGGAGTGAAAAGCTCAGAGACTGGCAGGTTGCTGCATGAGATGGTAAATGTAAATTATGCCCCACTAGACAAGTATGTAGATTAGATGAACTGTACTTTACGGCTGCAAAGCTTGACATTCAAATTTATTTAAAGACAAAAGAGATCTCTGGAAAGGTACAATATTTGATTTTTATTTATTTTTCATACTGACACGACAGTTAATTTTTTTTTTATGTAAATATTGAAAAGATCCAACTCTTTTCAATATTTACAACTCAAACAATTATGAAAGAACATGTAGATACACTCAAGGGTTATTTCATTGAGTCTCCTTTGCTATTATTATGTTAGAACCCCTTTTACCTTCATAGCATCCCTAAATATTCATAACATAGATTCAACAAGGTGCTGGAAATCTCCCCTGGAGATGTTGGTCCTTATTGATAAGGCAGCATCATGTGGTTTCTAGAGATTTTTCAGCTGCACATCTGTGATGCAAATCCCCCTCTAAGCAAATCCCAAAGGAGCTCCATTGATTTAGATCTGGTGTCTATGGAGGCCACTTGAGTTCAATTAGCTTATAGCCAAGTTCAATAAAAGCAGTTTGAGATTACTATTTTTTTCCTGATATGGTGCATATTTTTATCAGAAGTAGCTATTAAAAGATACCTTATGTTCAGTAACAGATAGAAATTGTCATCAATAATATTCAAGTGAGTCTGTGGTGTTTAAATGTGTCTGAACAATGAAGACTGTTCAGATTGGTCTCAATTTTCTCTCTGTTTTCATAACTAGAACAAACTGCACCAAGTCATGTATTGTGCACAAAAAGATGATTCCAGCAGACAACCTTTTGGTTTTGGCAGAACAAATTTTTTACAACTATGTGACGCTAGTAGGTCAATATCGAAGAACTGTTGTACTACTTAAGGTACTATGGGCTCCGAACTGGTAAGCTAAGGCAAAGATGTAAAGCATTGATGGGCTTAGAAGATGTGCACACTAAAATCTATGGGTAGTTAATTTGTAAAACTAAAGTGACACTTCTGGTATAGCTTTATATTGTTATATATTGATCAGGCAGGTATGGCAACCAGCAAAAGTTGAATTTCTATATTTCTGTCTGAAGTTAATCTTGTCTATGCTGACTTATTTCTTCAGGCGTAGTTTCACCCAAGGAGAAACAGAAAAAAGGTAATTTAGGTGAAAAACTATAATTCTACACTGGTTTATATTGGCTTTATACAGGAATGTAAAGACATAAAGGTTCCTGCAGCAAATGGCCTCAAAGAACTGCTAGCATTCGGAAAGTACTAACTTGAATTATTTAGCGTCTTCTATTATAACGCAGCCTTTTGTTTCATAAGCATGGAGTACAATATTAAAGAACCTGAGAGGTAATGAATAAACACAGAAAAAGTGCATGTAGTGCATTTCCTGGTAAGATAGCCTAGAGGCTATTTGGTAAATGATTATGTGCACCTCCCAAGAGGAAGCTAGGAGCCAAACATCATCTTCTAGGAAGGCTTTGCTCAGGTGGTTCACACCACCAACTTATATAGATTCAGACAAAATATCACACCTGTCACAACCTCTTAGTGTTCATACCCTGAACTCTGTTTGCTTGAATGTAGCTTACGGTAAAGCGAGGGACAAAAACAAGAGAGGAATGGTGGAAAAGCAATGGTAAAAAGACACAGAGCAACATTGTGGATGTGGTACTAAACTTGAAAAAGGAGTCAGGGCACAGCCAAGTGTGTGACATTAGACGTAATTCAGAATAAGGGCCAAGCGTCCAGCCAAGCGGACAGATGAGACCCTCATGTTCAGACTGTGCCAGGGGTAAATATTCACTATGACATTTGTGCTGAATTCAGTCTCCATAGGCTGGATGGCTGCCGAGTGACATTTTCATCCCAGTCACACCGGCTTTGTTTCGACAATCCTTTCTAAAATATCAGTCTGCAGACAATGGTAGCGATCAACTTATTGTGAAACATGTGTGCAACGCTAGTCTGATTAGTGATATGTGCTTTAGGCCATATCCACTGTTCCTACTTCAAATCAGTGAACTTTTGTGTAGACATGCCTTTAACCTCATTTCTACCTCAATAGGAGGGGGAAAAAAACAAACCTGCACCCTGAAAGGGACAAATTTATCTCAGAATATCTTTTATAGGTGGCATACATGGGAACTTTCTGTAAAAATACATCTACGGTTGGAGAAATGATTGTCAAAGTAAAGTTGTGCCTTTGATATTTATTTCTTATGCTTTTATTGAGCTTGACAATTAAGCAATAATATACACTCTATATTAACAACTTGTGTAAAAGCTCTGAAAAAGAGGAATATTTTAATGAAAGAGCCAGACACGTAGCTTCTGCTCCAGCTTGTATTGTTATCTCAGTTAGCTTGCAAACATCCACAATAACATCCAAAATGAACAACACTATGGTAGCTAACAATGGTGCTAACAACAGAGCTAACAATGGCGTGTCAACATGTAGAGAGTCAAAAATATACTCACAAGTTTCCCAAAAGTTAATAAACTAATTTAAAACAGTACAGGTGTGTTTTTGAATAAACTCATACCAGAAGAAGGAGAATATTTCAATGAAAGAGCCGGACACGGTGCTTGTGCTCCAGGGAGTTTTATTGTCTGAGGAGGAAGTTCCGGTGCTTCACTATAGCGCAAGCGTTAGACTCCCCCTGCTGGTTGCATCTGACCACTACATCGGCCAAATCAGACCAGACATTAACGTCTTTCGCCCAAACTCGTGGCAAAGCATTACAACCAAAAACAGTAAATGTACCTCTAAATTTCAATCCATCAGCAGTTTAGCAATGGATTTCAAGAGCTTAATACACAAAATCCTAACAAAACACGTTTATATTTGCTAGTAAACATCTTGTTTAGATAGTTGGGCTATCTACTTAGATAGCTAGCCTGCAGTTGTAGTTTACCAAAGCAGCCTTACTTCATTAAAGGACTCAAAGCCTTCTCTTGTATCTCATTAAAATGCCTCTAAAATAATAAAAAAATTTTTTTACATAAATGTCAAATTTTGAAGGTTTAAACCAGTTGGAAGAGCACACTCACCATAGGCTCAGTTCCAGATTTCATACCATTTTCTGCAAGTCTTTCCATTCTCTCTCCATCCTGTTTACTGTTCAATAAAGGTCAGTAAAGTAAAATAATTTAAAACAGGAACTATGACTTTGATTACTTGTAATCAGTAATCACCACAAATTGGGCAGGATGCTGAAGTTTTCGGCTTCCGTTATAAAACTAATGCTATAGTTTGGACATTTTTTCCTTTTTTTTTAGGCCTATATTTAGTATTTGTTATGTATTGTCATTAATTTGAAGCCTTAAGTCTTTAATTAAAGTGAAAATTGTTGGTGTGAAAATATCTAAAGGCTAAATATAAGCTTTGTGGAAGAGTTTTGAAAATTTAAAAGTAATTTAAATTATTAAAAAAAAGTCATAAAACATTAAAGTTTTCCTTAAGTAATTATTTACCATTCAGATGAATTATATGTACATTTTTAGACAATACTATCTAGCTTTCATGAGTAAAACTCTTATATTTGCACCAAATAGTTTTTCACCATGTCTGTTTTCTCTCCTTTTTTGGTCTACAAGTGTTTGCAGTTCCTCACATACTAATTAAACCTTATATGAGAGGGATGAAGAAGCACAAACCCATTATGTGTCGACCTAAGAGCAAGCTTGGTTAATTTTTCAGAGGATTTTCCACTAATGCATTCAGAGACTGGGAAATATGACAAAATAGAGAGCTTACATTGGCAGGCAGGATGACATGTGAAATTAAAGTGGGCTTAGCCAGAGAGTTTCACAATGACAGCTATCTGTACAGCGAACGCCTGTCATCGTTACAGCAGTGTGAAAAAAATTCACTGTGAAAAATGCTGCTGATAGACAAATTAACAGATTGTGTTGCTAAAATTCTTGACTCAATTCCGATTCAATTTGGATCTTTTATGCGACCCAGGCCACTTGGACATCCGACTCAAATGTGACCTAATGTCCAGGTCAAGTTCATCCGACCAGAACTTCACTGGCACTCGACAAACGTCACTATTCTGCGTTCTGATACGCCCAAGCAGGAAGAAAAACAACAACCATGGCTGACTGTAATGAGGATTAAATTGTTAAAGTGCAGCTTCGGTCGGATGACAACTTCAAAGTTGTAAGTTATGCTCCACCGTTAGCATCCATGTTTACTTCCGTAAACACTGAGAGCTACTTTTATTTTTTATTTTTATGGCGGTTGGAAAAACCATGGACATGAATACAGGTAAAACTCTCTATGTGTCATGTTATTGCGCCCCCTACTGCGCATGCGGAACATTTTCAGATCATTGAAACCTGAGATCACGTACAAGTCACATATATTTGGAAGTGGACCAAAAAAATGGGAATTAGGTCATTTAGGGCTGCAGTGTGAACGTTGCCTTATTATTATTTTTTTAATAAAAAAAACATGAATTGATATAAAGCTGAGAATTAAATTAAAAATAAATTGAAAGCCTTTATTGTCATTGAACTGAGGCAGCAAAATTCAGGATGCAACTTCAACTGGCACATCTGGTGAAAATAATAGTTAGTTGTCTTTTTTAAAATTCATAAGTAAAATATCAAATATCGATTATAAAGTAAGTATGAAGAGGGAGGGCCTCTTCATAATATTCACCAAGTGAATATTATAAAGTTCTGCTGTTTTATACTGCCGGCACTGAACTGCAGCTCAGCTCTCTGACCAGCTTCGCTGCTTTTCTCTTCATTACTGTCAGTTCTTCAGAGGAACGAGCTGCTAGCAGCGCTGCTAATTCACTGTCATTCCATTACAAAACTTATCTCTGTGTTCCTGTCGCTCCCTGTGATTAAACTCACAATTACAATCCTCTGCACTGAGCAGCTCTCTGATAGCAGACAGCGTGTCTGTAAACAAGTTTAACTAAATATTGTACAAAAACCAAAAAGAGAGATTTAACCTCTATCATGAATATAGATTAGCAAAACCCTACAAATTACAATGAAATACTGCTATTTCCGGTGGGCGCCGGAAGTAAGACCCACAATCGTTTCCACAGTAAACCTCCCAGGAATAAGATGGATAGAAATACAATAAGCCAGGATCTTCTCAAGTGTTGATTTGTAAAATAACATAAGCAGCATTGTGCCCTTTTTAATAAGTTTCTAAAGAGTTTAATGACCGTGACAAACAATCAGAAATGTGAACACCAAGGAATTTAACTGATTAGAAATCTCTCCAGAGAAACATAAAATAATAATAAAAAAAAATGGCTGATATGAGTTTTAATAGGCCACAACCTTCATTAGCGAGACTGAAGCAGTATATAGACCATGAAGGCATCAAAATAAAAGTTAGACACAACACACACAGCTTTGTTTTCAACAGCCAAATTAAAAAGTTCTGTCAGATTTGACTTGGATTTCCCAGGTTCCCCTACAGTGGGACCATAAAGGATATTTTTCATTTTTGAGGTGTGTGAAGTTATGCAGCATTAAGCTGGAGCCACTATAATACAGTACTGATCTGATTCTGGAGCACACACTGTTCAATCTGCAGCTAAATCAGGCTGTGATGGATTTTTTTTGGACATTTCAAAAAGATACTTGAGATGGGTGTCAAATTCAAGACCCGTGGGCCACATCCGGCCCGGCATAGTTTTTCATGTGGCCCTCTAAATTCTAGCCTAAACACCAAATGTGTTTAAATATTAATTTATCAATCAAATCAATGCAGTTTTTATCTACTTACTGCCAAATGATATCAATCAGTCCCTCCAGTCCCTTGTGAATTATTGTGGAAATTCAACAAATCACACTTTTTTTTAACTAATATCATTGGTAGTTTTTTGCAGATTTTTCTCAAAACGTGTCAAAAACTTTCTTACTTGTATTAAACAGCTGCCTCAGCCTTAATCTGAGTCAGATTATAGTTCACATTCTATACAGAGAGTAATAAAATGTCACATTTAACCACATAAATAAGCACAAATATTTCCAAATTAGTACCACAAACACTATGATTTTTATTGCAAAGAATCACAAAACAATTGTGAAATCCTGGAGGGACAGAAAAGATATTCAATATTATTTTATTTTAAGAGTTAATTGATATTTTAACAGTTTGTGAACAGGTTTTATCAATACATTCTAGCACCACCGGCTGTTTAAGAGCATTGATGATCTTTATTTTCCCCAAAACGAAAATGCGTTTGAGCCACTTCAGTTCTATACAAGTGCTATTCAAATGCTGTACCAATGATTATTAGTTAATCTCATACAATGGCATACAGCTGATTTTGTCTACAGTGATCAGGATTCATTCACCTCAGCATGTAAAATACAAAAGAGTCTGACCTGGCTTTACTTTATGAATAATTTAGCAAATAATTATTTTACCTCTGGAGGGCACTTTCAGAACTTTTATCCCTCAATGGTAAAATGTGCATTAAGTATGTAAAAAGAAAACAAGATAATTGCATCACAGCAAAATTAAGCTTTCTCCTTATGCTTTGTATATTTCACAATGTTCATCCTAATACACACCCACTATACTTTGCTGCATGGCTTCTCTCATTACCCACTTTCCTGTCAATTGACTATCAAATAAAGGCCACTAGAGCCAATAAAACCTTTAAAAAAAACACACAAAAGTCCAGCATTAGTGAAAAAAAGATCCAACAATCTTAGACTACTCCATTTTTGTAAAGAAAGATTCTGCTCATGCCTTCTTCAGAGGTTTTTGTGTTGTTTCATTCAGTCTATCTTGGTGCAGCGCCACCGCAGGATGGGAGGGGAACAGGTTGAACAAAAAAGGGTTTGGTTTGTTTGTGAAAATGTGATAGTGAACCACACCAGTTGAAAACGTAAAAATAAAATTGCAATTTTTCAACCAGTTTGATTGAAACACCCTGAAGCACTTCACAGAGCATAATGAAACTTCACAAAAGGTGCTTCATGCAGCGTGGGTAAGCTTTTGTCTGGTATTTAGACTCAGTTTTTTTCAAATAATTGGACCAAATTTTTCTATAAAGCAATGATTTAAAAAAAACACTGGATGACTTGATTGCACATTGTTGTGTGCTTCTCTTTATCTGAGACATTCCCGATTGGAAAAAGCTTTAGAAGTGTCCTTTTCAAATTTTTACAGCATTGAATGTTTCAGAAATTTAAAACAGTTTATGCCAGCATTTGAGTGTAAAATAATCCCATTGTGTTTTGTTTTGAATCATAGTCAAAAGGAATAAATAATAAAAATCTCCTGGGGGAAACTGATGGGCAACTTTTTTCAAATTGGTAGTTAAAACCACCACTGTCTGACTGTCTGCCATGAAGATAAAGATGAAACAGCCGACACTGATTCAACCTCAGACTCCTTAAACATTTAAGATAAATGACACAAAGTAAATGGCTTAAATAATAGAACTATAGCTATAAATAGCAAAAATATTTAGCAAAAGTTGTGGTTGGAAACAGAAATGCTGTTTGTTTTAAATACATAAAAGATTTAATTGTCTGCTGTAAACATTTTTAATCACTTGATCTACATCTACTGTTCTCACAGACAACAACAATATTTCTATTTTTACATCTTTAAATCCTGATTTGCTTAGCCTCAACACTTCCTCGTCCTCAGCATGATGAGATGTGACTCATCTCATCTCCCTCTGTAATTTCAGTGTCTTTTGGGAAAACGGTAGACAGTGTATATTGATTGATATGAGCTGGATATAATCTAAAATAAACAGATATCTTGTTCTAAAGATCAGATTCTCCGCCTGCCCTCGCGGCATTAACAAATGCAGCTGAGACTGGGCCCAAAACACAGACACAAGATAATTAGTCACACCAGGCTTGGTGGAGGGAGGGCAGGGAAGCAATCTGACTGAAGGATGTATCGATCCTCCAGAGAGGGAGGGGCACCCAGTCAGGAGTCATGATCAATCTTGCGAGCCGACTCTCTCAATCTGTGATGAGACCTGTGTGTTTGTCCCGGGAAGCTTTCTACCTGCACGACACACACTTGGTAGAAAGCTTGTGTGTCTTTGCAGCCGCATTAACAGTACCGGCAGCTTGGTGTATGACTTGTCAGAGAGAGACAAATGTCTGTGTGAGTAAAAGACTCCCAGGAGTTAGGGAAGGGGGGGTTTAGCTGCACCACAACATCGGAAGCCTTTATCGTGGAGTTAAAAGCCTTACCCCAGCTGCAGATTCTCCTCATCAAGCTCTTGGCACAGACAGCCGGCGAGAGAGAAAAAGCAAACCTTTCCCAAACATAAACTGTTTGCATATTGCCGTTATCTAGTTTCTGGTCACAGGTGGGTTTCAGCTGATTAGACAGCGGTGATGCATATCAGAGGGGGCAGCCGACCAGTTGCACTGTACTGCAATTCATCTTCCACTGATACACCGAAGGAGGAAGAGGAGCTGGAGATTCTCCTCCAGACTCTTTTGGGTTGGTAAAAGGGGGAAAGGCATGTAAAAAGTGGCATGAATTTGTTTGCTTATGGGTTGTGAGGGGCGTGATGATACTCCGTGCCGGTCTCCAGGGTTGGGCGTGTGTGGATCAGATATCAGACAGCATGTTAAGCTGCAGGGACTCCCACAGCGGAGCAACTGTGGATGGCTAATTGACAGGCTGCTGGAGACGAAGCAAGTGGAGATAGCCAGTCACTTTCACGCTCCTCCACTCCGTGCTCCCCACCAGGGGGAACGGCTGGTAGCTGGAGAGGGTGGGTGTGGGCGGATGCATGCATGGGTGTGCTGCTAAGTGGTGTGTAGACGTTTAACCCACGAGGGAAGTGGATGTCACTCTCACAGTGAGATGCATCTGACATTGGTCCAAATAGGTTCCAATGTCAGATATTCTGGATGTTAAGCTTGAAAACATGAAAAATGACGTCGTTAATGGCTGTGATATTCTGTCATTAAAAATGTCAATGTCAATGTTTAGGCGTGTTTTTGACAGGAACCCAGGTAGTTTTCTGAGACCGTTGCTGTTTCACTGAGGGAATTGTGGCTATACCAGACGACCTTGGCAGAAAGATACGTCAGAAAACCGGAGTGGTAAGGAGGAAGTACTCTTTGTTATCAACTTTCAATTTTTCACTTTAACCACATAAAAACGTTTTATGTGCGCCAAAAAAACACCCGGTGCTTCCATTTCAACGCCTGTGCACTTTGAATGCAGACGTTTCATGTTTTGCTCTACACCTAGCGTTTAGTGCATCTGGTTTACATTCAAAGTCTTTGTGGAGGCTAGGGTTGCACGCTATTGGATTGGACATCCAATATACAAAAACTCATCTGGTCAATAGACACTGATATTGTTCTCCTATACCTACTAACTGAAACTATACGGCTTTCTCCACTGTGGAATTAAAATACTGCACTGTCTTTGTCAACATAGCCTGCTTCCAAGTGCAAATGCTAAAAGGGAGGCTGAAAATGATGCAACACTTTCAACTTGCAACTACCAATACCATGCAGATATGCTTCCATAGTGGAGGCGCATCAAGGGCACATCAAACGTGTCAAAATCTCTCTGGCCGTTGTTCTACGTTGCCGACCTGTTTGTCAAATGCGCTGGATGCTCATGACGCGTCAAACGCTCCAAATCGCAGCGCGCTAGATGTGTGAAACGCGCCTCCACATAGACTTTGAACGTAAACTAAATGCACCCGATGCTCTGAACACGTTTGGTGTGAACGCACCATAACATATTTTCTCAACGTAAAACTGAACGATGATGACAAAGACAGAAAATTTTAGCAGAAATTTCTGATCTACTGCAACAAAAACCAGAAACATCTTGTGAGCTGCGACTCTTGTAAACAAATTATTTAAAACATAAATTACAGCCTCAGAGAAATTAAACAGCTTATTCATCTATGCTCTAAGAAACAAACATTGACCCAACATGATGTTTAGTTTTTCCTACTGTTGACTTACTTTAAACATATATTTATCACATGGACCAATCTTATCCCACTTTTAAGTTTGGATAAATATTTTAACATTTTGAAACCATCAGATGTTGGTTTTGCATAGCCAGTCAATGTCAAACCAAAAACCAGGAGAGATTACAGTTGACAGCAGCTCTTAAGATGGCCTAGATTTCTTTATTTTGAAAGATCATGCTGGTTTAATTATAGGCTAGCTATTTCCTACTAGCTGTATGTCACCAGTCTAACCTTTAGAGGCATCTCCACTTTAAACTCCTACTGCTAACTTTCAATTATTCACCACTCACACTCATCTGCTTTGATAAATATCACTACTTTGCAGTTCTTATTCAAATACACAAATAAAATCAGCAATCTTTAGTGGAAATATTAATTAAATGAATCAAATCGAGTGTGAACTTTTGCTTTCAGCATCCTTGGAGGCAAAGAATAAACCTTCTCTTCTGAACTATTGTTAGGTACATTTAGGCAGAATATTTTACAGACTTTATTTTCTGAAATAGAAATGAAAACAATCAGTGTGCCAGGATTGTGTTTAATAAGCCAGATGTTAGTTTCTGCATGTGGTTTTTGTTCGTTAACTATCGATATATGTGTGATTTTAAACGTTATTTGGTTGCTAGATAAAGGCTTGTGTGCGATTCATTGGACATCATAAATTGGAGTAAAAATGCCATGTCGTTACAATATTCTGAAAAATAAATCAAAATATTTTGCCAAATTAATAAGCACCAAAATACTCCAATTGGCACTACTGTAATAAGATACCTATTAACCTGGATATATTAATGTTAATTATTGTTGACACAGAGTAAATTGTATTTATTTTTTCATGATTTTAATTAAAAGAAGTTATAAAGCAGCTGATTTATTTATTAGCATGTTTTAAGTGTGTGTTGCGGTTGGTTGTAGCTCTTTATGGAGGAACAGGGGGATATAAAAAGCTGATATATCCCCCATGTTGGAGGCTTTAAAGACGTGTAGCTCGTACTTTACTGCCTGCAGTCTTAAAGTTGTATTTCCTTCTTAAAGGTAATGGCTGGCACTTTTTTAGTTTCCACACCATGGCAGTCCACATTTTGTTATCGTTGGAAATGTTTCTCTTCAGTCATATTTGGTTTTAATCAGGGGAACTTGTAGTGACTTTATTCCTACTGTCTCACGAGCAGTGTTCAGAAACAGGTTGGGGAGGGGCAGGATTTACTCTCTTGTTTATATAGGACAAAATTCAGGTCAATGACTTTTTCTCTGGCATGTCTTGGCCGAAATGTGTCACCGACGACACGTTTCTACAAGACAGATTTGCGGTACCGTAACTCTGCAATATTTTGTGCAACAGTTTCTGAAAAGGGAAGACGTTGCGCTTTCCAGCCAATTTCGGGTTGTTACGGTAATTTCACTCCCGCGGTTACAGGAAGCATGTTTGAAACTGACGAAACACTCGTTTAATAGTCGGTACGTTACAAAAATAACTTGCTAGATATTGAAAGCTCCAGTAAATATTTATTCACAATTAAAATAAGCACAAATATCCAGGCGGAGGTTTTAAAGGTTTTTAAAAGAAAAATTGAAGAAACAACGTGAGAGATGCAGTATTTTTGTTCAAAACTTGTCATAAATATGTTATTAAAATACAATAGATGAGAGTAGATCGATTCTCCATTTTAAGTAGAAGCAGTTGAAATTGTAAGATTGCTCTATTTTCACTCAGTGTTATCATACAGTAAAGATACCAGCCCATTATATCTGTATGATTATATTTATGACTCTTTGTGATGTAAAAAAAAAAGAAAGAAAAAAAACCCTTTCTATGAAGTGTAAAGCATTTAGACTTTATTCACTAAATAATCATAGTTTTCTGTTCTGACGACCCACACAAGGGCAGCACACTTCAGATTCCTTCTTTTGTGTCAATTCTCTACATTATAAAATTACATTTATGTAGTTTAAGGTCCTTTTCTGCTGTGAGGGACAGAAAAACAGGGTAAACGGGATAAACATCGACTGTGCCTTTTACCATTAAACGTTCAATTATCTATAAAATATACAACAGAGGCTTCAGTCAGGGAAATGACAAATTGAAGTCGAAGAGCACTTCAGTGCCGTCCCCGTTAACACAGGTTTTTATAGATCACCTCAAATGCCACCCCATAGGTGTTTCAGCTATCTCCATGAATATATGCAGTGGGGATCTGTCCTTGCTGAGAGCAAAATCTGATAATGCAGCAGCAAACACAGCTGAGAGTCAGAGCAAACCAATTCATCGCTTTGCTTAAAAAAATAAAAAACAAAGGGCTTGCTGCTCATTTCGGCGACAGCTCTAAACACTAGATTAACAATTATTCAGGGAGTCAGACTGGGAGAAAAATATGAATCTATTTATTCATGGCTTGTTGAATCAGCTTTATCTTCTGAGATTAATCCAAGTCAATAATGTTATCTTTAATTATAAGGAATGGTCTTTTCACCTACGTCAAATAATCATGGCAGTTTGTGATGGCGAAGGGAGCAAAACAAATTTCTCTGTAAAATGACAGTTTATTTTCCTGCCATAAATTAGAACGGTCATCTGGGCTTCGCTTTGGTTTATGATTTATGTTTTCGTACCGTGAATCAAGAAAGGACTTTCTGGAGTAAAGTAATATTGAAAATGGACGTTTTAAGACACATTTAAAACAACATCTACTAACCAAATACAATAAACAGGGTTGCCACACAGTCTGGAAAACTAATGGACTTTGATGGATTTTGGATAAGTGTGGAAAAAATGTTAGACTTTATCGGATGTGTGAAACTCGAGGCTCTGTAGACTCCACACTACATCAGAAAGTCCCTCTAGTTTTTCACAAATCTGCAAAACTCACACAAAATGGATAGATCACCACATTTTTCCAGATTTTACGGCGAATCTTTCTCAAAATTGGCCAAAAACATTCGGTTTAACTGGCTGCTGCCTCAGCGTTACGCCATAGTCCATTGATAATAACTCACATTTAACATCATACATGAGAAAATATTTCTAAATTAGCACTAAAAATCTGTGATTTTGAATGCAAAAACCCCACAAAAACAATCAAGAAATCCTGGATGGACTGACCAGTGTGTAAAGATGGTCATTATTACTTAATTTAAAGAAATTCTTGGAACAAACAGCTATGTAATGATATTTTAAGTTTAATGAGTTTTATCAATGCATTCTGGCACAACTGGCCCTTTAAGAACATTCAGATTTTTGATTAGGCCCAAAATGAAAAGATCTATCCATCCATAAAAATGAGAACTTTGCAAATTTAAATATCCAACTCTTGATTGGATTTAACATTAACAGTTTAACATTTACAATGGAGATCTGAAACCAAAGCAAAGTGTGGAAAAGTTTATTTTCCAGGATTGGATCGGTATGGTAAACACACCTGTACTTTGAGATGTTACCTCCTATTTCATTTTCAAAAAGTTACATCCATTCATCATTTTTATGACGCATAAATGTACGATTTGTTTTGCTGAAAATGGTTAAAACCATTGGGTTTCAGTGATGCTAATCCCTCCTGCTGTACTTCTTCTACTACTCTGCTTCCTCCACATTATTTGACATCAACTTATATTCTATGAGCAATACAGTGAGTAATGAAAGTCATGTTTAATTTCATATATAAGCAAAAATATTGCAAAATTCCTCGCAAATATTTATAAAGTAGCAACAAAAAATCTGTGAAAATAATCCCTAAAAGCAATCAGAAAATCCTGACGGGAAAAGTACAGATGCAGAGACATTTATTTATTAACATTTTATCAGTTTCATGCTTTTAACCACACAATTGGATCTTTGAGGATATTAATGATTTTTGATGTGGCCCAAAATGAAAATGAGTTTGACACCCCTGGTTTAAAGCCTGACCACTGTAAAAACAACTCCTAAATAAATGAATAGTCATATTTTCGTTTAAAAGTGGGCCAAAGAAGATCTGCATAAATACATCACTGAAACATTTCCATAATTTTACATATATGCTCATATCTATGTATCCAGCTTCTTACTGCCTGTAGTTTTTACAGGTTTCTTTTTTAAAGACTGACCTCTGCAAAAATATTCACTATAAACTGAAAGCAAACTTATGTCCTTTAAACTGGACTGAAAAAATTACTACTGATGAAATCTGAGATGAAAAAACTGGAAATAAATGCAGCAATGTCTCTGACTAACGACCACATAGAGTAATATAAATATGAATTCATCCAGTCTTGATTCAAGAAAGGCAAATGCAACCCACAATGCAACGCCAGAGGTCAGGATCTGTTTACAAAGCCTAGAATGTCAGAAAACACAGACGCTGCGTTTATTTCATCACTTCTCTCTCCCGAGAGCCACAGAATCACTGAGCTTTTTACTGAAATAAAACATCTGTCGCTCCCTGTATGATCGATCGAACAAAAACACATTAACAGGAGCGGATCCTGAAGGAGGGTCACAGGAGAACAGCAATAATGACTGAACTGTACGAGACTCGTCTTTGCGTTTGTACATGTGATCAATAGGGGGCTCGCTGGCATTAATTGGTTTTTAACATAAAAGATGAACAATGGGAGTGCACCGATCAGGGTTTTACCTGCTTCCAGTTTCCTAGTGTGAACTGCTGATTTCAAATCTGAATGACACAAAAATGAAGAAATTGCTTTTGTGCATCAAAGTTTCCAGTGAATCGGCTCTTTAAATACTAAAAATAATCTAAGGAAATGATGGGAAATTAAGAGGCAAACGCAATCAGAGCCCATCAATGGGCGTTTTTTTTTAATCATAGTTTGTTGTAGGCGTGTCTTGTCTCAGATTTGTCAAGACAGTTGTTTAATCTTGTTTTTAACAAGATGCTCTCAGACATCTTGTTTCCACAAGTTGTGTTTCCCCACCAGGATGCAGAGAGAGCGAGTTGTGAAGCCGCCTGAAAAGGATCGAACTGCCAGCGGCAAAAAATGCATATCACACAGCTGACAGGAGACAAAACATTGTCTGGGGGGAAACTTTCTACAGGATTGCAATCTGTGATGAAGTCCGAGGGAGGCTGACTTGGAACGGATGATTACTGGATGTCTGTTATGTGTGAATCCACCAGGAGTGGGGAAACACGCTTCATATATATAACTTTTACTGTCTTTTCTTACTTCAGATGGAATTTGATCAAACTTTCCAGCTCCCCCGAGGAGCTTGACATTTTCCTTTGCCTGATTGAGCAATTGTGAAAATTTCTTCCAGGGGCATCCATTTTAATGTCACAGGTAATTCTGCATCCGAGTCTGAGAGGCCGCTTCAAAAACAAAGAAATAAATATCCCAGAGTCGTAGGGATAAAAACGAAACAGAGATTTATTTTTTGGCTGGTTTGACTTAGCGCTTTATTATGCATCATCTCCCGGATAGGACCAAATCTTTGTGACCACATCAGTGTTCAATGTACCCTATTAAACCGTGACACCTGCAGTTTATCATCTCTAAATCAATTGAATATTTCTGGAGGGAAGATGGAGGGGAAATCCATCTCCTGTAAGGACAATGCCTTAAATAAACATCCCACAGACAACAGGCTCAAACTGCCCTTCCTTCACCTGATCCCCCCTCTTCCATCCTCACACACACACTTGCATATAAACACACTTTGCCTCTCATGGAAATTGTTTCATTCCTTTTAGTCAATCTAGCTAATGCAAAAATCATGTATGTCGGTCTTTAAATATTTAATCCTAACAGCAGCAGGATTGAAATACAACATTGAAGAAGCATTACTCCTTCTCCTCTTGAAAGGTACAAGAGCTGGGAGAGCGGGATAGAGAGGCAGCGGCTCTCACTCTACGATATCAGAGAGAGAGAGCGTGAAAAAGAGAGATAGAGAGTCGGCTAATTTCTATAACAATTTGGTTGCCATGCGCTCTCAGCTGCCTGGCGTAACGGTGGCGTTAAAGTGCAGTTTGCTTTGCAGGAAGATAAAAAAAAGTGCACAAATGCCTGTGACGGCTCGGTGTTTCCATTTGTAGGAAGCAGACTTTGTTCTCTGACATGAGAGGATCTGGTCTCACAAGAAACGCTGTTGCTTCTTGGAACTTAGTGAGAGATGCAGCTCAATGATCCAGCAAAAAGCAATGAATTCTGCATGCAGATCAGCACCCGGGGAATCACATTCCCCTCCTCATCAGTTTGGACATAAAGGAAAAGAGATTCACTCTTCTCCCTCTCTGTCTTTTTCTTCCTTATTCTTATCATTTATTACTTGAGAAAATTGTAAAAGTTTTAAACAAAGATTTAATTCAGCAAAACTTTCCAAAAGTTTGTCACTCACCACAGAGAAGTCCTCAACTGAGCAGTTCTGTCCACTGAAATTGCAGCTCATCAGCATCTCCTCCAGCTGATGCCCCGTCCTGTTGAAGATGTCCTGCATGTCAGGTGCAGGATACATCAAATCAGTGGGTTTGTGCCCATCCCTGTTCTTGGGGGGCAGACCCGTCAAGTTTGCCAGGTGGTAGATGTCTGCGTCGGTGAGGGCTGAGAAGCGAAACCGGTTGATGTTGCAGATGGTCACAGCAGGGAAGACCATCTCCGGGGTTGCCTCTTCGTTCAGCGCCGTCACATGAGGGTGCTCCAGGTAGGAGATGGCACACTTGGCCGCTTGGTACAGAAAGAGCGCCAGAGAAGTCAAGAAGGCAAGAGCCCAGAGAGTCTGCCGGATCCCCAGGCGGCCAGAAACGAAGATGTGGTTGATCCCATGGAGGGAGCAGGAGTTAGCAAACCCTGCCAAGTCTTTGGCCGGCGGCGTACAGCTCTCCTCGATCAGGCTCTCCTTATCCCCATCTTGCTTGCTTTTCTGCTTCTCATCCTCCTCTGCAAATTTGATTTTGCAAACAAATTCGATAGGCATGTGGGCAGCCAGGTCTGCGTTTTTGTTTCTTCTTGATGGCAGCTTTCAGCCCTGGATCACTTCCCTCCTACTTCCCCGGCTTTTGTCCTCGGTGCGGGATACAACTCCAGAAAGAAGAGTGGGGGAGAAAGACGGGAGAGAGTTTGTTGCTGCTGCTGTCGCTGCTGCTGCCTGCGCTGTGACTGATAGTGCTGCTGCTGCTTCGGCTGCCACGGCTCCTTGTGACTACAGCGCTGCTGCTGTGCTGCTGCCGCTGCTGCTCTGAATGCTTGTCTCACTACTTGATCAGCTCACACAGCCCTACTTATCAGCAGTAATACAGCTGTCAAAAACAAGTAATAGAAACAAAAATACTCTTGCACGCTGCCTAAAAGGTAAAGAGGAAAGGCAGTTTTTTATTTCTGAAGCCGGACTAAAATAGGAAGCGGGAGATTAATATTTCATGAGAAGGTAACATTGTGATTATTTCCTCTTGACTGGCGCTAGACACAACTTCTCCCGGTCATCCTCCTGTGTCCCCCCCACCTCTCCCTGCTGCGTAATCCACTTGTTTTGGTCGAGCTTTCACTTCTTGACCCCAATGCAGTCGGTTTTTCTCCCACACAGCTGGACCACATGTTTTAAACGTCACTTCAAGAGAACGTCTAATTGAAGCAGTAACGAGCACAAATGAGATTGAACACAAGAAAAAAAACAAAGTAAAAGACTATTGATTGAGTGTAAAGATGTTGCTTTATCTGAAGCATCGGAATGAAGGAATGCATCACCGATTCGGAGCCCGATGCAACTGAAGATGTTGAAATAAAAGTATCGATTCGAATCCAGCCCCTAACCTTTACAGCGTGTGTCTCTGTGCCATTAATGGCTCCTTGCCAAGTTGCCAAACAAAATTATGCAAATAGAAGGAAAAAAAAGGGAGAGCCTAATGCATGTTATTCCCCTTTAAAAGGAATTAGTCATGCGGGTCACATCACAAGGGGCTGGGACCTCCAGAGAAAAGGCATATTTAAAAGTGAATTCAGCCGCTACGAACACGGGTGCCAAGACAAGTCAGGGAGGGGATTGAAATGTGACATTAGTTGAAACCAGAACAATTGCAGGTACAAAAACACATAACGGGATGAAAGGAAATTACATTTCCCAAGTGTTTGCTACTGAAAAAGACAATTTGATAAAATTTTGAAGGAAGTATTTGTTAGAATGATTGTAAAACAGCAGAACTTTCCTGTGCATTTTGAAAACAATGAGGGGATTTGGTTGAAGTATTGTGTCAGGATTCCAGGTTATTGTGTTTGTGCTGTAGTTTTCTATTGGTTTTAGAGCTGCAGGTTCTCCATTGGAGGGCGAAGGAGATGAGATCCCCGCCAGTCAGTAACTGCATCTCCATTTACCATATCATTGCACACATTGAAATAATTAAAATTCACTTAATGGAAATGTGACAATTTTGAAAAAAACAAAAAGCAAACAAGCAAAATAACTTTTAATTCATTTATGAATGAAAAGGATTTGTATTGGGATAAGGTGATTTTTTTCAGCTGTATCAAAATTAGTTGATTTTGCAAAACTACAATAGATACACTGTTTTCTCACCAAATGTTACAACTGGTAGAAAAAAATGATAAAGACGACAGAAAGTTGCAGGTCATTCTGCTTAAAAACACCTAAAACAACACGAGAATCTAAGCTAGCAGGTTAAAAAGTTAGTTGTTTTTTTTTACTAAATACAAAAGAGAAATCCTACAACAATTAAAATTTGATGCTAATCCGTTTTTGTTTACGTTTCGTGTCGAAGGAGGTTGCGCTCACGTCTCCCTCAGAGGTTTTCATGTTGTTTTCTTTAGTGGTTCTTGGTGCAGCGCCCCCACAGGCGAGGAGTTGAACAGGTTTTTTCACACAATTCAGTGTGAAAGTGAACCAAACCAGAAAAAAATATACCAAATGCTGCAGTTGTGGTTCTTGATCAAACGGAGTCTGTAGGACTATCAGATGTTAAAACACCCATATAGGTTCTGAAAGATAAAAGGTGCAGGAAGGTTCCTGCATTTCTCACTCCTTTACTTGCTTTGTATACTTGTTTCCAGTTAAGCTTGTTGTGAGAAAACCAGATATGCAGGATATTAGTTTTAGTTTTCCAGAAGTGAGGCTGAGCCTCTGATTGGGCTCAGCCTCTGGCAGACACTGTGGTCCACTAACAGCACTGTTTTATGTTGTCATCCCCCGAGGATGCTGGGGTTATTTACAGTCTCACAGAGGGAATGAAAGCTTGCAATCCACGCCACGGCTAAATACCAAATGTGAATAAAAAGCATGCAGACACATCTGGTGCATGAAAACCACTAAAGGAGTAGATGGCATCGTATTAGTTTGTCAGAGCCAATTTTACTCCGAACAGGCGGCTGGCTTTGTGTGTGATGCCCTAAAAACAAAACAACACAATTAAATGCCACTGACCTTCAAGTTATTTTTGACATTATGAATAATGCCACATTTTTATAAAAACATTAGCAGGAGCTCTTTGTACTTTCGGACCTCGTGTTTGCGAGGGACTTCCTTTGCTTTATTCAACACAGTTTTTGAAATATTTGTTCAGATGTGTTATTGTGATGCAGAAAAAGCTTGTAAAACAATTTATGTCCTCTCAGAGAAAAGGCAGATCGTTTTAATACACAAGAGCTCCATCTGTTGGATGTCTCCGCAGTCAATGGTTGCTTTTCATCAACTGCTTTTAGTTTGAGGCAGTAACTGAAAGTTATCCAACAGGCTCCACGTATCAAGAATCATAGTGTAAAAACTGAATATGTTTTAAACTCAATTCCAGATAAGAAAATGTCAATTGTTTTGCTGCCCGTCTCATAAACTCCAGACTTAGACAGCTTGTTGTGGAGAATGTAAATATGGCCACCAATACACTAAGCAAGCCATGGTTATATGACAAGTCTGTCAAAACAATCTTTTTGTTTTTCATTTATCTTGCAAACACTGTGCTATTTATAGAAATATCCACAGGAAAAAACTAAAAATGACCCAAAGCACTACAGTGACTTTACAGAGTTTGTATGTTGTGTTTTAATTCTGCCACAAACAGCAAATAAAAGTACACATGAAGTCAAAGCACTGACGTTTCAGGGTTTCATTAAAGGTGGGACTATGACATCATTGCTCTGAAATGGGTGGATTATGAGTTATAACCACAAAGTAAAATACAGTACTTCGCATTTCCCATGGACCAAAACCAAAAACACCAGATTTTTGGGCTTTCAATCCAGACTTTTTTATTGGATTTGATGCAACTATTCAGCTACAAAAAAAAAACTTCCACCGCTTCTGAATCACCTTTGTGGAAAAGTTTTGCTAGTTGGTAGAAAAAGAAAGAAAATATCTGATAACATAAGAGTGAGTGCAATAATTGGCTAACAGCCAATTAGCATTAATGCTAGCATAAAAGACTATTTCAAAGTGTGTTTTAAGTGAATTTGGACTGGGATTGACCATTGACAAATCCCTAGACTTAAATGATTATTGTTGAACATTGATCCTTTAAATCCCAATTTGAGATTTATGAAGCTGCCAGTATTTGGTTGGTGTGCAAACACAAACAGGATTTGAAACCAAAGGATCAGAATGAGTGCACAGGCAAAAAATATCATAAAAGTTGTTATTGAAAGCTGAAAAAAAATGTCCAAATGAGGTAAATCAAAATAAAAAGTGGCAAAATTTAAAACGTGATAAGAGACTGGGACTGTGGCACAAAGCACAGACAACAACAGTAAGACAAACTGAAAAATGAGAGAAATGTAAACTGATGAGGTGATTAATGGACCCAGGTGCAGATAGGAGACTAATTACCAGAATGAGAACGTCTGAGTGAGGAACCATGAAGAAAATTCAATCAACACATTTAATGGAATAAAATCCTGAACCAGAAAACAGAAGAAACCAAAGCAGAATACAACTCAACATGAACGAATGTACAACCAACAGCTCGATCTACATGACAACATTCTGATCCTTAACACAACTCAAAAATCTAAAACTCTCTACATTTATTTAGACTTAAGGAGTCAAATAAAGACAGTAGACACAACTGAATGTGGCTCAAATGTTTTACAGTCTCAACATCTACTGTTTAATTGTTATTTATATTCTAATTGGTGGTTTATTGTTGCAATTTGTTCATATCATGGACCACTGTTTCATGACTCTGGCTTGAGCCACACCTGTTGCTAGGCAACATTGTCACGTTACCATCGGCGACCTCCCAGAATATGTCAACCGTTTAGCAACATGCTTGTTACATGGAGCTCACACACTGCTTGAATTGGGGCTGAATCCAAACAAACCAACGAAGGCGAACATGAAAACCTACAGAGCTTCAAAAATAAAGGATTTTCTCCCTTCAAGGTTTCTTGTGTTTGCATTTTTTATCACTTTTGATTGTTTCAATCCAGAAAGTCGATCTATCAACGGCTCAAAAGACAAAGCAATGACTTCAAACAGATATTTAGTGTTCAAAAATACAGCAAATTGAACAGGCAAAGGAATATTATTACAGTTTTAATTACATATTTTTGATAATCATTGAGTTGGGAAGTAATATGTTTCATTAAATTGAAATAAGGGGATTAAATAAATGTTCACTTCTTACTACTTGTTTTGTTCTTGGATGTGTCTGTTTTCTCTGTCGACCTGCTGATTGCTTGTTTTCTTGTTTTTAAAAATCTGTTTGAAATAAATCAATCGAGTTATTAGGTTTATATAGGTTACCTAGGTTATTTTGGAAAGATAATTTGAGAACTTCTTTCTGTATTCAAACTGCCTATCTTTGTCTGATTTTACAGTTGGTTTGCTCATCTGAAAGAGTGACACAAAAGCAAAACCAGACATGCTTTTCCATAGTGCTACGTTCAAAGATACATGCTTTAATTGGGTCCACCGGAAACCATTAATATATTATCTAAGGAAAAAAGTGATTCTACTCAAATAAAGTATCAACCTTTTTTTTTTTTTTTTTTTGCAGCAAAATATTTCTTCAGGCTATTTGGGCTTCTGCAAACATCCCATGAATGATAAAGATGAAGTTTGAGACACAGTGAAAGGCACCAGTCAAGTGATCAGTGGCAGCCGACATAAATTACAGCTTAATTGTGGTTTTAACATCTAGAAGACGCTAACTGCCGAGCTCCTGGCATGGAGTAAGCCTACATTTTCCAGAAGAGCGGACTAATTAGCTGAGGAGCACACACCTGGGTGAGCTGATAGAGTTGTGTTGGCAGGAAGCTGTGGGGAAAACACAATATTAAAGTCTTCATACAGACAATGATAGAACGACAATAATTTCCTCAATCTATTTGTTGATTCTGTCAGGGGAAATAAGGGTAACTTACCGTGATGAGATATATTATATATATATATAAGACACTCACTGTTTAAACTGTAATAAAATAAACTGAGAAAAGTGGAGATATTTTCTAACCTTTTCATGTGTTTGTGTAAAAAAATAGAACAATTTTCTGCTAGTGTTAAAAAGGCATATTTTATGCTGACTGAATGATCACACTAATAAACAAACTGTAATTTTTCAAGACCTATAAAGTCTCTATAGCTTTCCCTGGAGGGTGAAGCGTTCATTAAACCCATAAAGAGGTCTTTAAAATCCAATGTATTTATCTCCTTGGGAGCACAAACATTATCAGCAAAATTGAAGCTATCAGATTTCATGCTTCTGTGTGTGTGTGTGTATGCAAATAATGTTTTTACATTAAAGTGTTTTCTGAGTACCCTGCTACCAATTGTAGCAATTAATAGTGCATGAATAAAGGTTTTAACCCAGTGAAGACTCATGTCAAGTACTTGCTGCTGTTAAACTCTGCAATCTGCTGACAGAGGGCTTCCTCATTTTTTATGTTAATCTTTGTCCTAATTTGACTTTCCTGCTTTTACACTTTGAGTACCAAAGTGTAAAAGATATAGATGTAAGATACATCTTACATCTATATCTTACATCTATACGGAGGAATGATATTTAAAGATTAAAAAGTAAAAAAATTAAAAGACCACTTAAAATGATCATTTTCTCTGATTATACTCCTCATGGGTTTATGTTTGAGTTTCCAATGAGGTTCATTGATTCTACTCAAATGAAGAATCAATCTTAATTTTTTTTTCCAGAGCTGTACATGAAAAGGCTTTATGAATAGTTATTTTTAAATAAGTGAAAGGCAACATGGAAGTAGCAGAAAGGACGTATCTTCGGTGAAGCCCTGTTTTCTACCAATCAGCTGTCTTTCTAATTGGTTTCTTTCAGATGAGCTGGGATTGAGGAACTAAAGAAATGCAGTGTCTGACCAAGCTTCATCGATGTTCCACTCATTCAAAGCAATGATAGTGGCTGTGTTGCTGTCATAACAGTGGCTGTACAAGTGCAGTCATTGCTCAAAAACAAGCAAAGCTGTTATTAGTCACCATTAAAATGTTATTCCCTGCATCAGAACCATTTGAACTCTGTGTTTGTCAGATCAGACTGGAAAGTGTTCAGAGGGACTGAAAGGGATCCAGGAGTTATTTGAGACAGATGTGATTGAAAATAATCTTGAATAAAGATTGTGGAGGAAAATGTCCTTAATGATTTTGATAAAGATGAGTGACGAGGTATTTAGTTTATGTCAACAAAACACACTTGAATTCATATTTGAATAAGTTGAGACATTTCATTCACTGAACATGAATGAAAGAGTCACTATGGCGCTGCTATGCTACACCAAGAGAATATTAGGCGACAGTTTTCTCTGCTTGTAAAACATTATTTTAATGTCCTGGTCACACTAAATGTTTCTGAACAAAATTCATTGTGATGTTTAATAAAATTCAGTGTCAGATCAGAAATTTTGTTCAGGCAATATTTAAATGACTAGAGTAAAATAATGTTTTAACTTGATATTTTGAGTAAAAGAATAGAGAAATGTGGCTCTTTAACCAGGTGAGTGGAGTTTATTTTCTTGCATATTGTGAAATAATGATTTGGTCAAATTAAAACTCGCAATTCAAGATTAATGAACTTAAAATCGATGTTTACACAACTTGTCTCTTATTGTTAATCAACTTCATGAATTTTAATTTCTGACATAACCCAATAAAATTTATTGTTGACTTGAATTGATTTTCAAGACTTTAATTTTCAAGTTGAATCAACTTCCTATGTTTTACGGTGAAGTTGTTGTAGAGTTGAAACAGGCAGTTTGTGAAAGTTCAGATTAGGATGATATAGATTTGTACGTTTCTAATCAGTTAATGTACACTTTGGGTAAAAGGCACACTTGATGCATTTAACTCTGATATCTTGTGTTTCTAAGATATGAGTTGAGAATCTTCACTAAACCTGCTCCATATTTGTCTCTTTAAACATTTACGTGCAAATATAAACATTATAAAAATGTAAAAGTATCCTAATATTCAAAAGGACGATGGTTCTGTATCCCAGAGATGAAAATGTCGTTCCAAGAGACGAGGAAGATGAATATGATTTAGGCTATAAGTGTTTTTTTCATTGAATGTAAGTGAAACAAATCTGGGTTTGAATTGCAACAAAGTTTATGCTATCACTATAAAAATGTATCTGATTAATTTTTCATGTTAAAAACTCTATATTTTCTCCTCTTAGAGGTTTTCCTATCTGCATTTTTATTTTTAAAAGGACTTAGAATTTGACAATATAATCTTAAAAATCTCACATCTTCATGTCATCTTGTGTGAAGTGGTTAAAACATTTTCTCAACTTGCCTTTTTTTTTATTGTTAAAAGACCATTTGGGTTTTTGTTTTTTAAGAGGACACAATGCTATTTTCAGACTTTTAAACTTGTCTGATTAAAATAAAATAAGTCAAAAAACAGATTTTAGATCTTTTTAGGGACTATTGAGCTAAAAGACAAACTGGATCTTAGAGCTGTGCAAACAATTTCCATTTGTCTCAAACAGAAGTCATCCAACACGCCGAATTTTGATTAATCACTAATCAGTACTTCATAATCAGAATATCCAATTTCACCATTAAATCCAAGGTGGAAATATTTTTATTTTATCTTTATAATAATTCTGATTATTCTTCTCGATGCTTCTTGGCTGTCATCCCATGTGGTTGATCAAATCAGGCTGCATCCACAGATTTTCACTGCAGTAATAATAGACACTTGCACCTTTAAAACCTGGAGTCAGACTAATCAACATCACCCTTTTGCTCACAAGGTTTTCTGTGTTTTCTTGCCTTTGATCGTCTTTTGAAACACACGATTTGCCGGAGGCTGTTTTCATGGATGCGGGTCAACAAATAGCACTCAGATTTAGGTAAAGCCATTACCACAACAGAGATATCCCTATTCTGACTTTAATTATGTTTCAGATGTGTTCTGCTGATTAAGAAAGCCTGGAGTTACTCAATGTGTTACACTGTGATGATAAAAGATAGGAAAAAAATATCTGAAGAGATGAGAAATGAATTGTGTTCAGGTCATGCTCCCTTTTATGTCAAATGTTGCAAATATCATTCAATATATCATTTTTGTTACAAATATTGCAGCAATGTTTTAGAGGAAACGTGTTACTTAGAAAACCAATTACAACCTGATGAAATTGCTATTTTGTATTAAAGGTCAGGACTGCATCTTTATGCTCCCCCCGCCCCAATATGACTCTGTGAAAGAAAATACAACTCAAGTAATACAATTACATTCCCAAGCTGCAGCCAAAAGATATGCATTAATGCTCAGATTTGGTGCACATGCAACTCAGCTTCAAGACTGGCATCAGTGTAATTTTTGTATTTGACTGATATTAATGTGATGATAACAAATAATGAAGCCTGAATGCAACAGGGGCTGCTGCTACCTCAGCACTAACACAGGCAGGTATCTGTGGTCAACAGAAAACCTGGCTTCCTGGAACCAGCAGGGGAAATGTCAAATTTGCATAAAAGCTGCAAAATATTGGGTTTCTTGTTTCTTTGTTTTTTGGGGTTTTTTTTTACATGTTCTGTGTTTGAATGAGTGGGATTGTACAGTTCCCAGCCAGCAGGCTAATATTTGTCCTTTCTTTCTTACGCTAACAGCAGAGATCTCTACTTATGGAGTGGAAAATTTCACTTGAACTTTTGCAATCTAATGAGGAAATGTACTGAAGGGCACCCCAGTGGATTAAGTCACTACAATCTTTTTGCAGAGCTTCTAATTAAAATGTTTTTTTCTCTGTTCTCATCTGATATGTTGCTTTTCCCCCTTTTCCCTGGAATTACCTTTTTATCTCAAACATGCTTTGTATTACACACACCTTGTGTCACTTCAACTCCACAGACTTTTTTTTACTTGGATTTACTTGTTCAATCTATTTCCTTACTCTGAAAATTATGAAATTAACATTTTGCTAGTTGTTGGAGATAGGAAAGAATGAAATGAAAGTCAAAGATTTGTTGTTGTTTTTTTGCATGAAAATATTCTGTGACTATGAAATGGGAAATGGGTGAAAAGCATCTACAATATATTCTACAGATGTATGTTAAATATATAACTATATAACTTTAAATGTAAACCAGACGCGTGAAACACGTTTGGTGTGATGCAAAATGTCAAGCGTCTGCATTCAAAGAGCATGCGCGTCAAACTTGAAGTGTGGGATGCGTTTGTTTACGTGCGTAACATGTTAGGTGTGAACGCACCGATAATGCTTTAATAAACATGAACAATTAAGTGCCAGATGTCAAAGTTTGTTGATTTCTAATTCAGGAAATTACTTAATAAAAATAAAGTTTCTATCCCATATCAAATTAGCGGCAAATAGTTTGGAAATTACAGTAATATTTTTGGTGTCTGGAAAACGAGCCATTTCAAAAACCTTTAAATTATGATGTCACAATCGGTGTCCACTGCCCCCTCATCTAGCAACTGACCAGCACGTTTGGTCAGCCGGTGTTACCACTGTAAACACCGTGTCATGAAAAAATAAAAATATTTTGTTGTGAGCTTATCGTCTGGAAATTGCTGCACTTCTTCTTGGTTTGACTCGAGGTGAAAGATGTACAGTTGTTCACTTGTTTACCTCTTTGCAGCCTCTGTCGTGTTTATAAAGTGCGAGTGCAAATGTTTATTTTGGTGCTGCCATGTCAGTAATTCATAACACATTTGTTGAAAGCTAATCTTGAATTTAGAAATTGAAAAGCAGAGAAGGTTTTTGTTTTTGTTGCAGAGACTGTTTGATTTTGCACCCTTTTGGTGGAGGAACTCCTCAGGGAAGAGTTCATTACTATTTCTCAGTAGTGCCACATCCACATAATATGTACCTGATGGCTGTGCCTCGCTTCATTTTTAGTGTAAACTTTGTTTTCCTGTTTCAAAACAGACTGACGCCGAGAAACTGAGAAAAAAAGCTGTCAACGCTGTCAGAAAACAAGTACGAAAGCCACAAGTGATTCCAGCTCTTATGTAATTACAACAAGGTGGAGAACTTGTTGGAAACAACTGAAAGCTTTAGAATTAATGTCATAGAAACTAAACGATGTATGCTACATATGTTTCGGTTTTAATTTTTTCTTTATATTTTACCAAAACCTTTTCCTCTCAAATCAGATATCATAAATCAAAGTTAGGCCGTTGGAACTGTAGAGAAAGAGCCAAAATACATTAGCAACAAAGTTAATTTAGTTTTTTTTGCTCAGATTGGATATTATTTTGAAGCTTAATTTCTTATTTAGACAAATTCTTCGATTTTGTAGATTGTGCTATTAGTTTGGAATAAATTAGCATTGTTATTGTGTTTATTTGTACTTCTTTTAACAGAATAAATCAGCTAGATCCTAATTATGATTCTATTATTTTAACAAATTCTCAGAATCTCTTTGCTTCTCTAAATTTCTTATGACTTCTCCTCATCACACACATTGCGATAGTTGCATGCAGTTAATCCAAAGCCTACGTTTTATTGAGAAACGAAGCAGCGCAGTCACAAGACGACAGAATCATCACATAAACCATAAATGGATTCTCATGAACCTGCACGGTTTGTCTCAACGTCCGTTTGTGATTAAGTTTCAGGCTTCTGATGTTATTCCACGGCTGGGAAATGAAAAGGCTTTCAGTTCGGTCGCTGCTACGTCGAAAATGCAGAACGCTTAAGTTATAATGTGACTTTCATCTTTATTAAAATGCTGAAATGAAATGGTGTGGCTTGCAAGGTAACATATCAGCTTGCATTAATGCTGAGATTGGACATGGTGTGGTTCAGTGGCTTAGTTCAGCCTCTGTGAGCACAAATTCTGCTACCATGTTATAATAGTAGATGAAAGTCAGAGGTTCCGCTGCCTAATGAGAGCTCTTATTATTAGGGTTGTGCTATCTTCTGAGAGACCATATGCGGACAATTTTTTTTGTGTATGTTAGAACACACAGCCTGAAGGGATGAGGAAATATGGGAAGCCTGTGCAGTGGACTGAGGAATTGCCATGCTTTGCACATGAGTGCAAAGAGCAGGGTTCAGTGATTTTTTTTTCTTTTATAGCCCTCAGGCTCACTTCTCTTCCACGACACTCTCAGCATGCTGTTCTGTGAAGCACAGCAACACACACACCATCAATATTTAAATCAAAAACATAAAAAAGCTAATTGTTGATCTAACAAAGGTGTTATTATATATAACTATTCATTTATTTAAATAATTATACAGATGTAGGGAAGAATTAAGAGCTCACTGCATTGAACCCCATTGAAAACCTCCTGGTTATTCCACCAAATATTGATCTCTGAACTCTTCCTGAGTTAAAACATTAGTATTGTTGTTTTCTTTGCATTATTTGAGCGCCTTTGTTATTTTCACTATTTTTCTTTTTCTGCCAATAAATATTAAATCTTCGTTTGGCATTTCACAGACTTGTTGTCAGCAGTTCATAAGATAAAAGAACAATGTTCATTTTACTCAAACATATATCTATAAAAGATCAAACTGGAGAACTGATAATTTTGCAGTGGTCTCTTAAGTTCTTCCAGAGTTCTAGATCAAAGGAAGAGTAACTCATAACAAAAATAGCCATTCACAGCAAAAGCAAAGTTAACTGTATATTTTTAAAAATTATCTTGAGTGTTTTGCAACTCTAAGTTTAGCTGAATCTGAACTGTACGTGAACTGAAGAATCTTCTAGATTCTGTAGGATCTTTTGTCATTGTTCTGTCCACAACTACCAGATTCTGTCCATCCACTGCAGCTTTTTGGAGTGTCTCCCACTTTTTCTTTTACCCTCCAGTTGTCTTCTTCTTTTAACTGTACAGGGAAGCTCTCTGCACCATGCCGAAATGTATTATGACTGTCATGATGGTCTTTTGCTCTTGTTCTGGGGAGATGCTCCTGCCAGCTATCACATCAGCCAGTAAGCAAAAGAGTTATGTGATGCCTCTTTCTCACATCTACTTTTTACTTGTACTTTTCACTCTCTGTACTGTCTGGACCCGTCCTAATATTCTGTCATTGAATTTACCTTTTCATGTTGGGAGAGTGGCCTAGGCAGTTTTTAGGTTCAGAGGACAATCCCTTTACTTTTTCACATATTTAAATTGGATCCGTATGACAAACATGCACAAAAAAAGGAAATCAGGAGGGGGAAAATACTTTTAAAAAATGAAGAGGCCACTTAAAATGATCAGATTCTCTAAAATGAACATTGTTCTTTTATTCTATGAACTACTGACAAAGAAAGTCCAAGCAAACATTTTGTATTTATTTACAAAAAATAAGAAATGTTCAAAATAATGAAAAGGTTGCAGTGCTTTCAGACTTCAAATAATGCAAAGAAAACAAGTTCATATTCTTTTAGAAACAACTATACTGATGTTTCAACTCAAGAAGAGTTTTACATCATAAAAGCACATTATTATATGTTGAGATTCTGCTTTTCTACCATGTTGACCATGGATTTGCCTCCTCCATAAACCAACTGCTGCTGTTAAGCGTCACATTTAAGGGCCAAGAAGGAATCCCATTCAGAGCATTTTGCATGTGATTATAGTAACTTGGTTGTTGAGTGTGCAACCACTAACATCTGGTATTTTAAAGCTGAGTTGGGAACTTCTTGACTGGCCAGATGCCGCGTTTTTATTCTTTGCACATGCAGTCGGAGCAGGACAGATGGGAGCTGGAGAGAGAAGACGGGTGGCCCAAGAGGTACCCGTGACCCTCTTCCCCGCCCCGTCAGCTGCAGCAACAACATGCCACACATATCATGATTCTGCTTCATCCTCGACTTTGACAGAAGCTCACCTACCCTCCAGCTTCTTAACAGAGCGTGATTTACAGCAGCCTATGTTGAACAGCTTGAGCCACTGGCCCATTGAGGCCTGAACAAATCCTTTATTCACCACTGGAGGACTTCTTGCTCACGAGGGCTCGGGTTGTTGCAAGCGGAGGAATAAGCACGGCTATTCATCAAGAAAGAAAAGAACATATACAAAGAATGCTAATGATAATTTCTCACCGGCTTTTCTGGAACCAGTTTCTGAAATGAATAAACTGATTATGTTATCTGAACGAATGACACAGACGACTCGCTAGTGTTTGTCCACTGGAAGGAACATATGGAGAAAGTGGTAATTCAGGCGAATATAATCTCTAGTCATGCATCTGTGCAAACTCTCTCTTTCCCCCTCCCTCCAATTCTGCAGCGTCCGCCTGTATTAGCATGATGAACATGTTCACACTGCTCATCTCCGGCTCTGCCAATGTGGATTAAGAGATTTGAAACAGGTTGTGTACATTTTGCTCATGTGCTTTTGGAGAAAGTATTCACCACCTGAACATTTTCACTTCCTGTGACGCACTGACTATCAACTTCAATGTTTTCACTAAGATTTTAGGCGACAGGCTAACAGAAAGTAGCGCATATTTGTGAAATGGGGGACAGAGGATAACAATAGAAGTCTAGAAAGTGTTCCAATTAACACCTGACTCATTAGTTTGAAGCTGCAGCTACAACTGCAGTCTTTTGAGGTATATCTTCACAAGCTTTGCTCATCTAGAGGCTTTCAGGTTGAATGCCGTCAGATTAGATGGTGAGCTTCTGTGAACAGCAACTGGGTTTAAGAATAGACTTTTACTGGGACAGTTCAAGTCATGCATGTGCTTTGATCTAAACTTTTTATCTCTAGCTGCAGGTTAAGGGTTGTTGCCTTGAACCTCCAGCTTGCAGCTGTTAATCAGCGTCACACAGTGTTTTGCTTCCTGTCTTTCCTGAAAGAGAAACATCCCCAAGACATGCTGCTGTCACTACAAAACCACTGCTTTCAGGGTTAAGTGACTTTTTTCTTCCTTGTTTCTTCCTTTTCTTTTTTTTTTATTAAATTTGGTCCACCTTGATCCTCAAGTTAATTCTGTTTTTTAAATAGTTTGTGGCAAATCGAGACCCAAAACCTCTTTGATTAATTGACTAGTTTTTGGGTTCATAGATGCTCTTTAAAATGCTCAAATCTTAGAATATAATAATCTAATTTAACCCTGCTCTGAAACTCTTCATAATTAAGATATTTATTTATTCAGGTATTTATTTACAAATGGTTTTAATGATTGTGCACTTCTACATGTTGTTCCTTCAGATAACACCTAACTAAACTGCACCAACATTTGTATTTGCTATTTGAGAAAATGAGATGAAACGCTGTAATATTTGAGCTATATTCTTTGTCAACGACCTAAAAAGTGAGTCAATTAAATATATATTCTTACTGTTAAGTTTATTCCTTAATGCTAGTCAAAATTAAATGATTAATTTCTCTTGTCAACTTCCATTAAATAACATTTATATTTTACTGTTTCTTTCCTTCCAGTTTAAGTCTAAAACTTTTTAACGTCTGCACCGCTACTCTGCTAAAATCCACAACAAATTCCCCGTGTGCCACTCGGAGGCAGTTTAGGATTTGGTGTGCTGAATTTTTTGTGAGTTTTTGCGAACAAATGGCATAAGTAAAGCATGCACATGTGTCGTGAGTATGTCTAATGCACCGCAAATTACTTCTGCCAGCTGATGAATACTAATGTGTTACTTTAGACGGGCAGGATTGTCTTGTTTTGGAAAAGGCTTGTTTTGGAGAAATGGAAATCTGCTTATTGGCTTGCTTTATTTCTCTCCACAGAATGTTAATGAGCGAAACAAAAGATGAGAGAGAAAGCAAAAAGCAGCTCCAACATTATTAAAGTCACAGCTATATGTGCTTGTCTGTGGTGGGATTTATTTAAAATAACCGTCATCTGTGTTGGAGGCTGTGGTCTGTAAGTCAGACCTGATACCTGGACAGAAGATGAAAGTACGCCGGACCTTGACAAGTAATTCCCAGAGAGCCGCTCTGACGCACAATATTAGGACCTGCATAAATCATGTGACGCTGCTGTATCAGCCATGCCCTGATCAATCATACACGATCAATATATCAGTCTTCAGGCAAAATATCAGAGGGACAGTTGAGCTTACACCTTGTCATTAGCATCAGGTGAGTAATATGCTGACAAAAGCTGCGGTTAGGAGTTTTAATACATCAAGGGCAACAAGGGGTGAAAGGCACTAATAATGCAAAATAGTCAAAGCAGTAATGAATTTCTTTCTACTGCAAACACAATTCAATTTACACTGTTCTGTGAGTCTGTGTATCAGCCATCTGCTGTGTCAATTCTAAGGATGGGCATTGGTTATTATTTCTTTGAATAATATTCAGCTCTAGGTCAGTTGTTAATAACAGAATCTGGCTATTCAGTGTGATGTTCAGCTATCTGACAACAGCACAGCATTGTTCAGTCAGGTTATGAATGCACATCGATTCTTATTTTGTTCTGTGCCGCAAAGATAAAGAAAGCAATAATGCTTTTTATTAAAAGTATTGCCATGGCTCCTCCAGTTCATCGGGGCCCTCTGTGAGATAACGCTCACTGTGCGACTAGTTGCTGATTAATTCATATTACACATGCTCGCAGCAGGGACAAAGAGTCTCACTCCAAAATGGTATTTCTTTATTCTTTAATCATTAGTGAAGATTTTAACTCTGCTTTATCGTTTTGCTTTCAGTGCACAAACATTGTGTGTTTTCATGACTTGTTCCCCTGCTTCCCTTTGACTTTGTGTCCAAATCAAAGTTATTAAACAGAATTTTATTAATATGTGTTAGTTTTAGCGCCACAATTTATATTAATTTGTAAATTCAAACATTTCCAGTTAGAGAAATTTTGTACTTAATAGAAATTACAGATTATTATAACTCTTAGAATATTATATGCAAAACATGGCTTAATATTTATCTCCAACAAATGGCATTTCTCTTAAGACATCATAGAAATACTATACCAGTTATATCTTTTCTGCTGAAAACTTCACAAAATGCTAACATTTCTAAAATTCACTGTTATGAAAAAAATAAATATTTGCGCTAAGTGTGTGTTTGCGTTGATGACATCACAAGACTCATAAGGTAATTTTATTTGTCTTGCACATTTTCTGCAATAAATCAGTTCAAAGTCCTTCATGTGAAGTGGAGGGAAAAACAACAAAACCAAAAGAAAGAGGAAATGGATAGAGACATAAAATTAATGTTGGTTCCAGTTGAGTTCTAGATTTGAATAAAGCTAAATGTTGGCGCTCCATGTTTGAGTCACTAAGTAAACGAGCAGGAGTTTCTCTAGGTCTTTCTCTGATATTAAAAGTATAAAGCTAAATGTTCGCGTAAAGTACTAAATACTCCACAATTTATCAAATAAACTAAAAAGGTACAAAGTTAGCTTACCTGTTAAATGTTCATCTTCTTATTGCGCTGGATTCAAATAGTGAAGATAGTTTAGTCTGTAGAGAAATGCAACAAAGTGTTAGTGCGAATAGGAACTACACTGCAAAAATGAAACACTTTACCAAGTATTTGTCGAGTTTTTAGCACATTATCTTAGCACACTTTAAATAAGAAAAAACAAACTTACAAGTTATTTTTCAGCAAGCTATAGGAGATTGTTTTAAGTCAAAAAATCTGGTAGTTTTGTATGTTATAGTTGAAAGAAGTTAGCTTTGCCTCACTTAAAGTGAACTAGAACAAAAACATTTAGTAAGATTTTGTGTTCTTGTAGTGACAGAATATGAAATTTTGAAAGGACTTTGGCTTGGAGAGGTCTTGTTCACAAACATCTAAACAACTTCACTTGAGTTTTGACAACAAAAAAAATACAAACAAACAGAAAATTCCCTTTTTGCTAAATACATAAAGAAACTGCGGCTTTTAAGCTTTCCTTAACCAAGCGATTGTCAAGTATGAGCATCAAAGACTTTTGTCTAACGCTTAGCAATATCTACATTTTTTTCCCATATCAAGTAAAAATGTTTCTGAAGTGGATGCAAAGTGGCCTAATTAGAGGAGCTGGCCTTCATCTGAAATCAGCTTTTCATCCACAGAAAAGCTGATTTCAGATGAAGGTGTGCAATAAAAGAGGCGGCCAAAAATATTCCACCTGGATCCGCCTGGTAACAAGAGCCTTTTGACATTTTTGACTCATTATTGTGTGACTTGACATTTTGGTGTCAATCATACACCTAAAAATAGACATTATTCTATTGGGTTTTAATTAAAATAATGAATGTAGATGATTGAAATGGTTTCCATGCTTGTTTTGGTTCTTTGTTTCCTACAGCTACACACCACGGGTCAGATACTGTGGAATTTCACCCAAATTAGACACAGTTTTAAGGTATTTACTTTCTTATTATGTAGTTCTGATCACAGTGGTTTGCAGTACAATACCATGCTATTAAAGCAGGTAACTGTGCTTTGGCAGTGTGGCCAGTCACCACACCTGCTGGAAAATAAAACCTGCTGGAAAATAAAACTTGCATCTGTATGAAGATGCAAGTTGGAGCTGAAAAAACGTTATGACTCCAAAGATTATCAGTGAGAGTGAAAACCTCCCCCTGGACCTCAAACAACTGCAATCGAAGCCTCTCGACTCCTCTTGCATAGTTATTAATAAATGCTAAATGTCTAAATGTGTCTACCGTCTTCGAGTTTTAGATTTTTAATTAAATCTGCTTATAGTAGTTTTTAAGTAGTTTTTAGATTCACACTTAAAAAAACTGAAAGAAGAAAAAGTCAGGAGTGGGAACTATATCCCAGAATGCTTAGCGGCATGTTTCTGTTTCCTGACATGGAAGTGTGTTAGATTGATCTGACTCTTGTGTTTTATTAAGACAAATGTTTATTTTAAATTTCCTGTTCACACTAAATGTTTTTGAGCAGAATTCATTGTGATGTTTAATAAAACTCAGCATTAGATCAGAAATTTTACTCATGCAATTTGAAACAAGAATTTAAATTACTCTAAAGCTAAATAAATTATTAGTTTAACTTGTTATTGTGAAATAATTACTTGTTTTAAATTGCTGCATTAAATTAAAACTCACAATATTAATGAAGTTAAAAACAATGTTTAGACAACTTGTCTCTGAATTCAATTTCCTGAACTTTAATTTCTGAATTAAAACCAAAATAAATTTCTTGTTGGCTTGAATTGATTTTCAAGACCGCAGATGAACTTTCATTTTCAAGTTAAACCACCTTCAAATGTTTTTCAGTGTTTTAATTGGAAACATAACATTCACATTCATTTCATAGGCAGCTGAGAAATGAAGGTGAATCTCCTCCAACTTTCAATTCAGCAGATTTCATCAACATGACTAAAACATGATGATGCTATAATGTTTGTACTAAAAATTAATTTTTTATGGACTTGGGTAACTATGTTATATTTTTGGCAAAAGTTTAAACTCTAATCCTAAACTCTTTGTTTAATGAATCACGTTTGAACTGAATTATCAAAATAAAGAAACTTTTCAAATATTATCTATAATTATATTTAAAAATTGCTCAACAGTTTTACAAACTGTAAGAAAATGCTAACAAAAAACAAAAAAAGTGCCAGATTATCTTGAGATAATTTAATATTAATTTAGAGATTAAACCAATAATGTGACCAACAATGTGACCTAATGAGTGAATTTAATATAACTAGATAACTGACTTGAGTATTTATTTTTATTTTAACTGAATTTTACTAAAAACATTGTTACACATAAAATCAAAAAGTTAGGTCCAGATTGATCCAATGAATAAAAAACTAGGTTGGTTGAAAGAAGTTATGTTTCATTTCTATTTAGCCAACATGGATTTTTGCCAAACAACTGTAGTTTGAGGCGTAAAAACTTCTCAAATAAACAGCTGCAGGTCTGTATGCTGAGCCAGATGTTCTGTTACAAAGTTTAGAAATTCAGCCTCACCTACACATCCAGGAAATCTCTCTGAATCCTTACAAACACTATACATCTGCTAATGTGTTCAAATTTCCAGGGTATTACTGTACTGAAGGTAATGCAGTCAATATTTGAATACTGCTGATGATGCTTATGCTGTACGGCTGTCAGTTTTCTTCATCTACCTGTTTGAGAACAGCTGAGTGAAAGAAACTGAAATGTTTTTTTCTCCTCTGCCGCCTGACAGTCGACTCACTGACATCACATTTAATGACATGGTGTTATTGCTCTCTTGCCTTCTCAGGTGCAGGTGACACATTTCCTCTACACACTTCAGCTAAAAAAAAAGGTAAAGATAGATGCATATGTATATTTTATTTTGCCTTGTTCACTCGAAATATATCAGTTATTATTCCTCAAGCATTTTCTTTTTTTTTTTGGAAACAAATCGGTCTAAATAGTACCTGTGTTTTCCCTTAAATTATAAATCTTAAACATTTAAGCATAAAGCATTCACTTTTATGTCATCGTATTCGTTTAAACTTTGGTAAGCACAAGCCTCCATAACATTGCTGCTAAACTGTTCATTTTTACTGGATTTTAAAGTTGATCTGAATGTCCAGGACTTCATTTTTCTGCTATGGTGTAAATAAATCCCAACGTAAAGGACCTTTTCTTGTGTTCAAGTCTCCAGTGACCATTTATTTTAAGGCTTTTGACAACAACTTTACCAAGGGAGCCAATGATCATCATGGGTGCCGCTTTAAGACCTTTAATAAAGTTCAGAGCTCAGACTCTTTACCTCAGTTCTGTCCAAAACCCGGATAAAAACTGAGTGTGTTTTGAAGGAGAACGTTAAAGCTCAGGTTATTGGTCATTTTAATATTTTCTTTTCACATGGCCATATATTTTGATCTAAGCTGAAGAGCCTTTATTCTTTTCTTGTCTTTCAGTTTTACATTAGCACTACAAAAGAGACAATCCCTTCAAGGTATGTGGGCATGAAACACCAAAACTGAAGGGGACTCTTTCTCTCCGACTAACAGATTAAAAATCAATGGAAGAAAAAATCTCATTTCCTGCACCGAACAATGCAAACTTTAAATCAAAGGGACGGGTATATTTTTTTTAATCTAAAAAGTATTTTATCCAGTGAACCAAAGATGAGACAATCTGCAGCTTTAATAAGATCACAACATTACATAATGCCTCGTGACCTTTTGCAAGGCTTTTGGCTTCACCTCCAGATTGGAACATTTAGCTGTCGCTGTAGCCAATTATTTCTCAGGTACCTCCTGTTGTTCAGGATAATAACACTTAATTAGCCAGAGAATGCAGGGCAGGTTCCCTCTCTTCCCTCTCATCTCCCGTTCTCTTTATCTGTCGGCCTTTCTCCACTGGAACGCGGCTCTCCAGCAGAGTTTACAGTGAGAGCCAATCATGTCCACTCTACCACTCCAGCACAGTGAGGGGTTGTGGGCCTCTGCAGCATGGCTAGGACATAATCAGGGTCTGCGCAGGTATCATGCTTTCAGGGGAGAAAGGTCACAACAGCAGCAGGCAGGAGGGAGGCTGAGGGTCCATCTGCCTCTAAAGCCCGAAGGCCGATCATCATCATCATCACTGTCCAGCAGGGCAGAAACAAGAGGAAAGAGGCAGCGCTGAGGGGAATTGAAATGGTGGATAAACTCTGTCCTACAAAAATAATGTATCTGGGGTTGCATTCTAGAGCATGACCCAGCTTATAAATAGACTATGATAAGGATGAAGAACAAAACAAAGGATGTTCACAGGATGAAGATGAAATTTGAAACACGGCCAAGCAGTTACTTAATGAAAGTCATCTTTATCTTTAGCTTGCATGCTGCAAACACAACCCTGTGACTACAAGAATCTGAAAGGCATATTTCAGATTTTTTCAGCGAGACTCTGATAAAACATCATAAAAAGCAGAAGAAGATATCTCCAACCACTGTTAAACTGTGGTAACTTCATTAATTAGAGGGCAAATTAAAAAGATCCAGTGCCATTTTTTTAACCATATGGGTCATTTTTACAGTTGACCTGTAGGGGGCAGCAATGCAGCTGAACTGTTTCAGAACTGCAGGACAACTCATCAGTGAAACAACTAACTAGTATGTTCATTACATTCCTGCATAAAACAGTTGGCAAAAGCTCATAGAAGAACGATCAGGTTCCCAATGGTCCTCTTTGATGAGCTAATAACATAAAAACTTTTTTGAGTGATAATAGTTTATGAATAAATGTCACAACTTTCATGATAACTTGAAAACAGAAAGTTTAAAATTTATTTGAAGCCATTTCTCTCTGTTGCCCTGCACTAATTGCTAAGCATGGTGGTGGCCGCATCATGCAGAGGGCTTATTTTCCTTCCAGATGTAAGCTTCAAAGACAAACATAACCTCCAATTTTTTCAACTTTACCTCAAACACACAGCTAGACACAGCATTAACTGCTCCTCCATAACCCCAAACATAAATAAAAACTGGTTTTGGAATAGATAGAGCAAGTTAACGTCACGTTTCTGCACTGGCTTCAATAAAAATCAGGAGACCAGGTTTTAAACCTCCATGAAACCTGTTAATATATGGGCTCCACTGATTCTGATAGCAAGATTAGTCAATAAACAGAAGTAAATTGAATAAGTTTTCAGTCAAATAACAAGCATTGAATGTCAGAGCAACTTTTTAGCTGCCTTTCTTCTTTACCACAAAAATATCTGCGAAAATAAGAATACTGGAGAAACAACAAAAAGAAAAAGTAGATTTACTGCGGAACAAAGTGCATGTCACTGGAAATTGGCACCATCTTCTGCAATCCTGCATGGATTACGCTGGTACTAGAAACTAGAGGGCTAGATAATCCCTATGTGACTGCAGCATGGTATAATACGTATGTTTACATTTTTTCCAGAACAGTTTTTCCTGTTTGTTTAAAGTCAAAAAGGAAGCAGACAGTAAAATAAACAAAAAGGCAAAAGAAGATCAGAGTGTCAGTGAGTTTTATTGGGTTTCTCATCTGATGCTGGACGGATTCATATTCCGCCTGCAGCAGTTCTGAAGTCTGACAGTGTTTCTCAGGGGAATTCAGATGCCGTTGATGTGGAGGTCATTAACTACCCAGTGTAGCTGATGTACTGACAATAGAGACAACAAGCCTCCTTCGGTTTTTACAGCATTTATGATTGTAGCAAAGTTTTACTCACTGAAGAAGCCCTGACACAGCTCTTGTTCAAGCGAAATGATGCATCAGGTGTGACAATGTCAGTGCAAACAAAACCTGAAGTTATCAGAAAAAGTGCACCCATACTTTCATTTTCAATCAGCTGCTCAGGGAATGTTTTGGGAGTTACTATGTTTTACTACCTAAAAGATAAAACATAGAGGGAATCAGGAAGTATAATAAACAAAATGGAATGGGCGTTGGTGGGGTGTTCAGCTGCAGGAACATTAAAGTAACACCAAAACATTGAAAATGACAAGGGAACTAATGGAATTCCAAAAATGGAAATTGAAAAAGCAGAAATTTGGAGAAAGAAATTAAATGGAATTTGGAAAACAATGTCTACAATAGTAGACATTGTGTCTACAATGTCTACTATTGTAGACACAAAATAATAACAATAATCTCATATATTTCCAAGAAAAAGCATAAAGTTTCTCATTTCCAAAGGCCTTTTTTTATTTTTAAACTTCAGAATTTTCTTTTTTTTCTAGAAAATGTCTGTGTTTTTTCTAGCACGTTTGTGGCTTTTCAAGCTCAGAAATGTTCTAATTTTTTCCAGAAAATTTCACAGATTAATCCCAAAATTTCTGAGTTTTTGGCAGACATTTACTCCTTTTTCTATCTACAATTGTTCCAATTTCATAGATCTTAGCTGCTCAAACATTGACATCCATTCCATGAAGCTGTGTCTGCACTGATTTTCTGCAGATCTAACGTTTGGAGGCTCAAAGCCAATGATGACCTTTGCACATCATTGTGCAAATGAATGGGGGCTGAACCCATTCTGTAATTTTACATATCTGCTTCCATTAGTGGCGAGACAATTTCATGATAAGAATGAATCTTTTTATGGTATCGTGCAGGAATTCACTGAGCTCCTAAAAATAACCCATTTCATCAGAAATGTAAGTAGAAGCAGTCTGCATGTCTAAGTGTTTGGATTGTATTTACCGATGTCCGTGGAAGGGATCGGACCAAGACATGGTGCACTAACAGCTCGTTGAAACATGCTCAGTAATTAATTCATCTCAGCCAACAATATGCTGAACATGAAGAACAATATGTCGGTCTGGAAGGTGGGCTGTGAGTTGGACTGCAAAAATATTAATTTGCATAGATTCCAGTCACATTACAGATGTTTTCTTTTTGTTGTAGGTCTGCTGCTAAACAGGCCATGCTTTAATTCAGGGTTAATTTAACTGACCTTTAGAAGGACAAAATGTTCCCAGTGTAATATCCACCGTTTTAATGGGGTGGTAAACCTCTTGTCATATTATGTGAATGTCATTAAAAGACTCAGGTGCACAGAACCTCATAGCATTATGATTTCATATAGATTTGCAATGTGATGTTTCCTTTTATTGTTTCATCTTTTTTTATTTACTGCGGTGTTAGTGTGGTATGTTTTCAAATAAATATTCCACTAAGATATACCTTAATGTGTTTTGTTCAAACACAAGTATTTGTGCGAATGCGGATAATAAAAATGTAAAACTGCTCTCTGTTGCGATAGTAAATACATCTGGCAAAAAGGCCACCAGAATCAGAATCAGATTCATCAATTATAGCTTAAAGGTCAAACATTGCCAGACACAAAGCTGGAATGTTTGGCTCCACTTTTCTCTGTGCAGATTTGATGATTTTTCACAGAGTAATTCAATGTTCATCTCATCCGAGCTACGAAATAAGAACGCAGCTTCCATGAATAGCAGAACAAAGAATTTTTCTTTTGATTTGTCCACGCTGACGGACGGCCGGTGCCCGTGGAAACGGGCAACTCGCCAAGGTCGCGGTCAGCATGTGTGAAAATGGCAGACAGCTGCGTTGCGATCAGAACAATAGAACAGCCAGCCGGTAAAAGACTGCCGCCACTCATCAATTACCCACAAGTCTGTGTGGGAAGTACAAAAGCCACCTAATTACATTTAATCTCAACTCTAGATGTAAAACAGGAGGTTAACATAATATCACTTAACCATCTTTATGGTTCAGTGATGCCAAATGAGCAGGCTAATGAAAGCCAGTGTGCCTCACTAACACCCTCTGACTGGTCATTTTTGCCAGACAAGGCTGTCTTGAAAATCCAATTTTCTGTGTGCTTGGTTTCCCCTTTATGTCTATTCACTTGTCATATCTTACGTCAAAGAGATTACTATTTTTTTTGCAGTTTTTTTCTCTGCTTCTTTCTAAATCTATCATTTACAGCAGGTACAATGCTTGGCTCGGGCAAATCCTTTCTGCATGAGCTCCCCTTCTTTGGCAAGGACTTGAAAGGGGAAGGAAACTATTCAGCAGAAGGAATGAGTTCTGGGGTTTTGAATATGTCAGAGGCTTTTTAATCTCAGGGGGTAAAAGCCAACTAGAGAGAAAAACACTGACATTAAGAATTTAAGTCATTTAGGGATCAAGTGGGAAAAGTCTACAAGTCAACTTTAACAATAAATAAAGTCACACGGACAAAAAAAAAAAACCTACACAGGAATAAGCCCTGTGCAGGTCACGCGTTCCCACATGTTGAATCATTAGAGGTTATTATATTTGGGGATAATAATGGATCTGTTCAGTAATGACACCACAAGCTACACTGACATCAGAAAGAACTCACACAACTTTTCTTTTTCCACATTTTCCAACATTACAGGATTGATCTTTGCTGTAGCAGTGACCTGATTTTCTTATATGAATGAACCTCTGCTTGCAGTCATGGCCTCAAATTGTCTGGGTTTTCTGCCATCCTCCCAGACTTGGATGGGCACAATTGGTAGGTACTTTTTAAGAGATATTAAGCTACTACACTTAACCTAATGTGTATGTTAGAACAAAACCATGAAAATCTGTTTTTTTTTTTCTGGTTAAAGAGTCCATCTGGGAAACCCATCCGTCCATCCCTCCCTACTATAGTGACTCTTCCAGCTCTTCCCCAAATGATTCCCTGGTTAGATCTGTTCTTAAAGGGCACTATTATATGTTTTACACTTACATAGTGTCATTTTATAGCACAATCAAGTCTCTTCGTAGATTAAATTGTCTTTCTGTGTCTTTTAAAACTCCTGTGATGACTTCTGCCTTCAGGAAGTTATCACAACATCGGTCCTCTGTTAGTCCTTTAACAACATTTTCAGCAATGTTTCACTGAGGAGTAGCTCATTTGATGAGCTTAGCATCTACACTGTTCAATCAGGTATTTGCTAATTGTTACTGGCTAGTCTAGAGGAGTCGCAGGGAAAGCTGCTCTGTGAAGCGGAAGCTTGGAAAGTGGAGCTGAGACTCGAAGGCGGAGCTATGTCCACTCAGGCGTTTTGCACAGCTGAGTGGTTGCCATGGAGATGAAAGGATTCTCAAACACACATGAAAGAATCAACGCGACACTCCAGTTTTGATTTTGATGAAGGAATAGGATTATAACATGATGTAAAGCTGAAAAAATAAAATCCCATCAACGGCTCACGGTATTTCTAAAATTCTCTCTTCACTACAACCTGCCACAGTGGTTGAGTAAGCCAATCAGAGACTGGCTTACTGATCTTTGAAAATGCTGTAGATGGATGCAAGCTGTCCACGTCCTCATGGACACTTTATACAAGCGAGTCATGACCCAGGATGGAAACAGGCCAGCTGCTGTGACTGCAGGTCACTCTGGAAATAAATAATGTAGCAGCACTCTTCCTCTTTGGGAAGCAGGGCTGCACACTCCTCTGATCAGGACATAACTTTTCTCAGACACTGGTCAAAGCATTGATTTACAATAAGACTGGAACGACTTCTTGTCCTGCTGACCCCCAGAGAAAAAACCTGCAGGCTCCTAAACACATGGCCTTGCATCCTTCCCTGACCACCACAGCAAATCTCAACATTTTTTCTCATCTCATGGAGAATAGAAATACACATTAATATGTCCAACATATAGCAGCAGAGTAGAGATAAAATTGGTTTTGTGTGGGTTTTACTTTTCTAACTCAATAACAAAAAATGTCTGAACAAATTGAAAACATAAGTTAAAATCAACAATGATAGCAAAGCCAAATCCCAGAGTTTGTCTTACTTGTTTTGATAACTTAAATGTTCCCGCTCTCCTCCAAGTTTAGAATAAGATAAAAGTGCAGAGAAAAGTTCTTGCAACCACCTTGTGCTATTTACTAACAAAGAAAACTCCATCATGTGGATTTCCACTTAACTTGGGCACCTCAGAGAAAAGCTGCACAGGGCTGTGATTATACTCAAGGGCTTTCATTATGTCTGAACAAAAGGCTGCCAGGATCATACAGATTTTCATCTAAGCTGTTAGGCCATTACAGGCATTGGGTCTAGGGCTTCTAACCTTTGCATTTATTTTTATTACATGTTCAAGAAGGCATTTTTATGGACTTAGCTAGATTTCCTAATAACAGCATCGTCAGAATCATTAAAGATACTCACCTATAAAGAGTATAGGTGTCAATATAAAGGCCGTAAATTCAACATCTATTTAGAGTTGAGAGGAATTTTATCAAGAAAATTTCAACAATTTTTTCTGGTGGTTTGTTGAGATTTGGTCAAATTTTTTCAGGTTTGTATTGTTCTCAACTTTTCAACTCTATTGACAGCAAATAAAAGTTTTATTTGCTCTGTGGGCAAACCTTTAAATGAACCTTAATTCAGTGTCTATTGCTTACAGGCTGCAGGGCATATGAGTAGAATACCAACAGGACAATGTCCTCAGAATATACAAAGGAATAAGAGAAAGCAGAACCAACTTTAAAATATTAGGGAAAACAAAACCAGATTTTTACAGCTTTTACACCATCCTCGTGCTGTTTGCTTTGACACAACATGTTCGCAGGCTTGACAGTTTTCAATCTCCTTCCTTTCGAAGGTGCTTAAAAGTGCAGAGGCCCTAAAGGGAAATCTGCACTTTCCAGAGCAAAAAAAAGTGCAGAAAAATTAACCCTCTTGTGCACACCAGATCTTGTGCATAAAAGCAAGTTTATTTTTTTATTCAATGCTCCTTTAGGGGCTACAATGTAAAAAGATTACAAAAGAATTGATCTCAAAAGTCTGAGAAAAGTCAGAATTCTTTTTTTTTCAATGGCCCTAATCATTTCTGTAGCTACATATAAAAATGACAGAAAACTTTAAATGAAATAATTCATTTACAGACTATGCTAATAAATTTTACCCCACAAAAAAGTGTTCTGAGATTCTTAAGAGACTCACTTTTACAGTTTTGTTGTGACTAATTTGCAAAAATTATTTCAGAGTTCAAACTTCTGCAAAAAAAAACAGGTTAACTGTCTGCAGCATTACCCTTTTTGTGCGACTCCCAGCGCTGATCTGAGACTCTGGAGAAAACTAAACTGCCAGATGACACAACGTTGCTTCTGAGGAATCAACTAAACATACAGACTCCAATTTGCATTTGCTGCAAGCTTGTTCACAATAATTTGATAAATTTAGTGTGACAAGCAGCAGGGAAGTCTGAGATGAGCAGGTTTTGCTTGTAGGATGGGATTTCATGTTGGCTGTAGGTTTGTGATTAGCAAGCAGTTTCCTCTGCTACTGGAGGACTTGATAAAAGATTTTTGTTTTAAAATATATTTTTTCTAATGTGTTTTATTTGTCTCCATCAACTGTATCTCAGATATCAGGGTACCATGACTTTTGCTTTTGCTTTATGCCTTTTTTTGCCTGAATAATGAGTTCTTCCATAATGAAGATAATGTCAAAATTCAAACATTATCTTGAGCTTCCCTATAACCAGGTTGACAAATGTGTTTTTCTGGGTACAATTTAATCTCAAAAATGTATTGATCTTTTGTTTTTTAATCCTTAGCCATCTGAAATAATGTTGTAGAGCTGATGTACTAGTCAGCCGTTCACATTAAACAGCAGCTCTAAAAGTAGTTTCTTTGCAATCAAGACTCACTCCACACTAAAATTGAAAACAAAGAGTCAATTGTGCCGATGCAACTCTTTTTATATTGAAGCCTCAAGTAGGTAGAAGAACAAAGGAGTGACATTAAAATCCTCTTGCGTTCTCATTAGCACACAAAAGGCATCTCATAAAGGCTGACCTTCACACCATGTTTTTGAGGGAACCTGCTGTTTTAAAGTCAAGTCTTTATGCCAGATAAGCAGTAGTGCATTTTAATCCTCTCTCTGCTGAGTGGGGCATCTGGTTAAATAACTGCCTTTTCACCTCTTTTCTTTGTAGTGAGGATTTCTGTTATGGCTGCGCTTCCCTCTGCAGATCCCCAAGACTTCAGATCCACCCTTTGTATAGGCACATTGTGTCACGCTTAAGCTCCTGATCCGAATAGCCTTCGCAGGCTAAGGCAGCATATTCCTGCACGTGGTTTTAATCACTTCTTATTTCCGGTGAGTTCAGATTAGGAAAACTTTTTTTTCAATACTTCTGTTTCCATCTGATGTTTACAAAAGCTGCCTTCTGGTCACTTATGGTAGAATCTCAAAACCAATTACGTTTTCTTTTTTTGTCTCCTCAGTGAGTGAATGCAGTTTCCAACGTTTTCTTACTCCTTACTTAGCATCTACGTTCCCAAGGCAACAAGGCATCAAGGAATTTGCTTCCAATTTCCACTTACAACCATTATAGTTTTACCACTTCAGCCACAAAAATTACTTCGTAAAGTTTTTCAGAGCATAGTGACATGGTGGAAACATGTACAGAAGAGCTTGGATAAAACTCTTTAAATATTCTTAACTTGTACTCTGCTCCCTGATACAAAGAGTGTGCCTTATAAATATGCATCAGGTGATCTTCCTGGTAGGCAGTAAGTCCAATCAAAGTGTCATGTCGCTGTGTCACATCTGTAAGATCACAGGACGTGTCAGTCTGCAGCGGTGTCAGCGTTACTGACTTTGGTGATGGTGTGGTGATCTCCCTTAGGCAGGGGATTCTCAGTCAGGATGGATGACTGAATCTCAGAAATGATGCAAACTAGTTTTACCAAGAGGCAAGGAATAAAAAAAACCTTTGAGAACAGAACACAACTAATTTCAGCATGTATACATACACCATCAGTCAAACTTGGCTGCATCCCCTTAAAGCTGCACTAGACTCACCGGCCACTTTATTAGGTACACCTTCCTAGTACCGGGTTGGACCCACTTTTGCTTTCAGAACTGCCTTAACCCTTTGTGGTATAGATTTAAGAAGATACTGAAAACATTCCTCATAGTGTCTAGTCCACATTGATACGATAGCATCACACAGTTGCAGATTTGTCGGCTGCATATCCATGATGCGAATGTCCTGTTCCATCACGTCCCAAAGCTGCTCTGTTGGATTGAGATCTGGTGACTATGGAGGTCATTCAAGTTCAGTGAACTCATTGTGCAAGAAACCAGTCTGAAATGATTTACGCTTTATGACATGGCGCATTATGGAAGTAGCCATCAGAAGATGGGTACACTCTGGGCATAAAGGGATGGACAGAGAGGACAATACTCAGGAAGGCTGTGGCGTTGACACTATGCTTGACTGGTACTTGAATGGTACTAATGGGCCCAAATGTTCCAGGAAAATATCCCCCACACCACAGCACCACTGTCACTAGCCTCAATCGTTGATGCAAGGCAGGATGGATCCAAGCTTTCATGTTTTAATTTCTGACCCTACCACCAGAATGTCGCAGCAGAAATCGAGACTCTTCAGACCAGGCAATATTTTTCCAATCTTCTATTGTCCAATGTGGTGAGCTGTGCGAACTGTTGCCTCAGTTTCCTGTTCTTAGCTGACTGGAGTGGCACCCAGTGTGGGATTCTGCTACTGTAGCCCATCCGCCTCAAGGTTCGATGTGGGGTGGGTTCAGAGATGCCTCAGTTCTAACGAGTGTTTATTTGAGTTACTGTTGCCGTTCTATTAGCTCGAACCAGTCTGGCAGTTCTCCTCTGACCTCTGACATCCACAAGGCCTGCAGAACTGCAGCTAACTGGATATGTTCTCTTTTTCGGACCATTCTCTATAAACCCCAGAGATGGTTGTGTGTGAAAATCCCAGCAGATCAGCAGTTTCTGAAATACTCAGAAAAGCCCGTCTGGCACCAACAACAAACATGCTAAGTTCAAAGTCACTTAAATCACCTTTCTTCCTTGTTCTGATGCTCGGTTTTACCTGCAGCAGATGGTCTTGGCCATGTCTCCATGCCTAAATGCATTGAGTTGCTGCCATGTGATTGAATGATTCGATATTTGTGTTAATGAGCAGTCACTACCTAATAAAGTGACTGGCGAGTGTAAGTTACAACAGCAACTTGTTTCCCTTTGAAATTATCAAAGTATTTTTGAATTTAATTGTACTGAATTACTTAAGGTTATGTACTTTGGAAAACCATATATCATTTCCCCTCCACTACGCTATTACTCACAACTTTCTTTCACATAAAATGCAAATGAAATACATTGAAGTTTGTGGCAGCAATGAAACAAACTGAGAAGGTTGGAGAAGTATAAATAAGTTTGGCATTCAGTGCGTCTATCATTGTGTATATGACTATTAAGCTACAGGCTGTTTCAAAGTACAGAGTGATGCACAGCTGGAAGAGCTGAACGAAAAGACAACACTGGGGATATCTATATCATTAATGAAAGACTGGGCCAGGGGAGAGGTTATACTATATTACCTGCTTCCATCAAAAGGACACAAAGTGACTGATGGCATACACAGACCGAATACGTAACAAAAAAGAAAAATATCTATGAAAAAATCTGAAAACGTGATACCTTCTTTAAAAAAAAAATGCATCATTTCTTATTATCTTGTGAATTTTGCATTGTTTGAGTACCCAGAAATATAACTTTCTTGGTATATACATGCCATTCCCTATTACAAAACTTGAAATTGAGAAAGGGTCCCAGATAAATAAGGTTTTACATTGCAAACAAAAATTACACCAAGCTAAGGCCTATGTGTTTGCTTCAATTTACAGTTTCAACCTATCCAGATTTTCTAGCTTGTATATCAGTCACAGTCTGGGAATTGCTGTGGAAATTTGTAGGACTCTGTTTCTCTGTCAAACCCTTGGAGACACAATGTTGAGAAAGCATTTTAATGGATAAGTGAAAAAACAACATAAAAATACATTAAACGGGGTTGTTAATGTGACACTGACTGAGTGAAAGTCTATTTGTTAATTGTTTCCTGCAGTTTGTAACCTATTTCTGCCATGAAGTCACTTGAGAAGAACTAGGACGCCTTATAAACTTCTAAGTTTTTTCTAGAATTACGTCACTTAGGGTGTAACGCAGAAAAGTTGTGTTATTTTTATTTAGATTTTGTCTCTTTTTAAACTTTCATTCCTGCCTTTCTGGACGACTGTTCTCTGTGGTTTTGGATGCTTTGCAGCGGGATGAATTTCTTTTATACTTTATTCATTTGTTATGATCCATAACCATAGCATCATAACAAGGTGGTTTGCAACAGTGAACAATTGACTATCATTACAAAAGCTGAAATAATACCACAACATAAGCCACACATCCCAAATGAATTGAAAAGGAGCAAAGGAGGAAGTGCAAGTCATCTCTTCCATCAATAATAATGACAACGTAAAACTATCTCTTGTAAAGAGAGATCTTGCTTGCCATAAACCAAATGCAATTTTCCAAGACGTCATGCCAACTGCAGCAAACAATTTCCATAAAGATCCTTTGCAATTGCGTCACTTATTCGATGATGGACGTCGTAAATGATTATCGACGGTTCAATGATATTGAACTGAGCGAGTGAAATTGTTTTAGTCAGTTTATTCGTGGTTTCTACTTTGTCTGTGAACGTAACACACCTGGTTGGGGCTCGCAGACGGCGGCATTTACATTAGCTTGAAATAGTTAGCTTAGAAACCGACCCGTACCCCCTTCCTGCTGACGTGTTGATCAAATTACCGACTTTGTGGTGAATTCCTGAATTCACCATATGGTTTATGTCACTATGTTATGAACAGAGCTTCCCCTAAAATAGCAGCAGCCTTAAAAACGTACAAAAGACAAGATGCTAACCATGTAGCCTAGCATTTATGCTAGTCTACGCGACGGCGGGACACCGTTTCCATGGTTACTAACGGTTTGACGCGTACCGTCTCCGTAATGCGACACGTGAACTCTTTCTAATCGTACTTATTTATAAAGTACATGAACGTTAATCTTCTTACCTTGTAAAAAGTGTTCGCTGTAAATCCGCGGTTACACCCAAACGGGTTGGTTGTTTTGACGTCATGGCAGAGCGGACGGAATTTTCATGAGTGACGTCACGTCCGAAGAGTCAATAGTGATCCTGACAGAAGATGCTCCTTCCTCACACGCATCAAAAGGCAAAGAAAATATTGAGCAAACACAAACCTTGTGACTCTGTGACACGTTTTTAATCTAGGTTTACTACCAATAGCATTTTTTAATTTGATTATAGATGGATTGGTAGTCAATATCAAGAAATGCTTCATGCTTTGTGATGTATATTGGCATTAAAAATAGAAAAATTGTAGTTGAACCACCGCTTGTTATCACAGGTAACATCTGATGACTAATTGGTGACTCTATGTAAGCACAATTGCAGCTTCTAACTCAACTAACAAAACTTGCACGACCTCAGAAGAGTGAATGTAGGACCCAAACAGAGTAATGGTTTAGGTTGAGTAACAAAGTGGGTCACATCCTTAGAGAACTTAACAGGATCATATTCACATTCATGCATCCTGGACTCCACTAATGCACTGTGTTGAGTGGAATAAAGACTCCTTACTCAAAAGCAGTCTACTCTCCTTTACCATGCACAAAATTATACAACAGAGCTCCCCTTTCATAAGGGAGAAATATGAACACAGCATAATTGTGTGGATCTCGCAAAGCATGTTGAAAGTATACGGAAAGATGTGCAGCACATCATTTGGACTGAACATAATGAGAACATGTCAGGAAATCTAATTACTATTTAAAAGCAACGTCCACTTCAGTGATAATGGTGAAATGCATCTGTTTGAAAAGAAAAAGCACAAATCTTTAATTAAAAGAGCAAAACCTAAAAAGGAACATGCTTTGTGCAGAAAATGCATTTCAAATTCAAAAGTACTTGTGTGACTTGTTTGTATTTGCATAGAAAATGTTTGCCGATTCTTTCTGTTGAATTATAATAAGCATAAAATAATAGAAAAATAGCACACTGGGAACCCAAATACATCCTTTCAAAGTAAAACTTACTGAGAAGCTCCAGGCTTACCAGCTACCTTTCTCAATTTATTTCTTAAGATAAAAATTCTTACTAAGACTCGAGTCTCAGACCAAGAGTCCAGGTCAAATCTCAAAGCTTTAAACCACAAGTCTGAGTTGAGTCTGGAGTATTTTATTTTACTCAATTAAGTTAACTTAATTTGAGTTTTGAACTCGAGTTGTCTGGCCTGCTTTTTGAGAAAACACATTTTTATTAGAGGTAACTAAGACACAGTTGAACATTTGTTATTTTTACTACATTATGAGTCTAAATGAGTTCCTCTATTTAAATTTAACAACTGAAACAAACAAAAAACAAATCTTTATTTTTATTCACAATTCAAGAAATACAACCCTTTTAAAATAAAGAATTTTACTTTTAAGGCCGTACTTGAAAAATGAGGGACTGTCTTATAAATGTGAACTACATCTATCCATCTTGCTTGACAGAAAGGATTTAATTCACATCTCCGCTGAAGTTCTTTGATGTCAGAAGTGGGGATTAGTCCAGAAAAAGGTAAAGTTTGTGGGGCTAAGTGGAAGTATCCTGAGCACAATGTCCTTTGGTGCCTGTTGTGAAGGACATTAGCCACTTCCTGACTACCCAATCAATCAGCCTCCTGCATGGAGAGGGAGCTTCCTTGCCCCTGTCACAACAAGTGATTGCCTTGGCTGCAACAGCAGTGGAACGTAAAGCTCCCAGCAGCTCATAATCGTCCTTACCTGACAAAAACCATCTCAGCAGATGAAGGCATGGAGCTGAATGAAGAAGATGTGTTAAAGGCCAATAATTTTTCTCTTTTTTTTCATTCTGCAGATTAATGAGAAAGCATGCAGTATGAAATTCAAATCATCTGAAAGGAACGTGAAATTTATGTAATAATGGGGTCCTTTTATTCATCCTTATTGTTACTATAGAAGTTGTAACTCTATGGTGTGAACTAAATCACAAATAAATATGTATATATGTGATCTACTCCCTTTGACTAAAATCCCCCAATAAGGGTCAATTAGTATAAATTTCTTGCAACACAGAGTGAATAACATCAGTCAGCAATGGTACTGCATATTTAATCACTGGTTAAGTTAATCCAGAACCCAGAGTATAACCCATGTAACATTTTAGAGCTCACACACTAAAACATAGTTTTAAGTAATCTGTACTGTTTTGGATTAGGTGGAGTTTTAGAAAATATTATCTCTTTTATAAAAGAATCAAGATGGCACTTTCCAAAAGTATTCTCACCTCTTGACCCTTTCACATTTTGCATTGTTGTAATTACAGATTAAACATATTAAAACCTATTAAAAATACTGCATGAGGAAAAAGAAAACATGGCCCAGTATAGTCAGAACCAGCTAACTTGGTAAAATTAATGGAGCTAAATGCATTAAAAAGGGCTGTTACATTAAAAATAACTGGAACAGAGGCAACAATGCTTCGCATACAGTCAGAGATACAGCCTGAAAGCCTTTTCAATTGAGAATCTGTGGCAATATTTGGTCTCGCTCTAATACAACTGAGATTAAGCTGTTTTCAATGAAGAATGGAGAAAACTTTCAGTGGATAGTGGTGAAAAGTTGGTAGTGGCGTTCCCCTAAAGATTTACTGCTGTAAGTGCAGCAAAGGGTGATTTTACAAAGTCTTTAGATAAATAAAAGAAAAAACATTTATATACTTTTATTTTATATTATGTGATTCCGAATCCTAATAACATAGCATCTTGTTACAGAGAACCTTGCCTGAAAGTAACAACATGACCTCAATAACTTTCATGGGTCATCAGTGAACTTGTTTCTTAGATTGTTTGGGTGATGAGATGATGATCTATTTTAAACAAAAAAAAAAAATCAGTATTTGATGGAAATAACCATGAGGTTTTTTCAGTGGGGTTCAGTGCAGTGGGCTCTTCATTTTTTTTCCAGAGCTGCACATTTTCACCATTTCCACAAAAGTAAAATTCTCACCCAGTTTGTAATTTAGTAATAATCCAGCTAAAGCATTACAGAGTCTTGTAAAGTCTTTGCCTGAAGAGCATTTCCTCTGTTGAATGCTTCGGGTGTCTGACACGACATTGGACTTGGTTCCGTCTTCAGCCTTCACTGCTTCTGGTAACAGGTTCTGGCAGCGTTTCAGATTGAGATGGTATGTGACACTCTGCTGCTGGTGAGAGGAACTTGCATTCTCTATGTCCTTGTACTTTTTGGATGTTTTCCTGGCATGCTGTTGCTGCAGTGCACATATGTGTTTGTCTCCCCAAGGAAAGTTGTGCTGAGAAGAAATGAAAAAGACAAGTTTGCCTTTCATTTGAATATCATGTAAATACAGCTGAAGAGCGGAAAGTGAAAATCTGTCCTTTTAAAGTTATTTGTTTATGTCTAGATTTAAATCAGTTTAGTTTGTGAAACTCCTGGAATCTCAACACTCATCACAACACAAATCTGATTCATCTTCAGTTGAGTGAAATCCAGTTTTATCCAAATTTAGTTTGGATGTGTCCAAAAACTTCACAAAGCTAATCAAGCCTAAGTTTCAAGATCTTTGTCCAGACAATGGATGACTGGTGATTTGACAGAATCACATATAATAAATACACACTGTATCTTGAAACAGTAGGCCTGGCCACTGAAGACTGACACAGCTATTTTAAGAGGAATGTGTAGCGAACTGTCACATTTATGTATTTTAAAAAATCAGTAACTGGTGGCAAATGATGCCGAAGATAGTCATCACAGCTGCTTAAGGCCCCTTTGAAATACTTCTATAGCATGCATTTACCCAGATGTAAATGCATGCTATCTGCATTGCGGTAAATGTAGCATATTGACTCTTTTGTTCTTTGTGAGAGCAATCATGCTTGAGGTCAAAAATAAAAATTATTTTAAAAAACCCAGCAATTTTTGGCAATATGTCAATGTTTTTTGGTGTCTGGAAAATGAGCCGTTTCAAAAACCTCACAATTGTAAAATCACATTTCATGGGCACTACACTGATACCTGGCAACCATGGTCAAGCTCAGGCCCGTTACCAAGCAACCAAAGCGGAGCTCCGGCATGTTTGGTCAGCTGGTTTTACCCCTGCGTGCACTGTATAATGGCTGCTGGAAAAAACAAGAATTTGGCTGTTGACTTATTGTTCTGAGACCGATTGTGCAGGAGACTCCACTTCTGCTTTTCAGAGGTGCACAGTTGTATAATTGCAAATGTTTCTGAAGCCATTTTTACATGTGAGTGTAAACATTGAGTTGGGCCAGCAACATTTTATCTGGATTCTTAAAGGAGCTCAAAATAGGCAGAACTGACCACTGTAACATATTATTTATAAGAATGATTTTGTGCAAAAAATATAATGAACACATATTATACAGCCCATAAACCAACCGTAACCTTTAAGATAAGTTTACCCTGTCTGAGGATTTTGTAGGGTTAACTGTTCAGATGCAGTCAGAACAAATGTGCATGTTGTAGTGATTTGTTTATCTGAGCTCTGAGAACATGAATTATTATAATGGAGAGTGTGAAGTTTTTCTGTACAGGTATGTGATGAAATCCAGTAGTTTGAGTCCAGAACAGCTGTGAGGCGCCATGCTCATAGATCATGATGCCAGTCATGCATCAACCAGATGATCTAGCTCCACCTGTTCAGATATAATCTTCATTACCTTTGTTTCTGGCTCTTTTTTAAACAAATGTACACTAAAAACAACAAAAAGGAAAACGCTCATCCTAAACCCACCCACCTATAGTATTGATAAATTAAAAATAGACTTAAAATAAATTCAGCTTTTACTGAAACATTGAGTTTATATAAGTTATTTTAGAAAACTCACTAAATGTCTCATTTTTTTACTGTGACAGTTTCTGTCCTCCTATCTCTTTCTCTGTCCTTCTCTGTTTCTACGCCGTTTTTTTCTTTCGAACTTTCAAAGAACTTTTAATTGACACTCCATGACACTTTGTTTCCCTGGGGAACAGATTTGACAGGACACAGCGGGCCATTCTTTTAGCCACTGGCCACTACGCTGGACAAGTACCCGTATTTATCCTGTCACCATGTATCAGGAGCGCGCAGAAAATCTCCAAAGCTCGCTGCAGCAAAGTGTGGCATCTTTGGGTCACTAAGATGCTATCTACGTGCCGACCGGCTGTTTGGGAGTGACACCTGAAAACAATCTTTTCTGCACAGGGTCTTTGGGGGATCTGAAAAAGTTCATCCATGTTTAAACTCTGGACAAATCACCATTTACTCCTTAAGGTGTTAAATGGTATCTTAAATTTGTGTGCTTGTTCATTCCATAATTTTTTATTTCTTATCATAGATTAGTTTCTTTTCCTGAAACGACTGTTTCACAGCATGTTGAGAATTAAATTCTCCCAAGTTTGGCTTGAAAATTGTTTGACTTTATGAAGTCATTTTAATTAGGGAATCTAAATGTAAAATCACTGAAGTTACAAGTCAAAGTAAACCAAATGCTTCATTTAGTGTCTTTATTTTATCATGTGCATTAAATATGATTTATTCAGTTTCTGTAATTCATGTTAGTCTTTATTTAAATAATAATGGCATTGAAAGGTCCTAAAGAGTCTTGCATTAAACTTACCAAACACGCTGCCTGTGAAACCAGGACAAACAGAAGTATGTGACTTTGCTTGACGGTATTTGAACAAAGTTTGTTGTTTTGGCAACAGACCCTGCAGGTTCTACTTGGCATGAAACAAATGATCAGCATGTGGAAAAGCGCTTCAGGCCCATGACAAAGTGGAGAACCTGTCTAGTAATGTTTATAATGAAAAACATTGTAGTTAAGAGTCAGTGAAGAGTTCTGCTACCAGTTATTGAAAAAAAGCAAATATAATCTCCAGCAACATCAACAGTGTTTTGTGTGAAGTTGAAGGTATAAAATTTAAGCTGTCAAATTCTCTCAAAATATTTGGCATATTAAGGTATTCCGGAGCTTTACATTATCTTAACATGATGGCTTTTCCTAGAAAACTGAAAATGGATCGTCAGTGGGTCTTTCAGGAGGATAACGACCCAAAGCTCAAGTCCAAATAAACAGAAATAGTTCCCAAAACATAAAACCAACCTTATTGTTTCTGACGTTTAGAACTAAATCCTGTCGCCTTTGAGGAAAAAGAAGAACTTAGAATGAACCTGAGAGTTTATGCAAAGAATAACGATCAAAGATTTCTCACTCTATAAGCGCCAATGTTTGGAAATGTTCCGTTTGAGTAAGTAAAGTATGTCAAAAATATTAATAATAATAAAAAAATCTACATTTTAGGTTATGCTCCTATCACAAAAACAATCTTATGAATATTTTCTAAACATATTCATCAGGAGTGCCAACTAGCGTAATTAGCAATGTACCCACAAACCCCTAATTTTTAAATTACGGTAATGTAGCGACTGAACTGTAAAAAGTTGCTTGTCCAGTCGTGGTGTAAGTCCCGGCTGAAACGACCTCTGGCTGTAATGTGCTGGTAAATAGGCCCTCGGGACATGAGAAGCAGCAGTTCGGGCTGCTGTGATGGCAGCACAGAGCAGGAGACAGGGAAACAAAAGAACAGTTACAAAGTGAGAGTGGGTGCTTTTAGTGCTATTTCTGTCCTTTTTGAATCCAGGTGAGTGATGTGAAGCTGTTGCTTGTCTGTTCTACTCAGCCTCAGGCGCCACTCTCTCCTTTCTCTTTCTTTTTAACACTGAATTGTCAAATGGGGCCTTGCTGTTGGAAGCCGAAGCTTTCTGCTTCAAAATTGCAGGGAATAATTTCCAAAGATATTCTGGGTAAGTGGAAAAATAAGACTAGGTCTTTTTGGGGTCCGAGGGGGGGAATAATCCTATTTAAATTCACATTTATCCAGTTCCACTCTAACTATTATACGTGTGTGAAAGTACTACTACACATTTATGGAAGTACTTTGTGGAGGGAAGGCAGTAATCTGACAGTTTGAGCAAGCTTCCAATTATTTACTTTTGTTGTTGCCTGCTACATAAGTCCAGCTAAAAGCACACCTTGAAGGTTTCCTGAAATCACCCTGAGATTTTATTTCTTATTTCAGGCCATAATGGGTAATGCCAGGTCCGCTGAAGGGAGAGTTTCTCTGTATGCTCGTATCGGTCTTAATGAAAAGCAGAGCTGAAATGAGTTTTGGAAAGAAACCGTTGTGTTTTTGTTGTTCACCTGCGCATGTTGTACAGAAACATGACTGCGATCCAGATAACCTTTCCTACATATCAGATGTGAAATCCTCTTTCATCAGGGGAGCGGCAGTGGACGCCGCGTGTCTCCACAGATGACTCTGAATCCCTGCGACGATAGGTGGACAGGAAGATCAAGAATAAAACAACCTGGCCTGGAGGTAATATGTCCTCTGAGGCTGTAATATAATGGTCCAGATTGTAGCTTTGATAGATTTTCCCTTGACCGTGGGTAAAGAAAATTCTCCCACTACACAATTTTCATTTCTAAGTGCAAACAAAGCTGAGATGGGTTGCCAGTTTATTTGTTTCCCGTTTGTTCACCGCTCCCTTTGGGTAATAGTTTGCTGAGCTGTGTCATTGAATAAAACAGACAAACATTTAGGCTGAGAGCCGCCCTGACTGTAAAACAGTCTGTGAAACCGGCTCTATTGATTTTTGTGTCCCAGACACACAAATACAGTTGCAGGCTGGAGCAACGTCTCGACTTTCCATCGCCACGTTGAATGATAGCCTCTCTGCTAACAGGGCTGTGCTCTACATACGTGGCTGGTTAAATCAGCCGCACATTGTTGTGAGCTCGCAGTTACAGTGTTTGACAAATGGACTGATGGTATCTCAACTATTCTCGAACTTCAATAAAAAGCAATTCGGTGGGACTTTTCGGTATTTATAAATGTCAACTTCAGTAGAAACTAAGGTCTCCCACAGCAAAGGCTTTCTAATTAAAGGTCAGCATTTCTGATGGTTCTTTTTCAGACTAGTTTTGTGGGTTTTTTTCCCCTCTGATACCACAGAAAAAGGCAAAAAAAAAAAAAGACACTTGGAAAAAAAAAAACTCTGAGGGGAAATGCTAAGGTTATGTCCAACTCTACTTCCCAAACTCTCTAGATGAAAGAGGAAATCTGGAGGAGCTAGTCCAGTCTGGATGGAAACCTTTCATTTTCCTGAACATTTCTGTTTTCAAACAACCTCAAAACCTTCTGCCAAAAACAACATTTTCAGGTTTTCAGGTCCTTATTTTTTCCTAGGGGACTTTTTCTCAGTAAAAAAGCAGCTAAAGGTGTCTCGCTGTCAACCACAACTACAGCAGTGGCTGTTAGAGAGACTCCACCACTTTGTATGGAATATTGATACTGCTGGTTTTTCCACATTTTCACACTTTATAGCCACAGACGTCAATTTTGTCCAGGGTATTTTTATGTGAATGACCCATAAAATTAGAGTGGAATTGTAAAGTAGAAAGGAAATGATACATGGTTTTGTAAAATCAGGAGTGTGGGTGCATTTCAGCCCCCTCTGTGTCAGTAACAATATAAAACCACCTTACACTGCAGTTGCAGCTGCAGGTCTTTTGAAGCTAATGTAAGAAGATTTCATTTCGTGTTGGACTTTGACTGGACCATCCTAACACAAATGTACGTGGAGTCCTTTGCCTTTTTGCATACTTGTTTAGATTGTAGCGTTGCAGTCGTACTGGAAAGTGAATCTGTGCCCTAAATCCAACTGTTCTGCTGCCTCTAACAGATTTACCTGTTGGATTAGCCTGTATTTAGCTCCATCCATAAATCCCATCATCGTGTTGTGGAAAAGGATATTCACCTGTAAGCCAAAGTACCAGGGGGAAAAATCCCTAAAAATGTTAATATGCAATTATCCAATTAGTTAAAAAAAAAAAAAAGTAACATAATGTAAGAACAATAGAACAATAACCTCACATTTTTGCATAAAATGCTTTTTATTAGACTACTGTAATATTATTGAAAACATCACTCTGTGTGTAATTAATCTATTTAATGTGTTTCGCTTAGTGAATATATAAATATATTAGTACATTTCAGTAATGTATTGATTTTGTGCCTGTTTCCACATAGTTCCTTTTGGAGCTGCTGTTTACATCTGAACTTCCAGCTCAGAGAGCGTCGCTCCCCTGACTCCCCCTGTTGGCTCCATCAGACTAGCGGCAGCAGCAACTAGCGAGCAGCTGGTGGGAGTTCAAGTCTGCTGAGCTCATCATGCAAACTTCTTCACAGTCCAACGGCATAATCTGGAAATTTTGGTGTGATGACACGAAGAAGGAAAAGTGTTGGAAATAACAGGAGTTTCTTAATGAGACAGACACCAATTTCAAATAGCAAAGACTAATTTCTTTTGAGTTATGTTTGGTACACAAAGCATTTTTATAACTATTAAATGCAACAGTCTTTTAATTGTGCAATAAAGTAGCACTGTGTGCCTGTAAAATACACAATACAAGCCCTTTAAGAGAACTTATTTTACTCAAATACCCCCAGATTTCTTTTTAACGCGACTTTAAATACATTTTGCTCATTTAAAACTAATTATTGGTGTTGATCGAATGAACAGATGCTGGACGTTTCATTTCACAGTATCACAAATTAGAGCCACAATGTTCCCATCTTCACAGGTGTTTCATGATCTTTATAAAAATCCGTGAGGTCACAGTGACATCACAGGGCCTTTCATTATGATGGAGGTGCGATCGACCCAACAAAAAGAAAATAAATAACATCTCCCAACGTAAAAACACCTAAAATTTAGATTAGATAGATGATTTTCAGAGAACTAAATAATATTGTAAGACAATATTCTGATGCGGACAAATGAAAAATAAAAGATTATTGGAATAAACGTCATTATTTCTAGAAAGGAGTATAAATTAGGAGGTTGGATGACATGTGAGGTTAATAAATTGTATCTTCAAGTTTGAAGATGCAATTTATATTTTCCTTTGAATGCAAAGCGATATTAGCAAGCTCTATGCAAGTCTGCACAGAAAAGAAACGGGGGGTTTTGTGAGGAGGGAAACATAAACAGTTTCTGAAAAGCAGGCCTGAATCTGTGAGCTGTGTTCTGATTATCTCAATAAAAATTTGAGGCAAACGACTGATTAATCACAATATTCATGAGATCCCAGCGACAGAGTGGGAGTGACCTTGACTCCTCTCTCAATGTGCTTTATGCAAGCCCCGGAGTCAAGGAATATCAAAGAGGACAGAGTCCTGCGGATGTGGGGCAGAGACATCACCCTCATCCGTCACAGACCTCTGGGCTGAACCAACTCTTGGAAAGGAAAACTCTCTCGAGTTCGAGGACTGCTTGTATCTGTGCGTCATGCAAAAGAAAAATAACATTTACAAACCTTGTCTTTAAAATAATCTGAGAATAAAACAAAAAATGTCCCCCTGATTAGGGAAGTTCAGATTAATCAGTAATAATTAATGCGATTCTTCCTCTCTAGTTTTTTACAATCCAGCCAATCAAGCCTCAGCCAATCAGGATGTTTGTTTGGGACAGACAATCAGTGATTAGTGTGGGGTTTAGTTAAAAAAAAATTAACTGGAGTTATAAAGAAAACAAAGAAAGGACGGTTTAAATCCTCTTTGTGACAGAAAACCAGGAAGCTGTAAAATGAAAATAGAAGGAAAAATAATAAAAGTAAAGACAGGATTCACCACAAGGCTTAACGTTAAAACAAAAAACAATCCTGAGTCTGAAACTTTTTCATGTTCGCGGCAGAAATGAAATCATAATGTAGTGTCGGACATTTATTAAAAATGGCCTGTGAAAAGTGCATAAATTTGCTCCCAACACAACAAACAAGCAAACTTTAAGTGACAGCCACTTAAATGAGGTTCCAATGTATTTGAACTCAAAGAAAAAAATTTACATATCTGTGCCCTGAAGTGCAGCCTTCCAGCTAAGAAAGACTCAAACGCACTCAACACCACATTCAGCAGAGACATTTCAGTCACTGGCAAGAAATTCAGAATAGTCAGCATCACAGCGTAAAGGGAGAAGTTACACTGATGAAAAATAAAAGGACTTACTTACATTTTCTAACACCTTGTTCCTAACGGGTCGGGAGGTGCTGGTGTCTTTCTCCAGCGAACGTTTTGGGAAAGAGGTCACCAGTCTGTCCAGGGCAAGTTTAAGGACTTAATAATAATAATAATAATAATAATAATAATAATAATAATAATAATAATAATAATAATAATAATAAACCCACTATTTTGCTTATTTAAATATTCTTGATTCTAAATAAAGTCCAATCACTTCTTCACAGAGTTTTGAAAGCAAGTGGTTGGTAGTTTTGGTTGGTCTAGAGAAATTTGTGATCCAAAAGAGGTTGTTGCAGATTTATTGTGATTAAGCTGAAAGGCAGCCAAGAGTTTATTTATTGGTCAGGAGGATTCTCTGGTTGGCTCTGTTGAAAGTGCATGGTGATTACCTTTCTATTTTCTACCATTTTACATCATTCAAAGCAAAAGTGCTTGATTTTTTGTCACTAAAAATGGTTTGATACACGTTTTATTTTTGCCAAAATGCAATATTTTGATGAGCTGAGTGACCAAGATGAGCTTGCATGGAAGATTTTCATGCCTTTGTCTGTTTTTTTTTTTTTCTATAAACAGCATGTGCAATACAAATTAGTTTAGACTTCCTTCAGGCAGTACATGGTATGATTTGTGTTGAACTAACCATTCACAGCATGTCCCAGTTTGGAGTCGCATGGCGTCACATTAAGAATGTTATTAATAGGGAGTGTTACTCATTTAATCCATCTCATCTGTTCTGCGCTGTCTCCCATTTCTGTCAATTTATGGCGCTCCGAGGGAGGCACCTGATGACCAGACAGACCAGCTCAGCCTTTCTTGAGCTTCACGTTCTGCAGCGCCAGCACTGCCTGTCAGGGACATTTAACAAAGAATTTTGCATTATTTATGAGGCTGCCTTTGAAATGCTTTTCTTAATTATGTTCTAAATTTCTTCCTGGAGTTTGTGCATTCCACTTAAAGCCGCCTCAAAATACACTCCTCGCTCAGCAACAGGAGCAACACAACATAAGAGGCAACCTTTCCAAACTGAGTTGTGACACTGTTGCTGATTGATCATGTTTATCTCAACCACCTCGCAGCTCAAATTACAGATAAACTCATTTTAGCCAATTTACAACACTTAACGCTGTATGGTTTCCTAGGTTTCTTTTTTTGTCCAATCACAAAGCAAAATGTCTTTCCTCACCACCCTTTCATTCAGCCTACAAATGGCAGATTAGGTTAGTGGAGCTGGATAGATCCATTCTAAATAGCCTTGGGTTACACTAAAACAAGCAAAATAAGGCAGGAACTAAATTATCTTTGTCTGTGCCGGTGAAAGATATCACTCAATGTCACTTTCATACAAGAAATCAGTGGCAAACCCTGTCGATTGTTCTGAAGAAGTGCTTCGCGAGGCAAAAAATATATTACATTTTCATTTGGGCTTCAGTTAAAGAATCAACTACTAAAACATACCTTTGCCAGTATCTGTTTTTAGTTGCAATTTTATGGCTTTTTAACATTTTAAAGCATGTAAACATAGTATAAACAACAAATAGCACATTGAGAGAGCCTTGTAAACAGACATATCTTGGTTTGTATTAACCTAAAAAGAACATGGGTAAAGAAAACTATTGTCTTATTTCAAAATAAAAGGAGAAGGCAGCATACCTGCTTAAGTTCAAACCAGAAGTTGTGAACTAGTTCAGTCCTTCATCTGATAACAATAAAGAATTGGACCTTTAGACATAGATGAAATAGATGCTTATACAGGCTCTGAAACTAGCTTCCTCTAGGTTTTCTCCACAATATTTTACCAAGAGTTTTGTCAAAATGGTAAATATTTCACAATAGTTAGAAGGAAAACAGACAAGTGGGTCTAAATACACTTTAAATATAGCAATAAATCTAGATTTTCTTCTTCTGTCATTATTGTCACTGTGTTGCCATTATAAAAATAAAATGTTATTTTATTATCTTTACAATCTTGGTTGTTTCAGGTATAAAAAAGAAGCAGCCTTTCAGAGTTTGTTTTGCACCATCAATGCATCAATTAGCATCTGCCTTGGTGAGGAAACGATGAACTAATTTTCTATGATATAAGTAAATCTGGTTTTGGTTCAATCAGATTTCATTATTTGGCAGATTTGATAAGAACCAAGCTCAGAGATCAGAATCAAAATGAACAGAAATAGCATGTACAGTAAACAAATAATTTATACCAACACATCCTCCGTCCCTGCAGACCGTCTTTCAACCTTCTTCCTGCCAAACAACTTTCTGCTGTCGGTATAAGACGCAGCATGCCTCTGTTTTCACTGGTCAGCTCCCACAGGCTTGAGTGAGCCCATCATCCCAGCTTCAACAAGGGGCAGGAAACGCCAAAGTCAAATGTTTGGTCCACTCATTTGAATCAAATATTCCCCGCCTGGCACCGAAGCCTGATACAATTTCCAGCGTCTGTGTTTGCTTCCACATTCTGTGGTTCACCGCATGACAAGCATCGGCACCTCCCTCGATGGCGCCGCTTGCATGTTTCCACTCAGGCTTTCAACTCAAATCTTTTTCCCTGGCTTTGGGGAAAACTGAATAAATGTGCATCTTATTGTTTTCAGTTAAGACTCAGTTTTAACACACAGTTGGAGCTGAAACCACATATTTACATATAGTGTAATACAATATATGAATTGAAACTTGTAATGATATGATTTCACTTGATAGTCTGTTAATAATTTGGTCTCCAGTGTGTAATTAATCAGTTTCTCAGAATAATGTAAACATTAAATATGTTAAGTCTTTCCCTATTAAATACATTTTTTATCTACCATTTTGGGTTGATATTAATAAATTCAATTGTATTTTCTACTGCCTTTTACTTAGCTGTTGCACACAGGCTACAGCTAGAAGCAGCAGTTTACAGATATTTAATAACTTTCTAAGATCAGCCTTTATTGTAGTTTTGCATATTAAAAACTGTTGTGCACAAGCGTTACAGCGCTCATGGTGGCTGGTTTGGGAACTGCAGCGGGAGGTCAGCCATTTTGTTTATTGGAAGCATGCAGATAGCATGGATAGCATCCATTTGTATCGACCTGTGTTGGGTCATGGAGAAGCTTTGTTTGTAAATTAACATAAAAAATTTTATGGCACAGTTTTAATTTATATTGTTTTTCTTCATTTTAGTTTGAGTAAGTTTTATAAATGTTTGCTGTAGTTTTATGTAAATACAGGTAATTTAGGTAATAGTCACATGAGGCAAATAATTGTATAATATTATGGGTTAATTTTTATGTTTATGTTTTTAATTTTGTTAATGGGAATGTAGACAAACAAGTAAACCATTTAAATCATTTAATTCTTACAACACAAAGACATGTAACAATTTTGATGTATGTTGGTGTTTATTTATAAAACGTGTAACTGGAAACTCTTGGCGCATAAATATTAAGTACCAAAGCAATCGTGCAGAGCTTGAAAGGCAAAAACAGCTGGGCGCCCGTATCCACCATGGACATGACTAAAAAGTAAAGCAGTTTAAAAGTAAAAGAAAATTACTGACACAGAGGGATTATTTTTTTTCAAGATTTTAGATTATATCTCTCAAAGTATGCACAGTTCTCAGAGTTTGACAGGTTGCCTTAAGGGTTTAAACTCTCAGATGAAATGTTTAACTTTTCAACAGTAACATATAAATTCTCAAAATACACCAAAACGTCTCTGAGATCTGAACACAGCCACTGACCATGGCTGCCAGTCAGATGTACAAGCAGAAATTTTCACAGGACCTTTAATTTATTCTGCTGCCTTTCGCTCCCACAATACATTTTAATATGAAAGCAAACTCTGCATCTTTTCTGATTCTCAAAAAGTAGCATTGCATATTAGATTATGCGCTCCATGTAATTAAAGAAAGGTCTGAGTATCTTTCATGCTACTTTATGCTGTTCCTGGTAGACAGAACTGGGCTCTTATTGAAATGAGCTGCTTCTGAATGCACTTAAAAAAATCTATCCCGTAAGATAATTCGCCAGCTCTACCAGCTTCGCACAAGGTGTTCAAATTTTTTACCTAAAGCATTTCGGGAAAATAGTTCAAGCTCAATCATACTTGATGAACAGCACTGTAAAAATATTATTTTGTCAAGCCTTGACACAATCTTCAAGTGGGATTAGGTCTGGATGTGAAAATGCATCAGAGGTGTAAAATTGGGTGTCTGACAAAATCATTTTTGGAGGCCGCAAACATTTTGTTCCAGAAAGGTTTTGACTGTATATTCAGGTTCAAGCAGCAGAAACGAGGCTTGTTGTAGCTGCGTTGCTTCTTCCTTGCTTTGCTCCAGTCGCCTCGGAAATCACAACTCATCCCATGTAAAAGTCAACATCGTGGGAGCAGATGGGATTTCAATACGGTGACACAGAACAGAAACACGATGTTTTGCTTCGAAAGGTCCACACGTAACCCGTGTGACCGAATCAACATGACAGTTTGCTGTGTGACGGAAGCCATTTTGGAGTAACTTGGTCTCCAGTAGAAACAGCTTTCAGTGGAGGGTGAGCATGTGGCGGCGTGGCGAGGTCAGACGTCACGGCACGCCCACATGCAGCCATTAGTAGAGTTTGACTTCTATTAATCACCATCTGTCTTCTCAACGTTTACCAGCTTCCATGTCACTGCTGAGTATTGGTGCGTTCAGGGTAAATTGGAGTTTTAATTTTCTGTTACAATTTGCATTTTATGTGACTCGACTCACCAAAGCAACTTCTTCCTACGATACCTGTTTGTGCAGCTCCTCCAGAGACGCCGTGGGGCTCTGAGCTGCTAAATAAGGAACTCCTTACTCAGTCTGTCAGTTCAGATGAATGGCCAGTTTCACACATGAACTGAAATGTGTAAAATTTTCAGACAATGGACTGAAATGGGACATGGTTTGGTTTAATAGACTCGCTCTACTTTGGACCTCTAACTTTATCTGGTTTGTTTTTTTAGTGCTTTTTCTCATGAACTTCAACAAACAGCTTTTTATATGGATCCTGTCATCTGTGAGCGATTTAAGCTCCGCTATGCTACATCACTTCACATTACAATCATAAGGTAATATTTTACCAATAGGTCAGTGAACATGCACTCACTTAGCAGAAGCATTAATCCTTGGTTTTCTGAAAACTGAGGAGTCCATTCTCATTCTTTGCCTGAGAAAGGTGATGCATAATCTATATCATCATTTTGTAATGAGGCATATTGTGACAGTGGCAAAGAAAGCACTGCAACAGACGGTGTGATGCATCCGGCCTTTCAGGCGTGGATTTTGGATTTTCTATTAAGCGCCCGTTATCCTCTGAAGGACTATCACGTGGACCGACAGCAGCCCCTCTTCCAAGATTCCTGTGCACATTTCGCACATGTTCAAAAGTGACAACATCTTAACAGCGCAGCTTACAAAAGGGAGGGGAGACAAGCGAATCGACTCAGAGTGGGTGGTGTGAATCAGCGCTGAGGGGACAGAGATGCACATGAAGTGAAAATGTGGGAAAAACACACACAGGGTGCAGAAGAAGTTTCTAAGAAAATGGACGCAGACAGAGAGGGAGAAAGGGACTGAGCAGAGCTAAAATAACAGTGACATTGTCTCTAGACAGCACTCATTATTTCTCCACTCAGAGAGCGCAGGACTTAGTGGACACGGTTGAAATACAACTTTAGAGTACATCTGACAGCAGGAGCAGAGATGAAGCGGTGGATTTACAATGCCATACAGTATCAGAGTAATATTCAGCTCCTGTCATCGCAAATCACAACACACCACGCACAAGATAAACCCCACAACTTATTTGCAGGCTGGGTACTTTCTGTTTGATCAAAATGAGAAGTATAAAAGACGAAGGCGATTTCATTCAAAAGCTCCAATCTCCAATTTAAAACAAGGGAATCAGACGATTCGGCCGGATACCGAAGCTGTTTGACTTTAGATTTGTTCAAGCCTCACAAAAAGCACAATGACAGCCTGAACTTTGATTGTTATTTTCAATCAAAAGGCAGCATAGACGAAACTACAGTGTAAAAATATTTATATGTGTTTGTTGCGCCTACTCCATCGCATGAGATTAACAGTTTGGCTTAAACGTAGAATTTTTGCAATTCAAGATAATAAATAATTGTTTGTCACAACACAGATCTGTTACTAGCATCATCACCAGTAATTAATCTATCAATGAGTAATGCTAATTTTACATTTTAGTAATTTCACAAACATGCCTACTACTTTGCTTAATTTTAATACTACTTACTAAATGTTACATCCAGCCTTTAATTTTCAAATTTATTTTTATTGTTTTTACGTTTAATGTTAAAAAAGGAAACATTTCCTGATGTTTCAGAGTTAGTCAGACTTGTCACAATATGATCTGCTTTGTTGGTACAAAACATTGAAATTATTAAATACATTCTCAATCTGCTGACTATGTTAGTTAAAGCTAAAAAGCTGAATAATATTTTTTTTTTACTTTGCATATTTACTTTTGAAATGAATAATGTAAACTTTTGAATGTTGTTCTGCAGAACTAGCTTATTTTGCACTCATAGCTTACAAAAGAAAGTTGATAAAAAAAACGTTTCCAACTACAAAACGACATGTATTGTCTTGGTCTTTATGTTTTTATTAAAAATATGAGATTTTAACAAGTGTGTGCAAACTTTTCTGAGTCTCGTTTTCCATCAGTCACAGAACTAAAATGTCTTCTGAGCGTTTCCGTCAGAAGACATGAATAAGTAAGTAGAAAGAAATTTGCATGCTCAAAACGAAAGGCTCGTATTAATCAACTAAATGATTGTGCATAAGTTGCCCTTTTAAAATCACATCTGTCCCTGGGGAAGTGTTAGCTGTTAATATTTAATACATACACGTGTCGCGTCGCAAATCAATCTGTCGCACAAATTAGTTCAGATTAATTCAATCGGTGGTCAAAAAGCCATCTGATTAACCGAGTGCTGACGCTGCTCCTCTGGAGGTTTTAAGTATGTTGTGAGGCTAATCATCGCGGCGCAGGTTTGAGCTCTTAGTTCACACGCCACACGTGTCAACCCGTCACACTTTGACCTCCTCTAACTGTAAATCGCTCAGATGGGAGAAGTTGTTCTGTTTTCTGGTAGATTTAGGTCAGAAAAGGCCCCGGTGGCTGCGACAGGTTCAGGATTACTGCCGTACTGTGGGAAGCATCAGAGCGGCCCCAGGTGTTAAACAGATATTTCTAGCTCGCTTCAAGGTGGCAGCGCATCATAAATATGTATGTACCAGAGCCGCTCATGGAAAGCAATAAGACATCATCATCACAGCGATCACCCTGCTGTCACTACCCTCTGCAGGGCCCATTAATAAACACTGACAATCAGAGCCCTTGACCTACCCCTGGCATCCTCCAGCTCGGAGTGAGAGGAGCATTTTGATAACTTTTATAGTCCAAAAAAACAGCTTCAGTGTTTCATTTGGAATTAAATGTGGAAAAAAAAAGAGTTAACATTAATCTATCCTTCATTTTTTCCCCATCATTAAAGTTTTTATGTTGGGATGAACGGACATGTGCCATTGCAAAATTAGAGATGAGCAAAAGTAGTGGTGTAATTTGTGGTTGTACATTATGACTTATCATAGTTTTCAATTACAGCTCTGAAAATAATAAAGAGCCCACTGCATTGAACCTCATTGAAAACCTGGTCATTCCACCAAATATTGACTTCTGAACTCTTCCTGAGTTAAAACATTTGTATTATTGTCTCTAAATGATCAGGAACTTGTTTTCTTTGCATTATTTGAGGTCTGAAAGCATCCTTTTTGCTACGTTGACCATTTTCTGCAAAAATATTCTAAATGTTTGCCTGGAATTTCAGAGACATGTCGTCAGTAGTTCATAGAATAAAAGAACAATGTTCATTTTACTGAAACACATATCAATAAAGAGTAAAAACAGAGAAACTAATAATTTTAAGTGGTCTCTTAAGTTTTTCCAGAGCTGTGTTTTGCTATCTTTGTGCTTGCTGAAGATACTTTTTACTCAGTTTGTGACACTTAATTTGTATTTTTCCTGCTTTGTGTGGGCTAACAATTGATTCTCGACAGTTTTTCTTTTGGGTTGATGTTTTGAGGCTCTGAGAATAAAAAGGTAAAGCTTATAACTGCATAAAATAGTGGTTTGTGCTGCTGTTCAAAATAATAGTTGGCTATTAGGCTGAAAATATTGTAGTTTTCCTGCAGGCCTCACTGCATTAAAGAGGATTTCCAAACAAGTGCTGAGATGAAAGGATTGGAAATGTTGCTCAGAAGCCTGATATTTCTATTTCAAATATTTTTTTCAGTGATCTCAGGTAGTAGTCCAATTGTTGGAGACACATAATTTGGAGTTTTCATTATCTGTAGGTTATAAAAATTAAAATTACAAGCAAAAAAATGGATTTAATAAATATAAAAATGAATTTTATTATTAAAAATGCATGACAAAAACTTATCTTTCCTACGATTTAACATTTTTTAAAGATGTTCCTATAATTGTCCAAAACAAAGTATGATGTTTGAAATAAAAAATCATTTTGTTCTGTTTTGGGAAAACATTTAAAATAATAAAGTTTTCATGGGTTTGGTGTAAATTTATTCTGAATAGTTTTTACAAGAGTTTTTCTCATCAATGAAAATAATCACTGCACTCTTAAACAGTTTGGTTTAAAATACAAATAAACATCTAAAGCTTTTAATCTCTGCCTTTGCTTCTCATGTTCTCAGTATTTCCTTATGTTTGTTTTGATCACCTAACACTGTTGTACTTTATATTAGCTAGAAATAGTTGGTATAATGTCAGAGTACCATTTCATTGCCTTCATGTTTTACTGTAATAGATACATTTGAGCTTCTATAACATGGAATCAGTAGCACAAATTTAATTGAAAATAATAGAAATTTACTTTTAACGTGAAGCATGAGGGTTGATATTTAATTAAAATGTGCAGCAGACATTGGTGCTGACTCCAGGACAAAGGTAAGATGCACGTCTCCATTCCATGAAAACCTTCAAACTACATCTCCTTTCACTCCAGGAGACCAAGTGTCAGCCCACGTTTAAGCAAGCAGCCTTTATCGTGAGACAAGGAAGAATTTGCCTTCAGGTAATAAAAGCATCGAAGGCTTGGCCCAGAAGAGCTGCTCTCCTTCGCCTGTCTAAGAGGATTGACCTTTGTTTATTCCTGCCTCCCCTAAGACAGCTTCTGTGGCGAGTTTTGTGTCTGGGAGCTCAGGAAGTATGAGCACACACTCCTCACGCTTAATTCACAGTCTGAACGGCGAATAAACAGGACATGAGTAGCAAAAACTACAAAATCAATGACTAACTCTTGTTGAAGTGAGCGATATTTTAATGCAATCAAATTTTATGGGCACACTTCACATCACTGGATATTTCTCTACCAATTTTTCAAAACCAGCACCGGTTATATGGATTGATTGTCAAACAGTTTTGCAGGTGTACTGTATTATAGCGTTAACATTTCCAGACAACTAAATTGCTTTTCACCCTTTACAGTCAAGTTCATTATGAAAGACAGACTTTATTTGTTGTTTCAGCTCTCACAACATGTCTCTGTCAGAAATAGCTGATACACTCAGCATCCACAAAGTTATTGGTGAGTGAATTAGGTCGTACACTGGGGCTGAACAAAGTTATTGTCGCGTCGCCATAACAAGTGTGCATCGTGAAGAAGGACTTGGACGTTTGGAGACCCTTGTTGTTCAAAAAGTTTTAGATTAGTGTGGCAGTAAGAAACTGAGGAGATGCCAACCAGAGGGAGTTTTTCATTGAAATCTTGTGATCAAAGTAATAAATTCAGTTGTTTTCCTAGTAATTAGATAGTCTGCTTCACACCTTAGAGCAAGACAATCACTGAATCCAGCTATTAACTCCACATATTATCATTCTAAAAAATAAAGTCACTGGTTTTGGTTTTATTGCTGAAAATCACAGCAACATTTAGGAGAAGCAACCTGTTCATTTGAAATCAATTACAATGGAAACCCCAATGTAACTGAATGACTGAAATCCGTAAAACTCTTGACATTGCCTCTAGAAATGCTTATAACTCCCTATTTTAATAATTCACACACCAAGTAACCATTGAACTGCATCATTATGCCCAGTAGAAACCATCTCTGCATCAACACAGAACCTGACATCGACAGTCTTCTTGATTTCTGATCTTGGTGCTGCAGCCAATCACAGGCAAGGAAGATTATTGCCGCTCTTTGATTGGCTGTTTTCAAATGTCAGTCAATAGTGTCTGAAGTAGCAGCAAACAAATGTTTTCTCTTGGCAAGCTGCATTTTTTTAAAATACCTTAGATATGCTCTATGAAAAAGTAACATATTCACAAATTTTCCACAAATATTTCGGAGTTACGCTCCACAGAAAGTTGGGTCAAACGTTGATTAGTGTCAACAGCCGCAGGTCCACTGCATAGTTACATAGTTGTACCACGTTTAGAGTGGCAGTTCTTGGCTTTCAAACAATCTGAGATTATAGCTTTATCGATCAGGTTTTACAGGCTTCAGCAGACGTCTGGACTCTGCTGTCGCGGCGGGGAAAGATTTGTTCTGACAGTTATGCAGGAGAAGGATCCGGTCAGCCTGAGCAAACACAACAAAGTGGTCTGGTTCTGGACCCCACACTGGAAATACATGCATGAAATCCCCCAAAAAAGATCAGCATAAACCCACAGCTGATGAACCGGATCATGTTTTTGTCTTGTTAGTGTCGATGAAAAAACCACAAGTTTGTTTAACTGTATTTTAATTACTGCTAAGGCACGTCTGCATGAAATAACGCATGTATGTTTTTATTTAAAAGAAGAGCTCATTCAAAGTTTAAAGTTCACACATCCCACTATGGAGAAATGCCACATTCATATCTAAGAGGTTGCTGGATGAATGTTCAGCGTGAAGGAAATCCGCTTGTGTGGGGAATTCTTTCAATTCTCTCAAAGAAGAAATGAAGAAAACTTTGAATATAAATGGGAAGACGATTCCTTTGAGGTAGCTCTCCTCTCTGGTTCCCATTACGCTCTGATTTATGGCTTCATAACTGTAATTGCTGAAGGGCAGCTGCTTCTCTGCTTGATTCAACGCCGTTTCCATTGTCAACTGCATCACCTGCTGTTCTGCTACCATCTAAACATCTTAGGTAGCCTGAATCTGACAAATAACCTCAGTCCTAACCAGGCTGCACACACAAAAAAATAAAAACCCTCCCATGTAATCCATCAAACATAAAACCCTGGAACTCTTGTGATTCAGAGGAAAGGCTAATGAAATTATTGATACTTGATCCTGATAGGAGGATCCGGATAGAGGATGCAGCTTCCTGCTGAGCACTGTCGGTGTAATACATATGTACGTTTAGAGATGTCTAATAAGACCTATGTGGGGAAGTTTGCTTTACTTTGTAAAATGCTGGCAAATCAACAGCCCTCCTGCCTTAAAAAGCTTGCCTTGTTTTGCATTTCAAATGCAATCATGGATAATTCTGCTGCAATTTATTTGAGTGACAGCGAGACGGTGGAGTACTGAGCGAGAAAGAGCAGTTCATCACAGCTTCCAAATGTAAAAGATAACCCAGAAAAGCCATAACTAGTCAGCGGGTTTGTTTTTTTCCCTCCTCAGTTCTGATTTGATTCTTTGAAATGAGATATTTAGACAATTCCAATAATTATCCAGGGTTTGATTTTTTTTTTATCATCAAACAAATTTATAGTCACAGTGTTTATCTGCAGGTCTTAATCTGATGTTTTCATATGTTTGTTTTATCCGGCCAGTCAAAATAAATTGACTTGCATGAGGTTTTGATCCTGACAGAAGCAGAGAGCGATTGTGAGATTGGCTTGGGAAAACAAAAAAAAAAAAAACGTTTTTTCTTTTGCAGTTCACAGGAAGATTATGGAAAACAAAAATTGTGGTTTTTCCACCCTTCCACTTGCTTTGGACTTTTAAATAATTGGTTAAGTTTGAGTTTGAGTTTTTTATAGGAGGACAATTGTGTAGTGCACATGTGTCAAACTCAAGGTTCGGGGGCCAAATTTGGCCCCCAGTAACTCTTCATGTGGCCCTCCAGACTGTTGAGGGACACAAACAGAATATTCTCCATTTAAATATAATTATTTTTTAATCAAATTGCTTTTTAATTTGGATAGTGTCAAGTTACAGTGAAAAGATATTTAATGTTTTATTTTAAAGTAGTCATTGAATGCAGAAATAGCTATTATTGGTATTTTAACAGTTTATTTTGGGCCTTTTGAAATGGCCCAAAATGAAAATGAGTGACAACGTTTCACCACCAGAACTGAAACAGTCTCCATTGTCTTTTACACATGTGAAAGCATGTGCACATGTTAAACGAATTAGGCTGAATCATGCGTCCGTGTCCCGGCTCCAGCAGTGCCAGATATGTTTTGTCTTTAAATGCTCCTGTTTCCTGAAGCATCAGATCTACTGCGTGGTGAAATTGTGATTGTTTATTAGCAGCAGTTGCTATAAAGTAGGTTTTAAATGACATTCCAACCAGTGATGTGATACAGGTTGCTTATCGATTTCAGACACCGGAGCCACATGCGTACTCAAAAATTGATTAGTTTCTGTGTGTTTCCAATCAGCAGCTGTTATTGAACCCTGCTAATCGGTTGGATTAGGAGGGAAGCTGCTTCCAGCGTCACTAAATAATAATCGCCTGTTTTATTTGCAAACATCATTGAATCCAAACTGTTATGAATTCAACTGAACATTTAATGTCTTACAGGAAATGGAAAATAACTTCACTTTTCTCCACTTTACATTGTAGAGGATTAATAATAATTAGTGCTGGGATTAAATCAGTATTTAAATAATAATGAGTAAATTATGACTGCAGGAATCCGACAAAAGCTTGTTTCTGTTCTCAGCATTTCTAATATAATAAATCGAATGAAAACGTCTGAATTTAACATTCAATAGATTGTTGATAGATTATTGATCCACTAAAATAGATTTCAGCAAATCTACCTATTGCTATGATTTTATCTTTCTCTTCATCTTATTTTTATCTGTCGATCTTCCAGCTTGTGCTCCCCTGTTTTGACACATGCTGAAAGGTAGGCCATCCGCTGCAACGTGACAGGTGACTTGAATAACTGCATTACGTTATCTTCTTGTTGGCAGCTGTCTGAAGGTGGGATATATAAGGCAGCAAGTGGTCAGTGATTGAAGTTGATGTATTTTGGGTAAGAAATGTGGGGTTTTCTGAAGCCACTGTGTTGACAGGTCAAAATCTTTTGGTGGATTTTTGGGACTTGTAAATTATAGGAGATGATTTTTAGGTTGAGGCTCAAGTTATGAATGTCACTTTTGCTGCAGCTGTCTAACATGTAAAGATTTTAAATTTGGGAAAGTATATAAATAATGAAAATGACTTTCAAACTCAATAATAGCTACTTTATTCATCAATAATTGACACCTCAAATATTCTATGAGGATTTTTGACCATTTTTTTCCCCAATGCTATTTTTAAAATACCTAAATTTCAAATCTCCACCTGGATATTTTTGCTTATTTTAATTGTACGTAGTTATTTAAATGTCCAGTGAGTAAATATATTTTCCCATTTATGCATAACGACCAGAACTTTAAACATCTAGCAAGTTGTTTTCATAATTTACCATCTATTTACAGGATTCCCCTCAGATTAATTTCATTCAATGGGGCATAAAATTACCGTAATAACCTGATACTGGCTGGAAGGCGCAACGCCTCCCCTTTCATAAACCGTTGGATTTTTTCAGATAGCGCTCCGTGTGGTGGGATTATGGTACTGCATATTTGGATAGGTTTGGTCTGGAAGGGTTAAATGGTTAAATGGTTTCTTCAGCCCCAAATGTTTGGGGACAAATTGAGTTTTGTTTGTCACTTGACTAAATTCACTGACAACATTTAGACAATAATATATTTCTTTACATAAACATGAAACTGTCTTAGTTTTCAGCCACATTGTTCATATGTAGTTTTTTGGTTGTCAGGTTCTTCATGTGCAATTCTGTTGTCCATAAGTAATATAAAATACACACTGATACCTGAAAATATATTTTTGACGCTCCATATTCTTAAAATTACTTTTCTGCGCTCCAAGATTTTAAGGTCTGACTGTCTCTACTTTGCGTCGAACATAAATTCAGTGAGAGCAGATATTTATTTTTTCTTTGAGACGCATCCAGTGGCATGTTTCCTCAGCTATGCCTGTTGTGTTGCTCGGCACAGAGGGATTATTACGCGGTTATTCGATGACAACCGTACAGCATGTGAGCGAAGAACAACAAGCTCCTAACTAAAGGCATCCAGCTTTTGCAGACAACATCAAAGCAACAGAAAATAAATCTACCAGGAAGCTGGGAAGACAAAGCAGCATCCCTGAAATTGTTGTAAAATGATTTATCATAAACAAGACTTACGAACTTTATTTTGAAATTTGGTCTGATGTATTTACAACTGCAATTTCTAAGTAATATTTGTAATAAAAAAAACATAGATTTTATTTATGTTAAATATGCCGTCATCGACCCTCTAAACAGACTAAGCCAGATCCTTCTTTCTTGAACTGCAATAAACCAATTTAAAAGTCACAGTTTCTGACCAGGATTACTAAGAAGTTTGTGGCTAAGCGGCTAATTACTCCTGTAGATAAATGCAACATTTTTAATTGTAATCAGGATTCAATTAACAGAAACATCTGCTGCTCCTTCGTCCTTATGCTGAACTTTATCTCCTCCTTTCGCCACCAGGGTATCACACAGGTTTATTAGGGTTTGATTTGAGTTGGTTTTCTAATTATTATCATATTGTGTTAAAATGTTTTGTTTGGATTTACATCATTTGTTTATGATTTTGATTTAACTGCACTATTCTGCAGTTTTCATGTGTTTTTAGGAAACATTAATTTCAATTTATGAATAAAGCAGCAAAGTTTTAGAAGTTACTTTTTTATAAAACAAGGCAACATATTGATGTAATGCAAAGCGAAGCATTTTATTTTTTCATACAGTTCACTCACCTTTCTGGCTTCACCTCCTCACTCTGGAAAACTCACCGTCTGAAAACAGGTAAGAGATTATTTTCTATTATTTGGCTCCATGTAATGACAAAAACTGATCAGAAATGCGCTGGCTGGGGTCCTGTGTAAGACGCTCCCTCTGAGCTCTGGGCCTCTGTGCTCACAGAACGTACCCATAAAATATTTAGCACTGAGGAAATATTAAACATGGTGAAATTGAACCCGTATGTAAGTACACTTCATACCTGCAACAACTTACATTATATGTGGAAAGAATTTTCATGGCTTAAATAGCCGAGCAAAGAGAATAACGAATAGTCGGCCATATTGAAAACAAATGGCCTCAGGCTAACCCACTGGCACCAACACTAGGATCATTTTACAACTTTTGATTGTTACACTTATCACTTATTCTAGATACATCCAGACAGGTCAGCACAGATCATAGGAAGGATATAAATTAGTGTTTAAGATTTAAATTAGATTCAGGGGTTTATGCAGCTCAAACATCCGAGTCCAACTCCTAATTCCCACCTGAAAAACCAGCAAATAATGATGAGGTGGATCCAGCAGGTTTGTATCTGATGCCAGTCTTCCAGTGAGAACATGTTGAAGATTTAACCAATTTTCTCTCTGTTCCATCCAGCCTAAAAACTAAGATTTATATTATCTGCACATCAATATGATAAAAAAATGAGAAAGTTATTTAAAAAAAAGAAAATTATGGGCAATCCTGACCATCCTCTTTGTGAGACTGTCTTGGGAAAACAGTGTCTTCAGTCAGAGGCTTCTTCAGATTCGCTGTAATACAGACTGCTACAAGAGATCTTTCCTGCCAACAGCCACCAATATAGCCATCACTATCTTAACTATAGGAGTTACAGCCACATTTCATTTCCCTTTGGGATCATAAAATACATTTGATTTGAATCAAACAGCCACCTGCCAGCTGTGGTCTTTCTAGACACGAGTCCACCCAGATGGGATGGGATTTCATCTGGCACCAACATGTTAGCAGAAGACTCTTTAAGCATTACGTTGTGAGGTGGGCCCTCTACTGCTCAGACTTGTTTGTCCAGAAAATGCCACAGATGCTCACTTGGAAAGAGATTTGGAAAATCTGGGGGCCAAGTAGACAGCTAAAACTCAGCTCCCCAAACCGTTTCCTTAACCAGCTTTTGCCTCTTGGCAGGAGCCAATATTTCGCTGACAGGGGCCAAAGCCACAGGAATAACACCCAAAGCTGTACATTAAAACAAACGTCACAATGCCTCTGCTGGGTGTAAAGGTCAAACCAACCTATTGTTGGAGGAAATCAGCAGGGACACAGTTACTGGTCTGCATGAAAATGCAGTGCACTATTTATTTTGACTCTTTTCTCTTCAGTTTGAGCTACTGTTGGATTGAACTTCACAGGCACTGGGTTTTACCAGGCTAGCATACATAGCTTTCACTTTAAAACACGAGAATTGATGACAGACCCAAAGATTACTGTAAAAACACCACAACAAAAGGACTATTCTGCCTGGTCAGCAATATTCAAGGAGGAAAAAAAGATGACTTAAAGCATGAAATCTTGGAAATGGAGGTTGATTAATTTAGTAAACTATTAGATATATTTATATTGACACAAACTATAAGGACTGTTCCCCTCACACACATACACATACAATCTTTATATAATCTGGAAATCTAATTTCCCATTATTTATCCTGTATTATAAAACAACTAATATATATACAATCCATTCTTCATATTCCTGTATATTCTGTATAATCTGTGTAATTTGTATAGTATGTACATAAGCTCTCATCTATATTTATATTGTACAAAGCGCATCAATATTATTCTGTTTATATCTTCATACACCTGTTTATAAATATTTACATCATGTATAGCACTTCTGGATAGATGCAAACTACATTTCGTTGCTTGTACATGTGACAGTGCAATGACAATAAAGTTGAATTCTATTCTATTCTATTCTATTCTATTCTATATAGCATTATTGAAAGCTGCCTATGCTTGGCGCCGGTTCTGAGTCATTTCTTGCATCTGAATTATTTTACCTGGCAGGTTCAAACTCTTCTAAAAGTGCTGTGTGTCAACATCTGGAAACATGGTTCAAATCGCACTCCGTGGATCTGACAGAGCCTCTTCCTGCCAGTGTCTGGATGTCAGGTCCCCTCTTTACGTATCTCCAGTTCATCCCACAGAGCCAGAGAGAAGCGGCTCAAAGTCATGAGCAGCCTGCAGCGTAACGAGGCAGAGGCAACAGGTGGATGAGCTGAATTTAACCGGACCCTACATGGAGGGTAATCAGTTTAAAATAAGTTTAGTTTATAATGTCTCAAAGCTCACAGCTGTGGTCAGCTCAGATTTATTGATGCTCCTCCTCGGTGCAGCTGTCCAAGGTGAGGATATGACTAATTACAGAGCAGCAAAGTGTTTGGGGAAAAGCCAGTTTTCAGGCCACGTTGCCAAAGTGACATGAGATCAGAAACTGAAGAGACCCAGGACAGAGTTTTGATTTTCCATTTGGACATTGATACAGGAGTTTTGTGGTTATTTTTAGCAACACATTTGCAATCAAGTAGCAAAATAAGAGCTTAAATATGGGCTACATGTGCTTTCATGTACAGTTTTCTTTTTATGTAATCTGACAGACTCTAAGTTAATAGGTAATCAAGCCTGCCTCTTGCTCCAAAGTCTTCTGTGTTGTGCTTCTATATCATTACGTCTTGCAATACACAAATCAAACATTTAACTTTTCCTCAGGATAAATGCAGATGTTGTCATTGCACAGATAGACATTATAAAATGACCTTTCTTGTGGAAATGACCACTAATGTCCAAGCAGTGATCTTTTGGCTATACAGGCTGTCACATCATTTCAGGAGGCTGAAATGACAGGCAGCCTGGTCTGTAATGAGTGAGCATATGGGTGTACATGCGTCACCGATCATGATGCGATCAGCGATATTAAACTTTGTCAATAGACATGATCAAATTGTCTGTGATCTGACAGACTCATTTATCACGCAGTGGCAAGTTGCTACCTGTCCAGACTCCAGTCTTTTCTGCTGCTGCACTCATTTCAAAATTAAAAGAAACAACATAAGCATATTTTAAATACACACATATAAAGTACTTTTTTAAATAATCAACACATGTAAACTCTTGAGGCTGATCAATGTCCAATAAATCTATTTTATACATTTTTTCAGGAACTCATTTTCAACCCAAGTCTCTCTCACACAATTCAAACCTGTTTTTATCTTGTGTGCATTTATGCAAAGAAGCAGTTTGGTTTTTAAAAATACATTATCATTACTTGTGCATTAACTCTGTTGTTTTGTCTGATCCCTCCAGTAAAGCAACCAGAGACTTTGAAGGCTTGTAAAAACCATGTATCATTAATATCTTTCTTAATGAGTAACGGATGCTCCAGTGGGCCTCGTGCAGAAATCTCAACTGGTTCTGACCCGACTCACCCCCTTTGCATCCAGACTGCTAATGAACTGGACAATAATCAGGACACACTGGACAGTTGGCCAGTCATCACGGCTACTTACTTATGCCACTTAAAATGAAAAGAGCCAAAACTTTCTAATCAAACTGAGGTTTAACCAAAACAAGCAGCTTTGCTGTGTTGTGTTGACAAAGAAATACATTTATTTGAAACAACAGCATGTGTTTTTACTCTGGATAGACGTTTAAAACATTTGGAAATTCATAAAAACTTTGCTCAATTTGTGAAAAGATACAAAGAGGGCATTTTTTTAGGTTTAGACACGTTAAATTTAGCATGAAAACAGTAATATATAGTATAGTAAGTGCTGGATTTTCAATTAGCTTTCAGCAACAAGGCATTTCAAAGTGTTTCACATCATCAAAACACAAAGTAACAGATTCTTTAAAAAACTGTTTATGATTTGGAAAATGTTTCTCAGTTTTTCCTAAAAATTCTGGTAGATTATATTTTTGTTCTTTAGGAATTAGAACCATTAATTATCTGTTTTAGATTGTTAAAATGTGTCACTGCTCACCTATTCACTAGTTATCACTCTTTTCTGTACGAAACACAGCAGCAGCACGACCACACATTACGCAAAACTTTAAATGTGAAAATAATTAGTCATAAAACAAATTTCTTCCACTTAAGACTAAATGAAATTGTCTGTCACCAAGGATTGAGTTTGTGGTGTGGAGAGATTACCTCTTAACCCAAACCAGGTGATGCACAGCTCCAAATAAACAATACTTATCAAATAATTTACTTACACTCCTCATTTCCTAATTAAGGTTGTTTACTTTGGCAATAATCATTTTCAATTTCACGCCATTTTAACTTGAAGTTAATTAAAACAAGGTTGTTCATTAGTATGGTTCCAGACCCCAGCCACTGCACCTGCACCATAATGCAATGCAAATAGTTGGCAGGAAAATACATAAGTGCTTTTTTACGTTTTGCTCAAGGAAGTCTCCAATGAAATGATCAGAATACGAAACACAAAAACAATCCATTAAAACAAAACACACAAATGTCCCACAGATAGACGCATACGCAATCGTTAAATGTTCAAAATGAAACGGGCGCTACATTGAGACCTTTCCCCACCAAAGACATGTCAATTTCTAAAGCGTCGGAGCATAAAATGCTCATTTCTGTGCTCTGATATTTCCAGACTCACCATTGCCCTGGTGTAATAGGAGCCAGACACAAGAACATTCAGAACCTTATCAACATTTTAAATGAAATACTCTCCAGAGGGCTGTGCTTGTCCCATAAAAAATAACCCAATTAAAAGAGGCTTGACAAATGACCTTTCTGAAGGTAAAAATAATGAGCAGAATAGTGCCTTGTAAATAATTCTACAAAGAAACACAAAACCTAGAGGCTCTATGACTGAGTGGGTGGTGAACTCGACTGTCGATGACAGAAAACCACAAAATCTGAAAAAAATTTTAAAAAAAAGTTCTGCATCAAAACACATTTTTTTTTTTTTAATAAAAATAAAGTTATAATCAGACTTTTACATCCAGTCCTCATAAGCAGGAATATCATAATCTAATGATTTATGTGAGTTTTTTCACTGTGGACAGATAATCTATCCACTCTCTCTACAAGCTTATTCTTGCAAGGTTGCTGATTTCATTTTGTTACACTGTAAAACATTGGAAGCTGAAAGTCCACCTGCTGCCTTGAAAATGCAGTTTAAGTTAACAAGAAAATTATTTTGGTTTTACCTCATAAATTAATCCCTTCATGCATGAATCATGATCCTTTGTGTCAGGATTTTTTCCCCCCATTTTTAAAACTTTTTCCTAAGGCATAAAAACATTTTTGGTACATTTTTCTTTTTAATTATTATTTTTAGGTGATAAATTGTAATTTTCTCCAAATACAAAGTAGTTATTTAAAAAATACATCAGTAGTATTGTTCTTCAGTATATTTTTTTTACAGTGGTCTTTTGTCTGTCGGCCATATTGGATTTCAAAAAAATAATTTCTTGCATTTGCAGCTGATGGCCAGTAGTTAGTAATATATTTTATGATGCATTATTGTCTCTTCAGTGGTCTGTGTGCATTTATAACATGATAAAAATCAAAAGAAGCACAAGAAAATGGCTGTTAGATTGCTGAAAGGGTTAAAGTTCATGAAGTTGAGTTAACAAGACAAATGATCTAAACATTGTTTTTAAGTTCATTTATCTTGAATTGTGAGTTTTAACAAATTATAACACAATATGCAAGAGCCACATTTATGTATTATCAAGTTAAAATAATGACTTTACTTTAGAATAATGTCTTTACATCAACCTGCAAGATAAATACTGGAAACTCACCGATTTTAATAATTTTAGCAAATTCTTCAGAAGACAGAACTGATTAAAATTACACCTTCAAAGTTTCAATCATCTTTGATCAAAATAAAAATAGTAGAATGAAAAAGAAAAACAACCAAACCATAAATTAGCAGTCAGGTTCATCGTTGTTGTTGTTCACAGTGAAGCAAATTAGTTTAACAAGTTTTATAGCAAAAAGAGAAGATTCACCTGTTTTTCTGCCATGATGAAAGAATCAGGAAATGCACCACAGAAACAAATAAAGCGGACTGGAAATAAGCTTCTTTTGTGGTGTTGACCTCGAGCGTATTTTATCACCCCAGAAGAAATAAAAACAAGCAGGTCTGAAATGAAAATGGCACCGCTATGGAAGATGAGTGTGTGCAAAGTCCTGGCCAAAACTGCATGAATTTGGCAGTGCAGTCATAAATATTCGCTACACAAAACAATCATAGTGAATTTTTAAAAAAGGTTGGTTTCTTTCCCAATAAAAAAAAAAAATCTGACTGCTTACCTTAAAAAAAAAAAAAAAAAATCCCATAATCCAAAGATACGCTTTAGAATCATAATCTCTTTCTTTACAAGCAAAGCCAATTCTACACGGCAATGCAAGATTTTTATTTTTTCTGGTGGAAACGTTGACAGAATCAGAGCTCTTAGACTTGGCTGGATTCAGTCGAGGGGCTTTCAGCAGCAGTTTGTATTGTAGTTTTGCATGTGTGCTTAAACGGAATAAATGGATTTAATTTTAGATTTACTGCAAAGTTTAAGTCTTGCATTTGTGTTTCCTGCAATCTTGTGTTTTAGGAAAATCTTAAGAGCTTGTCTTCCATATCCTGCTTTTAAGATTCAGCATGTTCGCAGGAATCTCTTCTGCACACGCAGCATTTCTATTAAGTTCATAAATAATAATTGCCGCTGTGATGTTCCGTGTTTTCAGAGACGGAAAACAGTGGAGGGAGATGTTTCCTTCAATTGCAGCCTCGCATGTCGTCAGGGTCGTCGTTAAGTGAGCAACGGAGCCCGTCTTTTCTTTGAGTCTGGCCCTCGGTGTGGAGGCTGGGGGTGGGGACCTGGTGGTGTTTCACAACCCGCGGTTTCACAGACCATGCTCCCTGATTGATGTTTTTATAAGTAAGACCTTGCACTGCTTTCCCCCTAGGCTGTGCCTGTGCTTCCTGGCATCAATCACATATCATTTCCATTCTCTCGCCGTCTCCTGACAGAAATACTGTAAAGGTGATCTATGTGTGTGTGTGTTAAGTAATTATTAAGTGTCCTGCTCCACTAATAAATCATTCCCATCAGAACCAACACCTTATTTCTAGCCTCTCCTCCGTGCCCTTTCCTCCCCTCTTTACATTTTCTCTCCTTGCTTTTGGAAATAACGTCAAGGCAGCACAGCAGCAGGTTGTGTTTTTCTTCCTCTGTAGTACAGTTGCTTTCCAGAGGGACATCTAATCACACCACAGCAGTCTAGGTGAGAGAGGATGTGTCTACAGGACATTGGTCAAAGGCCTTGGACTGCTGTGCTGTTAATGAGATGGCTGCTATCAATCAGGGCTGCAGGAGATGACTGTAAATAAGGCTGTAAGGCGAGAAGAGGCAGGCGGTTCCTGGCCCGCTCTCTCACATTTGGCCAATGTAAACATGTGTCAGAGTGACAGAGGTCGGGGTTTGGAGTGGATCTGATCATGTCCTCATAATTACCGCCCCGCAGCTCAGACGGAAAACAAAGCAGGAAGCAGCTGGCCAGCGAGCAAGTTGTTGTTTTGTAACACCTATTGATGTTCTGCTCAACCGACTAGCCTGGGATATCGCAATCTATCTAGGAATAATCTCTGGTGGGACACAAACTGTTTGACACTGACTTGAACTGCAGGTAGATGCCTTGTTTGCAGCACAGACATATTTCGGAATATTTTTGGTCATGAAAGCTGTGGAAACTAAAGGAGAGCGCGCGTCACTTTTAACACTCCATACAACTTTGTTTGTGGCCCAGTTTCAGTGGAAATTTTTCAAAGAACTCCAGCTGCATCATGGTGTTTTTGCTGACCAGCTTAGTCCTGAGAAAGGCTTCAGCAGATTATGGGTCAGTTCACCGTTTCAGGTTTTAGTCTTGCATTTCTTAAACACGAGAGGTGATGAGAGAAAAGGTTCAACTTCAAGAAAACTTACAATGTGACCAGCATTTACTCAGACTTTAATGCACCCAAATAGGTTTTTAGTTATTTTATTAAATTTGACAAATATTGTATTTCTAAGAAAAGAATATTTCTAATAATGCAAATATGAAAAAAAAAAAAAAAATTTTAAAAGTGGGATGAATCTGCAGTATTTAAAACCTTTGTTTAGTTAAACTTTGTAGGCTCAGTTTATTGTTGAGCAGTAAAAAAAAAAAATGATCTGAAATGTTTTTGTGATATTAAAAATTACATTTATTTATTTTTTTGATAATTTTGGTCCACATTGCAAAAAGTTTGGACATCCCTGCTGTAGAGGATAAAAAACACAAAATCACAGAGCAGCGACGCTGTTTTACCAAAACATGCGACACTATAAAATATAATGGAAACATTTTTAATAGGAACTGATTAGTGACTATATTATTCTTAGAAATGTTTGTTGGAAAGTGTTTCTGCCAAAGTGAGTTTTTTTAAAAAAAAAATAATACAATGTCACAACGTTATGAAAGAATAACTGACAGAAAAATCTAAAAAATTTTTTAAAAAAACTTCAATTCGAATTTCTCAGCAAATGTAAAAGTTTAAGTTATAAAGTCTTTTTTACATATAAAAGGCCAAAAATAATTTGCAAAAGAAAAATAAGAGAAAAATCTGCCAACACCTTGTTGCTAATTAAGCACTGAGGAAGTAACGTTAAAGTAAAGTTGTTGATGTGGCAAACAAACATGTTACTGTTTTATCGGTTGCTACACAACATGCTTCAAGTTTGCATTCGAGATTTTTCTGGCTTTAGCTTTTGACTTGAATTAGATATAATTTAACAGTTTGTTGTTCTTCTCAAAACTATCTGAGGTTGAAAAGCAGAAACTGGTTGGGACAGACTCTGGTCGCTATTATTATAGCATAATAACAGCTTACAAATGGTCACTATTTAAATTGCGATACTGAAAAGAGGTTTTTAAAACCTAGTTTACAGATGCAGGACAGTGAAACACGAGTCTATCAATAAATGTGTGTGAGCACGAAGCTCCAGTCGCCGTTTGAAACACAGAAAACGAGAAGGTTGAGCAAATTTCCAGGGTTGGACGGTGAACCTTGTTAGAAGCAGCGGCGGTGAGTCGCTGTGCAGTTTGACACTCATCAGAAGAGAGACCAAACATGACCTGATGACAAGGTGTAAGGTCATGTGCTACATTGTGTTGGATCAAGGTGTGTGCAAGTCACTGGATTTGAGGAAACTGCTCCAGTAAACTCCAGAGTTCCTGTCTCAACGAGTCAGAGGTGATTTGGTGGCACGAAGTAAGAATTATAGCTGTAGGTCATCGAGGTGAGATGTAAAATCTGACTCCAAAGACTGACTGGGAACCATTATTAAAAAGGGAAAAGGTTTTTACAAATAAGGTTATATAAACTGTTTGTCATAATCATTTAAATCTTCCTTTTGTATTCATCAGGAAAACACAGAATGGTGAGGAAGACCAGGGCTGACGACCCGGGGAGTTCAACAAAGTATCTCTTAAATGTTTAAAGAACCACAGCAGCACAAAGTGTGTGAGAGGTCTCAGCAGAAACGCCTGAACACAACACCGACAGGGCAGAGGAGGCACAGGCGAACCTAAATACACACAGGAAACAGGAAACCGCTGGAGCTGTAAGGGTTAACCGAGAACGCAAAAGAGGAGGACATCTACCAAAATGACCAGCGACAAACTTGGATCATGACACTACTTTGAATATTTTTGAGTTTTGTCACACTTTGCATGCCGTATTTAGCTCAGATTCCTAGAGATTGAGCTTTACCAACTGATTTGTGGACTTCAGCGTCTTCAGTCGTTCCTGCTTCATGTTGAAATTTGCATTTCCTTGAGATCCATGTTTTTTTCTTCTTGCATCCTGTTTTCCTCTTGCTGAGTTAACGTCACATTTTGTTTAGCGTCTCGATTCGTCCCTGTGTGTTTGGTTTGTTTGTCTCTGGTTTGTACAGTTCCCTGGTTTTTGTGTCGTCTTCTTCCTACATCCCAGTGTATTTGTTTTGTTCATTATTCATTTCCCCCAGCCTTCAGATTTCTGTTTCTCATAGCTGCAGTGCATCATTTAATCACCCGCCTGCTTGCTGCTCTGGATCCTTCCTCCTGGTATATAATGTTATTTGCTCCCTGCTCTTCTCAGCTCTTTGTCTGATCCTCCTATAAACCTTCTGTTTTGTTCCTATTCTTTTTTTCAACAGTTTAGTTCTTGTTTTTGGATTTTGTAAAGCTTTATAACATCTGTAGTAAAGACTCTTTATTTTGCTCTACCTGCCTCATATTTGTGATTTGGCATGAACACAGCCCTCTACACTTACAGATGCTGGTTTTGTATGTGTGTTTATATTAGCTTTGGGAATTCAGTTTTTGCCATTTTTAGATAACTTGTTCAACCTCAAGTTTGCTATCGGGGTTATTTTTATTCGATTGTGGCTCTGGCTGCGTGTTTATAGTTGTTGTCCGACTGGAAGGTGAAACCATCAGCTCTTCTTTGCAGCCCAACAGACTTTCCTCCATAATTTCCCTTGAATTTCACTCCATTCATCTTCCCACAAGCTGTTGCCACCATTTTTATTAGTGGGAAAGATTTTAATTTTGTCACAAAATGTTTCTCATTTAAATAATTCAGTTGTGTGAAAGGTTTTTGTTCTCCTTTCCGCCTTAAATGGTTCAAAACAAAAATAAAAATATGCAACTACTAGATTTAATCATAACATTACTGAATGAGTGCTATTTATAACAATTATTATTTTGAATCTGACTTGTAGTGAAGCATAAAACAAATTGTAACAGTAGTTTTACAGTGTTTATTGGACAGATTATACCCTTTAGCTGTTCAGTTCTGTAAGTATATGAAGTTGATATTAGCTAGTAAATTATTCAGACTATCCACAAGGACAGTGAGACTGCAGTCCGCCGCTTAATGGACGTGCCACTCATAACTTTCAAATGTAGAGTAGAAACGGTGCTGCTTTAATAACAGTGACGCACGGCTCTCCGTTCTTTTCCATTTCATAACTCTTCATGTTTTTCACCACAGAAAATAAGTGCAAATCATTAAATGGAAACTAGAAGCTTCAGTGCTGAGTTATTTCATGATATCTCTGCTTTTGTATTGCAGGCTGGGATTATTTTTAGATGCAGGGTCAGACAGGGTTGAGTGACAACAGAGTTTTTTCAAGGAAGGCCTAATTCCCTCGTGGTCTCTCAAGCAGTGCAACCTGTGAAGGGAACTGAAGGTCCAGTGCTTCCAACCTTGATGGTGATTTCCTTAAACTTCCAGCATTTTTCACTGATAAGGCTCAACAGAAACTTTTTTGTTATTGCTGTTCGTTTGCATTGTTTCTTGCCTGCACCTTCATAATTTAATTGCAGAATCTCTGCCACTCCACCTATTGCCTGTTTCCCAAAATGTGTCTTTGTTATTTCTTCGTATTTAACTAAAAAGAAGTTGGTCAATCAATTTACTGAATTGATGGATTTCATGCGAACGTTTTCTAAAACGGTTTTACTCCAATGACACACATTACTCCAAGGATAATGGAGTAACATTGAGTCCGTGTACAACTTCTGTAACTTCAGAACTTAAAAGAAAAAACAGTCGCTGTGTACAGGCCTGTCTCCTCAGAGAGTCGGTGCCATCAGTCATGATCTGATGCAGGAAACCATTTCCAGTCCATTATCTTTCTTGCTTCCTGGCTCAACTGCTAAGACCGTAGTCTGCACCTTCCCTTACCTGATAGAGCCTGAACACCAAATCAAAGATATAAATCTACTTCTGAGCTGTGGCAGACGAGGTGAGTGAAGTGATACTAATAACACAAAAGACAGAGAGAGAGCCGATCGCGTTGGAAAGGTTGTTGAGCATCGTTTATCTGATGCGCCGCTTTGGAGAACTAACATGGATCTGCACTGCTCTGAAAATGTCCGCCATTAACAGTGGAACTAATAAATGTATCTGTAAGGCAATAAAAGTTTTGTTCCAATAGATAAGTGTTACTTTTCAGATGTAGATCATCTCTGTCTTTCAACACGGCGTCACTGCAGGATGAAGCTACGATGCATTTTAGGTCAAAAGCAGAAACAAGTTTTATAAACTATAAAAGAATACAAAAAGAATATAGAATAAGAGCCAGATCAATAAAAGTGGAGACAGTACTAATATAAATGCAAACTTTCGCACTTTGTGGACGACATCTATAAGCAACAATAAGAGCAAAATAATCAAAAACAAGAAGCTAAATTGGTACGTTTAATTTTTTAGAACGCCCAGATGATGATGCTTTTAATAAAAAGAACATATTACAATTTGAATAAGCTTTTTTTTTAACTGCATTCAGGTTTGAGGACAGTTATATTCACTTTCAGGTCTAGTGTTGACAGTACATACAAAAGCATAAAAGAATAAAATAAAAATGCAGCCAAAAGCTATGAAAGAGTGATGAAAATACATCTGGAACAACTTGGACAAAATGGCCGCCCCTGACGAAGGGGAAGATGTATAGCTGAATCAAACTGCAGCGTCCAAAAGCAGCAGATAGAAAACTTAATAAAGTGGAGTCTAATAAAAGTTTCAAACAGCAAAGAGTCAAAAAATCTTTCAAGACAAAACTTTGTCTTTATTTAGATCGCCATCATCTTATCAGCAGAGCTGCTGGCGAATCTTATGGGCATCACCAGCACTTCTGCTAACAACTGTGTCGCCACGTCTCACGTTTTGACTTTCTGTATACAACAGGGATTTTGGTCATTTCTGGTTGCAAAACGTGACATTTGTCCTATTTCATAACTTGTTTTATAGTATCTAAAATAAGACATTACCCACTAAACAAAAGAGGCAATGATATGTCCTCTGATCAGGGGGTGCAGTAACTAGTTACATTTACCTAAGCAACTTTTTTTGGAAAAATTTACTTTTAGGAGTATTTTTACTGCCCTGTTCTTTTTACTTTCACTTGAGTAATTGTATTATGAAGTATTTCTCCTCTTATTTGAGTAAAACGTCTGGATTCTCAACCCACTGAATGAAAATTAGAAATGTTTCAACCAAAAAAATCACCAAATAAAGACACACACCTGCAGTTTTAATAAAAGTTTTATAAACATTTCTTTGAAAGAAACTGATTTGGAATTTTTTACATTTTGCCTGTTGTAATTCTTTGTTACTAATATGAATTATTGTCATTTTTCTCCTTAAAATACCAACATTTCCACTTAACTTTATATTCTGGTCCATCTGGTGACAAAAAATTTAAATATTAAATGATAATTTGATCACTCACTTACTCTTCGAGGAACTCCTGGGTTGGCTACATTTTACTTTTACTTAAGTAAAGTTACATTGAAGTAATGCCACTCTTACTCGAGTACTTGAGTTTTTGGGCACTCTGCCCACCTCTGCCCCTCATATGATGAAATAAAACACCAAACATCAACCTATTTTCAGAACAAATCAAAGGAAACTTGTGAAGGATTTCCTTTAATAGGTGGAGCTCTTCTGGATCTTATGACACATGAGGCAGCAAAACCTAAAGTCCATTCTATACAATTACAAATCTAAAGCGCTCATCCATTTCAGTTGTTTTGGAAGTGCTTGACATTTCCCCATGGCTCCTCCATCCTTGGCAGCTGACAAATGTGTAATGGTTTCTTCTTTCCAATAAAGCAAAGCTCCTTTCAAGTTCTATACAGCCAGCATAGAGAAGACAAGGCCATGGAGACGCCTTTACAAACTCTGCTCACGCCTTTACACTGTCAGATTCACTTTTCACACACTTTGAACATGACGAGGTTCAAAGTGTGTCGATCAGATTATTTAAAATCTGATCAACTTTTATGTGTTTCAGATTTTCTGTATTGTGTGAAAATATAAATGCTTCTCTTGCAGAGTTCTTGTTTTCTGCTAATGATGAGTAAATATAACTTTTGTTGGTAAATTTGAAAAAGTGTTTCAAACCAGCTTTGCACACCGTGAAAAACTAATCACTGCAATTTTTAACCAGTTTATTTAGAAAGCTGAGTTAAAATTCACTTGCCAAATAATCCAGGTTGAATTATTTGTGAAAATATCCTGTTTCTTAAAACTCTCATCAGTTCAGTTCAGGAAGAACAAAACCAAAATAAAAGTATCACTGAATTGTGATGGTGGTAGTGTAATGGTCTGGGTCGAGAGGCTGATTCAGGACCCAAACAGTTTTTACTAAACTGTTGCTGTTCACAAAACCTTCAAGAGTGAATTGAAAACAATTCTGCAAAGAATAGTGAACCATATTCCTCAGCAGCAAAGTGCTAGTAGGAGACTCTTCATTATTTATCACAAAGTACTCCAAAAGCAGCAAAATCAGAAAAAGATCCGTTACGGGGTTTTTATAATCCTGAAATCTAAAGCAGCTGTGCCATTACTGGTGCATGTCTGCATGTCTGATACAAATCTATACAACCGACTCCATATTTGATCACCTCACAAATTGAGGTAACTTTGCATTTCAAAGAACCTTATTGCACAGTCAAATATCACATTACTACGCTACATGCAGCACAGAAACAATCCCTCAAAATGACTCCTGCAGTACGTACCGGCAATGCAACCATCAACGGAAGATGTCTGCAGGAATTCACTCCAACCAGACATCATGGGTCATGGGTCATCAGCTTGACTGCTGCTGCTGTTCAATAAAGTTTTGTTTCAAATAAAAAACGTTTGCTAACTCATGAGGGCAGGCTTTCCCCGATTTGACTTACATAAATGAACTTAGAAACTGAAAGCACAACTCGGATCAGGTTGAGTTTGAGTTGGCGCCTCCTGTGTTCAGTTTCTCAGGTACATCTGGAAGCCCGACATGAATTCTCACAATCAAATGCTTCCATTTTATAGCTCTGGCTGGTTAATGGATGTGGACAGGTCGGCGTTTGAAGCCCTGCAAACAGCAGTTGTTGGTTTCCCCTGTGGGATTCGGGGTTAGAGATCAGACATGGCTCAGCGTGACCCCACTCATGCCACTGTGACGCCCTGGGTTTGCTGTATGGAGCACGTGGCTCAGTGTGATCCCCACGTCTACCGTTTTCACATGTTGTTCCCGGCTAATGCAACCTTGGCTGACTGTAATTGGCTCCTGCTCACCATCAGTGGCACCATCTTCATCTTGATTAACATGGAGAGGATTTCCACCTTTCACAACCAGACGCTATTTCGTCTTCACTCGGCATCCTCCTCTCCTCAACCCCTGGCAACTTCGACTTCAGAAAAGAAAAAAAAAACAAAGAAATAAATAAAAAATTGAAGCATTGATTTTCTAAAGCCGCCATTTGATGTGGAATGATTCAGTAGCCCCCTGTGCCCCTCCCACCGGTGTGAACTCCATGCTTGAGCCTGTCCAGCGCAGGGCAGGGCTGAATAACTCAGACTTGCTGATGGATTTGGATGAGACCCTGTCCGCCCTCCTGTCTCCATAGCAGCAGTAATGATGGCAGCAGCGCCGGTTAGAGTGCACACATTGTAGACAGCCATCTATACAGATAAGGGAAACAAATCATCGCTGGTGTCTTTTGTAGTAAATTAATGTTCATCCTACTGAATTACAGAGCAAGACCTGCATCTTATCTGCAATTATCAAAACAACATGAGTGCAAACTTGCCATCTAGGAGTTGAATCTGAAGAGTTTATTTATCATCACTATGTCCTCCATGTATCCAGGTATTGATTTTAATCAAATTCTCCTTTCAAGAAAAACTTGAAAGGAGAATTGTGATTTATTAAGAAATCACAATTTCTTGTGATTTCTTAATAAAAATCTAATTATTAATGCATTTCTGCATCTTGGCAATGTGAAGATAAATTGTAATCAAAAGCAAGCGTCTAATTGGGAATGCAAAGGAGCTTAATAGACTTTGAATGTGCCATGTGTAAGTATTTGTTTCTAATTCCTATCACAAATATCTTAGTACACTTAACATAAGAAAAAAGTAACTTACAAGTAACTTTTCAGCAAGATATAGGAACTTGTTGTAAGTAAATAATTCCCTAATATTAATAAATAATATACAAGTAAAACAGGCAGATTGTTTAAATAATAAGACATTTTTCCAATAAGTGGAATAATCTACTTATACTATATCATCAATACATCAATACTAGGGAATTATTGACTTAAAACAACCACCTAACTGTCTGAAAAGTTACTTGTAAGTTTGTTTTGTCTTATTTTAAGTGCACTAAGATATTTGACCAGAAACCAAAAATTTTTGGATTTGTGGTGCTAGACCGACTTGTTTGAGTATTTCAGAAACTGTACTGGGATTTTTGTGTCTTTCAGGTTTACAGAGACTGGTAAAGAAAAAGAAAAGTCTCTGAGCAGCAGCTGTGTGGACCAATGCCTTGTTTATTTTGCAGATGGTGGAATGGCAACAGTAGGTTAAATACAAGGAACGTGGAAACCGTCTCTGAATGCACAACCCATCTCCAGTTCTGAGGGTCTTCACAGCAACAGAAGCAAAACAACCACAACAAGTGACGCTCCTGTCAGATAAGAACAGCAAATTGTCACTTCAATTCCCTCAGGCTCACCTGAAATTGAACGACAGATTGGAAAAAAGTTGCTTGGTCCAACGAGTTTTACTTTAAAGTGAAAACTCAGAGTGTTGGACAACATTAAAGAGTAGATCTTTTAGCTTTATATCAAGGATTCAGGGGCCTGAGTTTGGTGTAATTATACAAGATGATATTATTTGGCATTATGCTAAAAGTTGAAGCCTGAACATGTGAATATGTTCAGAGCCCAGTTTACCCATCTTCCAGTCTGGTAATTCAATGTGTTAAAGCTCAAAACACAACTAACATCTTTCTTAAACATGACAATAAGCTCCCTGAACTCCCATCGCCTCTCCAGACTGAGAGTACCTTTGGGATGTGCTGGAACAGGAGGCATGCAACATTTATATGCAGCAAACAAATCTGCAACTGCATGATGCTATTATGTCAACATGAAGCAAAATCACCAGAGAATGTTTTTGTAACGAATTGGGGACTTACAAAGTAAAAGAGGATCTAATCTACCTGCTTTGTGGACTTTGCTGGTGATTGTTGAACACATAAATATAAAAAAGTTCATCCCTATCGTGGTTTTCATAATATAATATTACAAAAAAGAAAAAAGGCTGTCAAAAATACCGTCAAGACATTTAATTTAATGCGATCCCCTGGAAGAGTTTCCATTGTTAGGAAGCTTAAATAACTCTGAGAATAGCATACACTTTATTTATTTATTTATTCAATTACTGATGCCGTCTAGATCTGGGAGCTTATTGTCGTGGATAAGAAGCATGTTAAATATGATTTGAGCAGATAACAATTGTGTCATCTGCATAAAGACGGAGTCTGGCATTTTATGAATTATTGTGCTGCCCTCACCATCTGTTGCTCTTACAAAGCCAGCTAGCAAGCAAAGCATCGGAGTTAAAATAACGGACAATAATGTCCAAGGGACAAACGTGTCTGAAGGACAGCCACTGACAGTGTGTACAGCCAGACCGGACCGGTTCTGAACCGCTGAACGATGCCCACTAGGTGTCAGGACGGTTCTAATATGCCACTTACAATTTAGTATAAAGTAAACTAAACAAAACATTATAATGGAGTCAGCACAATTATTGCAAAGATGATCTATTCAGAGTGTAAAGATCAGGGCCCTAATATGCAGCCATGAGGAACACCTTGAAAGATTAGAGAAATAGTTTTTGAAGTTTTTAGCTGATAAATAAAAGTCAGTCACCCTAACAGTGTATCTTAAGTTGTCATAGTGCAGCAGATATTCATTTATATTACCGATAAAATAATGCTGACAAAGCATGTTCTTGCTCTCAGTATCAACTTAACAAATCTCATCTTCAAAGGGGCGACAAGGAGAGACAGAAACCATTTTGTAATGAAATCGTGTATAATACACTCCTACTCGGTGTCTCTAGCAGCAAAGAAGAGAAAAATATTCAGATTTCTCTGGCTTAGAGCTGGTTGGACTTTATCCATTTAGCTCCTCACCACCCAGTTAAACATCAACCAAGGATGGATTCATGGTGATTTTCCAGTTTGAACACAAGGAAAAAGGAGGAAGCCTTGGAAATAGGCTCTATTCTTTAGCAGCTTAACATTCAGAGCATGCAGGCGCTCAGCAAAGAGAGCAGGAGGCTGGAAAGGTTGGCTTTGGGTTACAGAATGAAACAGCTTCATTGTGTGTGTATATATAGTAATATAAATGTTCGGGTTGCCCTGTAATAATTAGATAGAGGATGGTTCGGTAAGTTTAATAATATTTTCCAAATCAATTTAGCATGGCTATAAATGAAGCTGACTGCGAGACAGACAATAAGTCATGCAAAACTCATTAGGCATTCCCTTTGTGAGTGTGCATCTGTAGTAGTTATTCCATTTAACAATAATGCAGATTATGTGATAAAAGCTTATTAAAATTCAAAGTTCACTGTGGCCGTGGAAAATTAATTTGAGGTGGCGAGGCTTCTGTAACATTTAGGTATGCTAGACTTACTTAATTACATGACAAACAGAATGAATCCTGTGGATAAACCAGTGTATAATTGCAACACTGGATCTGTTCCTCTTTTTTCTGTCTGCTGCAATACTGACAGTCAAGCCATCTTTAAAAACCTGGCTTACAAATTATTGCCATATTTTGCTTCAGAAGAATTTAGGACTTAAAAGAGCCACGACATCAATATTTTGCAGGTATTTTGTCATTGGTATGTGCATTAATACTTATGCTAATGCTCTATTTCTTTAACCGTTTGGTAGCTTATTATGTTTTATAAAAACCTGCAGCAAGTTTCTCATTGCTAAAGCAACTCTTGTCATAGAGTTTACTAATCCATCGATATGTTTATCTTTTATGTCACAGCTGTGGGGAGAAATAGACCAGTGTTTCTCAAACCTTTTCAGGTTGAAGAATTATTTCTCAAACACTCACACATTACTTAACAAAACACAACATCTTAATCTATACAACCTGAGACACAACATCTTAATCTATACAACCTGAGAATGGAAACAATAATCTCTTAACTCAGTGCCTTTGTTCCTCCTAACCTGAAAGGTGGCGCTGTTTTGTAAATGCGAGGCCACAATAAAACGTAACATTTTAGGGCTATTTGTGATTTAGAAGATTAATACAAGAACAGTAGACTTGGGTTGTGTTGTTAAAAACAAACTTTGTTTCAGCCAGTAGATTGTCAGCATAAATAATTTTATTTTAGATGCAGTTAGTCAGCGCGGGGCACAGCACCGCGTCTCAAACTGAGACACTTTCAATTCATCTTCAGGCTTTCTTTTTACTGTCCCAGTTTTAAGTCATTTATTAATTATTATTTTGAAACACAATCTTTTGGTAAGCTAACCATAGCAACACCCTTTGAGCAACAGATGGTTGTTTACATGCAGTACCTGGCGGATGGTCCAGGGACCTTGGTTTGAGAAAAACTGAAATAGACATAACTTTCTTGATCATCAAGGAAAAGTCACAAACTGGAAGGCGTACAGGCCGGCTGGTTTGGATGTTTTGGTTTGGCAGCATGAAAGTTGTGACAGCGAAGTGTTCAGGTTGGCGTTAAAATGCTCAAGGCCACCGTGAGACGATGCCTTTCTGCATGGAGTTTACCACTAAAGTCTATCAGGAGTTACAATACTTGATGATTATTTACCAACACATGGTATTCGCAATAATCCACTGACATTTGGTGTAAAACATGTTGAATGAATGGATTCTTTAGCATTGATTCCTTGACTTTAATGTCCTGAAGTCAAAATATAAATAAATCAAAAGATTTTTTTCAATTTTTGTGATTTTTGTGTAAAAATATTCAATAAAATACAATTTAAAAAAAAAGTAAAAAAGTTTTTGATCTCTACCAGGCCTAGTTATGCAGTATTTCTTCCTGGATTTAAATCAAACTCAGGGTTTTTCTACATGTTTTCTTCCTCAGTCAAACTACGACTGTAGAAGCAAGTCAAGACAAGATGGACGAATGACCACAATGTGGAACATCATTTATCACTTGTAATCCACAAACAACTGACTTCAATTCTATTGCACAACTGGATCATGTAATTGCTTATTCTATTCATCTAACAACATAACTTCTTCTAATTGGATCTTTATTGCTCCCGTTTATTCATCCTTCTCTGTCCTTGTTCTGAGCTACGTTAACCTGTTTAGACCGAAAGGCGTTTAGCAAATCATTTTTACTGCTGGGCTGACAACTAGATTAAATACCCTTCAGGCCATAATGGGAAAAACAAACAGTTGAACAAGAACAAAAAAACAATAAAACGATTACCAAGAAAAAATAATGTTGAAAAAAAGTGTAACCCATTAATCATTTTTTAACTGTAATTTAAAAAAATAAACCAACATGCATTTCAACAGTACATATTTAGTGAAGTACCTGCTAAAGATATAAATCACCTTTATTAAACTATGGAAATCAGAAAGAAACATTTGTCAAAATCAGAAGTAGTGGAGCAGAGCTTGAAGAGACACCTGAGTTTTAAGCAGGACTTTGACATAAACTCCCACTCTTTTTACCTGGCTGAAAATAGGATATTATACATCAGTGTGTCACAAAACTTGGACAGATTCTCCCAGCTGCCTTTATCATCAGCTGCGATAAGGATAAATAGATCAGCTGTCTTGGCTCATCACACTCAACTTCTTGAAGCTCCCTTGGTTCACATTCCTCAAGATACTTTTTGTGTCTTTTCAGCTAAAACTAACAACTGAGTCAAGAACGACTGAGACGTCAGGAATCCAAACCAAAGCACCTTGCACTCCTTGAAATCGTTTCACATTTCAAACCTGCGGCAAACGGCAGTGTTCAAACAATTAACCGACTATGTAGTGTCTGCTGAAAGACGGCGGTGACTTTGATGCAGGCGATAAAAGGCAGAACAAAGCTGCAGATGACAAAGAGGGCGGACGTTTTAGAAAAGTAACTCATTCTGTTTTAACTCAATGTCTCTCTGACATTGTTGCAAACCATTTTACATAAATTAGGAATAAATTAAATGAAATGGAGTAAAATGTGGTTCTTATGGTTTCAGATTGATGAATTGTTATTTTTCTGGTAGCTATTAGCACAGCTGCAACTCACCGTAAATCTTTAGCTTGAATGATGGTAGGAGGAAAACAGCGTGTACACAAGCTTGATTGACACTATGAAAATGTTCTTCCTGGCTCTGATTGGCTGTTTCTGACTAGGAGTGGCATATTTTTGCGTCTGGGAGTAGGATAATTTTTCAAAGACTACATTTTAGTACGTGGACAGAATAATGGTCTTAACAAAATATGTGAAAAAATAAATTTATCTTTGTGAAAGTTACCAACTGCAGGCTTAACATCAACTCGTTTTTAGTGATTTAGTGAAAACTCATTTGTGGCTGTAAATTTCTATGATTTAGGAACATTTTTTCAAACTTTAGTTTGTAATGTAACAAGTTGTGTAGCCGTATTTTGAAAATCTTTACACTTCCTCCAATTGATAAATATTTATGCCAGGATATAATAATTTTATTTACTTTATCTATACAGAAAATAAATAAAAATTGAACATGTATGGCACCAACCCTCGCTTTGGGGGATTAACATGGCTCATATATGAATTTTGAGGAAGATTTAAAAACGGAAACTTAGCAGTCAGATTGAGCGACATATGAAGTCTTTAAATTGACGCACTGATGGCACAAAGGCATTTCAAGCACAACTTAAAGTGACAAATTATTCTTCTCAAGTTGTTGAAGTGTGGTGAGAACCACAAGAAGATATTTAAATTAGTCTATCACATCCCACATGGCAGCAGATGGAAGAGCAGTGGGCCTTTAATTACTGGGCACCGAGTCGCAGTTTAATCAATGTAGGTGCAATTCTGGATCTTCAAACAACAAGACGTTGAAAAAAACGACAGAGAGCAATAACAAATGCCAATAAATGTAAGTTAAGAGAGAAGAAGACAGAATCCCAGAGGATGTTAGATTTTTCCAACATGTCAGTGGATTTCAGTGGATTGTCATTTCAGAGCTTCTCTATGTAAACGGAAACTTTTCTTTTACGCTTCGAGTTTCCATCAAGACAGTGATTTGTCTTCTGAATATCAACTAAACTGAAAATGCTAATTCAACTGCACAGTGGTTCTGCTTTCCGATCCGCCCCTATGAGCAGAAAAGTGGATCTTGCTGATGTACTTATGCGCATCTCCTCCTTTAGCCACCTCCACGGTGTTGCTGGATATTTGTGTGGGAGGTCTGTTTTCATCTTGGTTAATAACGATCTCACTTAAATCCTGTGTTCCCTCTTGAGAAAACATTTAAAGCTTTCATATTCGCCCCGTGATTTTAGCATAGCGGAGGTCTTCTTGGACCATTAGTCTTCCTGAGCTCCAGAATAAAGGCTAAGGAGCTGAAAGCCCCTCATGCGCAGCCAGTTCTGCTAACTGTACATCTCTCCATTAGCTGTGTCAGCCTGTCCCCCTTCTGATCACAGCCACTCTCACACACAAAGACACAGACACACAGCCATGTCAGCACGTTAAAGTTACACTAACCCACAGTTGGAGGTTGCAGATGGGCAGTGTCATATAGCTTTGCTTTGCAAACAAGCTAAGGAGGACAGCATCAAGCCAAAACAGCTCATTAAGTGCTATTAGCCTGTCATTTCATCTAAGTGAATCCCTGTTTTATTCCTCTGCTGTGCAAACAGCTTTGGGGTCACAGCGAAGGCTGAGCAAAATAAGACAAGCACATGAAGCAGGGCGACTTGCCCTACTGGCACTTCTGGAGCTGACATGGAGGATAATGTGTTGTCAGCGATCAGAGTGCGGGATTTCAATCTAATTACACACAGGGAAAAGGATGTAATGGATGTTGGTGGTGTGTTCGTGGCCCTGACACGGCGTATTTCACTTTTTAGTAAAAAATAATATAAAACTGAGGATGTTTTTTAAGTCCCTTAATCACACCAGTACAGGTCATGTTTGTTTATGTCTGATGAACATAATAGTTATAAAAATGATTAAAGGCAAGCAGGTCCAGTTGCAGCATCACCTTTTTCATATGATGTCATGATAGAACCAGTGACTCCAATGTGTTTTTATGCAACAGTAGCTCATAACAGTGAAGTGGAAGGAAAATGATGCATACATTTCAAAGTTTTTGCAAATAAAAATCAGAAAAGTGCAGCATGCGTTTGTTGACAGAGCTCTCTTTGTGGTAAGTTTTTTTGGATTTATCTCTACCAGTTTTACGACTATTGACTCCTCCGTGTTTCCTCAGTCTTAATGTCGTGGCTCGCTTTTCAAGTGATGTCACAAGTTCTCATTTGGACTTTGACAGGGCCGAATGAGAGGAGCTGACTGTATGTGCATCCTGCTGAAAGGTGAACCTCTGTTTTAGTATCTTTCATCTTCTGTCAGATTTTTTGCAGTATTTCGGTGCTCCTATTTTCCCTTCAGGTCTGCCCAGACTCCTTTTCTTTGGTGAAGAATATTATCTCCACTGTGGGATGCTGCTATCAACAAAATTTACCAATTTTAATTCTGCTTCTCACTTAGAACATACTGGCTTCATTTGGTATCAAAGAAAAAGGGACTGAATACAGATGCTTAGCACCTTTTTATGCATAGTTAAATATGCTTTTAAAAATCCCAATAAAATATGTTAAAGTTGAGGCTATAAAGCAACAAATTCACTGCACACCTCCAAAGGAAATCTGTAACAGAAACTGTGAAGTTCACTGTGCACCAGATAATTTAAATGGTATTTTTCACAGTTGGCAAATATAGTATCTGGAGAGATTTATGTCGCTTAAACAGCCTGAACAGAATATAAATGGAACAGAAATATCATTTATTGTCTCTCTGTAACTTTCCCAGCTGTTTGCAAGCGTTGGCAATCTTTGCTTGTATTCGTTCTTGCAATTGATTTCTGCCAAATTTAAAGGAAAGATGGGATATTTTCAGCTTGTCTGTGTTGTCTCCTGGACATCTGTCTCGCAGTGTGTTTGAGCTCGAATGCAAGTAAACATGTCACTGTTGATTTTAACCAGGAGAGGAAAAGGCCACCTCACATTCAACTTTCCAGCAATGAAGATATGTGTTTGACCCGGAGTGTAGTCACACCATGCAAAGCAATCTGCTCCTTAGAGATGGATCCTCCTTTTTTGCCTCCTTAAATGTTTAAGATCATCAACTTATTATATTAGATAATATGAATAAAGTGCCAGGATTGTTTTGAAATGATCTTGTTTAGTAATGGAGCTGCTATCAAAACCAACATGAAAATGTAATTACCTCCTAAACATAATTGTACATACAACTCTGTAAATTAAGGTCAAATCAAGTCTTTTAGATTTCTGTGGGAAAAATATTTCCACTCATTTTAAGTGTTTTAATTTATGTCTGAATTTGAAACTGCAATGTCACAAACTTACTTGTATTCTGTACCTCAAGAATTTTATGTATTGGTTTAATTATGATCGTAGTGATATAACACATCGACACGTTTGCACAAATAAGATTACACAAAGACGTGTTGCACTAAATCAAACAATCGATTTTTCAAAGTATCTTTTATTAAACTTAACCCTCCTGAATGTGAACCTAAAAAAATAGACACAAAGTAAAAGAGAGAAGTGATATACTTTATATTTAAGAAAAAATTAATTAGTTTCTTTCTGTAATATTTATTTCTTCTCATTATTAGGCCCAGGCTCAACTAAGTGATATTAGCAATATTATCTTAGCTTCTAGAGTTTTTTCAGCTTAGGGCAACAAACACAGACACACGTACAACCGGAAAACGTCTCTGTAAAACTCTAAAGTGCTGGTCGTGTGCCGGTGCATCTTTTATGTGGTTTACGCTAAAATGTTAGACACATTTTTACAAAATAATCATATGAATCTGATTTAGGTGACATTTACAGGAACCAGTGAGCTAAATGAACGCCGAAAACAAACTTGGGTTACAAAAGATTTAAAGTGGCACAACAAGGGCTGTACATGATGATTTATATGATCAATTAATTAAGTTGAAATGCATGGCATAGCGCCACCTAATTGTCCAACATTTTTCTCCTGTGTCTCCTTGTACTCTGGTTTATAAATCAATGTGAACCAAAGCCTCAGCGGAACAAAACAAGTGATTAATATGCCTTAAGGTTTTCGTAAAAGGTCAGTTTGGTAAAAATATGCATCAGTTTGAAACAATTACCACCAGTGATCTTGCCCCACCTGAAAAATTGTAGTTGTCATGGATACTTGGGAGAGCAGGAAACTGTGACATGGCAACATTTGAAATAGTTTCACCTCTGTCTTTTCTTCCTGCTATGGATGAATTTATTCTTTGATTGTCTGCGTTGTTTTCACAAGTTAAACTAAGTCAGTTCAAAATCCAACATGGCTGCACACATATATAATGCACTGAAGACCTACAATATTAAAGAAACTTTCTATTTAATTTATCCTAATTATTCATATTTCTCTCAGTTTTGGTCAGTGACACAGAATGTGTATTATGAAGTACAGCAATTTCTACCTTAATTTACAAGAAACTTGAATGTTGTGGCTTCCATTCATCTGTGCAGATGAAATTAAATTCAAAATGTAATTTTAACCAGCAGTTTTACACTTTATATTCTTCTTAATAACCAACTATCATGGAAAAATGCGACAGAGTTTGCCATAGTTCTGTTCAACCTCATTCGGTTTCACTCTGCATTTCACATAAATCTTTTTAAACCTCTTCATGAAATGCAGTGTTGTGAATACCTCACCCTCCTTTCTCAGTGCTGCATAATTAACCATCCATCCATCCATTGTCTGCAGCCGCTTACCCTTGCAGGGTCACAGAGGGGCTGTGACCCATCTCCAGCAATCATTTGGCAAGAGGTGGGATAAGAGAAACACACAAAGGAAAGACGTTACACACCCACATTAATACCTAAGGGTAATTTACAGAAACCAATTAGTCTATCTGTCATGTTTTTCCATCAGAGGAGAACTGAGATATTCGCACAGGGAACATACAAACTCCATGCAGAAAAGGATTCGAACCCAGCTGCAACTTCCTTGATTGAAAGCATGTTGGCATAGCAACACTGACGTATTCAGCCGGGTTTTTTTCTGCTCAGGATGCCACAACATATATCGTTTTAGATTTCAGCTGTTGTAACAACCATTTGTGAAGTTTAATCCCAAATGCAAGTTTCAGAACCTCTTTACATAAAAGTGCCACTAAGCTTTGCTGCCCTCTGGCATTTTATATTAACATTAAACACATTTAATGTTTTCTTTTTCTGAAATTAATGAACATGAACATGTTAAGCTCCCAAACTATTTCCATTTCTGACAGTTTGCTAGATATCATTTCTGCACCAGGAACAACTAGATGCTGCTCTGCAACTTTGTCTTGACATTAATGAGAAATTGTTTGGTTTTTTTTAATAAGATCTTTTTACCCCTATTAGTTGAGCTCTTTTGTTTCAGTTGTCTTCTGTCAGCTTTAGCACCGTCCCTCGTGTATAAAAACTTAATTGCAGTATCATTTTGGTACAACAGTGTTTCACAACCTCACTCAAAGCACACAAAAATGTTTTTTCAGGATGTTGTAAAGGCGTTAAGGCTTTTCACCGAAACCGTCTCTCGTTCATTGGTACTTCATAATCTAATTATGTCTTTTCCTTTCATTTATTTTCTTTCAACTGCAGACAAAGGCAGTAAATTGTGCCCATGTTAAAGACTTTGGCATGTTCTCCATGTTCTCAAACAACCACTGTCTCTTTAGTGCTCTTTGATGGGATCCTGACGGTCATGACACTCGTGAAAACGACACTTCTGAGAGCAACAATTAAAATCTTTTGGAGAGAAAATGTTGAGGGAAGGTCTTGTAAATGCACTCAAGCTTCAGTTTGAGAGACCAAGGTTCTGTTCTGTCACAATAAACAATAAATCAATTAATCGCATCATGAATTAAAAGAAACTCAATTTTAATTAGCTTGATTTTTCTTTTTACCAAGAACTGAATGATAAAATTCTTCAGAATGGTGTTTTTTATTTCTTTATTTGAAAGATAATTTTGTTTAAACAAACTTCATAATTCGTCATTTCTGTTGTTTTATTTGTATTTTTAAAATCTCTTCCACTTCCATTAGAATTTAAAGTTTATTTCTCCTTGAAAATTTGTTCTTGCGTTATTATGGAATTATGATCGTTATGCTACTTGAGAATAATCTAAAAACAATATCATCGTTTGTCACAGTAAGTTCAGGGACAATTTATCTTCCGCTAACATTTGTTCTCGTGAACTCAGTCCAAACTTGGGAGAGGAAACTTGCTCAAGTTTTCATCTAAAACGAATAAACTTTCCTTTCAGAATTGCTTTTTGATTTTGTGAATCAAATTGTGGCGACTTGAACTGGATTATAATCGAACTGGAACGGACCGTACTGATCTGGAATAAACTGAATCTGGTTTTATGTTATAATTCCCCTGGCTCCATGCACAGAGGACTCGTTGTGAATCTTCAGGTACATCTGGTTCCTTATCAGGCGGTAAGTAGGATGGCAGCAGGAAATATTCAAATGACTTCAGGGTCGACTTCCCATGCATTCAACATTTTATTTTAAGATGGAAGTTTTTCGTCTTCTCTCCAGCAATTGAAGAAACGGTTACAAAAATGCCAAACGTTCAGGATTAAGGGACAGTCCTGGTCAGACAGAGCCTTTTAAATATGTGTAAGTAAATATACTTACTCTAGGACCCACAGTGGGTCCTCGAGGGCCGGCATCCTGCACGGTTCAGTTTTCTCCCTGGTGGTACCAACAACCTTTTCAGCATGTCAGTGTTCTTCTTAGGCCTCCTAACGAGCCATCATTGGATCCAGGTGCGTTAAACCAGGGAGAGAACTAAAACATGCAGGATGCCGGGCCTCCAGGACCCACTTTGTATTTTTAAAATATCTGATCTAGAGTATAGCCAAATGTTCCTTAGCAAAAAAATACACAGAACCCTAAAGCTTTTTGTAGACCTTTCTCGACATCCGACTGCTTTTGAGAGAAATGGACGTTTTTTTCTTTCCATGTTCCCGTCATCTAATTGTTGATTTTAGATGAAATGTGAGAATCTGGATCTTTGTGAAATGTGTGAGTGCCACCGGCATTAAAACAGACCCACGACTCGATGCTGTCACCATCAGACATGACTCTTGATTTAATGTTATGTTTGTACATCTCACTTTCGTCTTGTTTTGTTCAAAATAATCTCTAGGAAGTGTTTATGCATGTTGGCAGCTGAAAATGTCAGTCAAGATTAAAGGTGCCGATTATGGAAAATTGTTGGAACCCTCTTGGTACATATCAATGTAAAAGTTGATTTTCTATAGTGACACTAGTGTTTTTATTTTTTAAGCTGTTTCCAATTCATTGTAGCCCTAAGCGTTTGTGGTCCCAGATTTGAACAGCATAAACAATTTCCCTTCATCTGAGGATGATTGTTTTGATGGTTAAAATAAGGACAAGGATATAAAACATATGTCAGAACAGGTTTTGGTTTGGATAAAGCTGCTTCTGGAATATGCAATAACTTATTAAGTTATTTAAACTTCTAATCTTTAAAATATTCAAGCACATGGAGGCTTCCTGAATGAAAAAATGTCCTGAGTCGTTGACAAACTTCAATTATGACCACATTTTGGACAGGTTTCTGTAACGAGTACAACAGCTACCTGTCACATTACAATGGCCACTGGAGCCTTTAGACTGATTTAATTAGTAAGATTAATTAATGTTTGTTTAGTGTTAATATTTGCTTCTGCTTCAATAAATATGCAGCTGGTTATACGGCACAAGGCATGGCCTCCATGTTTGTGTAATAAACTTTCTAGTGTCACATTTGACCCCCGGCAGAATTAACTGCTATGCAAACTGCTAAACTATTGCTTCACATGTGAGGAAAATGGAGAAATACAGATTAAACATGGCTCTTTACAAACTGCAGGCTGATTTAATGGACTGGAGCCTGAGACTGAGCGGAAGATGGAACGGAGACGGATGCTGGCAGAGGAGACTGGACACCGAGGGAGCTGGTGAGGAGGAACTGGGTGGGCTGGGTTTGAAGTGGGAAGCCAAGAGACACATGGATACAAGCAGGGCTGGGAGCAATTATCCAGGCGGAGTTATGAGAACAGAAACAGGGGGAAGCAAAGTTAAATGTAAAGATAAAAACTTTATACAAAGAAGCTGAAATAAACTGAAAGTGGGTGGATAGGAAGCCAAGGTTTTGCCAACAATACTTTCCAAATTTACAGAATCAGAGTCCAGAGAAAAGAAAAAAACACAACAACTTGCAAAGGTGTGAACAACCTTGATTTTATGTGATTGAGCAGGAGACAAGCTATGAACTGCAAAGAACATGTTAGGCAAACTGAGTGCATTTATATTCAGGCCCTCAAAGTCATACTTTTTAGATGTAAATCATAAAAATAATTTCAATATTTGTCTTTTGCATCTAATGCAGGGAAAGCAATCGGTAACCTACATGACGAATGAAAACATTTATGAACTTTTTGTTCGTGTTGGCTGGTGCAGTGCAACCAGAAAGTATTCACAGTGCTTCACACTTTCTACTTTGTTACGCTGACAGTTTATAATACAATACTGTGGGTCCTTATATAGACGTATGTGAGTCTTTGCTAATCAAATGCAGTCAAATGAATTTACCTCAGAGTCCACTTAAGATGAAGAAACATCTCAAGGAAGAACAGTGAAAAAAGTAGTTTGTAAATATTCACATAAATGTGATTTCTTGGTTTTGTTAATGAATATGCAAAAATCATAAATGTTTTACACATTGTTGTAGCTGGGAATTTGAGTATAATTTTGAGGAAAGAGATTAATTTAATACAATTCAGAATAGGGCTGCAACATAAAATGTGGAACCATTTCACCACTGTCCAAATACACAGTATATCAGACTAAATGATTCATATTATAGTAAGGTTTTATTTGTTGTGCAGTTAATTTGGGGATGTCAGGAAGTCGCAAAGGTACTTAACATGCTCCAAAAATGTTAAATACGTGGGCTTTTCCCAGCAGTTCACATCATCTGGTTTTATCCAGACAGAGTCTTAATGCGTGTTTTCATTTGATTTCTGCTCTTGTATCTTTTATACTTTGCTTTGGCAACTTTTCTGAGGCATTTAATTCCCACATCATTATTTCTGAGCAGTTAGGCAGTCAATTAAAGAAGTTCACAGCTTGGCTTCTCTCGCTGGCAGAATATTGGATGTCTTTTTGTCCTGGCACCATATCTTCAAAATATGGCCGTTATCAAATATGATTTGCCATCGCCGTCATTGTCAGTCACACGGACATTTATACAAGGTTGGGACAAACACGATAAAACATTCTGGAGGATATCCTGGTGGAGTGACATTGCCTTCTGAGCGAGTTGGGTTTTAATTAAACCTCCAAACAGCAGCTGAGCTATCGATAAAGTTTTCACAACTTAATGCCCTGTGAGTGGCTGCTGTGAATGTGGAGAGATTTGTGGGGGTTATTTGCATCTTGGGGGCAGAGTTAATCTACCTTGATGCTTGTAGATCTCTAATCAAATATACAGAGATTGTAAATACCACAGAATAATCCACCCAGCTTTTGTGGTGAGGAGGGGAAAAACTTCCCGTTTACACCAAGAAAGATTATTTACACATTTAATGTGAATGAAAATATTGGGATACTGAGAATAAACAGGACTGAGTTACAACCTCTGATGCTGTTTTCATATTTTTATCTTTGTGTGAATCTGCATGCTTTCATTTATCTCTCAATTTCCTGCCTGTAAGCCTGAATTTTCCCAACAAGGTCTATTTTTCCATTTTGTTCTTCTCTTTTTGTATCAATATTTCTCCCAGATAGTTCACATATTTTGCATAACAATTGCGCTTTGAAAAAACCATTGGCGCACTTATCCAGAATGATTTCTTTGTTAGACTTAAATATTTCATTTCATCAAACAAATGTCCACATAAGACCAAGATAAGCCGAGGAACCACCAAAATGAGCTTTCACATGAGAATTTCATTCACAATCGAAACCTAAAGGTTTATGTCCTGCTTGAATTAATTGTAATTAACAGATTTTGGAAAGCTGAGTTCAGTTTTACCATCCGGACCCGATAACTGACACACCTGAACCTTTCTGACAGCATGAAGAAGGCAAAAAGATCTCGAATAGAAACCTATCATTCCCCAAACGTAAAGGAATCAGAGAACAGATGAGAAACAAAGGCACTGATGTCAATGATGGTTACAAAACACTTTGAGACTCCAGGGAACCACTGAGAGAGCCATGTTTGAAAAATGGAGAAATCACTGGAAACTGCTAAACCTTCCCAGGAGTCTGAAAAAAACAAAATTGCTCCAAGGACGCATGAACAAGTCATCCAGGACGTCACAATGGAGGTCGGATCAACATCTGAAGCGCTTCAGGCTGCACCTGCCTCTGTCAAGGTCGTTGTTCAGAATTTAAAAATAAATATAAAAAGATTTATTGAGCTGTTAAGGAAGAGAACAGAAAGGCCTGTCAAACATTTACCAGAAAACATCTTAAGAATTTGTTTTGGTGTCAAAAGAAGTTTAATACATCGAGTCCAAACACTGAAACTCCCAACTAACTGCTAACAATGACCAAAACCAACGTACAAACTAATACAAAGCTTTCTGTTCCAAGAATTAGCTTTACACTTGAAAATGTATTGAATGCAGCAGTATTAAAGTTGCAGTGTACCGACTCCAGTAAGAATTTAAATGTGTGTAACTCGGTGAGGTCCAGGTCTAAAATACCTAAAGAGAAGTCTAAAATGACCTGAAGTAGAGGAAACCTCTGGTTTATGTATGGTGGCACTCTAACTGGTAAAATGGAAGAGGAGGACATATTTTGAGCGCCAGGCGTGTCTCCAATATGTGGAGGCGCGTCGAGGGCGCATTTCAAGCGCCTAGTGAACCATTTGTAGCGTTTTGAGTGTTTGACGGACGCGAACGGCGTTTCACATGAGACTTTGAATGTCAACCAGTTGCGCCTGATGCTCAAAACGTGTTTGGTGTAAAAGCACCAAAAGTTAACAGACATTTTTGGGACGCGTAGTTCATCTGATGTGAACGCACCATTATAAATTAAAACTGTAATCCATGCTCATATTAATGTGTGGGTTCCAAACAGGAAAATTGTTTTGCTTGCTGTCCAAAGACGGATGAACAAGATCTACACCATTATTATGTTTAACTCATATGGAGTATAATTGTCCCACTATTAAACCAACTGCACTCTCAAACCAGGTAAACTATATCATATATAAATTCAAAAACTCTTTGATTCTGCAATACACTAGGAATTGTATTCATATTTCTTGGTTTATTCATATCTCCTGAACAACTGTGAGAGCCTAAAGGCTAAAACCTCTGCTGAAAGGATTAAGTTCAAAGGAAAGCTTGAAAATTACTCACAGACTGAAAGTCTCCAGCTTTGCGGCTGGCCCTCTGAAAGTGACAAGTCTTCACCAAGTCCCACAGGCGAAGAGCTGAACACTCGTACAGCTCCTTGCACTTTAACTGGCCAAAGCCACAGACTCGACGCCATTCAGGTATATAAAACCTTCTATACTCTTCTCGAACATCAGACTTGTGATTTTCTCTGCATGCTCTACAGGTGCAAGCCACATCACCTTCAGAGATTCAGACAGGAAGTGAGCGCAGACTTTCTAAGTGGATTTGCTACAGAAACTAACAGCAGGGAAGATTTCTCGAATACATATTTTTCTCCAAGCTTGGTGATGTGATGGAGCTGAAAATAGCACAGAGTCCGTCTAACGCTGGTGGTAGATAAAGCAAAACATCCAGAAGCAATGCTGGACTTCAGATGATTCCTCTCCGAGTCAGAACTGACAAGATGACGTATTCTGCTTTCTTCTTGACTGAAATGATCATTGCAGGAGGTTGACACTGGATCAGTTTCACCAAAGGCCCAAAAATGATAAATGTGTTGTTTTGTCCCTCTTCATTATCTAGCATGAATAAAATGGAGCATGGTGTTTTTACAAGAAATACTATGTTCAATACTAAAAATAAAAAAACCCTCAAAAAGTGGAAACATTTCCTTTGAAATACATTACATATATCCATGACAAAACCCTTTTTTTCCAGCTATTCAACTTACAAAAACAAACAGTCAAGTTCAAGCCTGTGTGACCCATTATGAAGCAAATAAAAGCAAAGTTCATGCAAAATGGAAGTTAATGTAAGCTCCCATTAAAAGCTCTTGTTTTGTTTGAGTGAGAGTGAGCACTTACTAAAGCAGCTCTCACTTGCTGGTGCTGATAAAGAGGCGAGATGGGAGTTCACATGATTGACAATTAAATTTGATCTCTCCGCCACAGCGTCAATAAATTTGAAAGGATTCAAAATGCATGTTCTTGAAAGCACTGATGCAAAACAAATTTGTTTAGTAATTGTTTTTTTCTTTAACAATGACAGAATAACTGTAGCTCAAAAGCTCAGCCTGAAAAGGCAGTAGCTCAGGTCTGCTCTGTCTGCACACTGGGAGGTGATGCTGTCCTGTTGCAACTTTCAGAATAAAAATCTGCACACAGTTAAAGCAGGGAAATCTCTTACCAGTGTCCAAATATGATCCATATGGAGTAAACCGCTGCTGAAAGACACAAGAAAGAAAAAAATGAATGGATTGGAAAACATAGTTGAAGTATAGACAATCCCCAAAAAATGTGAGCAGGAATAAAAAAGGAATGTAGAAGACTGATATGAGAAATATTTGCACAGAATGTTATTTTATTATGATTAAATTGCAAAATAGGTAAAATCAGACAAGAATGGAATAAAATGGAAACAAAATCTACTGAAACAAAAAGTCCAGCTAGAGTCCAGTCCATGAAAAAGTGAGGCCTGAGAAGTATTGTTGATGTTTGTCATATCTAAAAACTCATAATCACTTTAAAAATTGCATATCATATTTTTCTGATAGGGAGGTCGCCATTTTTTTCACCTGCATGCTGGGCTGATGACGCAGGTAGATTAAAACTATAAACTTGGGACATTTACCCAGGATGCACTGGAGTGTAAACAACGTGGCGACATCTTTGTGATAATTTCTTATTTAAATTCATAAAAACTAAATGGCTGAAAGTATTTTTTACTGTACAGTGGACCTCGCTCCAACACGCTTCACCTTTTCTTGCATTGTGTTCTGCTTCCTGATTGGCTGTCGATCAATCTCCTCTGTCTCTGTCCAGTAAAAAATGTGTTCAGCTTGGCAAATTTACATGTTTGCAAATTTTCTCCATGACAAAACCCATAATGTCGACGAATCGTTCTGCACCGACGGAGGCGCCTGCTGACGTGCCAAAATGGCAGAGGAAGTTGCTAAATATCACAGAAAAAGTTAAACTTCTGGACATGCTGAAGGAAGGTAGAAGCTATGCGGCTATAGGACGCCATGAGACTAAATAAATGATCAATTTGTTCCATAAAAGGAGGAGGAAAATAAAGACCCCTGCACCTCGGCGCTACAGACAGCATGAAGAGGAAGAATTATTTCACATATTTCTAAAATCTATCATACTTATTTGTGAGAAAATGTTTCTATTTGTATTTCTTAAACAAATGCTTGGGCCTGAAAACAGGTTTTGATCTTTGGTTTCGTTCTGTGGTACTAATAAAGCTCACTACTTTGCTGATTGAATTTGAATTGTATTTGATTCCCTACACAGCAGCAGAAAAACTACATGATAGCAAGACTCGTGTGAAAATTCTTTTTGGCAACTTATGGGCTTCACTTTCGAGTAGACGGTGCTTCAACCAGACTTTTTTCCACCCCTAAGAGGATGTAGATACAACGTATATCTGAGTTGAGCGCAGTTGATCAGCAGAGCTAAGGCCTGAGAGGAATGTCAAGCTCTTTGAAACAAGAGATTGGCTTTTCAGAGCCCAGAAATCTCTGCAAACCAAGAACATAACCATCCACTGCACAGAACCACAAGGAAGAGTCAAGATCACGTGATCACTTTATAGCTGCGGTCAGTTCACTAATTTTCCTGTTTTTATAAAAGGTTGACACAAATAACTGCTATATTAAGGATCAAACGAGATCAACAGGGTTTTACCTGGTTAAATAAAGAAAATTAAATGGTTTGACAAAAATAAATTATCAATTAATTAGAAACAAAAATTCTAATATTTAGTTAGAAGTGAAAAGAACATTGCTAAGCTCATAGTAATACTGAACCTAGCATTAGTTTTGTCTCAATGTAGTTTTTATCTCTTCAGGATTGTTTTTGACCAAACTAGATGTTCATTCAAAAGAAAAAAGAAAAGAAAAAACCCAGTTTAAAGCGGTTCTGCAGTTCTGATAATCCGTAAGGCTATCTATCTTTCGGAGTCATCAGTGATTAGGGATTAAAGTCTGGCAAGATCCTTAAAGACTTTACCACCATCTGATGGCATTTAGCTGAGTTTTCTACCACTAAACCATTAAGATTTTAGATTTAAAAGTTGCAATAATCTGCCTTCAGCATCACTTAGTTGTTATTTGCATCAACTAATTTATCAGCTACATCTTTAGTTTATCTTTGCAAAAATATAATGGAGTTTCATTTATTCCATTCAGATATAAAACTTGTTAATGACCAAGTTACAGTGAGTACCGTCAAGCTGTACTGTTGGGCAAGAAAACAACAGAAAGATAGGAAAAAACTGTTTAGAAAGAGCTATTTCAGTAAATATTAAATCTACAACACCTAAACTTTAATTAAAATGTCTTGTTTCTTTATCTGTCTTGATTTGAGTCAAGTCAAAATTGCCCTGAATTAGCAGCTTCATCGCTCAGGGTTCCAACAGTTATCACCCTCAGCAGTGTCCCAATATACATTTATATTGTTTCACAACCCCGCTAATTAATATTTTTAAGTCTGGGTACAGTTATAGAATGATGGATTAGATTAATTGCACTTCTCTCCTACCAAACTAATCTTAAATTGCTACAACTAAGAGGCTTATTTTAGCAGAAACTTCAAAATTTAAGCTAAATAAGTGATCTGGGCAATTAAATACTTTTGCTACAATCTCCATGGTGGCAGATTGTGCTTCAAAGATCGCTGGTCTTATTGTGTAACTCTGAAATAATGTAAATTACCAAAGTTTTGGTCTCAGCCAGCAATAAAAATAGGTTTTGTATTGGACTATTCCAACACAAAACCACATATATGCCACATATAGTTTATCAAATCATTTTTTTTTCTCTTTAAGTTGAGGCCCACTGAATGTTAGTTCATTTATTTCCACATAATTTTCTTGCAGACTGGTGCTGAAGGATTTAGAGATAACTGGCGAACTAACAGGCAGGTAGCATGCAGGTAATGAAGCAATTTTCTTTAGATAAAAAAAAAATAAAACAAAATGGCTTGGAGAAGCAGAAAGGTCAAGCGGAACAGACAGGAGGTCTTGTGTGAGTAGGACATGAAAAATGATGAGGATCTGGAAAGAAATAGAGGAAAACTGTTGATGTGAAATGAAAAAAACGTATTTATTCGTGTCATTCATGCAGGTTCTACAACATCCAAGTTTGAATGGTATAGTATTTTCATGTTAGATACTTTATGATTTTATGTGATAGACCACATATTTCTAAGAAAAACAAATATTCCTTAACCAATTAAAATCAAAAGTTTGGACAAGAACATAAGTATTTCACCACACAAAATAACTGCACTTGGGTTTTCCAGCTAAATAACTGAATAGAAATCCACATGACCATTTTTGAGGGGAGAAAAAGCACAGAAAACAGAAAAGCACCGTAACAATTTATCTACTATAAAGTAACACATCGTGATGGAAAATGGAAAAACAATTTAGAAACTGTAAAAGCAATAACAAAGGCAACTAAAAACCAGACAACATATTTCCACATCATTTCCTACTTTTTATTTTTTCCTTTTTGTATTTCTGCACTGGCAATTCCATTACATTACAACCATTCCATGCACCAGACGTCTAAATAGATCTACCAAATCCTTATTGTGTTAAAAGACTCTCAGCTTCTCTGTGAAACTTCAATTACAACTTTAAAAGCTATATAATTAAATTTAACTACATACCCTTAGTGTATTGATTATCTTTTAGATTCACATGCATTTAACACCATTCTTGAAATTCGACCTGCTCCCATTTATGCAGTCAGTGTGTTTGCTGTTGATTTAAAACTCATCTAATTAATTATTCAAGGGTATTATTTTCCACACTGAATCCATTTCCTGCATCAGCGGTGGCAGTAATGGCTCCCAGAGGACTCTGAAGTGCCACACTTTCACCTTCCCTGCTAAGAAGAGAGTGCCTTCATAATGTTGGCAAAAAATTCTAAACACACAAGCACGCATAAACACACTTAAACTGATATTTCAAGGACTGTAATTGTTTAACAAAGTTAGGACATTTTTGTTTGATTAAATACAGTAATGAACCTGTAAGTTAAATGTTCTTTGTTTACGCTGTATTGAAAAGTATTCACAGCAGTTCAATTTCCCATTATAAAAGCCAATTTTATTTCACTGCAATGCTATGAAAGAGACCAACATAACCGCAATTTGGTTTATTATTGCTTATTTCACTGTTTTGCTAATTATTGTTGTTGGTTTGGATTGGTTTCTCACTTCTTTTATGCATTTTAGTTTATTTTCTTAGTTTAGCTTCAGGGTATGTCTCTTTGGTTTTGCAGATTCTTTTGTGTCATCACAATTCTCAATTAGATTTATGAGTTAGTGCTTAACATGAATGGAGATTAACTAAAACATAAAAAGAGAAATTTGGAATTGATCCCCATCTGAGCTATTCTGAAAAAGAAATTGTTGATTTCTATCTCTAGATGTGCAACGGAAAAATGTAACTACAGTGAAAGTGATAATAGAGAGGGACACGTTCCATTATTTTATTTGTAAAAAAGGCTAAAATGTGTGCAACGTCCTTTCACAGCTAAGTGATACTTTGTGTTGGTGTGTCACATGATAATTTGCTGGGAACTGGTAGTCCAGACAGTTTTATATAACTGAATTAACATATTGGACTTTTATTATTTGTATATACTATAATCATCAAAAGAATGTAAAGGCATAACATGTTTTAGTGTGAATCTACATTCATCACTTTCTGAAATGGGTTTCAAAAACTAAAGAACTTTTGCACAATCAAATGAAAATTGTATCTTTCTCTTGTAAAGCTCCTTGACATGACATTTGTTGGTGTTAAATAAAAAAAAAAAAAGAGTTCAGTTAAACTGTAGCAAACAGCTTTAATTCTTTTCTTCCTCTTTTGTCAATGAAACTGAGTGTCTCAATAAAGACGCAGCCAAACGGACAACACAAATGGTAGAAGGATCAGGATCACTATAAATCAGATTAGCACATGTTCAAGCATGCTATCCGTTAACTTATTACATAAGTTGTTGGGTCACAAATCAAGCATGAAAATCTGACTTAGAGACAAGTGATGACATTGAGAAGTTCCCGTTTAATCATTTAAAGTAGGAATTTAAGAAAGCAATGATCTGACTTATCTTTTTTAAACACTTAGAAACATAGTACAAAGAAACATCGACTTTGTACGTTAAAGCTGACAGGAAAAAGAAATATGACTAAATAAGTTTCCCTTCTTCACAGCCCTTTCCAAACATAATCACAGAATTACATACTTATGTAGTCCTATATACTTATCAGAAACACACCAATAATCACTTTGTAATAAAAAATAAAGTTCTAGATATATTTACCTTCTTTTTTAGGACAGTAGAAAACCGTTAGGCAGGTTAGCATACCGTAGCAAACAGCACAAAGCTACTTCTTCCGGTCTGACGGCAAAGCTCAGGGCTCATCCACACACAGCGCCCTCTGGTGGTCATCATGAAAGCCCTGCTTTTCCATTCGGCTACATATGAAAACATATATTTTAGAAAAGCCCTGTTCCGGTGCCCTTATTGTTCACCATATTATCTGTCTTAGAGGGACTCGGCATGTGTCATTGAGAGGCGATAATCTTTCCGTGATCAAATAGCTTTAATGTTGCTAGTAACGTCTGACTTTGCGGCCATTTTCTCTCGTCATTTATCAACTCCTCTGCATTCAATGCTTTTCAGTAATTAAGACGCATCTCATTCACTAATGTCAATGTAGTAGCATAACTTATACAATCACCCTTTGATAAACAGTTGTAGTGCGCTGAAAACATGCTAGCTAATGTTAAAATAGCCAAATTAACAGAGGTAACCATGGCACATAGGGAGCGTTCAACGGCCGTTCCGTTAAGGCTCACTGTCAGGTTGCGCGCGCATCTTGATTATTTGTTTACAAATAAGTGATCCCTCTTTGTATTTAAATATTTACTTTGTTAGCTGCTTTTTTGTTTCGTAAGCTTCTTAAATTGTCTCTCCGTGTTCTGTGATGTTTCTCAGTGAAAATGTTCAAGTCAAAGCTCAGAGTTAATTGTTATTAGGACCAAAACAGCTTTACCTGTCTGCTTGCTGGTGGAATTGATTTAGCAACGCTGCTCTGATGGAGACACTAATTGCAGCTGCCATTTTGAAGTGCATTCTGTTAATTAACAGTTTCAGCTTTAGATATAAATAAGACAAGCATTGCTCTTTGTACAGTAAAAAAAAATAGCAACCTGAGAAACTGACCCTTAATTTCTCCAAAATATATATTTCTCTGTGATCTTTTATTTAATTAGAGTCTATTTCAAATGCTAGAGCAGGAATGCTTTCTATTGATTTATTCACCATCATCTGATCTGCATACCAACAATGTGAAAGTGTTGTTTTCAGTTATGCTAAATTCATTCATAATAAATACCTTCAATCAAACATTCACTCTAAATCAGATTAATTATTAACAGATAATTCAGCACAAAGCTAGCAGCTGCAATTTACAGTCAAGGAGAAAGAAAATAAATATTCTAAAATAGACACACTTTCTAACTGAATTATGTCAAACACAAGTGTAGGCTGTCACCTGCAGCAATGTGTTGGAAGGGAATTTATTGGAAATGTTTCCAGATAAAGGAATGAGTCACCCAACGGCTGATGGGCTTGCGGTGATGAAAAGCATTTTATCACAATCTACTATGCTTCGGCTGTAATCTGTTCTTCACGGCCACTAAAGGCCTTGTCACACTGGACAAAAAACCCACAAACACCCACTATCCGGCTTTGTGCACAGCGGGGAAAAGGTACAATTGTCATTGCTGTCCAGCTTAAATGGGTCCAATGGGTATTTATTGGCATCTGCATTTATAGTAACACGAGACCACTGTCGGTATGACAGTTTCCCCCCTATTGCCAGAGTAACGCTGCTGTCAACAACTGAGATAATAAAGGCTTGTCAGTATCATTGGAAAACTCTGCAACAGAGACTGTTCTTGTATTATTATTATTCTTAAAATTGGGTCGTGTGAAGTACTTCTGCAGCCATTTGCCTTTTCAGCTGTAGGCAACGCTCCTGAGGCTCCCAGTTTAGAGAATCTCATTTAACTTGGAAAAGTGGTTAAATGCCATCCGCAAAACAGGATAATATAGACAGCAGTAAGACATTATCTTGCAACAAACAATTAAAAAAATCTTAATGAACGACTTATCTATTAAGTGGTTTCTCCCTCTGATCATAAAACACAAAAATATGATACCTAATTAGGCCTAAGAAACAAAAACATTAAACCGTGCATAAAGCGATAAATTTAAGTTCCCATGCCAGCAAAAACCCTTAGAAATCCCTGACTACCTAAAAGAGTGTTTAACTTATTATAAAATAATTCAGCTTGAGGCAGCCCTGGAGGCACACTGATCTCCTTTATTTTCCAATCCTGTTTGGGGAATAACTAACAAATTTAGATTTGATTGAGAATGTTGAGAGGGAGAAACTGTTAAGTCAGAAGATTAAACAGATATTCTGGTGCCCGATCATTTATTGCCTTGTAAGTAAGCACTAATACTATAAAATTGATTCTGATCCCAAAAGGAAGGTAATGAATACAAAATAGGAGTTAAAATGTCCTATTAAATTCACTTATAAAATCTCAGTCTTTTTGGTTTGTTTGCTGCCTCTTATGTTTCAGTTCTTTACTGGAATCATTTGTTCATCTCACTGCCTGAGTTTTCTCGTCTCTCAAAACTGTGCCTTCATCTACCAAGGTATGTAGCATTAAATCAAGCTCCCCAGTATAAATACTCCTTGGTTCAGTTACTCTATTGTCAGATCCTGTGTTGTTCTCGCCCTGCTGCAGCCAGTCTGTTCCTGTCTCCTGATTTTTGTTATTAAACTCCTTTTCCCCCGTTTTGCTCATCTCATCCTCATGTTTGCATTAAGGTCTTCACTAACACCAAAACAGGACAAAATGGTTCAATAAGCAACTCCTTACAACAGCCGTTTAAAGTCAGGCAGTCAATCAAGGTGGTCCAGAAGAGACATACAACTTATTCCTTATTAAAAAGTGAAAAGTGAAGTTAAATACATGAATGCTAATTGGACTGAGCCATTGGTGATATGCTGGTTAGTTATCCCTGCTGGACTGAAATGGTCTGACCTGCCATTATTTATGTCCATGTATGCCCTTTGTTTGATAGGACAGTGATGTTTGATTTTGAAGTTCAAGGTTTTTTCCCCTCCTTTTGTTTCTCTGATCTCTTTTATAAGCTCAGATGAATTTTTAAACATAAGTATTGGGTTAATATTAAAACAATATTAAAACAAAACTTCTAATCATTCCGGTGATTTGATCCGTCCGTCTTTCAACTCGCTCCATCACACAAACGCTCTACATCTGACTGATCTCGAACTATTTTGCAAAGAATATTCCGCAAAAACATGCAGCTGCAATGTCAACAAAAGTTTGCTGTTTATTAAAGGATTGACTCGAGAGGCTTCAATACAAAAGAACAACAGATTTTTCAGGTTTTTATTTGGGATTAAAGTTGAAAAATGTGTGCTCTTTTCTTCCCACTTCACACATATGTGCTACTTTGTGTTGGCATATCAAATAAATCACAATGAAATGCTCTGAAGATTGTGTTTGTTTGTGACAAAAGAGGTGCAACACCATTATGAAGCTCTGTAATGTCATGCAGGTAGACAAGCTTACTGCGCAAAACTACTATCTAACCCCAGGAATCTTTGGTAGCTATGAGTAGCTAACTTTTTTTTTAACTTTTTTTCAGGTAAATAAACACATGCTGCCTCCAAACAGAGTTGAAAGTTTTCTGAACGTTGTTTAGTGATTTCTCCCCCCTTCATAATTGAGACAAGCAAACATTCCAGATTGTAAATTAGAGAGAAAATTAGACAACTTAATGAGATGTTTTGAAACCAGTAAATACATAATTCCCCCTTATGCACCAAATAAATGTTTTGCTATATCTACATAAGCTTTAAAATAGGGCTGTTAGAAAAATAATGTAAAGTTTTTCGGGGTTAAATGGAGGAAAATAACAGAGTAAACATTTTCCCAGTTATCTGATATCCGGTTGATGGTCTTTTTCTTACAGCAGCAGCCAAAGTAATCCAACTTGTGAAAGCAAATATTTCCTCTCAAAACTGTAATTACAGTTAAAGAGGACAATTAACATTTTTCATAAATAGATAGACTTGTGTTCATTAAAATAAATGCGCTGGGTAAACCCATTGTTTTATAACTAACTGCTGATAATGCTGAGTGTTTTCTAAATAATGTTTTATAAAGCCGAGAGGATGACAGAAGGATGTACCCATCAGCACGGCACTTGGCTGTGTTTTTAATCAGTGAGGCTCAGCATGAGATTTTCATAGAAAGTAAACTTTTATTTCTACAATCACAGCTGGTCCCTGGGGTGGACAGGCACCAGTCATAAAAACCAGCGAGTTTGTCTATTTATTTTTCTGAGCAGTAACAGGGGTGGAGGAGGAGTTGGTCAGCAGGAAAAGGAGTCGTGCAACACGAAAGGTATATTACATTTTACACAAGAACGTAGGATCCACATGGTTCGCTGATAAAACCGAACCCGTTTCTCATTCCAAAAGATCACAGAGGCTGCGTGAAGGAATTGGAGACTCACCTACAATATTCAAAATCACTCTTTTCCTCTGATGTATCAATTGTCATTTGCTTCACAGTTGGAGGAGTTATGATATTCATTCAAATTCTTATGAAGAAACTGATTTTCACACAATTGGACTGTATCAGTGCCAGTGTCTGGTCTTGCATTGCAATGGGCTGCAAATCAAAAACTTGTTGTATTTTGTTTGTCAGTGTTTCACACATGTGTTGTGTTTTTGCATAAATCTACATGTGTTTTAAGGGGATTCAGAGTTTTTCCGTCCTCTGTAAAGGCTGACGGATCGATGGAAAATGTGATTTTAATAGTCATGTGTGTGCTTTCCTGGTTTTACAGAGAGGCCACATTAGAGGAACAAAATGGCCCCAAATGCCACCCCTGCTGACTATTTACTGAGTGCCACAAAGTCAAACAAATATGGCACGGCTTTGCTCAAACACTGTAATCACTGGGGTGGTCACAGGCTCAGACGCTCAGGAGGTGACAGGCCTCAGTGAATACCCACAGTGCCCTCTACTGGAAACAGAGACACGCACTTACAAAGGAGACGTCTCAAATAGGAGTCCCAGCTTTTAAAATAGACATTTTCATCAACCATCAATCACAATGGAACTCCTGTTTCTATATGTAATTATAAATCCTTTTACTTCTGCTGTATTGTGATAAACCGGCTTAAATCGCACTCATGGTGCAGATACTCTGTCAACACACAGGGTGGTCCGTTCAAACTCTGAGCACCCGGCTCACTCCGAGGGAGAGCGATGTGGATGTGTTAGTGATCATAACTATCTTCTGACAAGACATCAATATACATAAGACCATTTTAATGCAGGAGCTGTCTGACAGCTGCTGCCAGCGCAGCACAGCAGAGGCAAATACCCCAGAAACCCCCCGAGGACAGGGCGTTTCTCGGATGCTTTAATCTTAGCGGCGCAGAGTGTGCAAAATTACGATCTTATGGAAATGATGCAAATAATCACGCTGCCATCCTCCATTAGAGTGTCATGGCCTTGAATTATGCAATGTTATGCATAGTGTTCTGTCCACCCACCACTTTTGCATTCAGAGAGCAGAGTGATGGCTTGCATGTCTGATAAATATTGCAAGAGGGATACATTTGGTCCATCTACCTCAACCCCATAAATCAAGACACTTTCCAGCCCAAATGTTGCCAAGGCCAAACCTACCGGCATGGAGGCTTTTGACCTTTGTCCTTTTCACTAGCAAAGGTTATCTGTAAGTGTAAATATACCAGGGCTTGATCGTGATATAGAGTTATTGATCATTCTGACTGTTCCCTTTAAGCAGTTTCCACCCTCAATTGGCAATTATTTGCTTTTAAAGAAGAAGCTCAATGTTATTATTTATAAAAAGAAAACTAAGAATAAGAGAAATTTAAGGAGGGTAAATTGTTAAAGATAATATGTTATATGTTAGATCACATATAATAGATCAACTTAAAGAAGTGTCTAATTTATAAAATGGATGAAATGGCAAATCTTTTTATTTTTATTATATAAATTCAGAACCCTTTACTCTTACACTCTTACATAATTGTCTTTATATAATTAGCAAACAAACTGCACATTGTGTAATTCATTTGGAGTATAAATGCAGCTGCTTTATGATGGTTCATTAGAGAACATGAGTGAACCAAAAGCATCAAGTCACAATGTGCTCTGGTCAAATGAGCCACAATGCAAATATATTTATTTTTTGGATCCAAAATGCTGGAAGATATGCCATCCCCATGGTGAAATATAAGTGCCAGGATCATGGAGTAGAAATGCTTTTCTGCAGTACAAACAGGGGAGCTGTTCCAGGCTGATGGGAAGATGGATGGACCTTAAACAAACTGTTGGTGTCTATGCAGTATTTGGACTTTGGCTGGATGATTTACCTTCCAGCAGGACAAGAATCCCAGCAGTCAGAGCAACAGGGAAACAGTTTTGATTAAAACATATCCGGGTGTTAGAATCCCCAAGTCAAAGTCTACACTACAATCCAATTGGGAATTTTGTGTCAAGACTTGAATATTCCTGCTCAGAGATGCTCTCCATCCCGTCTGGCTGATCAAAGTTTCATCATCTGTTTGCGCAAAATGTTTTCAGTTGTCATTGCAGAGGATGTTTGGACCAGGGGTTGTTATTTTTTTCATTCTTGGTGTTCCTTATGGGTTTGTTTTTTCTTTTTCTATTTTATTTGCCCTGTTTTGTTTTTCCAGTTATTTCCTGTTCCAGGTTATCATGTCTCTTTAGTCAAAGTTGTTCTTTCCCTGCTCATCCTGGCTCATGCTCTCACTACTCTCACCTCTAAACAGGTCTTTTGTCATTCTCACAACTCTCTAGTATTTAGAGAGTCTCGCCTACAACTCGACGGATCCTCGCGTCTGCTCTCATCAGTCTTTTGTGCTTTCTTGTGTTCTCCCTGTCTCCCCCGACTGGATTTGTTTTGGTCTTATTTTCATTATTTTTCCATTAAATCACTAAGCTCCGCCTCTCTGCACCATCCAACCAACATCATGACTGAGGAAAATTGTTCTACAAACTACAGGCTGATAGTGTAATGTTGAAAATCATGCATCATTTTAGGATCAAAATATCCCAATAAAAACACTGTTGCTACTATTTGCTGGTTGCTACTATTTGCTGGTTGCTACTATTTGCTGGTTGCTATTATTTGCTGGTTGCTA